>CM076968.1:10056872-10080762 GCA_039105355.1 Benthosema pterotum | reverse complement strand
TCACCACTTTGTGAACAATTCTGTGAGAAAGTCATCCAACGGTTTAAAAACAATGTTTCTCAACATTCAATTGCAAGGAATTTGGTGATTTCATCATCTACAGTCCATAATATAATCAAAACATTCAAAGAATCTGAAGAACTTGCTATACTAAAGCGACAAGACCGAAAACCAACACCGAATACTTGTGACCTTTGACCCTCAGGTGGCTCTGCATTAAAAACTGACATCATTGTGTAAAGGATATTACTGTGTGGACTCAGGAACACTCAGAAAACCATTGTCAGTTTACAGAATTAGACGCTACACCTGCGATTGCAAGTTAAAACTCTACCATGCAAAGCAAAGCCATACATCAGAAAGGTGGTTTGAAAGACAACCAGAAAAAAAAACCAGAAATGCCTTCTCTGGGTCCACTATCATTAGAAATGGTTAGACACAAAGTGGAAAAGTGTGCTGTGGTCTGATGAGTCACATTTCTAATGATAGTGGACCCAGAGAAGGCATTTTCTGGTTGTTTTTCTGGTTGTTTTTCAAACCAACCTTTTGATGTATGGCTTTGCTTTGCATGGTAGAGTTTTAACTTGCAATCGCAGGTGTAGCGACTAATTCTGTAAACTGACAATGGTTTTCTGAGTGTTCCTGAGTCCACACAGTAATATCCTTTACACAATGATGTCAGTTGTTAATGCAGAGCCACCTGAGGGATCAAAGGTCACAAGTATTCGGTGTTGGTTTTCGGTCTTGTCGCTTTAGTATAGCAAGTTCTTCAGATTCTTTGAATGTTTTGATTATATTATGGACTGTAGATGATGAAATCACCAAATTCCTTGCAATTGAATGTTGAGAAACATTGTTTTTAAACCGTTGGATGACTTTCTCACAGAATTGTTACAAAAGTGGTGAACCTCGCCCCATCTTTGATTCTGAACGACTGGGATGGTCCTGTTATACCCAATCACAATATTAAACTGTTTAAAATGAACCTGTTTTACCTGTGGAATGTTCCAAACAGGCGTTATTTGTGCATTCATGACCTTTCCCAGTTTTTTGTTGCCCCCGTCCCACTTTTTTGGTACGTGTTGCAGGGATCAATTTACAAAAGATTGATAATTTCAAAAAACAATAAAGTTTATCAGTTTGAACATTAAATATATTGTCTTTGTGTGTATTCAACTAAATATAGTTGAAAACATTTGCAAATCAATGCATTCGGTTTTATTGACATTTTTCACAACGTCCCAACTTCAACGGAATTGGGGTTGTATGTAGGAGATTTGTGAATAGCTCGTCTAAAGGACCTGGAGGCACTGAAGGCTTGGTGTTGCTTTCAGCACTTTCAGCTCTTCTGCCTCACATAATTCAGTATTGTCGATGTCACCTTTGTAGGACTGAGCACCACCTGCCTCCACTCACAAACACTCTGGACAGGCTCTGGCCAAAACAGTAGGCCTTGAGCCTGAACTGCCCTTGCATTAAATACCATACAACTCTATTTTGTATGGATTTTTTTAATATATATATTTTGGACATTAAGGGGTTAATAATAAAAAATGCCCGAGGCATATCAGTGGGCACCCTCTTGAATTCTTAAGAGGTGACTCCAAGCTACAAGAATCACTACTATATCACATATCCAAAACATTTTCTATCAATATTTATTTAGCCAGTTTAAATACACTTATATTATGGATTAAATAGATGTTTGTGTGAGGCAAAAATCAGTATGATGCAATAATAGGATACTCAGATTTTTTTCTTTCACCTGTCAGAACAAATCACTGCTGTAGTTTCTGTAAACTCAGTTCAACTGCTGCCTTCCCCCATACTGCCACGTTGGGTCGTTATGTAGCAACACAGCCTAATTAACGACCCTGCACTCTACTCTATGAAGGGCAGAGCAGAACAGTTTGGAATTTTGGAACAGTATCTCACACTTTGGACCTTGGTAAACCTGTGGAACTTCTTTTTGTATTCTTATGAAGAAACCATGATGTACATTTTTTACAACCATCATATGTGCATTATTATATATTAGTGCTTATTGAAAAGTATGCCTTTCTGGAAAGCAATTCTGCTTTCCTGTGCTTCCTGGCTGTTGCTCTCTCCTGCAGCAACTAGTCCACTCTATTCACTGAACGGATCAAATTGGAACTACTTGACTTATGTTATTTGGACTCCCTAAGAATCAAAAAATGAGTTTGAGACCCCTGTCCTACTGCGTGTTCCATGCTGAAAATAGAGCAGCTCTGCAAGCTCACAGCACATTGTGTCTGCGTCGCGTTGTGAGCTTTTAGATCAGCTATTTTCAGCTTGTGGTGATGTGAGAGCTGAACTGAAAGCCTTCGCAAACAAAAGAAAATTACTGGTCTTGGCACCGTTCTGGGCTCTGTTAAAGAAGTGTTTCACCCCAGACGTGTTTATAAGTTACTCCATTCAGTATTTAGATACGTGGTGACCATTTTAACTGACTGGGGTGTTCACATGAGACTGAGTAGACCATAAGATGACCAAAAGTTTTTTTTTTCTATACTTGTACACTGCCAAATCAGTTGATTTACAGTTAAGTAGCAGTGTGGCCGAAATGCACAGGATCTAAATGGTTAATGCTTAAGTCATATCTCCAAAGTAAAGTACCATTAAGGATTTAAGGTATAGTAAGTGGTTCAAAAACATTTTCTGTTAAAATGCTCATTATAAGGTGTGCACTGTTGCACTTCACCTCACTGTAAAGTATGTGCATGTGCACATACCAGGAGGACTGGAATGATTTCCCAAATCACACAAATCACTAACTATTCCTTTTATATAACTGTAGTGGGAAATGAGCCTAATACAATGTTTGGCTCTGAATAGTAGTAGAATTGCCTGTAATCAATGCACCTGCGCAGCCCCCCCCCCCCCCCCCCCCCAATCCCCCACTCCACTCTACGTAGCATTTTGTAAAGCTGCTACAGAATGCTACAGTAGAGTGGAGTGGGGATGGGTGCAGTCCTAGCTGACAGTTCAACTCGGAGCATAAATGAAACAAGCTAATGAAGAGGTCAGACCAATTTACACACAGCTCCAGTGTATACTGTACCCCAAGGTGGGCACTGTTGCACTTCACCCCACTGTAGAGTATGTGCATGTGCACATCTTGTAACCAGGAGGACTGGAGGGTTTCCCAAATCACACAAATCACTTACTATACCATATACAGTATATAATTGTAGTGGGTAAATGGCCTATGTTTGGCTATGAGATGTAGTGTATAGAATTGCCTGTAATCATGCACCTGTGCAGCCCCCAAGTATCCCAAATGATAGTATAATGTGTGCTGTGATGGTAATAATGTGAGCTTGATGTAATGGATACTAAATACTAGTTGCAAGTAAAATGCAGTGCACCATCTGTCGTTCCAAAGCTCTGTTAGGCCTGCCGTAGGTGTCCAAATTACAACTAATATCGTAAGCTGGGTCTCTGTCAGGGGGACCTTTGCGACTACATGTAGGCAGTTATGAATGTGTTGTACTTCTTCATCAAATCTGGTTCACACATGTTAGTAGTTAGTTTATTTAGGGCTTTAACCAAAAAATCGATACATCGATGCATCGATTTGCATAACACGTGTCGACTCCAAAAAGCCTGAGTCGATAAGTTGTTTTTTTCTTTTCCCTTTCTCCGAGGAAAGGGGTAAGGAGAGGAATTAAACATTTACCTTTGTTTTCCCCCTTTTTTTCTTTCTCTATGTGACGCGTCTGTATATAATTCAACTGTAATATTGGTTGCTTTACTGTCACTCACGGACAGAAGTCTCCTTTGAAGTTTCCTTTGCAACTCTATCGGAGTTAATAATTTAGGCTACCAATCTTACTGCAGCTGCGTGCGCCTTGCGCTCTGGGCGCGCAGCGTTCCACTGATCATTAGGCTACATACACGATCAGATCGAACAGCAAACAGTGTCAGAAAAACAGAACTTTATCAACCAACATTTTCTACAACGTTCTACATCTACAGTGACCATCTTGTTCTTCGTTTCGCATTAGGCTGACGGGACGCATGCTTCTGTCCGCGTCGTTCTCATTAATTTACTGAATGGATCAGAAAGCGCGCACGATATGGGTGGTGTTCGAGGAGGAGGAGGATAGGAGGAGGCTACATGTAAATGGATCGTATTCTGCGTTCTAACGTGTGGCTGCTGTGTAGGCTATTGATAATGTTATGTGTTTTTATGCTGGCCTGGGAGTGGACGTTGTGCTGCGTGTGCCAATATTGTTTTCATATTAAGCTTGCCACATGGTTCATGCGTAGCCTCGCGATGTGTTTTGTATAAGCCACTGTCTGCGTCGGCATCATAGGGCACCATTTGACCCCCCCCCCCCCTCGGGGAACCACCACGACGGACCCCCCCCCCCCCCCCCCCCCCCCCCCCCACCGCCATAAAACGATAAATCGATACAACTTCGACTTGACTGTCTGACAAGTCGACTTGAAAAAATCTCAAGTCGTTAATGCCCTAGTTTATTTATTGTCCACAAGGGGAATTGTCTTTAGTCTCATGTACAAAAAACATTAAAAAACGACAACAAGATCAACAACAAGCAACAAACATTTACACACAAAACATCTTAACAGGCAGAGAAGAGCATAACAAGGCATAATACTGCACCAAGCCTTTGGAATAAAATATTTTTTAAAAAATATTACGGCTACGGTTAAACTTTGGTGTTCTATAACGTCTACCTGAGGGGAGTAATTCGAACTCCCTGTGGAGTGGATGAGAGGTGTCGTTGCTGAGGTTACCATACCACATAGCTATGTTAAAGGTCATGATTCCCTCTATGAGGTTCTTGTAAACAGTCTCCATAATGTATTTGCTCACTCTGAAGGAGTTGAGCCTGCGCAACAAGTGGAGACGTTGGTTACATGATTTAAAAATATTATCTGTTTTCATTAAAGTCAAGGTTGCTGTCAACAATAGATCCTAAGTATTTAAATTAACTATCTCTACATTTTGTCCCTTCATCTTAAAGGGCTGCACAGGGTCCTTTTGATAAATAACCAGTTCCTTTGTTTTGTGTTATATTAATATCTAAGGAGCTTACGTCGCACCAGTTTTGGAGAGAAGACACGTGTCCTCTGAATGCTTCTTCCCCCACTATTTCCCTTTTAGCATGGCAACCAAAGCCATATCATCAGCATACTTAAAGAGGCTAAACTTCTCCTGATCTAATTTGAATTCATTAGTGTACAGGGAGAAAAGTAAAGGTGATAGTATTGTCCCCTGCGGAGCACCTGTGTTAAGCACAGTGATGTCAGAGCGGGTGTCATTGACACGACCTGTTGAGGACGTTAGAGAGGAAGTCTCTGACTAGGTGGATGATACCACCATTAACCCCTATATCAATGAGTCTCTGCAGAGAGTGTGTAAAATCATTAAACAGGACCCTGGCATAGTGGGTGGGAACCTGGATGTGCTTAGTCAAGGTGTTGACCAGGCTGACAGTTGCATCATCAGTTCCCCCTCTGGCTTTTATAAGCAAATTGTAGATGATCAAAACAATTAGAAACAGACTCTCTTATTAGTCGAGCTATATACTCTCTCAAAACATTTCCCCAAATAAAGGTAAGGGCAATGAGCCCGAAGTCTTTCAGTTCAGTGCTCCAGCTTTTTCGAAGAGGTACAATGCAAGACATTTTCCATCCGTTGGGCATAGTTAAAGAATCAAGCAGGTACTGAAAAAGCTCCAAAAGATACCTTTAAGTTCATAAATGTTTTTTTTTTTAAGAACTCTGCCTCTCAGGCCATCAGGCCCAGGAGCAGAGTTGGTCTTGATACAGACAGGCTAGTTACAATCTCATGTTCATTAAGTGTAATAGGGACATATTCAGGAATGGACCTACACACATTATCACGCTCAGTACTGAAGTCGTTATTATCAAAGCGACTAAAAAAGATGTTTAAGTCATTAGCAAAGGATGGAGAGGGGTGTGACAGGGGGGGTGCGCTTTTGCTTAGAGTCCCTGGCCATCATCACCTTTAAACCTTCCCATGCTTTCTTGGCATTTCCTGAAAAGTAGTGATGCTCCACTTTATCCTTGTATTCTATCTGTCTCCAGCTCGCATCGCATTTCCTCCTTACAGTCCTCTGTCCAGGTCACAATCTCAATTTTTACTGTCTTTTCCCGTTTCAGCTGAGCCCTGTAACGTGGAAGAACATGTACGACCTTGTGGTCTGACTTCCCCAGGGCAGGCTTGCAGTGGCTTTATAGGCATCGGGTATGTTGCCGTAGCACTTATCCAAAGTGCGTGCCAAGCGCGTCGGACATCTACATACTGATGTAGGTTGGGGAGGTGATCGGACAAGTCACAAGAGTTAAAGTCCCCAATAAGCAGCACGGGTTGATTCGCTGCACGGAAAGCGGACGCATAGCGCGTATTTCTTCTTTCTTGTTGGTCAACGAGCAAACATTAGAAAGAGTTATTACCGACAAGGGGGGTCTGCTGCCTCGTCTCCTTAGCCGTTCTCTCACTCCGCCTCTCGATCCTCTTTTCTTGAATTTAGTCCATTTTCGCGTTCCGTATTTTTAAATTCTGGATACTTATCCAGCGAGTCGAAGTCAGAGTCTCCTGGTCTGGCTGGTTGCCTGAGTGACAGGAGCTGGTCCTGGCTGCAGGTGAGGACGCCGACCTTGCCGTTTAAGCTCCATACTTCAGCGATTAAACAGCTGACAAGCACATAACCAGCCACAGTATCATACCGATCTTGAACTTCATTTTGACGAAAAGAGAATGCGGGTTCAAGCACTTAAAACAACGTAAAACATAACAAAACAAAAGACGAGACAGAGAGATGAGACACGTCGGCAGCAGTGCAATGTAATGTAAGGCTGAATTTCACCAATCTGTCCTCCCTCTGGCATTTTGTAAACAAATGGGCAGGGCATGGGCAGCCCTTGTGAGGATGGGGGGTACTAGGACAGGTAGGCCCTCTCTAAACACAAGTTAAGCTCCCCCGAATTCCCATAGACTGCCATCAAAAAATCGACCCGTAGAAAGGATACTGAAAATCGCTTGCAACTGGTACATGGGGTGACAGTTCATCAGACTTGGGGTCTGTTACTTTCCTTGCATTACTTTAGAAAAGGTAGTGACTCAATATGATGTTATTATAACAACTCAAAAGGTATATTAATGACATAGTACAATGTTGAATGAAGAATTGTGCTCTTATATACCTGCATGTGAGAAGTAACAAAGAAGAAACCTTGAACCTTATAACTTAATCTGTAATTATTATTGGAAGTTATATTCAAGCATGTTCAAGGCCATGAATAATTGAATGTCAAGTACAAACCATTTATTCCATTTTTGGTTATGCATCCTGGCACAACATAGCTCATTATGCTTAGCAATAAGCATAAAGGAAAGTGAGGACCGGCCGACCGACCGACCACAGCGCTGTAGGGGGGCGCTGTGGAGCCCGGTCCTCACTTTCCAAAGGTCCTCACTCTGTCGGGTTAACAACGAAGTCAGTCCTCACTATCCCCCAATAAAGTGAGGACCAGCAAAATGTCCTCACTTCCCAAACGGTCCTCACTCTGTGAGTCGAAAGCACGTGTGTGTCCTCACTATGTACCAAAAACAAACACACACACACACACACACACACACACACACACACACACACAATGAAAAATGGACATTTGGATACGTTTAAATGCCGACCCAAAGAGTCAGTGAGTGGATGCAGGCTATATTGTGCTTTTCTGTAAAATTAGCATCTCCGCCAAGGTGCGAACGTTTTTGCCGACATGATAATGGGTTACCACCTAAAACAAAAGGCGGGTTGAATGCTGCAGTTTGCTATGCTAACCAGAAATTTACATGTGTCGCAGAGTGGCTGATACATAGCCATAGCCTCTGTCGCGATGGCCTCCAAAGTCTATAGCATCTGGCACCCTCCCCGGACGATGGTTGAAGATGTTGGACTTCCACGCGGGAGACGAAATGTTGCAACATTGAGGGGTCAGAAAACCGAGTTCTCAGGAGGGACAAAACATTTCCAATATTTTCCCGAAAGTGTACAAGCGGGTCCATTTGGTTCACATTTGTACACTCTCTGGAAAAAAGGTCCTAAAAGAAAAATCATTAACATGGTATAACCCCACTTGATGATGCTTGTTGCAGCCTGAAAGAGGGGCATTTCCAATAACTTCCTGAGAGTGTACAAATGTGAACCAAATGGGCCCTAACGGCATCTCTAAAAGAAAAACATTAACATGGTGAAACACAACTTGATAATAGAGCCGCCATTGGACTTCATCAGTGTTGTAGTGGTACTTTTAGAAGTGGGGGGACGCCTCTTAAAGGGGAATTCCACCCATTTTCATTTTTTTCTGAGAAAAAAAGGAAACCCATTAACATGGTGAAACAGATCTTGATGATGTCATGAAGATGTATTTCACCATGCTAATATGATTTTTTTTTTTCAGCCCTCCAATTCTAGGAAACACAGAATGGGGGAACTAAGTATAGCATGTTGAGAAAGTTTTGTTTACAATGCCTAATTGTATCCATAAAAGTAAATGACATAGGCCTACTTTTACCCAAAATATATTTTAGATGTGAGAAGTGGGGGACTCCGTCCCCCTGCGCCCCCCCTCCACTACACCCCTGGACTTCATGATCTTGTGAAGTGAA
Source organism: Benthosema pterotum (assembly GCA_039105355.1). NCBI lineage: Eukaryota > Metazoa > Chordata > Actinopteri > Myctophiformes > Myctophidae > Benthosema > Benthosema pterotum. Next base: position 10,072,076 of record CM076968.1, on the reverse strand, counting down.
CAGTGTTTGTGACTGCGCAACTCTGTCGATACAACTAATACATATTAATGTTATGCATTCTGTTACACCTCATCATCTGTGGTCTCTGTGGCAGCACAAACCTCTTCCTAGATCCTTTGTTCATTTGTTAATAGCAGAAAGTATGGCAGAGACAGACAGACAGACAGACAGACAGCCCATTCACTGGCGTCCGTCAGTCAGTCAGTCAGTCAGTCAGTCAGTCCGTCAGTCAGTCAGTGTGGGGTGTATTAAACACAAACTGGCACTGCATGGATGCCGCAGGGAGGAGAGCGGAGCCATGGGGATACGTGATACCATTCTACATACATATAATACTGCATCACTCTGCCAGCCTCTGATAGACACCCTGCCAGAATAGAAACAACCGCTGGAACACTGCAGGCATTTAGCCAAACGGACTGCTGCTGTTTTCTGCTGCTGCTGCTGGCTCATTGTTGCTTGTTGAACTGATTAATAGTGCTAGTGATATAGGCATCCACAGGTGTTACCAATGATACTAATTAAGGCCAATGATTTTCAAGGACCCCTCTAACTCTGAGAGTGTACAAATGAATTCTCAAGATCTGTTTCCAATGATTTGCTGGGAGTTCGCCGCTCAGTCGAGGCATTTCTCACCCCAAGGACATCTCAAGGAGTCAAACGTAACGCTGTTTGACTGGACAAGGCAAATACAGGCCTTTCTCATCATCCTCCCCTTTACAAGGGGAGGGTGATGAGTTAGGATTCTATCGATTTGTTACGATGCCAAACGGCGCATGAGTCGTCTCAATCAGACTCAGTGCTCGGCACTCGCCTGACTCTTTACGTTTTCGGTTTGAAGGCATCGTCGACTTCTTCTTGGGATGTCTTTGTCCCCATTTAATGTTTAACGTCTTTAAGGGGGGAGACAGGGTTACAGTGCTTCAGGTTATTGATGATTTACTTGCCTAATAAGTCCTGTAACCAAAAATGGTATGGGTGCGGCTTCATGAAGCCGCCCCCATATCATTTTCTCATGCCCCTGTGTAGGCCTAGTTCAGTTCAAAGAGGGTCACCCAAAAAGAACAAATCTTATTGAATGAATGGCTCGCGAAGGTCACAACACTATTACTCATTGATTGATGCCACGTTTGAGAAAGGGGTTATAACTTATAGGCCCATACGTCAAACACACCAAAAGAATTGACTGTAAAACGAGTATGATGAACCAAATGACACATATTTTAAAGCAGTCTGTCAGTATCTCCACATCTCTTCCAACATTTTATGACACAGACGCCCACATTGACGTGACTGGCTGCAGAGCCCACTTCGTAAACCTGTTGTGACATATAGGAACAATTTTCGAATATCCCCGAAATATATACAGTAAGTATTTCCAACTGTTCAATTTTGCCCCTGGAGGCGACCCTTTGGTACACCCCTCAAAGGGGCCCATGGTGGTCCCTGGAACCTGAGAACCAGCCACATTGGCTTTAGCTCCATTGACTCATGCCGCTTAAATATATACACGGAAAAGGTGTGTGGTTGGGCCTCTCTCTTTCCTGAGATTTAAGAGCGTGAAAATGTCTCATGACATGTCGCCTTTGAAAACGCGGTGACTGTGTGCTTATTCTGCTCCTTCTTGTGGGTGAAATTTGAAAAAAAAAGCGAGAGAGAGACCCCTTCCCTTCCTTTGCTTTGCGCCGGCTTTTTGCTTTTTTTTTTTTTTTGGAGGAGCAGCAGCGGCAGCAGAAACGCGCACAGCTGTTTGCGATCAGTGTGAACCAACTGGGGCTGTTGGAATGGGGTGGGGGGGGGGGGGGGTGGGGGGGGGTGGGGGGGGGGGTATAGAAGAGTATAGTGAGGAGGAATTTGGGGGTGTTGCCTTTTCTATCTTTTTTTGCCGCCCCACCCACTCACCCACCCAGGGCCGGATTTAGCCAGCCCTACTCGGTGGGCTGGAAGGATGGCAGGGAGGGCAACTCCAAAGTTTTTGTATATTATGAAGCAGTGGTTTTCAATCTTTTTGACACCAGGGCCACTATTTATTCAGTATTTGAGCCACGGACTACCATTTGATGACATTTTAGCCTACACGGGGTAGACCCCATAACTAAAGATTTCTTTTACTTTTTGTCCACAATCCCAGACTGGATTTGGGAAAAACATACAGATCAAACTGACCATTAATCTTCTACATTCTCTAGTTGTGTAGACTTGGCGAATTCACATGATGAATATGTTAACTCTTGAAATGAAACCAAATGGTTTCATTTGATTTCATGTTTTACGCTCTCAAAGAGTCACATCTGATTAAACAACTTTCCACCATTTAGCCTGGGGACCACCTGGAACTCTCTCAAGGACAACTGTTGGTCCCCGGACCACTGCTTGAAACCACTGATATTACCTTTCATTGGCTGGACACGATCAGAATGCACGTTGGGGTAGGCTCTGCCCACCTCTGCCCCCCCCCCCCTCTAGATCCGGCCCTGCCCAACACCCCCCTCTCCCCTCCCCTCACTCCATCCTTCTGTCGCTCAATCCCCCCACCCCTCCCCTCCCCTCCTCTCCCGACGTGAACGTGTGACAGTGTGTGTGTGCGTGTGAGAGTAGAATGTGTGAGTGTAGTGGTGGTGGTGGTGGTGATAGTAGTAGTAGTAGGCTAAGCCCAGCCAGCAGACAGACACTGCGGGAGAGTGTGTCAGCAAGCAAAGGCAGGGCAGCGGCACTGCTGCTTGCGTTTCTCTCTCTACCTCGGGTACAGGCGGTTCCCTTTCTCGCCTTGCCTTCGCATATCGTCGCATTCTTCAGCACAGACAGACACGATCGGATTTTAAGGAATTTCTTCCTATTCTCTCACACTATAGCCCTATAGCCAGCCAGTCAGCCAGAACGGCCGCCGGTGGGGCTTTTATTGTGGGGCTAGTTATCATCATGCCAAACGGGGACTTAAACTAACAACACCAGAGAGGGAGAAAGAGACCGGCGTGCGTGGAGGTGCTAGAAACCAAACGGACGCTTCGGAATATTCCTTCTTCGTCTTCTTTCATTGAAAGACTATAAAGCTAAAAGGAAGCAAGGATGAACGGACTGGGAGAATGCTGCATTACCAACACGGTCCGCAGCAACAGCAGCAGCAGCAACAGCGCGTTGGGAGGACAATGCACTTTCTGTCAAGGTAAAATGGGACGAGAGAGAGACGATCAATGAATGGCGAGGCTAATTATAGTTGACGCGTTTTGGAGTGACATGTCTAATGTGATGGATCGGTGTGATCGCGGCATGTCTGTCCCGCTATCGGAATGTTGTACGAGGAGCTGTCAATCGGTTATTGGGAAATAATAGCCTGCATGTTCTCAAATGTAGATGAATGGATTTTCGTAAACGCGCGGCGCCATGCACGTACCGGCCGGTGTAGTGCAGACAGCTGTGCCGCCACGGGCATGCATGCAGGCTACGTGCGTAAAAAAGAACGCATGGCGCGTTGGTTCATTCATTGAGAAAATAAATAATAGGCTATAGCCTAATCATCAGCATATCTCGTGCAAAGAGATTGTTTGATATTTGGTATAAAAAAAAACTACAATCCCAGTTCATAGAGCTATTTAGTCGCTGACAGGCTCTTTTTAATTCCTTCTTTTTCTTCATTTTCTGTCTGTGCTGGTCTGTCTGTGCTGGTCTTCCTCCATCCGCATGCAGTGCTTTTCGCTTCTTTTTTAACACGTTCTGAGAATCGGCATGGATCGGACTTGTAACAGTTGACATTACGCACTGTCAACGCTGCATAATGTGTCGAGGTGTAATCTAAGACAGGACACTAAAAGGCTTTTATATCAGTACAATAGGAAGTCGTTTCACATGCATGAGGGGGAACGCAGCATGCTGTTAGTGTTAACAGCTCTGGCTGATGGATAAGAGACTGATTTAGAGAATGAATGTGAGGTTGTCTGTCTTGTCTGTCTGGTGATGTGATGATGGTCTGTCTGTTGGTTAGTTAACGGTTTTATTTCGCTAATGCACCCCACTAGGGAGGGCTGAATTCGTTCTTTTTATGCGTTTTATATGGCGATAGCTTCTCCCCCCTACCCTGGCCTATTGTCCCCTTAGAGAATAGGTTTACGGCGGCAGCCAGGTACTATTTGTGTGTGTGTGTGTGTGTGTGTGTGGGGTGTGTGTGTGTGTGTGTGTGTGTGTGTGTGTGTGTGTGTGTGTGTGTGGTGTTGTGTTGTGTGTTGTGTGTGTGTGTGTGTGGTGTGTTGGTGCTGTGTGTTGGTGAGTGGGTGTGTTCGCATTGATCTGATGCAGCGGGAACTGCAATGCATGCATTCTCCGTGCGCGTGGTCGTGTGTGACCTATATATTCTGAACACACTTATATAGGGAAGGGAAGTATATGCTGTGGTACTGCCAGAGCCGGATCTAGAGGGGGGGGGGGGGGCAGGGGTGGGCAGAGCCTACCCAAATGTGCATCCTGCCCACCCAATGGAAGGTGATATCAGTGGTTTTCATCAGTGGTTTGAGAGAGAGGTCCAGTTGGGCTCTCAAGATTAAAATATTCATGGACAAAAGCAAAAGAGATCTTTAGTTTTGGGTCTGTGGGGCTAAAATGTCATCAAATGGTGGTCCGAGGCTCAAATGGCCGAATAAATAGCGGGCCCTGGTGTCAAAAAGGACATATGGACATTGGAGTTGCCCACCCTGCCATTCTTCCAGCCCACCCTAGTAGGACTGGCTAAATCCGGCCCTGGGTACTGCTGCTATTCCCTGGCACAGTGTGGTGTTATATCATCCGTGATTGGGTGGGAAGAAGCAAGCCTCCTTTATATGTCATTGTGCCCATGGGAGCGATATGCACACAAGCACATGTGATATTGTGCAGGTAGTGTGCAGCAGGCAGTGTGCTGAGTGCTGCAAGACTGTGCAAGGGCTCTCTCTAGACGCTGTGACATGGACTGGAGATGAATGATGATGAGTCGCCTATGTAGCAGCCATCTCAAGGATTTTTAATTACAATGACTTCTGGATTTGTCATGCGTAAGGCTTAAGGTCCAGGATGATACCGCATGGTATCATCCTGGACCTTAAGCCTTAAACCTTACCAATGGAACCAAAGGCTTAAAGGGGAATTCCACCCATTTTCAAAAAAAAATCCTGAGAGGACAAGTGGAACCAATGGACCCGATAGGGTCCATTTGGTTCACATTTGTATCCTCTCAGGATACAAAAAGGGGCCTGAAAGAAAAAATCATTAACATGGTGAAATACATCTGGTGATGTCATCAGATGTATTTCACCATGTTAATGATTTTTCAGACCTCCATTTTTAGGAAATACAGAATTGGGGGAACTTTATCATGTCCACACAACATCTCTAAGGTATGTTAATGACATTAATATGTCATTAACATGTTGAAAATGGGTGGAGTCCCCCTTTAATGATTAAGCAGCAAGCTATTGGTTCTCATGGTGTGCTCGGACCCAGAAGTCTGCCTTGTTCATTACACCATGCAAGGTGCCGTGACCAAACCTGTGCATCGGGAGTAGTTAGAGGGTTCAGATTCCAGTGTCTTGCTCAAGGACACTTTGACACTCACTCTGGGAGTGTGGACCACTCTCACTTATCAATTCATTAAGTGAATGTAATCACAATAACCATTTAATAAATATAGGCTACAAGATTGCCACTTTTCTTACACACTGGTTGTTCCTAAATAGCAGATGTAAAAGCTGTAGTATTTTTTTTTTTATGCTTCTGTCCTACCGGTGTGACTTGGCTTTTAAAGGTCCCTGGACCCCCCCGTTAGAGAAACAGTGCCCACTATAACTCCATGACTCTAGTCTTAAGCCACTCAAGTGATTTATTAAAACAACATGACCTTCAAGTCCTGATTAAAAAATGCAAGAAAACAACAGTAAATCAAGTTATTACACATGCAAACCCTCACTTATCATCAGGGGTCTCTTGTGACAGACACGCTCGCGTACACTCGCACACACACATACACTGTATCGATTGTGTGTGTGGGGGTGGGGTTATTTTTGCTCTTTTTTGGGGGGGGTGAGTGACCCCCAGCACCCATCGACCTTTTCTGTAAACCCATTAGAGCAAAGTGGTCTGATCGGGGACACACACACACACACACACACACACACACACACACACACACACACACACACACACACACACACACACTGGTGGGTAACCTGGTTACGCCATCTGACTACAACTGATGTCAGGCATTGTTGGCCCCTTTTTGTTGCACGTCAGCAGACAGACTGCACAAACACATGCACACACACACACAGGCACGCGCACATATGCACAGGCAGACAGACAGACAGACAGACAGACAGACAGACAGACAGACAGAGAGCGATTAGCGGCGGCGGGGTTAGCCTCCCACAGGGCCAACTAAGGGTGTGTTACTGTACTGGTGTTTATCTGTGTATTATTTCTGTGTTTGGAATTGGAACCGTGTGCTTACACAAGCCTGGCTGTCAAACAGCTGATAAACGGCCCCAAAACACGGCATCTCTCTCTCTCTCTCTCCCTCTCTCCCTCTCTCTCTCTCTCTCTCTCTCTCTCTCTCTCTCTCTCTCTCTCTCTCTCTCTCTCTCTCTCTCTCTCTCTCTCTCTCTCGCACACACAGGCACGCACAAAGTATTCAAGAAAGTCACCCAGCCAAACACATGATTGAATCCAGAGGCGTTATCTGTGTGTGTGTGTTGTGTGTGTGTGTGTGTGTGTGTGTGTGTGTACACTACGGCATGTATATGCATGTGTCAGAGTGTTATCCAACACTAAGCAGCAGCGTGCATCATCAGGAAGGCAGTCGATCCCGGCCAACACAAAGATTTGATCTAACACTATATTAGTTCATAGTGAAACAGAGAGAGAGAAAGAGAGAGCAGTCCAACATCAACTCAGCGTGTCTCCACTCTCCAGACTTCTTGTGTGAGTGCGTGTGTTTGTGAATAAGAGCTGTGTCATCCGTCTGCGAACTATGCAAACAGCCAACTCATCGCGATCTGTCCGGCACTATTTAAATCCACCTCTCTCCGACTCCTTCTTAATTCCCTCCCGTACTGAATCTTAAGTCCGCGCCACTTCATCAGGTTTATGACCGCACAAGCGTTCAATAATATATACCGTACATCACACCCACACACACCGTTAACGCTCTGTTCTGAACAGAGGGAGGGGGGCTTAGTCCCACCATAATATTATGACTGGGCCGGCGGAGTAAATCATGCGCGAGGGTTTGAACTAAAAAGGATCTCTTTTTACAGTGGAGCTACTATAGTGAGAGTCGACTGTTAATGTTAATTCACCTGTAGCTGTGAAGTAGCCGGAGGCAGAGTGAAAACTGGATGACCTGATTGACTTCACTGGAGCTTGTTTTTATGGCTTTCCTGTCCAGAGCTGCTGGATCATTAGAGGGACGGTGTTTTAATTAACACATATGTGGAGCAGAGAGACAGACAGGCAGGCAGGCAGGCAGACAGACGGAATAGACGGAACAGACAGAGGTCTTTTGCTTGCCATTATTTCCGAGCTACTTTGTTTTTAACAAGATATATTCGATCGTAAACCCAGCCCTGTGTTTAACGTCTTTCTTTTAAACCTGTTCTGTACTGTACTTTGTCTTTTTTTTTCTTTTTTTTTTGTTAACTTTTATTGAAAAAGCAATATATCGTTAAAAATCAAATCTCAAATCAAAAGTTTTGTAGAATCTACTGTCAGTTCAAATGGTTAATAGTCTATCTTTTATAGATAGATAGATAGATAGATAGATAGATAGATAGATAGATAGATAGATAGATAGATAGATAGATACAATAGATACAATAGATACAATAGATACATACATTTCTTGTGGATTCCATTCACCCATTCAGCACATCTGGATCAATTAGGGGTTAAGTGTTTTGCTCAAGGACACATTGACACTATAACTCTGGCTGCTGAGGCCGTGTTCGAACCGGCAACCTAGCGGATACTGTCCAGCCGCGCTCCCACTGAGTCACCACTGCCCTCTTGTAACAGAGGCAGACGGACAGACAGAAGAGAAATATTCAAACTTGTCTTTACTGTGCCAAATTTGTTTTCTTGACATTTCGAGAAAGGGAAAGGAAAAAAATAAATAAAAGGGGGTGTGGGGTATGGGGTAAGAAAGACTAATAAACGACATAGAGTCGAGAAAGGACGATAGACAGAGGTCATTCGGACACCTGCTTAGGTCTGAGTCGGCGCTGAGTCGGTGTCAGAGGTGGGCTTTGTTTATAGTGGACAGACGTGTTGTGTGTACCAACGTAAAAAAACAACACCGACTCAGTGACCGCTGTCGCTAAACTGTCAGTGTTTGACACGTCTGCTGTGGTTCTGGAGGAGGCAGTGGTGTTTGGACACCAAGCACCGCTATACTAACATGGCACCATAGTGTCCTTGACACCACACCACACCACTGCCAGCGAATCTTACCAATCTGCCCACAGTTTGGTTTGGACCCTGTGTGTGGGCAATTTCTAGCCTGGCCATTGCCATTGCTTTAGGTATTGAAAAATATCAGACCTACAAGCTCATAGCGTGCCACGGAGTGGCACGCTATGATCTTGTAGGTCTGATATTTTTGAACATGGTTAAAATGTGGCGCAAGTTAGTTCAGGATGGGTTAACTTTCAACTTCTTGTATTGGTACGGTCAGTATGTGCCCAAAATGTAAGGATATATGCAGGTTTTGTTTATCCAAATGTTAGGCCTTGATTGTGGAATCCTCAATCATGTTCTAATCGTGTGTACTTTTTATTACTTCAACATTTTCCAAATATGTTAACATTTTTTTGGGGGAAAAAGACAGTTTCAGGAGCCCATGGTACCCACTCTTCTGGTTACCAGCCAAATAATTGTTACTTTGGCTGTGTGTGTGTGTTTAATGAACTCTGGCATCGTTCTGTGATGAAGTGAACAAGTTGACCTTGCCCTGCAAGCAAGGTCACTGGGGACTGGACTCAGAGTAATAGAACAGATGCTTGTAACCTGTAGCATGTAACACACACACACACGCACGCACGCACACACACACACACACACACACACACACACACACACACACACACACACACACACACACACACACACACACACACACACACAGTTTTAATAGTACACACAGGGGCCCGTGCGTTCACAAACGGCTCTCATATTTTCACGAGGTGTGCTTCCCGTGGTTTAGTGAGTGTTTTCTGTTACATCAAAGGGCGGCCACGGTCCCACAGCCAGACACGCCGCGCTGCAACTCTCAAAGCCCCCGTTTACTTCATTTGGAGACTTTGTCGCGCGTCAAATAGCCACTCCATGGCACGAACTCGCTCGGGTAGGGTAGATTGGGGAGGGACTTAGTGAAGGGCTAATTGGCACTGGGTGGGGAAAAAATGGTTTACAAATAGCGACATTAAAGAAGGAAAAAATGTGACGTGTCGTCGTAAGGCTTTAAGACCGGCTATTTTCCGCGAGAAAGACGCTTTTCTTTATGGAACCGAGCAGCAGTTCTCGACCCACAGCGAACGTGGCGTTAGCGTTTATACCGCAAGAGCTAGAGCGAGGCGTTCAAGAGAAACAGACCAAAAAACAAAACAAAAACGTGTGCTTCTTGGGAAAACGTCAGGAACTCTGATTAGCTGCCGCACGCACACACGAGTTTTATTGAGACGTTTGGGTCTGTGAGTTGACAGACAGCATGGAAAGTGAGAGCTAGTGCTCGCCTCGGACGGAGTTTGTGTTGACTGGAGGCCTGTGGATTCTGACTGGAAGGGAACATTTTGGATTGGATTTGTGTGTGTTTTTGTGTGTGTGAGTCAGGGGTGGATCTAGGCATGGGCAATGGGCATGTGGGGCAATGCCCCCCTACAAATGCCCTGAATGCCCCACCAAACATGATGCCATGTAAAACAACCCAAGATAGTTCAGTGCTTATAATAAAAAAGTATTTGAAACACTACTAACTAACTACAATAGTCTCACCACTAAACTAAACAGCATTTCATCATGGAAAACAGAAAACTCTCTGAGTCAGACCTTTAGCTTTATGTATGCTGCGTGTCTGTTACAACTTCAACAACAACTGATGTTATTATTGATGCTTTACTTGCCTAATAAAAGTCCTGTAACCGAACATGGTATGGGTGCACCTTCATGATGAAGCCGCCCAGTTGCCATTTTCTCCTGCCCCACCCCCAATTGGGAAATGTTACATCCGCCCCTGGTGTGTGAGTGCGCTCTCGCTCGTGCGTGCACTTGCATATGCGAGGAGTCGAGTCACATGGGTATACTATGCGTGGGGGCACTGGGTGAGGGGGCATAATACAGAATTTAGTGTATGTGGGGAGTGGGACGCATACCCTACCCACATACATCATAGGCGTGTTTGTGTCCATGTGTTAGGGAGTTTTCCCCTCCCCGGAATGCATTGCTGACGCTAGGAATGCAGACCGCGCGTTTGGCGTGCACCGAGGTCTCGGGAATGGCCGCTAAAACGCGCCGTAATGGCTTTAAATGGCGCGAGCGACCCCGCTGCGCGCATTATGACTGACAGCAGTGAAGGGTATTCATACGAAGGCCTCCGGGGCGAGCCTACCACTACGAGTCACATTCTACTCCTTCCCTCGGCATGCCATACACACTCTCACACACTTAATATACACTGCTGCCACCTGTGAGCTTCGCCCACAGCGTGAGAGCGCTGCGTACGCGCGTGCGTATGTGTGTGTGTGTCTCCGTGTGCGTGTCGTATTTGAATAGGTGTCTGCTTTATCTCAGCCAGTACTAGGGAGTGAAAAGTATCTCTAGGCTGGCAGTCAATGGGCCTTTCATTCTTTTTTTTTGTGTTCGGACGGCTGTTTGAACACCTCTGGCAGGTAGCTGTACGGCAGCGGCGGTGCTGTTCGACTCCGCACTATGGTCTCTTTGTGTCCTGACCTTACCGACGAAAACGCGTACGGCCCATTTTTACTATTTGATTTCCGTTTTATTTTAGAAATATGTAGTTATGCCCCTGGGAATCTGCCCATGTCTTTTTTTATACACAGTTACAGATGTCTACTGTCTGAAGGACCTTTGTGTAGACCTGCCCCCAGGGGTCCTATTTGGGAATATTATATTAAGGGGAATTTCAGACGAGAAGGCTTTCGTACTACTAAATAGTTTGTAGTTGTTACAGGCTTACTTACAATGTAAGTAATATGACGAGTGGCACACTTTGCTAGCTATTTATTGGTAATATCCCCAGTTTAAAAAAATCCTCTCTTCATAATGTAAGTCTTACATTACATTATGAAGAGAGGATGTTTTTAAACTGTGGAAACATCCTAATTACTACAACACACCCATTCACTCCATCCAATCCCATTCATTGAGGGCTTATGGTAGGCAATAAGGAGTTCTTTGCACAAAATAACCCAATACCTATAACCTACAAATAAAGATTAGGTAAGAAAGCCCACTAGTCAAACTGCCAATCGAGTATATCCGCTGCGTTGAAACGTTAAATGAATACATGAAGGCTTCCCATATAATATTTGGACCAGCCGGAATGTTGCGACATTGAGGGGTCAGAAAACCGAGGTCTCAGGAAGGCTCTTGCAGCCTGAAAGAGGGAAAAAAAGGGACAGCGTTCAAATGTGAACCAAATGGACCCTGGTTGGAAGACTGAGGTCCCGAGACCTCCGTTTTTCTGACCCCTCAATATCACAACATTTCGGCTCATCCATATAGACACTGTCTATACGCACAGCACCTCATCTGGTTGAATTAACGCATAGATGCCATGCAGGCAGTGGTGACAGAATTGGCACATACATGAGCTTCATGGCCTGTCTGTCAGGTCAGATCCTCCTCTGTGCAAATAACGAAAGTGACATTCTATCCTCTCAGTGTGTTTATCGTGTGTGCTTGTTGATGCTATAGTTGGTGCAACAGTGCAGCAGTTGGTGTGTGTGGTGTGTGTGTGTGTGTGTGTGTGTGTGTGTGTGTGTGTGTGTGTGTGTTGTGTGTGTGTGTGTTGTGTGTGTGTGTGTGTGTGTGTGTGTGTGTGTTGCATAGTGACCCAGGCATCTGCCGTCCATCCATGTTATATTGGGCCACTGCCCCCTTTTCCCCCCATCCCGGCCTGGACAATCATTCTCACACGTCACAAACACACACACACACACACACACACACACACACACACACACACACACACACACACACACACACACACACACACCGTCGCCATGGTTCCTCCCCATCTGCTGCACGTGTGTGTGTGTGAGTGTGTGTGAGGGTCATTCACTCTGCCCGATGTTTGTTGTAAACATACTAATAATGCATTTGCAAATTGAAGACACACAAACACCTACCATCCAGGTTGGATGTGTGTGCTTAAAGCCCCATTATGAAGACATGAGGCCTACAAATGGCCTTCTATAAATCACTATAGTGCTCGAACCCTTTCCGAACGGCGCGTCTCTTTCAACAAAAAAAGAAATGGCAGTTGTACAAGCTTGAGGAGCAGCACAAAGTGTCGCGCTGTGAGCTAATAGATCTGCGTTATTCGAAAGAACCACCTGATCTTAACGTGTTTTCCAAAAAGACAAATGATGTTGTATAGCTAAGATCTAAAAGGATACTTTCCTGGGCTAAACAGGATAATTCAGATAATTCAATATACCTTTCACTAAGCCCCTCCTCAAATTGCTATGGCCCAATCACATTACACATTAATTACTGGTTCCAAAAATGAACCAGTAATGAATGTGTAATGTCCATGATATTTACATTGGAAATGAATGAGCCCGCTGGAAAGTGTCCAACCAAGGAGGGAGGGCGGGCTTACTGCAAGGTCTTATTGTCATAACAATTTCAGTCTAATGTTTTGTATCTTACTGTATTATCAGTCACCCCCTTGTCCTAAACAGGCAGAATCTAATGCCTCTTCTTCCTGCCTGCAGCATAACCATCATTCCATTGCGGTTTTGTTGTGTATACTGTTGTACTTGTACACTGTATATGTGAGTTTTCTTTTTCCAGCTGTCTCGTTGCTGGTGTCACACACCAAGCTTTATTACTGTATAGCTGAAGGCCTAAACCGTAGTAGTAATAGTAGTACGCTGCTGAAGATGAAGACACAGCTGCGGTGAAACCGTTGTGCATGTGTGCTTAACGTGCATGTGTGTGTGTGTGTGTGTGTGTGTGTGCGTGTGCGTGCGCGGCACACACTCCCGCACAGCTGCTTCAAGTTAACAGCTAACGGGAGAGAAGCGTGCTTCGTTTAAAAAGTGCATGGTACCTCCCTCCCTCTCCCCGTTCCTTTTCAAACCAAAACATCCCCCTTGTGTGCCGTTTTACTAGGACTTCACATGGTCCGTTATAGGTCAGCTGACAGGCCTGCCTCTGGGAGGAGGATGGAGGGCCAGATGGGGTGGAGAAACTCTACCCTACCCCAGGACGGATCCCCCTGTCCTGGGCCCCTCTTCCACCACTCTCCGGGGTTCCCCCTCCAAACCCCTGTGTCAGTCAGTTCCTCTCTGGTTCTCCCCCCGACCGTGCTGGAGTCATGGCTGTGCGTGCGTGCGTGCCTGCGAGAGAAAGATCTCCTCTAACACTCTGGCCCAGATCGGACCTATTTAAGAGGAGTTATTTAAGAGCCCATTTTGTCGGGGGTCCCTGGAGCGTCGTCCATCCGTCCCTCCCTCCCTCCCTCCCTCCCTCCCCTGCATCCTGTGGACGTCGTGCTGAGCGAAGAGGAGAGGTGTGGGACGGTAGATGTATTGGCTTTTGCCCCGGACAGACAGACAGGGTCATGGAGAGGGTTAGTGGGTCACCTCAGAAGAACGCTGTCGTTTCTTCTTTAGACCCCAGACTCCCACAGGTATATATAATACAGATATACTGTATATACGACGTACATCCCAGACTCCTCTTCTTCTCCCCTCTCCCTCCCTCCCTCCCTCCCTCCTGCCTGCCTGGCTCACGAAACTGTGTAAGAAATTCCCTGCTGTTACAGTCCGAACTTCAGACCTTTAGGTAAGCCTAAGCCTCCCAAAACTGCTATGGTCCAATCACAGCTAAGCACAAGGTGTGCTAGACAAACCTCGCCACCAATAGCTTTCCTGTATGACAAAACGTTGTTTTAAAAAATAAATGTCCCACACTCATTTCTCCACTGCATAGGGCACATGCCTTTTGATGGATTGGGAAGAGATTTTGAAGGTCTGGTTCCAAAAATGAATTATTTATTGTGTAAAGTCCATGATATTTACATCGAAATGAATGAGCCTGGCTCTAAAGGCCTAAAGGTCTATTGTGTAGTCTCTTGGCTTATCGTGTTATCGTTGTGGACTGTCCGGCTGTCCTGCTTTTGATGCGTGCTTTGTTTAACCTCGCTTGTTTATGTCTCATTGCGAGACATCGCTGTGGACATGGAGGAGGATATGTCTGCTAAATGTTGTCAATTATTTTCACAGACACATTCACGTTTCACCCTGTTTTCCTACAACAACGCAGGGCAAAAACTCTTCGCTCGGTCGCCGCCGTCCTCGTAACGGACGCCCACGCAGGCCACCGGGGAGACATCTTTAAAAGATGTCTTTCCTCGGCTATAAGTCACCGCGTTATGCTTTAAACATAAACAACAACGAGGCAGATGTTCAACTGCGTCCAAGACCACTCGGGAAACTCGCCGTCCCTATTCTTTGGCACGCTACACAACGCGATATGTTACAAGTCTGCTTGTAGGTCGGCTATTTTCTAGATTTAGTGCGGGGAGGTCAACGAAACATACATTGATATTGTTTCAAGTGGTTCAGTCTTGTTTGGACAGCCAGGACCAGTGTGCCTTGGCCTGCAATGCACCAGTGACCCATGATGACCCTTCAATGCACGGACAGAAGTACGGAGATTACGTCGTATTTTGCGTCTGGAGGCTGCTTCACAAAAAGCTACACAGTGACAGTATTTCTTCTAGAAGCTGTCCCCTACATTGGTGGTTTTGAAATTTTGACAACTTTCCATCATTTACCCTGGGGACCACCTGGAACCCTCTCAAGGACCACTCGTGGTTCCCCGGACCACTTGTTGAAAACCACTGCTATTTGGGAACTCTGCCCTATATATAACTGGAAGGTGTCTTCTCCGATACTACATACAGCATGTCTTCTGTCTAAAGCTCCACACTTCCCCCCC
>CM076968.1:10046872-10051872 GCA_039105355.1 Benthosema pterotum | reverse complement strand
GTATGCATTAATACATGTGACAGTAACGCCTTGCCATCACAAGCCAGATGTCCAGCACAATATTATTTATGTCTATGATGGTCACAACAGTGTTGTGGTTTGAAACATGTCATGGTCTGATGGTTTAATGCACAATATATACAGTATTGATACAGTACACAACCCTGCTAAGGTTTTTTACAGTCGACTGGGATTGTCAACTCTTAGTCGACTGAGCCATGCATTCTACATGCATTACAGCTACAACAAGACAATGTAGTAACACGTAATAGTAGTAACAAGTAATAATACGTTGAATATCGACAAAGAGATTGGCCGTCGACTAAGACTCATTACGATCGATTATTTGACTACTCCAGGTCCCCTAGGTGTGTTTATGTGTGCACCAGGCTACAGCTAAACAAATCAGTTTGTGTATACAGTAGAGCATGTTGGATGCTAATGCTATTAGATACAGTGGCGTCTTAATATCATTCCATATTTCCCTGCCCCCCTTTTTTCCCCTTCCAGTTAATTGGGTGGCGATTTTGTGCCGTAAGGAAAGGCCAAGCTGCTCTGATTATAGTGCTCATCGACGGTCAACAGGCCTGTGTGTGTATTGCGTGCGTGCGTGCGTGCGTGCGTGCGTGCGTGTGTGTGTGTGTGTGTCAGAGAGAGAGAGAGATAAGCTGGTGAAGTGGTCCAGGGTCCCATATTGTTCACCATCTGTGCCTGACAGCTACACACAAACCCTTTCTTTTTAATCTTATCAGGTAGATATAGCAGGCCCCTGCTGTGTGTGATGGGAGCTTTTATATGCTCTCACTCGGCCCTGCATGTGTGTGCGTGTGCGTGTGCGTGTGCGTGTGTGTGTGTGTGTGTGTGTGGTGTGTGTGCTGGTGCCATAATAACGTTCCATTACACGTTAAATATACATCTAACAGCATTGTTTTTTTCAGGCTCTTGTCAGACAGATGGTCTGTTGCATTCACAGTCACTGGGACTGGCCAACACTCTTACCAGGCCTTGACCGCAGCCAATTATGCTCTCTATAGAGCAGTGGGTCTTCAACCCTTTTTTATACCGAGGTCCATTATTTATCCGGCGTTTCAGTCACAGGGGACCGTTTTGATGTGATTTAGCCCCCTCAGACCCAAAACCCTTTTTATTTTGTTATCGTTTAATGAGATTTTGTCCGCAGTTTGCTGCATCGATGTGGTTCCATAGTAGAGACGAACACTCATAACATTATATTCTCTGAATAGACCTTGCCGCAGCCCCGCCCCCCTCCCCAGTGTCCATCCATGGGTAGGACATTTTCTAGCTGCTCCCATTGATTCCAATGTAAATATCTTTTCACGTTAAATACCAGTTCAGTTTTTGGAACCAAGTCTTCAAAAATCTCCTCCAAATCCATTAATTTACTTTTTAAAAACAGCTTTTCTTATCATATTGGAAAGCTATTGGTGGAGAGGTTTGTCTATCGCGTGTTATGCTTAGCTCTGACTGGACCTCAGGCACTGAGCGTAATAATAACGGTTACACGTGTACACTGTCACAGCTACAAATGGATAGATTTACCACGTGTGTGTGCGTGTGTCAGCCTGCATCAGTGTAATTTGGTGATAAAATGTCTCTTCCCTTAAAAGAAAAAGCCAGCCCTTTCCCCCTCCTCCTGAAGTGGAAGGATTTATTGACTTGTACTGATGACTTAACCATCATTGTGTAATCATACCAGCTCAGTGCGCCGTGGCGGTCGGTCCGGTCGGTCTCACTCCAGCGGGGTTTTAAAAAGGGGAGTGTGTGGTGGTGGTAGTGGTGGAAATATAAGGGTCTGAAAAGCTGACAAGACAGACGCTTAGAAAACAGTTGCAGATGTGGCCTCTGGCTGTATTCTTGTCTCTTTTTTATTATACCTTTTGCTCGTTTTTATTATATATAATTCCTATATACTGTACACACAGTGTATTCTGCTGTTATATTATACTGAAGAAGGATGATATAGTATGTGATATAGTCATAGCTATGTGCAGGGGCTGAGAAAATGGTATGGTGCGGCTTCATCGGCTTCATCGCCCGTGTCGCACCCATACCATTTCGGTTACGGGACTTTTATTAGTCAAGTAAAGCATCAATAATAACATCAGTTGTTGTTGAAGTTGCACTAACGTTGCAGCATGCATAAAGCTAAAGGTCTGACTCAGAGAGTTTTCTGTTTTCAATTATGAAATGCTGTTGGTTTAGTGATGTACACAGCTGTAGTTAGTAGTAGTGTAGTAGTCTTCAAATCATTTTAAATATAACTTTTGATTTGAAACATCTGGGTTGTTTTGCATGCCATCATGTTTGGCGGGGCAGTCAGGGCATTTAGGGGCATTGCCCCCCATACCCATGCCTAGATTCGCCCCTATTGCTGCTTTTGACGTCAATAGTGGGCTACTCCCGTAGAGTGGTAGGTAGTGTCTATTTCAGTGGTTGGATGGATGTTGAGCTTTTATTTTTAGGCAGCAGGTTAATTGTGTGCGCATGAGGAGGGTTGTTCACTCATTGTCCATGAACCATGACCTCAGTCCCCAAATTGGAAACTTGGGTATTTCCAATTTACTATAACTTTTGTTAGAGGTGTACCGGTGGCAGATGTAGAGATTGCAACATGCTTTGTGAGCTCATAATAACATAATAATGAGAACTTTTGCTTTTAAGTGTTTTTTGAACCTTGTGCCCTCTACTACTTTTTTTGAGGCTCGGGCCCAGACCTTTACTTGTGTTCTACATTGCTTGTTGTATCTTGATATTTTTTATTTAAAGGGGATTATATCTAAGGGTTAAAGGGGATTATATCTACCTCCAGTTAGACACAGAATGAGAATTTTTTTATGATCTCTGCACGACATCTATAAGGTACAAAAGTTATATTAATGTCAGTGAAATGTTAAGATGCACCTTTTTAAGCAAAAATGTGAGACTATTACACCAATCAGGTTTTCCCTTTGGTTCACAGATGCACAGTACCCGCATGTGCGTTCATACATACACTTTGCCTCACACCTAAGTGAATCCATCCATCCAGCCAGTCTTCTGAGGGTGAATAATATAATGACTCCAGTGAATCAAGCAGGTTTTTCATGCCTTGCCCACAGTGCCAGCCTGGCACCGCTCACATTTCATCCCCCCCTTAGACCACCCCTCCATCGTCATCATCACTGGAACGTTCACACTGTATAACGTCTGATTTAGCCATTCCCGGAGCTGTTTGCTCAGGCATGTGTGGATTTATTTTTTTAATAGGGATGGAAAGTTCCTATGTCCACTTTGGGTTCGGCGGGACACAGACGGCAACTGCAGAAACACTTTTCTTTCCACCCATCCATCCATCGCGGTGGGGGAAAAGAGTGGTGCCCTGTCCAAAAAAATCTCATCCTAGGAAAAGCCACAGGGGTTGAACCCCGCCATTCCACCCCTGCCCCTGTCGACAGGCGGCATGACGACAGACTCGGTCGACCGCACCGAGTCCATTTTTACACTATGGGAGTTAATCAACACGCGACTCGATCGTTGCTCCTCAGTCATAAAACGATAAAACCATTCTTGATCTGGCTGGTAACGTCCCTATTTTTTTGGGATGCATCGTCCTTATTAGTGATGTAGCGTCGTCAGCTTGCAGATCTCCTATTTGTCGTATGACGCATTTACAGTCAGAAAAGTTTAATACGGTTAATAAAACTCTTTCAAAAAATTTAACAGCATCCATCTTGCAACAAAACGAAGCAAAAATAAGTATAATCCCAACAGTGCCATAATGGCCACAATCTTTAGTGAATTTATCTCTTATAAGCTTAAGACGAGAAGATGTGAGATAAAGTATGATCTTAGTAAGTCGACCTTTGTGCTCCAGTGATAGGCATACGTCTTAATAAGGCCAGTCAAAATATAGCAGATATATACAAGCTCACAGCTTGCCTTGGTGCAAGCTCATACATCTGCTGTTTGTTTCATTTCTTTGAGAAATGTCTTAAGGTGCAGAACTACAGATTCAGAAGGTCGTAGAATCAGCCTCAGGTTTTAAACTACGTAAATGGCCCTCTTCTGTCGCCTGATGATCCAACAAAAAGCAGCAGATCTATATCTATTACTGACTATTTTCAGCATAGATACTGTATGTGTTCAGAGGGGGGGGGGGGGGGTAAAGTAAGTAAACGGGGGTGTAATTGTTGAGGTGGTTAACCTCAAATAGAGAGCGTGACCCCAAAGCTTTTCCTTCTTGACATCTATCTTTCTGCGTGTCACCGGCCCCGCCGAGCTCCTTGTTTTTTTTCTTTACTCTCCTCATTACTCTCTGCCCTCCAGTCTCTCTCTGTCTCTCTCCATCTCTCTCTCTCTCTCTCTCTGTACGAGTTATCCTCCGTTTCCGTATGTCTGCTGCGCACTCTCGTTCTTTTTCTTATCTGCGCCGCCCAGCGACACACATCAAATAAAAAGTCTCTCGCTCTCTCTCTCTCTCTCTCTCTCTCTCTCATCCTCTCTCTCTCTCTCTCTCCTCTCCCATCCTCTCTCGATTTCTCTCTGTCCCCTCCGATGAATTTCCTGCGACAGCTGGTGAAGATGGGATCTGATCATATGGTCCAGATACGGGCTCGACTTCGTCGCGAAGGAGGCTGCAAAAGGTGAACGTTTATATACCGCGCAGGAACATTCTAAATGGAAATGGTTTATGAGCATTCATAATATAGCGTTCAAAAGTGCTTTGGCATGGACTTGAAAGCGGTAAGGAAAGCGCGGCGGGCCTCCTCAACCTCAACATCGGAGCGATTAGCGTTTTCCGCTGTCTTGCTCAAAAGGATACTTTGACGCTAACTCTGGTGGAGCGGGATCCAACTGGCAACCATCCACTCAACCCCTTGAGACACTGCCACCGATGGTGTCGTGTCACTGACCGGTGAACGGCCAAGCTCACGTTGTGATATTGACCGTCAGAACGCGTTTCCCGCCATTTCCCCATTTTTTCCCATTGTTTCTTGTTT
>CM076968.1:10044866-10046372 GCA_039105355.1 Benthosema pterotum | reverse complement strand
GTGTCGTGTGAAGCCGCCACATACCATTTTTGGTTACAGGACTTTTAATAGGCAGTAAAAAATCACTAATAACATCGTTGTTTGTTGAAGTTGCAACAGGACACGCAGGCATGCATAAACCTAAACGTCTGACTCAGAGAGTTTACTGTTTTCAATGATGAAATGCTGTTGGTTTAGTGGTGCCACAATTGTACTTAGTTAGTAGCAGTAGACTAGAACTGTTCACCAGTTTGTTAGGTCACTAATTCTGTACTGTAGGATGGTGTAAGCTTGCATCACCAGGCTGTACAAAACACAGAGCTAAGGCCTGGTTACAAAACTGCTGTACTGAACTCCTTATCAAGTTCCAATACTGGACCCGGATAAGAAAGTGAGGGTTAATTAACACACGGACTGCCGCCCGCGGTCATCGTTTTCTTACCCTCACGATGGAGGCGCAGAACACACAAAATGTTGATTTCATCTTTAATCCATATATTAGTCCCAGGGCATCGTCTGATAAAGATCCCATTGTTGACTTCCATTTGGAGAGAGAATTGCCGCGACAACTTTTTTTTTTGTCCCATTCGCACCCATTCAATCCAATTGCATTCAAAAGCCTCTCCTGAGAATCTGCCCTTGAATGTCGGGGTAGATCGACACTACTAGGGCGAGACGTCACTTCCTGACTTTTGACCCGGAAATTTTTGCTCAGATCGTGAGAGGACAGGTTAGTCAAGACACCAGGAACAGCATGACGTCATCGCACATCCTGTTTAGGAAATCTGGCGCTTCAAAATAAGAGTTATTTACCGATTGCACTGGCTTTAGCCGTGACATAGGCAGAAACCCACAGACACGCGGTCGTGGCCAATGTGTTAAGATAATCTTGGTGTATTTATAGGGGAGATTGCAAATGTGTTAATACCCTTATGACTGCTTACAAGGTTCAACCTTTACTATCATCCAGTGGACATTTATTTTCTGGATAGATAGGGATTACTAGTACAAACGCACTATATCAGGGGTTTTCAACCTTTTTTTTTATCCCAGGGACCACTATTTATCATCATTTGAGCCTACGTCCGAACCACCATTTGGGGACATTTTTAGCCCACAGACTCTCAAAACTTAAAGATTTATTTTGCTTTTGTCCACAATTCCAGGCTGGATTTCGGAGGGAACCAAAACAGGCCAACAGCAGATTCTACATTCTCTAGTTGTGCAGACTTGGGCTAATTCAGATGATGAATATTGTAGCTCTTGAGAGTGTAAACATGAAACCAAATGGACCCGCAAGCGTCCCTTTGGTTTCATGTTTACGCTGTCAAGAGTTACATCTGGCTAACCAACATTCCATCATTTAGCTGAGGACCACCTGGAACCCTTTAGTGGACCACTGGTGGTCCACAGACAACTGGTTGAAAACCCCTGCAATATATGAATATGTTTTTTTTTTTTTTTTTTAAATAAATTCCAAACTATATTTCTTCTCTTTTCTCAGGGACAAGCTTACGTTTGTATTAA
>CM076968.1:10009866-10039866 GCA_039105355.1 Benthosema pterotum | reverse complement strand
TTTAATTTTCTGTCCTAGGAATTGTAGGTCTACTAATGAATCATGGGTATGGGGAGGAGTGTGGTGTGGTGCTTGTAATGGTGAAGAAATTGGGAGACTGATAGACCATATTGTGATATGGATTTTCGTTTAATCCCATTTCCACAGCAGGCGGACTAAACAATTTTCACCTCATAAAATAGATCTATAGGTAGAAAGTGCAGATAAAAAAGTTCTACTCGTTTTATCCTGCAGTATTTTTATAATCGGTCGTCAAAGACGGCACTGTTTTTTTCAAGGCGCACTCAGCGCGGGAGTAATCTCTGCGAGGGGAGTGCTGCGGTTTTGGTCACGGGGACCAATAGGGGACTAGGTTTATTCTCTGTGCCATAATAAGTTTAGAAACATGGCGACAAGCATTCGAGTAGCGAAACAGAGCAAAACAAACCAAAACAAAGAAGAAAAGTACGTAAAAAGCAGTCAAGCGACTCAAAACGATGCTATATGCACTTTTTGACCGTACAGAATGAGGACGTTGAGGATTTTACTAAATCAAGGTGGGACACTTACAGGTACGTCGTCAAACAATGGCTTTGTCTGGACGACGAAAGTAAAGCTAATCGCCGAAACTTTTAAACACTGCGTGGACGTGGAGTTTAATAATGTTCCCAATTATGCTGGTTTTCACGCAATGTGTCGTTTTTATTTGCAAAAGACGATTGGGTTTGGCCGAGAAACGCTGTGCACAGACGGATAAGAGAGAAGAGCAGAAGCAGTCGCTGGTCCGCCGCCCGAGAGCAGCACCCCCGACGTAACCACTTCTGAAACCCCCCGAAAAAAACTTCGATCTCGGACGGTCTTCCCGTCCGCTCTGCTGGCCCTGTGCTTCCAGCCATCTGCATACTTTGTAAAAAAGTGGACAAATATATTACTATGGGAGGCAAACGGATGAAGGATCAACTTTCTCGAGCAGAAACACTGTCTGCAGGTAAGCCCCCTCCCCCTCTCTCTCTCTCCCTCACACACACACACACGCACACCACACGCACACGGCACACACATGCGCGCATTATGAGACAAAATAATAACAATAATCAATATGGCCAACTATGTAAGTCATGAGCATTGATGGCACTGGGCCAAGTGAGAGGTTGTAAACAAAATATGCATGCCCGTTTTGAAGTGAAATATTTATTGTTAATATACAATCGCCATTAAAAATTGTAGTATTGTTAGTATATGATATTTCTGCTATTATAAAACAATTCCGTCATATCATAGGTCTTTGATACACTGTGTTTGTCACTCCTCCTTTGAGTATGACGTTGTCTGGCTGGTGGTGTAGTGAATTTATATTATACTGTATTACTTACAATTCAGGAAAAAAAAGTTCTTATCTGTTTAAAACTAGGGAACAGACCCTAAAATACATAGCTGCTGGTTGGTTCAATTCTTTATCAGCAGTTTGGGGAAAGTTTTAGGTAGGAATGCTGGGAGGTCACACCTTTCAGCTTGCCATCAAGACGCCTTTGTTCACTGTTATTTACAGCCCTCCACCCAAACACACCACACACACGCACACGCCACACACGCGCGCACACACACACACACACACACACACACACACACACACACACACACACACACACACACACACACACACACACACACACACACACACACACACACACACACACACACACACAAATGACAGATGCTGTGACACTTTAATAAATGTTTCATACCATTTGCTGCAATAATTCTGACTTTCAGTGCATTCATTTGTAGTCATGTGCATTTTTGCCATATTCCAATTTAGGGGCGTGGTAACACTTTCATAGATTATCATCCATTTTGGGGTAGGATGTGTTGATGTTCTTTAATGCATTTCATTACACAGTAGGTTGAGAACATTTTTTTATGTATGAAACATAAGTTTTTGGCTAAATTTA
The DNA here is from genome assembly GCA_039105355.1 of Benthosema pterotum. Classification (NCBI taxonomy): domain Eukaryota; kingdom Metazoa; phylum Chordata; class Actinopteri; order Myctophiformes; family Myctophidae; genus Benthosema; species Benthosema pterotum. Next base: position 10,037,935 of record CM076968.1, on the reverse strand, counting down.
CTATGTGCATGTTACATTGTGCTGGATGACAATCACTAAGGTGAAGCGTTTTTTTTAACAAATTTGCTATATTTCATGATCTAAATTCACATATGAGTAAACTATAGCACCAATAATTGTTTTAGATGTTAGGTATATGTATTTATGACATTTGGGAAAGATTTTGGGTTGCCAAAATCAATAGATCACATTTTACAAGCAAAAAGAGCAACATACGATTTTCGGTTTTTAGTTACAGACTTGTTGTACATATCTGGCTCCTGACAAAATACTGCAGGATATTATGAGTAGAACTTTTAACCAATGTTCAGAGGGTATGGTCTATGCAAAAATGCATTGCATTTGTAGTCCCCCTGACATGGGAACGGAATTCATTTTCTAAGCCTTAATCTGGAATCAGCACATGGCTAAAAGGAGCAAGCAGTGATTTGTGCGATGGAAAACGTTCTGGTCCCACCGGTAGGATGATGTGCACATTCACACACTCTACAGGGGGGGGGGGGGGGGGGGGGTGCAACAAGCCATTCTATAGTATTGTAGTAGCCAAAAAAGACAAAAATAAAATAACAATATTGAAATAAGTGAAATCAGATCAACAATTGGCATCATTGGCAGTTATATTCTTGGAATAAAACAATTTTTGGAAAAGGTGGACAGCAAAAACACAGACTAGGGGACTTCAACATTTTTTACCCCATGCCACGGACCCCTTAGCTGAGCGATAAATGAACCAGGGACCCTCACAATATGTTGTACAGAATTGTATAGCAGATCAGTAAACATTTCCACTGAGGGTGTTGGGAATAACAAGTTAATGGGATTGAAAGCATTTTGTTGATAACTGTGATTAAAAGTAGTAGCACAATTAAGTCATGTGCACACTGACTCCACCCAGAGAGCATTTTCTCATTGAACAAACAAATGGGTAGAGCACAGTTTTATGGTGACATATACTGTAGCTGTAACCAGAGCCATAACGCAGCGGTTTTCAACCTTTTTCATCTCAGGGACCACCATTTAATCAGGATTTGAGCCACGGACCATCATTCGAGGATATTTTAGCCCCACAGACCCCAAAACTAAGTATTTGTTTTGCTTTTGTCCATGAGAAAAAAAGGAGAATGGGCTCGCAACTCACTTTAAAGTGCTCCAAATTTTATTTAGCGACAAGGGTAAATAAAATTTGGAGCACTTTAAAGTGAGTTGCGAGCTCATTCTCCTTTTTTCTACGTTTGCTGTACCTCTACAGTTTTTTGGCTCAGCACCAGTTGGGGATGTGCGTTACCTTTTTTAACTTCTCTTGCTTTTGTCCATGACCATTAATCTTCTGGTTGTATGTACTTGGGCTAATTCAGATGATGAATATTTTAACTCTTGAGAGTGTAAAAATGAAACCAAATGGACCCGCAAGGGTCCATTTGGTTTCATGTTTACGCTGTCAAGAGTTACATCTGGCTAACCAACTTTTCATCTGGCTAACCAACTAGGGACCACCTGGAACCTTCTCAGTGACCACTGGTGGTCCCCGGACCACTGTTGGAAAACCAGTGGTCCGAGGTAGCAGTTGCTCGTGTTGCTGGGAGGTGCTATGTGAGCTTATACTGTAGATTGTCTAATTTTAGCTTGCGTTCTCCTGCAGAAAAGGAATGCTATACTGTTTGTCAGGGCTTTTCAACCTTTTTCATAACCAGGGCCCACTATTTTTTTTTATTCAGAATTTGAGCCACGGACCACCACCATTTGATGACATTTAGCGCCACCGACCCTGTTAAACCTAAGATTTTTTTTTGCTTTTTTTTCCTCAATTCCAGGCTGGATTTCGGAGAAAACAAAATGACCATTAATCTCTAGTTGTGGTGACTTACCGGTAATTCATATGGTGAATATTTTAACTCGTGAGAGTGTAAACAAGAGTGCAACATCTGGTTAACCACCTTTTATTTCCATCATTTAGCCTGGGTACCACCTGGAACCCTCTCAAGGACCACTGGTGGTCCCCGGACCTCTGGTTGAAAACCCACTGATCTACAGTAGGCTACTGTTAGTCAGTATCGACCCGATGACGTGATTCTACCGGCACATTGATTTCCTAAGAAGAATGACTCAATCAGGGAAGACTTTCCCCTGAGATTCCATTCCAACGTCCATTTTCCCGGGAATTTCTTAACCTTGTTCAGACTTCTCGGTTACTGACAACATCGATGCACTTCCCCCGAATGAAATGCACATCATGTATGCGTGGTGTCATCATTTCTTCTTAATTTGGGTGAGGGTTAGCCTACATTACTTAAAATGCATGGTCAGAGACCACTCTGGGTACCTTTTCACGGACCACCAGTGGTCCACGGATGACCCCCTATGAGAAAAAACCCTTGTCTAAGTAATGGGAGCAAGGGCGGGTATAAAATTTTACAGTTGGGTGGGCAGGAGAAAATGGTATACCATTTTCAGCTACAGGACTTTTATTAGGCAAGTAAAGCATCAATAATAACATCAGTTGTTGTTGAAGTTGCAACAGACACGCAGCATGCATAAAGCTAAAGGTCTGACTCTGAGAGTTTTCTGTTTCCAATGATGAAATGCTGTTGGTTTAGTGGTGGCTTTTGGCACGATGGTAGTTAGTAGAGTAGTAGTAGTAGTAGTAGTAGTAGTGTTTCAAATCATTTTAAATATAAGCACTTTACTTTGAAATATCTCGGGTTGTTTTGCATGCCATCACGCCCAGTCAGACCCCCCCCCCCCATGCCCATGCCTAGATCCGCCCTGAATGGGAGAAAGGTAACTGAATGCGAGAAAGACAATACAAGCAACAATGAGGGAATGAGGGAAGGTCGTTTTGCTCCCTGCTCTTCTGGATTGAGACCACTAGATGTCAGCACAGTCCTGAAGAAGCAATGGAGCTATGGGCCCACAGTAGTAACCTTATGTACAACACTATATGGATGAGATGTAACACTTTCACAAAATGATCTTGAGAACTTTCAAAGATTGAGGTGGCAAACTCATGATTTTTGTGGGGGAATTAGACAAGTCAGATGTTGATCTAAACAAGGCCAGATTAGCCAGACATGTCGCAGCATGTGGGATCGACGTCAACAGGCCGGTCGACTAAGTGAAACATTGTGACTAATGTTTCAGTACTTTCTCTGAGACGTTACTATGAATGATTGAGCACGTATTATCAGATACTGTATAAGTCATCCCTGCACCCATCTAAAGCCTTGTTTATCATAAACCACAGATGTAACTATAGGGGCTAATGAATGATTCATTTACACTGTGGTTTCTGTGAAAACTGAACCACAGGAATAGGATTCAGTTCTTTCCAGGGGTGTAATGGAGGGGGGACGCGGGGGGACGGCGTCCCCCCACTTCTCACATCTAAAATATTTTTTGTTGTAAAAGTAGGCCTATGTTTTTGTATATGGATACAATTAGGCATTGTAAACAATCTTTCTCAATATGCTATACTTGTTTTAATAGCGCGTGTCTGTGTGTGTGTTGCGCAGGTGCACGCAAATGGGCATGCAAATGCAAGTGTGCATGCAAGTGTCTTAAAGGGGAATTCCACTCATTTTCAATATTTTACTATGTCATTAATATACCTTAGAGATGTTGTGTGGACATGGTAAAAAAAAGTTCTCCCATTCTTTGTTTCCTAGAAATGGAGGTCTGAAAAAAGAAATAATTAGCTTGGTGAAATAAATCTTGATGACATCATCAAGATGTGTTTCACCATGTTAATGAGTTTCTTTTTTTCTGGGAGTGTACAAATGGAACCACTAGGGTCCATTTGGTTCACATTTGTACACTCTCAGAAAAAAATGAAAATGGGTGGAATTCCCCTTTAAGAGGCACCCCCCACACTTCTAAAAGTCCCACTACAACACTGGTTCTTCCTTACTTATAGTTACTGTATATAGTTAAGTAAGGAGGTCAAACAATGTTGCTTTTGTGTGGTTCCGGGCCGTTGTTATTTACCTTGCCACAATATTTTTAAAAAAGCATAAAAATAGAATTTCAAATATTTAAACATTTTACAAACACACATTTGATCTCCCAAGGGGTGGTCCCCAGTAGAAAATATTTTCAGATGTATGGTCTGTGGCCAAAATACGGTTCAACAGACTATAGACTAACACACGTCTTTGTGTTCAACCAGGAATGATGTGTACTGTAGCCAGGGGCGGATGTAGCATTTCTCAATTGGGGGGGGGGTGGAATGGGGGCGACTTCATCGCCCGTGTTGCTTCGCGCCACGGGCGATGAAGTCGCACTTATACCATTTTCGGTTACAGGACTTTTATTAGGCAAGTAAAGAATCAATGACAAAAGGTCTAAAGGTCTGACTCAGAGAGTTTTCTGTTTTCAATGATGCAATGCTGTTGGTTTAGTGGTGACACAGCTGTAGTTAGTTAGTAGCAGTAGTAGTAGTGTTTCAAATAATTTTAAATATAAGCACTTTTTAATTTGAAATGCCTTGGGTTGTTTTGCATGTCATCGTGTTTGGTGGGGCAGACCCTTCCCCTCCCCCCCCCCCCCCCCCCCCCCCCCCCCCCCCCCCCCACCCCCCCCCCACCCCCCCCCCCCCCCCCCCCCCTGATGCCTAGATCCGCCCCTGACTGTAGCACACAAGCCTGAGGTAGATCTACTGGCATGTAAGTACAGCTGTACGTCGTGGGTGAGGCACTGTATGCTTGTTAATGTCATTGATTGATTGATTATATGACCAACAAGGTGGCAGCGAATGTTAAAGGAGCTTTCAGTGATTTTTTTGGGGGGGAAAAATCACAACTTTGTTGTTGTTGTTGTTGTTGTTGTTGTTGTTGTGAGGTCTGCTCTGAATTATTTAGCTCTGCAGGGTCCATCGATCCCACCAGGTTCTCCTCCCTGATTGGCTCCTTCACTCATGCTGTCTCGTATGCTGAGAAAGCATGTGAATATTCATGGGGTTGTGTTTGGAGCTCAGGTTGTTTATCCAATTGTGTCCTGTCTAGATTTCTAGTTTCTAATATTCAAAGATTTGCACCACGCTTTCACGATTTTTCAAGAATAGCAGAGATACAAGCTCATAGCGCGCCACTCGGGTGGTGTGCTATGAGCTTGTGATCTGATATTTTTCAATAGTTAAAACATAATGCTGCGAACACCAAAAGCGTTCAGTACACTAAGGGTTATACACGGAGTGTGGTGACATCAGGGGCGGGTCTAGGCATGGGGGGGCATGTCCCCGGAAATGCCTGACTGCCCCACCAGAGACGATGGCTTGGTTGCAAAACAACCCAAGATATTTCAGTGCTTATATTTCAAAGTATTTGAAACACTACTACTGCTGCTAACTAACTACTACTCGTCTCACCACTAAACCAACAGCATTTCATCATTGAAAACAGAAAACTCTCGGAGTCAGACCTTTAGCTTTATGCATGCTGCGTATCTGTTGCAACTTCAACAACAACTGATGTTATTATTGATGCTTTACTTGACTAATAAAACTCCTGCCCCCCCCAAATGGGAAATGTTACATCCGTCCCTGGGTGGCATGTGCCTTGTTATATGACTGCATATAATGTTGTTGTTTTCCTCTAGTATTGTTGGTGAGGATGAACTGAAGGATTGTAGGATTGGAGGATGAACTGCAGGGATTGTATAATTACTTTTTGGAGCATACTCCACAGTATTTGAACCATCGATCCATGAATTCTCCTGAAAATAGTCCCATGGCTTGTTCTCAAATGGAAAAAAAAAAAAAAAAAAAGCGATTGTCCGATTCGACTCAAAGTGTTCATTAACAGCGAATTAAACTCTAAAACAAATGTTGCGTTCAACGTATTATGCAGCCTATTGTTTGACAGGGAAAATACAAAAAAAACAATGTATCAGTAAACAAAATGTACTGTATCTTCTATTTGTATCTGGTTTTACACTTAACGGTACAAGTTACTTTCTATGGAAAGAAAATAGAACTATAATAATGATTGAATATAGTAATTGCGATTCAGGCCATTTTTTGTCCGATATTCAAATCTAATTGCTGGTGAATGCTGCTAACAGACCTATAGCATGCGTGTGCGCCACGCAACACACACACACACACACAACACACACACACACACCACAACACACACCACACACACAAACCCACCACACCACACACACACACACCACACACGGCGTCGCGCCCATTACGGGGGGGGGGGGGGGCAGGAGGAAAAATGGTATGGGTGCGGCTTCACGATATGAAGCCGCACCATACCATTTTCGTTACAGGACTTTTATTAGGCAAGTAAAACATCAATAATATTATCAGTTGAAGTTGCAACAGACACGCAGCATGCATAAAGCTAAAGGTCTGACTCAGAGAGTTTTCTGTTTTCAGTGATGAAATGCTGTTGGTTTAGTGGTGACACAGCTGTAGTTAGTTAGTAGCAGTAGCAGTGTTTCAAATACTTCTAAATATAAGCATCTTGAAACATCTTGGTTTGTGTTGCATGCCATCATGTTTGGTGGGGCAGTCTGGGCATTTAGGGGGGCACCCCCCCCCCCCATGCCCATGCCTAGATCCGCCCCTGATGTATATCATTATGAACTAACAGTGTGAAGTCATGCTGGTATGACCTCAGCGAGGCCAACAAGGGGCTGAACATTTCCATACAGATAGGATAACACTACAGCTGTGCTCCGAGAACCGACTCTACCACAATGCACTGACTGACTGGCTGCATGGGATTCTGATGCTCACTAATGACGGTGTGTGTGGAGGGGGGGGGGGCACTGGCCCCCAAGAGAGGGATAGGAGGTTGGGGGAGGGGAGGAAGGACAGATGGAAGGAGGGGTAGAAAGGAAAGGAGGAGAGGAGTGGAACAGTTTTAACATCCCCAAAAACGACCACAAATAATCATATTTGAGCTGGGGATCCCCCTTAAATGTTCATATTGTAACCGTGTACCTGTAAAATGATCATCTTTTTTTTTTTACTGAGAACCTTCTCCCCCCGAAACGATGGCAGCATAATTACAACTTTTAATCACTTTGTGGTTAGAGTGGGCTTTGGTTATTTATATTACATACAATTTGCACTGATGGATTGCTCATTTAAAGAAAATGACAAGCTGCAGATTTCATTTCTCCGTCATTCTTATTCACGTTTCATTCATGGGGTATTGCATGGTGGTGCGGCGCACTAGCGCCCCTATTGACCGGCTGACACTGTGCAGAAGCATAGGCGATATCGCCAGTAGAATAATGACACAAAGAGATTCAAGAAAGGTTAAGAGTGCAAAGGCCAGAATAAAATGGGTTACTGAGAACCCCCTCTCCCCGAAACGATCACATTTTAACTGCGGACCGTCCAAAACGATCACATTTTAACTGCACACCGTCCAAATCGATCACATTTTAACTGCACACCGTCCAAAATGATCACATTTTAACTGCACAGTCCAAAATGATCACATTTTAACTGCACACCGTCCAAAATGATCACATTTTAACTGCACACCGTCCAAAATGATCACATTTTAACTGCAGACCGTCCAAAATGATCACATTTTAACTGCACACCGTCCAAAATGATCACATTTTAACTGGGATCCCTCTCTCAATAGTATTTTAACTGGGGACACCACCAACATATTTCTATTTTAACTGGGGAACCCCCAACCTTACAAGCACTTGAAGGAGGAATTGAAGGAGTTGAGGCATAGTGTAGTTCCACAGATATGTAAAATTAAAAGTGTCACTTTGTGCTGTCATCAGGGGATCGTGTGGAGAACCACCAATGTGAAGTTAATGCCTGTCTTTGTTAACCCAACACTTCATTAACTACTCACTGTCTAAGTCATTCAGCAGCTGACTGTGTGTGTGTGCGTGTGCGTGCGCGCGTGCGCGTGCGTGCACACTTTAACTCATGGTGCAGCCACATGTCCTGGTCCTAACAAGATACTGTATATTTTTATTTCTGTAAAGAATACAGAAAACAAAGACATTAGGTATAAGCATATGATTATAGGGCTTAAAGCTAAGGTTAGGTTAGTAAGGCCCAGGGTTGTGATTGTGGACTTATGCCTGATTTTGTGCTTAGTTGCGTAATGCATTCACTAGTATATTTGTAGTCATGCACCAAAAATTGCAACTCTACACTGTACTGTTGTAATCCCGTAGGTCGACTGTGTGCTTGTAATAATGTGGGTGCGAAGGTTTGGCTTTCTTCAGATGCTGCAGCAGCATACGCGATATCACCAGTAGAATAATGATACAAAGAGATTCAAGAAAGGTTAAGAGTGCAAAGGCCAGAATAAAATGGATTCAAAAGCATCATCAATGTGTGCATGCTCCTATAATCTGATACTGCTTGCAGATGGTTCATGAACTAATGATTAAAAATCCTACCAAACTTACTTCACAACTTACACGTGCATACTGTCATGGTTAAGCTGACACTGAGCATTTGAAAGTGTACTTCCCCATATGGTTGGTACACTGAGAAGTGGAGTAGAATTGGATGCGCCGTGTGCGTGCGTGTGTGGCCGCATGTATGTGGAAATTTCACACAGCAGTGCAGCATGGCATTTGGAACATCTGCAAAAACAGTGCCCTCAGTTTAATAATACTTGTTTGACAATCTCCGCTTCACTAAAGACACTAAGGACAGCACATATCGATCAGTGAGAGGGCATAACGAGGAATTCTTATTATTTTATGGGGCTTTGACCTGAAGTAGTGATAGCTGGCATTATTTGGGCCATGGGCTTATAAAACCAAGCTCATAATCAGTTATTTTTTGGGAGGTCTGAAGATTATTTTGTTTCGTTAGTGATGTGATGTGATGTTGGAAAGCCAAGAGGTTCATTTAAGTGACCTTATGGAGTGTGTGTGTGTGTGTGTGTGTGTGTGTGTGTGTGTGTGTGTGTGTGTGTGTGTGTGTGTGTGTGTGTGTGTGTGCGTGTGCGTGTGCGTGTGTGCGCGCGTGCGTGTGCGTGTGTGTGCGCGCGTGTGCGTGCGCGCGCGCCCTAGATAAGTTCATTCACTTCATGTTCTGTTTTCCTAGAAGGCCGTGGTGCAGTGATACAGTACCTGCCACTGTTGCTTGTTACTCTCTCTTCCCCTTTTCTTCACCCCTTAGTCCCTTTAGTACACTTTGGTACCGCATGTCCACCAGAAGGCATAATAGAGAATATGATTATATTTGAGGGGCCTGAAAAAGTCAGCTGGAATTAGTTGAGTCGTGGGCTTATATAAGGCCCAGAAGTAGTCAGTAATTGGTCAGTTGTGGCGGAGTTCTGCCACTTGTGTTGTTTCGTAGTGACATGGAGTTGTCGGAGAGCCGAGGTGATAACATACGCAATGTGTTTTTGCTTTGAACTTGTGTGTGTGCAATTCTTGAGAACGGCCTACAGTACACTTCTCCTTCCCCTTTACTCAGAAGGTCATGCAGTCATATCTGCCATATACTGTTGCCATGCTACTACTCTCTTCCCCCTTTTTTTTTCTTCACCTTTTACTTGTACCGCGTGTCCGCCTGCTTCCTCCTCCAGCCCCGTGGCCCTTCCAGTACAGTAACAGCGAGGTACTTCAATTACATGATATTACATTAAAGTTCTTCCTCAGTGCAGTACAGTCGACGCAGTCAGACAGACATACACAGCCTGCAGTCGGTAGGACGACCATTAACCAAGAGAGAACTTGTGGTGGTGCATTGGGTGTCGGTGGAGCTCGGTTTATAGGGCTTTTTTGGGCAGGGTGCTGCTGCTGTGGGTGACTGCTTCATGGTGACTGCTGCACGTGCACAGGGGAGGTTAACGCTGTAGAGACGCAGGAGAGAGGCACTGGCTAGACCTTTGGAAACACGAAAACGCACGGCACAGGTGAGGAGCAGATTCTGACACGCTTCAGACACTTCAGAAACCCTGAGATTGATAAACCCTCAGAAGTCAAAGAATAACCTCTTCATACTCGCAAATGTACGAGGAAGGTTCTTGTTTACATTTGCAGTTAAAGGGGAATTCCACCCATTTTCAATTTTCAAAAAAGGGATCTGAAAGAAAAATCATTAACATGGTGAAATACATCTTGATGATGTCATCAGACGTATTTCACCATGTTAATGATTTTATTTCAGACCTCCATTTTTAGGAGATACGGAATTAGGGGAACTTTTTTATCATGTCCACACAACATCTCTAAGGTATGTTAATGACATATTAAAAATGTTGAAAATGGGTGGAGTTCCCCTTTAACTCTTTGACAGATGAGCTGAAAAGCTTAGGCTCGCTCAAATCGGCTTCAATAGTGAGGAAATAATTTATAGAAAATCCTCTGTTGTGAATTTGTGCAAATGCGTGATATCCAAAGACCGCTTAAGGTGTCTGCTTTAAGGGAAAAAAAAAAAATAAAATAAGTAAAATAAGTTGATCTTTTTTTTTCTTAATTCATTTGACAAAACAGCCTGATTTTCACATTCCATGCATTTAAAAAAAAGTTAGATCATTGATCATTTATCAATTATAGTTAAAGTGTTTGAGGTGTTTTCTGGGTTTTGTAGTGCAATCACCACTTTAAGCACTTCATGAGGTGGTGTGTGTGCAGTGAGATAATGAGCTTGTTAATTAAAAAACAAACCTAAGACGACTTTTGGAGTGATAAGCAGACAACAGAATAATCAATCATCACTCCAAAAGTCGTGGTAAATCTTTTACGGAGTTAAGAGTATATTGTTTTGTCTCTTGTTTTTTTTTTTTTTTTTTTTGAGAGCGCACAGGGGTGTCGTGTGTTTTGTATGATGTATGTAGCTATGTACGGCGTTTGCATGTGTAATGATTCTACTGTAGTCTACTGTACATGTGTGCAAGGAATTATGCTTTTTTTTCTGAGACCGGGGGAAAACAACTGGTCTCTCTCTCTCTCTCTCTCTCTCTCTCTCTCTCTCTCTCTCTCTCTCTCTCTCTCTCTCTCTCTCTCTCTCTCTCTCTCTCTCTCTCTCTCTCTCTCTCTCTCTCTCTCTCTCTCTCTCTCTCTCTCTCTCTCTCTCTCTCTCTCTCTCTCTCTCTCTCTCTCTCTCTCTCTCTCTCTCTCTCTCTCTCTCTCTCTCTCTCTCTCTCTCTCTCTCTCTCTCTCTCTCTCTCTCTCTCTCTCTCTGTGTGTGTGTGTGTTTTGTGGTGTCTGTGCATCTGCTGTGTCTGCATGTATGCCGGGGCTGTTTTTGTGTTTTGAACTCGGGCCTCGGGGCGGGCAAATTGCATTACACAGACATTCCGCGCCTCGCTGAAAATAAAGCTAAACTCGTGGTTTACCATGACTCAGTCTGTCATATGCTCTCAGCTGGTCGCTCACTGGCGCTCTTCACTCACACAGGCTACGACTAGTAGGGGTGTGTGTGTGTGTGTGTCGTAACACGAGTACATGTACTCATTTCTTTTACTTTACTGGGAGTGTTTTCACTACTTTGACTTGTATTCCACAACATTTCAGCAGGGGCGGATCTAGGCATGGGCATGGGGGTCTGCCCCACCAAATATGCAGTGTTTGGTGTTGGCATGCACTGCAGAACAACCCCAGATATTTCAAATTCAAGTGCTTATATTTGAAATGATTTGAAACACTACTACTGCTACTAACTAACTACAGCTGTGTCACCACTAAACCAACAGCATTTCATCATTGAAAACAGACTCTCTGAGTCAGACCTTTAGCTTTATGCGTGCTGCGGCAGGAGAAAATGGTATGGGGGCGGCTTCATCTCCATTTTGTCCTGCCCCCCCATTTGGGAAATGTTTCATCCGCCCCTGCATCTCAGAGGCAAATGTACTTTGTATTATTATATACAGTAGTGATTTGGATTATTATTATTACAAATGGCACCATTGGCAGTTAGCATATAGCTACAATATAGAAGTGAATGTCTGTGCATGTGTAAATGTTTTGATGAAATGTACAATACATCAATCGATCGATCGATCAGTCAGAAGACACAGATGCAGGCGCACAATACATCTGCAGAAACTGCAAACTGAGACCGCCACTCGAGCATTGTACAGCAGGTGCTGTAACCCAACCACCAACAGATCCCTGGTGCTATACTCCCCTTTGTCTTTTGAGACCGCATTTCAGTCGTATGTTCATGGCTGATCTACATGCTCACAATGTGTGGCAATGCAAACCAGACTGTGGCCTTGTGGTTAATGTCTGTCCTGAAACTTGGAGGTTGGGCTCTTGATCCCCCGCGGGTTCATACCAAGACTAAGTATGTATACTTAGTCATTGGTATTATACTCTCTTTGGTATACGCGTGCATACTTGGTCTTTGCTATTATTGTCTTTGTTATAATTATGCATACTTAGTCTTTGGTATAAGTATGCATACTCAGGCTGGTATTATACTGTCTTTGGTTACATATGGATACTTGGTCTTTGGTAGTATACTGTCTTTGGTATATACATATGCATACTTAGTCTTTGGTATTTATAAGTACCTATGCATACTTAGTCTTTGGTATAAGTATGCATACTCGGTCTTACATCGGTCAGTATACATATGCATACTTATGGTATACTCAGTATACACGAGGGTACTCTGAGTATAGGGTAAATGGCTGCAGTACACCGTTCCAAGTCGAATGCAGAGAACAACTTTCACTTCCATGTGAGCTTATAGTTTTGCTGGGACATTGCGTAATAAGTACTTTTTACTTTTTGTAGGCTACAATTTGAATACAACCTCCTTACTTGTGTACTGCATTATGTAATTATGCAGTAATTTTGTACCTTACTCAAGTAAAAAAGAAAACGTCAGTACTTCCTCCACCAGTGCGTAGGACGCCTGCTAAATGACTTAACATCCCTGTGTGCCTGCGCTGGGACAAGCAGTTCTAGGTTAACCTGATGAAATCAACTCTAAACGTCTAGACCAGGGGTGGCCAACCAGTCAGAGACTAAGAGCCACGTTTTTACCGTGTTGCTGCAAAGAGCCACATCATGCAGATGGACACACATGAACATCACCCCATCCCTTCCTCTCTCTCACACACACAGACCTCTGCTCAGCCAGACACACACCAACATGATAATGACTCCTAGCCCCCACGACCCGACTTCGGATAACCGGTTTAAAATGGATGGATTATGTAGGCCAGTTATTTTCAATAATTAACATTGTGTGCACTGTCCACACACAAACTCTCAGTTGAACCAGTTCCACAAACAAAAATATAACATTGTGAGCTCACAAACACAAAATTGATTTTATTTTCATAATATAGGGAATGACTGGCTGTGCCAGGCCCAGCAATTTTGACACCTGTCATGTGAAAGGCCCTTAAGAGCCGCATGAAACCAGCCAAAGAGCCGCATGCAGCTCAAGAGCCACAGGTTGGCCAGGCCTGGTCTAGATGTTTCCCACAGTGCACTCCAACAGATAAACAAATGATGCTCTTTTTGTGTGTGTTTGTTTGTGGTACACGGCAAACTCTTCCCAGTAGTTTCCACCCTCTGAGTGAGTAGACTCATTCTCCCTTCAGGGATTAGATTAACAATTTGCATGTTTTAAATTTAGCAATGTCATCGATAGTGTGCACATTGTACACTGGCAAATCGTCGGTGCATATTGGCATTGCACAGTAGTTTCACCATGGCCAAATAACAAACAACAACAACAAAGTAAAAACCATCCTGTTTCCTGGAAATGGAGGTGTCGTTTGCCATGTTAATGATTTCTTCCTCATACGTCTATTTCTAGGAAACATTTTTTTTTTTCCGTATCTCTAAGGCGTATTAATGACAAAATGTTGAAACTAAGTGGAATTACCCTCCTGTAATTTTATGGTCAAAATAATAATTACCTCCCTTAATTATTTATAAAACAAATCTCGTCTTTTTTGACGGCCAGTTTAACTAATGGCGTAATGATGATGTGAGTGAGAGACCTTTATAAGTAATGTCATGAGTATTAGCACGGAAAAATGACACGATAGGGACACAAAGACAAATTTCACCTGAATTTCTTTCTCTCTCTCTCTCTCTCTCTCTCTCTCTCTCTCTCTCTCTCTTTCTTTCTTTCTTTCTTTCTTTCTTTCTTTCTTTCTTTCTTTTTTCTTTCTTTCTTTCTTTCTTTCTTTCTTTCTTTCTTTCTTTCTTTCTTTCTTTCTTTCTTTCTTTCTTTCTTTCTTTCTTTCTTTCTTTCTTTCTTTCTTTCTTTCTTTCTTTCTTTCTCTCTTTCTTTCTCTCTTTCTTTCTTTCTTTCTTTCTCTCTTTCTCTCTCTCTCTCTTTCTCTCTCTCTTTCTCTCTCTCTTTCTCTCTCTCTTTCTCTCTCTCTTTTTCTCTCTCTTTTTCTCTCTCTCTCTCTTTCTCGCTCTCTCTCTTTCTCTCTCTCTCTCTTTCTCTCTCTCTCTTTCTCTCTCTCTCTCTCTCTCTCTGTGTCTCTCTGTGTCTCTCTGTGTCTCTCTCTTTCCCAGGTCAGTGATGAGTGGGGGCGTCAACGTGAAGTCTGCCCCGCGGGCTCCGGCCCCGTCGGGCATCCCGCTGCCCCGCAGCCTGCTGCCCCCCTCCTCCTCCCCCAAGGCAGCGGACCCCCGCTGCCGGCAGACCAGCAGCCTCCCCCGGCCCTCGTCTTCCTCGCTGCGCGGAACCCCCGTGCACACGCCCAGACACACGCCCACGCACACGCCCAGACACACGCCAACGCACACGCCCAGGTACGTTTAACCCTTTAGTGTACTGAACGCGTTTTGGTGTTCTAAGCATTATGTTTTAACTACTGAAAAATAGCAGATCTACAAGCTCATAGCGCGCCACCGAGTGGCGCGCTATGAGCTTGTATATTGTAACATTTTCAACTCAAATCTTTGCTTCTGGGGGATCCCTAGAACATGTTTTCAGATATAGATCGTTCTGAGGGTCCATGGCATGAAATATGTTGAGCATCACTGGCACAGGAACATAGATTTTTTTTCCCCCAGAAAAAACTAGAATTCATTTTCAGAACCTAGAATCTAGTGACAAAAAAACTAAATTCTAGCATTGGAAACTAGAATCTAGCACCAAAACACTAGAATCTATAGTGTCGGGAACTAGAATCTTGCATTCAGAAACTCTAGCATCAGCGAAACTCTAGCGAAAGTCTAGCATCAGGAACTAGAATGTAGTCTCAAAAATTAGAATCTAGTGTCAGCTGTACAGGTAAACACTTTACCTGTACAGCTTGTGGTGATTGTCTAATGTTTTATCTTGTAAATGTTGAGTAGGGGTCCCCAGCATGGTGAAACTGGCGGATGCTAACTTGCATATGTTGAGCTGTTTTCATAATTGGCATAGTATGTGACTACACCATTCACAACCTATAAAAAGTCCAATCATGGTTTATGTAGCATGTGATATGTCCGTGCGCTCCACGACATTCAGGGGCAGATTCCAGGAAAGGCTTTTGAATGCATTAGAATGGGCGTGAATGGGACACAAAAAAATTGTCCCATTCTGCCCCAAATGAAAGTCAGCCACGGGATCGATAGATGGATTAAAGAATGAAATCTACAATTCGTGATCGGCGATAAAACTATTAATAGTATGGTCACATAATATGCAATTATAAAAAATTGCTCAACATCACGCGAGTTAGCACCTAGCACTTTATACCGTATGCCGCATGGGGACCCCTACTCAACATTTCTAACCCTAAAACCACGGTGTACTCAACATGTCCTATCATGATCAACATGTCCTACCATCATCCCATGATACATAGAATAGAAGGCGGTCAGTTGTGCTTGTTTGGAGGGGAGCTTGCCTGTGTAAAACGGTTATATGAAAACATGACCAAGCTGTTTTTTTTTCCCCCCGATTCTGGTCCAGACACACCCCGCGACACACGCCGACGCACACGCCGGGGCACTCTCCCACGCGGACGGGCGTGGCGCACTCCCCTGCGCCCCCTCCTCCTTCCTCCCCGCGGACCACCCACGGCATCCCACCTCCTTCCTCCAAGGACCTGCTGAGAGACGCTACCGTGAGGAACCAGCTCCTCCAGAGGACGGGAGGAGGTAAGAAAACTGAAAATTATAGTTAAAGTGGTTTTCAACCAGTTCAGGCAGGTCGGGCAGGTCCATTTGGACCTGCCCGGGTTATATGTTTATTTATTTTTTATTTTTTTATCCCACGATTTTGCAACCCATTTTTTCACCCAGTGCCAGTTCCTAATGTGATCCTGGGCTCTGCACACCCTCCGCCAACCTGGGGAGGCAGCGGACTTGCCTCATGCTTTCTTCAATGCATGAGGAGTCCAAGCTGCCTTCTTTTCACCTGACAGGGGGGAGTTTCCCGAGTAGCCCCTGACTGCAGCCCGCAGATCGGGGCGGTGCTCCTCCTAGGAGGAGTGGGTGGGGTTGCGGGAGGAGTGGGTGGGGTTACTCCCTATGACACCGGTTAGTGATTTATCGTAGAGCTGTGGGGTCTGAACGGCGGAGCTGGGTTGGGAAGGAGCGCTTGTTTTATCCGCCGGCTACTACTAGTAGGGCGGGGCGAAGCATAGTTTTACTGAGGTTATGGTTAGGGTTAGTAACCGCATAAAGCATCGTCTAACTCTAACCCCAACCTAACCCTAAACACAACCCCAATAAAACTAGGCTATGCCTAAACCTAATCCTAACCCTAAACTTAACCTCAGTAAACCTATGCCTAAACCTAACCTAACCCTAACCATAAAGACACAACCCCAATAAAACTAGGCTATGCCTAAACCTAATCCTAACCCTAAACTTAACCTCAGTAAACCTATGCCTAAACCTAACCTAACCCTAACCATAACCTCAGTAAAACTTCCTTCGCCCCGCCCTACTAGTAGTAGCCGGCGGATAAAACAAGCGCTCCTTCCCAACCCAGCTCCGCCGTTCAGACCCCACAGCTCTACGATAAATCACTAACCGGTGTCATAGGGAGTAACCCCACCCACTCCTCCCGCAACCCCACCCACTCCTCCTAGGAGGAGCACCGCCCCGATCTGCGGGCTGCAGTGAGGGCTACATGAGTTTCCCTGGTTTGGACGTAGCGCGTGGAAGGAACACGTTATTCCAACCAGTTCCTGTCCCCTCCATCAGGCGCCCCGGCTGGCCAGGGGGAGGCAGTTTAGAATCAAGGATTACAGCAGGTTTTTGTAAGGGTATCTACCCTAGGGGACACGGGGAGAACATGTGAGGGTATCTACCCTAGGGGGTACGGGGAGAACATGCAAACTCCACACAGAAAGGCCCTTTCCCACCCTTAGCGGGAATCGAACCGAATTGTGGACTAAACCAAAAGAAATCTTTAGTTTTGGGGTCTGTGGGGGCTAAAATGTCCTCAAATGGTGGTCCGTGGCTCAAATTCCGAATAAATAGTGGGCCCTGGGATGAAAAATTTGATAAGCACTGATCTATTATGGTTCCGTTTTATGGCCAACTCTCCATCACTTTGTTGGGGAACCGTCTCAGGGACCACTGATGGTCCTCGGACCACTGTTTGAAAACCCACTGGTCTAATATAACGTGTTGAATCCATCAGGTGTTCCGGCTGCACCCCCCCAGGCCCAGGGTGGGGTATCCTCCTACCACAGCCCTCTGCTGCAGCGCAGAGACATGATGCTGCAGCAGCAGCTGCAGCAGCTGCAGCAGCAGCAGCAACGCTCCTCCACCAGGTTAGAACCGTTTGAATCCTTACAGAACATACCAACAATAAGGTTTAGATATAGACGTCATACCGGTAACCACCACTTTTTTGGAAACCCACCTCCCTGAACGTTTTGAAATGTACCGCAGTTAGGGTACCATTGCCGTTCTGTCTTTCGAATTGCACCGCAGTTACTGTAGCGTCGCCTCATGGTGTTTCGCCAAAACACGTCAACTCTTTTTTTCATTGTAACTAACATATTCAAGCAAACATAAAAAAATACAAATGAACATTTGGGTATAAGTAAGTATGGAGCAAGTAGTATGTCCTGTGAAAACGGTAGCTTAGCAACAAGGCAGTAGCTCAAGTACAGTAGAGGCAGGATGAATCTTATTGGTTAATTTTGCATTCCCTAATTGACATCATCAATGAAGTTTCCTAATTTGATTGACCAATAGACCTTTAGGTAAGCCCCTTCCCAAACTGCTATGGTCCAATCACAGCTAAGCATAACAAGTGATAGACAAACCTCTCCACCAATAGCTTTCCTATATGATAAAACATTAAAAAAAAAAAAAAAAAAAAAAAAAAAAACATCACACACACATTTTTCCACTACATAGGGCATGCCTTGTTGATTTGATTTGGAAGGGATTTTGAAGGTCTGGTTCCAAAAAAAATGAACCACTATGTATTGTGTCCATGATATTTACAATGGAATGAATGAGCCCTGCCTGGAAAGTGTCCGATGGTGGAGGAGGAGGAATAGATTAACTCTCTAAAGAGTTTGGAGCTACAAAAATACCCACATTAGAATAAAGACAACCTGCCCCAATGCAAACTGCATTGGAGGGAGGGGGACCTCAAGGTGAAATGTAGAAAAGGGGGCATCTGTGGCAAAAATCATCTATCATGTATCATGTCACAGGAATCAAGGTAGATCGATGCCCAATGTGTTTTTGTGTGGAATTCGCCTTTAAGTACTGTCATATCTTAAATATGTATAAAATTGAAAAAACAAATTCCTTTTTAATGCGTTATTCCGTTAGGTTCGGGTTAATTCTAATAACCTTCCTCCTCCAGAGACACGGTGGTGATGGATACGGGCGTTAAACACACGGTCGCCGCTACCAACGTTCCCTCGTCGCATGCCGCCGTCTCCTCCTCCTCCCTGAACGGTAACACCCAGCGCAACAACAGGAACATGTACGCCATGAACAGGAACCAGCTCCTGCGACCGTCACCCCTGCAGCTCCGCAGGCACGGAGGGGGCAACTCCAACCTGACCCAGGCCCAGGAGGAGAGAGGGCAGCTGGGGGACGCAGAGGAGCATGCAGACCCCATGTTGGAGGTACCTACCATATAGCAGGGGTTGATACTAAGGTCTCCGAGGCACTTGCCCATCGGGCAAGTGCAAGTCAGGTTCTGCTTGCCCTCAGGTCATGGTTACTTGCCCCCCAGGTTCCAGGTGGTCCCCAGTTAAGTTGGTTAACCAGATGTAACTCTTGAGAACGTAAAAATGAAACCAAATGGACCCTTGCGGGTCCATTTGGTTTCATTTTTACACTCTCAAGAGTTAAAATTCATCATCTTAATTAGCCCAGGTCTACACTGTAGAAGATTAATGGTCATGTTGATGTGTTAATTTGCCCGTTTTGTTTCCTAAATCCAGCCTGGAATTGTGGACAGCTAGAAAGCAGGGAAAGACACAGAGGTAGAGTGCAATGACTGCCTTCAAGACAAAGTTATCTTGTGTAGTGTCATAGTGCACTATGTTCTATACTTGCCCGATCGGGCAACCAGGTAGCAGTCTTCACTTGCCCCACCATTTTTTTACTTGCCCCGGGCAAGTGTTAGTGTCAAGCCCTACCATATAGGCCCGCCACGATCATTTTCGGCGTCATCTAAACAGGGTTATCTTTTGAGAATTCGAGGTGCTCCGTTCAGTTGGTAGAAATGTTTAGGCCTGTCAGAAGGCATCTGGTTAGGATGCCTCTCGAGCGTCTCCCTAGGGAGGTCCACGATGTCACTGGGTAGGAGACCCTGAGGCGAGACCAGATGGAGGGGATTACATCGACTCTCTGGCCTTGACTCGTCTCGGGATCCACCCAGGAGGAATTAGCCAATGATGCCCGTGAGAGGGAAATCTGGAGCGCTCTGGTGAAGCTGTTGCCTCCGCGCCCCAACTACAGATAAGCGGTTGAAGCTGGATGAATGGATGGACAAACATGCTAAAGCAGTGTTACGATATGATATACAGTATGTGATTGACATTTATACCACTTAAATGCAATAAAGACATATAAACATCGGTTTTGGAGTGAAAATCGTCCGCTCACCAAACGGAGCACCCCTAGTCATAATCCTTGTGAAGTGCTCCATTTTCGTCGCAGGCTAAACCCCTTATCCCAAACTTTTTTTTTTTTTACTATTTTTAAAAACGTTTGGGAATAGTTCAATGTGCCAATCTATTTACATGTTGTGAGCATGTAGACTGGCCATTTGAACTATTGAAAAATGGTTTTTAATAGTTTAAAAAGGCAAAGAACTTAAGGTATAAGGGGTTTAGCGGTGACGAAAATCTAGGCCCTAGGCTCTACTTTAAAAATAGTGAATCGACAAGTCTGTAGTTATTTCCACAATTTCTGTTCTAGTATAAGATTAGGGAATGTGTCAGGCCTTGTTATTTTTCACATCTGCCGTGTGCATTATTGAGGACCTATATGCAAAGTTTTGTATTAAAACAAAAACAATAATTGCATTGATTAGCGTGACAATAACTGATTGTGATCGTCAACTAAAAAAAAAAAACGTTGTACTGTTGACACAGTCCTACCAGGAGGGGGTGACAGACGACTTCTCATCCAGGCTGAGCAACGACAACCTTCGCCCGTCTCCCGTTGGGGCGACCCCCGCCGCCCGCCACCACGACCCCCCCGACCTCCCCGACACAAGGTGTGTCCTTTGTCCATTGTGTCCCGTCTAGATTTCTAGTTTCTGAATAACATAATATTCGAAGATTTGCACCACGTTTTCACGATTTTTCAAAAATAGCAGAGATACAAGCTCATAGCGCGCCACTCGGTGGCGCGCTATGAGCTTGTAGGTCTGCTATTTTTCAATAGTTAAAACATAATGCTTAGAACGCCAAAACGCGTTCAGTACACTAAGGTTTTAATAGTTTTTCACTATACTAGGTAGTTTTAGTTTCAACGTTTTTTTAGTTAGGTTTAAACTTTAAAGGGTCCACACCCATTTAAAATTAAAAGTATCATATATAAACGTTGAAGGGTCCACACCCATTTAAAATTAAAAGTATCATATATAAACGTTGCCCTTTAGCACCCTTTTATACAGTCTGTAGCCTAAAGGCCCTGATACACTAGCAATATTTTGATCAATATCAACTAACAATGTCAACATCAACGGGCAACATGATGAGACACACGGCAACAGGCAACACAACAGGCTTCTTTTTTCCTGAGAGTGTACAAATGTGAACCAAATGGACCCTAGCGGGTCCATTTGGTTCCATTTGTACACTCTCAGGAAAAAAAAAGAAGCCTTAGTTTGCATTGAATCATTTTCACCCAACTGCCACCCAACTCAAAATGTTCATTTAGCGAAATAGAAGTTACAAAATCCTTGTCTTTGTCCACCGCAGTGAAGCAGCAGCAGCAGCAGCAGCCATGGTTTCAGAAAAGCTTATCAGTGGGAGTCTAGGAGAAAGGATCAGGTGACGCCAAGGAGGGCTGTGATTGGAGGATTCCGAAATGTTGACCAGTAGAGGGCGCTAAAGATCTGACTTTTCTGAACAACCATAGAAAGATGAAAAGTCAACGTTGATAGTTGACGTTGCTTGTTGATGTTGATCAAAACATTGCTAGGTGTATCAGGGCCCTAAGCAACCACCAATATAATATATATATTTTTTTATATTTTCTCAGTGTGCTATTTGGGTGCAGTGTCAAAAATGCTCCCCGCCCCTTCCTCACTGATTCCCCCCCACCCACCTCATTGTTATTCTCTCTCTCATTAGAATATGCATGATCTGCCTGGTTTCAGTCGCTTTCATTGGGCGTCTTTGAGAGTGGGTGTGGATTCCTTGCATGCTAATGACTTAAAGGGTGGAGGCAAAGTTAAAGTGGAGGACTATTAAAATTGTCATTTTTCTAGGCTGACTGTTTAAAAAAAAAACTTTTTGAGGTGTAAAACTATACACTCGGAATTGTAAAACCACCCACAATGAACCACCCACTTGAAAATGCATGGTGTTGCCCCTTCAATTAGTTAGTTATAGTTAGTTGTCTAATTCATTTCATTCATTTGTTTATATTAGTTGTATTTAGTTTTAATTGTTGAGTAGGTAGGCCTATAGTCAGGGGCGGATTGGCACATATTTTCCCACCGGGACAATTTTGCCTTTGCCAGGCCACCCTGGTGGGGGCAGCTGGTTAACCAGATGTAACTCTTTGAGAGCGTAAAAATGAAACCAAATGGACCCTTGCGGGTCCATTTGGTTTCATTTTTACACCCTCAAGAGTTAAAATATTCATCATGTGAATTAGCCTACACAACTAAAGAATGTAGAAGATTAATGGTCATTTTGATCTGTATGTTCCAGGCGAGCATCTAGCACATTCTAGTGCATTTTGGAAGTGCCACTAGTGCATTTTGGATCTTGTCCAGGCCACTAGGTGGCGCAGGCCACCGGGAAAACTCCCTGTACTCCAGATGGCCAATCCGCCCCTGCCTATAGTGCAATCAAAACTCCTCCAGGAAAGATATCATCAAAATAAAACCCCAAAAAAGAAAACAATAATATCCTGGTGGATTAATTTTAACATTATTTCCGTCGTCTTCGTCACCACCAGGGGTCGCAGCGGCTCCAGCAGCCAATCGGACGAGGACATGGACACGCCCGAGGACCTCAGCCCCGCCTCCTCCCCGGGGCCCCTCCCCCCTCCTCTCTCCCCCGGTGCCCTGACCACCACTCTGTCCTTGTCATCCCCGGACGTCACCGTGGTCTCTGCCGACGCCACGCCCACCGGCACCCCGGGGGACCAATGGGCAGAGAGCCTGGAGGAGGCCACGCCCACAGAGACCCCGCCCCTCACCCCCAGGGTCAACATGGCCACCGTGGCTCCCTTCAGGTACAGGTGAGTGTGTGGAGACACTTAAGACACATTCTGAACGGAAAAATGAGTCAAAGATTTGCGCCACATATTCACCGTTACTCAAAAACATCAGATACACCTGATATTTTTCTCTAAGTAATGCTAAGTGATGCTAAAGCTAAATATTGTTGATAATGCTAAGTAATGCTAATTATGTTAATCCTACTGGTAATAATGTTAATGGCAATAATGCTAATGTTAATAACGCTAAGTAAGTAATGCTAAATAGTGTTAATAATGCTAATGATGGTAGGTAATTATATTAATAACAGTAAGTATTATATTAATAACAAACGGCTAAGATTATATTAATGTTATATTAATCGAGCTGACACTTGGTTTAACTTGTAGCGTCCAAATGTAACTTGTAGCGTTCAAATGGAACCAAATGGAACCCTAACGGGTTCATTTGGTTCCATTTGTACGCTTTCAGAAAAAGTCTCCAAGAAATCCATTAACATGGTGAAAATACATCTTGATGATGTCATCAAGATGTTTCACCATGTTAGTGGCTTTATTCAGACCTCCATTTCTTGGGAACACAGAATGGGGGGGAACTTTTTTTTTTATCATGTCCACCCAGCACCTCGAAGGTACATCAATGACATAGTAAAATGTTGAAAATGGGTGGAATTCCCCCTTAAGGTTTTATTCTGTTCGAAGCAGGGGTCTGACTGACCCATAAAGTGAGGCAAAGGTTGAATGCCCAGGTTAGCTAGTCTTAAAGAGGATTAGTCATGATAGTGTAAGATGAAACTACACTCAACAAAAATATAAACGCAACACTTTTGTTTTTGCTCCCATTTTTCAGGGGATGGACTTAAAGCCCTAAAATTCATTCCAGATATACAATATAACCATTTCTCTCAAACACTGTTCACAAATCTGCCTAAATGTGTGATATTGAGCACTTCTACTTTGTTAAGATAATCCATCCCACCTCACAGGTGTGCCACATCAGGATGCAGGTGTGACATCATGATTAGTGCACAGGTGTACCTCAGACTCTCCACAATAAAAAGACACCCTGAAATGTGCAATTTTCTTTTGCCTTATTGGGTGTATGGGCCTCCGAACCAGTCAGTATCTGGTGTGACCACCATTTGCCTCATGCAGTGCAACACATCTTCTTCACATAGAGTTCATAGAGATCAGATTGTCAAGTGTGGCCTGTGGAATGTTGGTCCACTCCTCTTCAATGGCTATGTGAAGTTGCTGGATATTAGTGGGAACTGTTACACACTGTAAAAATGGTAATAACGCAATATTACCACATTATTACCATAGTAATACCATAGACAGTCACCCTTAGTACGCGCGCACACACACACACACACACACACACACACACACACACACACACACACACACACACACACACACACACACACACACACACAGAGAGACTATTTTCTACTCTCCATCTTTCACTCAGCCTGGAAACTAAAGTGACCAGCAGGCCTATTTGTGTCAAATCTCTCTCTCTCTCTCTCTGTCTCTTGGTCTCTCTGTCTTTTGGGGATTTTTGGAGCAGAGCTGATTGATAGTACAGAGTTATATTGAGTGTCTAGATGTCTGGAGACGCCACTCTGATAGACACACACACACACACACACACACACACACACACACACACACACACACACACACACACACACACACACACACACACACACACACACACACACACACACACACACACACACATTACATACACAGAACGCACTCCCTTTCACTCAAATCAGTCCATTAGAACAAAGTAAACACAGTACAGCCCTAATGTTATTTTAATTTGAATTAATTCAGTGGCAGTAATGGCACTAACGCGTTGGTTGTTTTGCCTAAATGGAGAGTGACATGACAGAATCAAATTATTATTATTCTAATAATAACACGCAGCAATGATATCGTTGCTGAGTCCAGTGGAATTATCTCCTTGTCCCCACAACAAGATACAGTACATGTTTGTTTTTTAGATTTAGAATTTATTACGTTACCCTATTTCTTCTAAACATATTTCGGGTACACATGCGATCTGTAGTGTCAGGGGTTGACAATAAGGTCTCCGAGGCACTTGCCCATCGGGCAAGTGCAAGTCAGGTTCTACTTGCCCTCAGGTCATGATCACTTGCCCCCAAAATATATATTATAAATTTTGCATTTAAGTTTACTTTGTACTTAGTGCTTTAAACATTTCCTTTCGCAGTCGAAGACTGTTTTGTTGAAGTCACAATCGGCTACAGTAAATATTCAACTTGTAAATCAGTGGTTCCCATTGAGGTCATAGACTCAGGGGTCTGTGACCCCAGAAAAATGATAGTGTGGAACTAAATGGACCTGTGAGAGAGATAGGAGGGATATCTGGAAAGCAGGAAAAGACACAGAGTCAGAGCGCAATGACCACCTTCAAGACAAATATATCTTGTGTCACACTTGCCAGGTAGCAGTCTTCACTTGCCTGACCATTTATTTTTACTTGCCCCGGGCAAGCGGGCAAGTGTTAGTGTCAAGCCCTGAGTGTAAATCGGTAATGTTTCCACGCAACTTATTTTTTCGACTATATTTGGGATCTTATCTTGTCTTAAGATGTTGAACCAATACATGTTTCGTGTGCAGATATCAACCAATAAAATAGGGATAGGCAAAATAATCGATTCACCAATATATTGCAATGCTTAATGCCATGATATCAATATCGATTCGCCAGGTTCAAAATCGATTTTCCAATATTTGTGTAGGTCTATTCATTAATTTGTTCATGTCAGAAAGACTGACTGATGTTATCAGGCTGCACTGATGTGTATGATTGAACTTTTTGTTATTTATATTGTTTAAAATTGCTTTAAAATGTTCTAGTTGATTGAACTTGTCATGGTCCATATTGTTCAGAATTCCGCCCATTTTCAACATTTTACTGTACTGTATTTTACTTGATGATGACATCATCAAGTTGTGTTTGTGTTGTGTTTGTTAATGATTTTTCTTTTAGGACCTTTTTCTGAGGGTGTACAAATGGAACCAAATGGACCCGTCAGGGTCCATTTGGTTCCATTTTCCTTTTCTACGCTCTCGGAAGAAAAAAAAAAACTTGCAAATGTCCTAGTATAATAAAAGCAGTATTTTGTGTGAAAAAATGCGATATATAGACATATCAAATTGAATCGCAGCATAACTCAGAATCGCAATATAAATCGATTCATTGTATCGTACTGTGAGGTAAGTGAATCATCCCACCCTTACAATAAAAGTTTCTGGTTCCACGAACCCTCCATATAACGTGAGTGTGAAAATCAAATGAAGTCTATGATGCGAACGGTTCTAGAGTGACGTGCATTTGCCTGCTCGCATCGCTTCTGGTGGTGTGAATCAGGCGTACTAATCCAAAACTGTGCGTGCATGTGTGATTGTGCGTGCAGGTCATGTGACAGCAGCAGAGCGCGCGCCGTGGCGGTTCTGGAGACCGACGTGTCGCTGGAGGAGCTCAGCGACTGTTCATCTGGATCCATCGAGGTCTGCTGTGACGACCTCACACCAGGTTAGAGACGCACACGCTACACGCTACACATCATTTCAGCGTTGTTCTTGTCGGCCATTTTTAAATTTAGTCTTAGTCCAGTTTTGATCATTGTTGGTAGTTTTTATGATCATATTTTTATTTCGTCACCTTTTGGTCAACTTAATGTCAAGAATTTAGTATCCATCTACCTCACACTAGTATTATCTTTGTTTGATTTGCTCTTGCACAGCATCCAATCTAAACAAAAAGTCATCCTTTTGATGAATAACACAATTGTAAGGAATACACATCACAGAAATATATATGATTTAACCATTCATTGCGAGCATATAGAATAGATCATAGAGAAGTCAATTAGAAACAAAGCGTTTGTCTTCGCTCTAGTCTACTGGATCTCTTGTCCACTAGTCCCCGACTCCCTCCATGGCATTTGTTTGATGAAATTATCATTATATTACTTTTGGTTGCCATATTTTATTTTGCATCTAGTTTTTATTTATTGATGAAATTGTCAGCATTATCGTTTTAGTTACCAGGGCTGATTGTATGTCTGTTTTTATTTAGTTTTCATCAGTGGATGATAGAAAGGTAGTCGACGGACATTTTCAGTTTTAGTTTCAGTCGACTAGAACGGCACTGCATCATTTTAGCCTCTGTGAGGTCGTTGAGGCCAGTGGGTCTCTCTCTCTCTCTCTCTCTCGCTCTCTCTCTCGCTCTCTCTCTCGCTCTCTCTCTCTCTCTCTCTCTCTCTCTCTCGCTCTCTCTCTCGCTCTCTCTCTCTCTCTCTCTGGGGTATATTCCCGGTCGTATTATTATTAGCCATAGTAGTAGCCCTAGTTGTGTCTGTTCGCATGTAGCGTGTGTGAGTCTCTCTATGGAGCCATAGAGAGGCCTCCAACTCGCACTCACAATGGCAGGTGCCTACGGTCGCCACCACTTCCAGCAGGGACTACTCATTCATTCATTCAGCCATTCACTCACACGCTGCTCCATCCATGCGCCGTTCAATAGAATAGACTGGATGATGATGAGGAGTCGAGACGCACAGCGGCAGCATGCTGATGCCAGGGGCGGATGTAACATTTCCCAAATGCGGCGGAGGGGGGGGGGGGGGGGATGGTATGGGTCCGGCTTCATGTCGCACCCATACCATTTTCGGTTACAGGACTTTTATTAGGCAAGTAAAGCATCAATAATAACATCAGTTGTTGTTGAAGTTGCAACAGACACGCAGCATGCATAAAGCTAAAGGTCTGACTCAGAGAGTTTTCTGTTTTCAACAATGAAATGCTGTTGGTTTAGTGGTGACACAGCTGTAGTTAGTTAGTAGCAGTAGTAGTGTTTCAAATCATTTTAAATATAGGCACTTTAATTTGATACTGTATATCTTGGGTTTGTTTTGCATGCCATCGTGTTTGGTGGGGCAGACTGCGCATTTAGAGGGACATTGCCGACCCCCCACATGCCCATGCCTAGATCCGCCCCTGGCTGATGCCCGCTGGCTGGCTGACTGGCTGGCTGTCCTCCTCCTCGTTCAATGGAGTCAGCCACCGTCTATAAGAACAAGAGAGCAATCCTCTATCCAAGTGGGTGCAGTCTATCACGCTCCCATTCACTCATGGAGGAGGAGGCACTTGGCCTAATTGTGTGACTACGCGAGGGTGCGTTCGTGTTTGTGCTTGTGCATGCGTGCGTGACCGTGTGTGTGTGTGTGTATGTGTGGCGGTTAAGAATTTCCTTCATTCT
>CM076968.1:9984866-10007366 GCA_039105355.1 Benthosema pterotum | reverse complement strand
TTAATCCCTCAAGCTTATTCCTAATGGTTTGAGTCTCAATCGCCACTGATATAAGCAGTCCTTTCTTTCCGAACTTTGAAAGCAGTTTTAGCTGCAGTACCACAATGATCCTGAGGTGGTGGGGGGGCGCTGATATGCAGATTAATTCATGTATCGTCTTACTACTAATACTAGGTAAAACCAGGCTTGTTTCCATTCCATGCCAGCTTGGAAAATCAACAATGATGGATATTGTAAACAAAAGCAAATTTACAACTGAAGACTGAAGGAGAGGAGGAATTATACAAAGCAGGGCGCATGGTGGGGGAATACTGTAACAGTAGAGTTATGGGTCAGAATCTTTGACCCCCTGAACTCACCGAACCGGATAATAGGACCAGTCATGTGGGTCATGCTATGATGTCTGTCTGTTACTCACACACACACACACACGCACGCACGCATGCACGCACGCACAAACACACACACACACACACACTCACACACACACACACACGCACGCACGCATGCACGCACGCACAAACATCTGGGAAGTCTGTCACAAAAACATCCAGCCGTCATAATTAATAACCCGTGGAGAATTGAGCCGCCCCACATAAGCACACTACACACAGCCCACATAGATATTTTGCGCATGCATTCCACAATGTCTGGACATTACTTATGTGTACACTCACTCGCGGGCACACGCACACACACACATGCGCATGCGTGCATTGCACCCACACATGCATTCCCCCACGTATACATCCAGCACACACATACATAGAAAACATCCACACACTTTTTTTTCTGTGCCAGATAATGTTCTTTTTCATTATCACGATGTTAATTGTTATTTTGCAAACACAGCAAATTCCTCCCTACCTACACAATCACACAACTACATCGTGCACGGGAGTGTGCACACACACGCACACGCACACACACACAGACACACACACACCAGGGGCGTTTTTGCCATTAGGCGGGCTAGGCAGTTGCCTAGGGCGCCATGAGGGGAGGAGGGCGACCTCCAGACATGCTTTAAAATCATCCCAGGCTAATAAGCCTCATATGGATAAATTATCGTATACATTATACTTGTCCTCTACAACTACAATGGAACATTTAGAACACATATAATATATTATTTAGGTTAAAAATAATTCATAATTTTATCCCTTGGAGGGCGCCATTTTACAGGAGATTTTCCCTGGAGCCCCCCCCCCCCCTTACCAAAGAAACGCCACTGCCACACACACACTCTCTCACACATTCACATTCAAATTCACACTGTTAGTAAACTTGTCTACACCCGTAGCATGCGGTAACCAGGCAACCTCAGCCTCTGCAGCGCAGCATTGTGGGATACCCCTGGGAGGTGTGCTGAGAATGTCAACACACTGAGGCTGAGGAGGCATCTCTGAGGGACTGTCCCCCCACACAGTACACACACACACACACACGCGCACGCACACAGTCGTTACATGCGTGAATAACTCTGGCTGTTGTGGCGTTTCGTTTGAAAGAGTACAGAATTTAGAGTCTGCAGCGCGTTTGCGCGTGCGCACGTGGGAGTGTTTGTGCCTGCGTTTGTGTGACTGTGCGTGTGTGTGTGTGAGTGAATCATCCTGTGTACAGTATATGTGCCATGTACTGTATGTGACTCTGTTCCCCTGGGAAGAGAGAATGGTGTTTTTGTAGAATTAACGCAGCACTAGCTAGGGCCTCCGGAAGTTGCACTCAGAGCAGAGCGTCGGTGAGTCACTGGTGTCATTGTCATGGATCCCATTTTTGGTGGAGGAGTTCGCCTCAATGCTTCAGCCCTATACTGAGTCACAGTGCACATCATCAGCCTAGGTCAGGAACAACATAGAGGCCATAGAGATCTGCCACTCTCTCTCTCTCTCTCTCTCTCTCTCTCTCTCTCTCTCTCTCTCTCTCTCTGTCTCATAATAGGCCGTACGTGCTTCAAGTAACAGTGGATGAAATAACAAAAACATGCAAAGTGAGTTGGCCTTGCTTCCCGCACAAGCATGACGGACAAAGGCAAACATATAAAAACGTACTTGGGCGCCCTGTGACGTCATGGCTGGGGACCACCTGGAACTCTTTCAAGGGCCACTGGTTGGTAGACTGCTGGCTCAAAGTGTTAAAGTGATATTATATACACTACAGCGAAAAAAGTCTATTCAGCCTCATGTGAACACGCCAGACAGTTTATACGTTGGGAGTTTTAAATTATGGGGTTGTGTAGGAAGTGTCTAAATACTAAATATTGAAGCAAGTAATGTAAAAAAAACTGTCTAGGATGCTCCCATGAACTTAGAGTAAAATGATATAATGACCCAAAGGTTTTTTTGAAAGTGAAATATCCCTGTATGTGTCAGTGTTACGGCCTCCGTGCTACGAGCTGACCTCTAGTAGTCATAGCATTGTCTTGGTCCAGCAGCGTGTTCTATAGAGATTTACTGTTGTGTGTGTGTGTGTGTGTGTGTGTGTGTGTGTGTGTGTGTGTGTGTGTGTGTGTGTGTGTGTGTGTGTGTGTGTGTGTGTGTGTGGTGTGTGTGTGTGTGTGTGTGTGTGTGTGTGTGTGTGTGTGTGTGTGTGTGTGTGGGGGGGGCGGGGGGGGGGGGAGGGTGTATGTGTGTGTGTGTCACACCACACGGCGTGGTTCCTGTTTAGCGCGGTATATAGCGGACGCGGGGCTGTAACGGCCTAGCGGTGTGGGGCGGTTTGGATCAGGCATGGCAGGATATCCTCTCTCTGTCTTGCAGCACTTCCTCTGTTTGAACCTGGAGCCCTAATGGATGGCTCACTGGGACAGGGGTGTTTTTAGGCCATTAGGCAGACTAGGCAGTCTGATCTATTATAGGCAGACTAGGCAGTCTGCCTAATCTGTACCGGGGCGACCACCAGACATGCTTTAAAACAGGGGTTTTAAACCCTTTCATACCAGGGCCCACCAGGGGCGGATCTAGGCATAAGCATGGGGGGGGGGGGTGCCCCCCTAAATGCCCAGTCTGCCCCACCAAACATGATGGCATGCAAAACAACCCAATATATCGCAGTGCATCTATTTAAAAGTATTTGAAACACTACTGAAAATGGTATGGCCCGCAAGGGTCCGTTTGGTTTCATGTTTACGCTCTCAAAGAGTTACACCTGGTTAACCAACTTTTCATCATTTAGCCTGGGGACCACCTGGGATCCTGTCAGGGACCACCGTGTGGTCCATTTGGTTTCGTTTTACGCCCTCAAGAGTTAAAGATCTAATGAGGGTCAATTTTAATTGCACGGTGTCCACTTAGAAGTTAGAACCCCCACCAAGGACCACTTAAGTTGAAAACCACTGGACTAAAACTATGATGAAAATGACTCACAGACCGTACCTTTTTTAACGTTAAACGTTATAGAAAGTAACTGCTGTATAGTAAGTAACTAAAAGACAAGTCATTTCATGCTTGGGTTCAATCTGAATATAGTCAGTCTTATTGATCTGCATGCTGCTTTCAGAGTGCAACTAAGTGTGAGAGTTACATGATTTCTCAATGCCCTGAAGGCCTAATAGAAAAATAACAACAATAAAAACGAATGTTGACAAAATTTGCATTATAACATGTTTTTTTAGACTAGCGGTATACATAAACATTTCATACGACAAAAGATTTAACAAAAACGACATGGCTTTCAAAAGACTTTGCGAGTGAAACAAATCAACTGTCAACTGTCAACTGCAGACTCATGACTGACTGACTGACTGGGGAGGGACTGAACCAGGGGTGGATCTAGGCATGGGCATGGGGGGCAATGCCCCCCTAAATGCCCAGTCTGCCCCACCAAACATGATGGCATGCAAAACAACCCAAGATATTTCAAATTAAAGTGCTTATATTTAAAATGATTTGAAACACGGCTACTGCTACTAACTAACTGCAGCTGTGTCACCACTAAACCAACAGCATTTCATCATTGAAAACAGAAAACTCTCTGAGTCAGACCTTTAGCTTTATGCATGCTGCGTGTCTGTTGCAACTTCAACAACAACTGCTGTTATTATTGATGCTTACTTGACTAATAAAAGTCCTGTAACTGAAAATGGTATGGGTGCGGCTTCATCGTCTGTGGCGCGAAGCGGCACGGGCGATGAAGCAGCACCCTTAACCCCCCCTACATCCGCCCCTGGACTGAACTCTTCCTCACTGTTGTCCACATCCTCTCCATGCATAACCTCTATAACTAGAAATTAAACATTTGAAACACATATATGTTCTTTATTTTAAAAAATAGTTCATAATTTTACAGGAGATTTTCCCTTTTTAAGGGGAATTCCTCCCATTTTCAACGTTTTATTGCCATTAATATGTATTTAGAGTTGTGAGGCAATAATAATAAACAAAACAAACAAAGTCCCCATTCTGTTTTCCTAGAAAACGCAGAATTGGGGGGGGATCTTTTGAAAATCATGTGCACACATATTAATGACAATTATCATACAAGGGGAAATACAAGGGGACTTCCCTGTTAGTTACAGTATAATGAATGGCAATGGACCGAGTCATTTTGTCTTTGAGGAAAGTGACTTTCTCTCTCTCTGTCTCTTCCATGGCTTCCGTTTGGCTTCATGTCTTCAGCTCCCTGTAGAGCATACGTTTGTTCCCCTTCCTTCATCATCACCCTATAAATAACATGTCCTGATGCAACAATACAGTTGAGAACAGTGCATGGTTCTCCACAAGACCCACCCATACATACCTGTACATATTACAGTACCGTACTTTCCGGGTTATAAAGCGCACCTGAATATAGGCCGCACTGGCCAAATTTTGCGAAAAAATCAATTGTGTACATATACAAGACGCACTGGCCTATTAGCCGCGGGTGTTTTAATGCTTAATTACCATATGTAAGGGTTCTTGCACAGATGAGATTGTCGGCAACGAAATGCTGTTTGAGAAGCATCCTTTTTATTATTTAAACGACTACAGAACTGCACGTGCTGTATGTAATTAACGCTAGAGCCATAGACCAGGGACGGATCTAGGCGTAGACATGAGGGGGCGAATGCCCTCTAGACGCCCTGACTGCCCCACCAAACATGACGGAATGCAAACAATGAAAACTTCAAAGATATTTCAAATCAAATGCTTATAGCGGTAGTTAGACATTGACTAACTACAATTTTGGCACCACTAAACCAACTGCCATTTTCGGCTGCACCCCCGATTGAGAAATATTACATCCAGGCCTGGCCAGTGGCCATAGAGTGTAGCCGGAGATACGCAAACTCCGATCACTTCATGAAACCAAATGAGCGCTTGCGGGTCCATTTGGTTCATGAAAAAGGTAGCCTAGCGTACATCTGGTTAACCAACTGTCCACCATTTAGCTGGGGACCACCAGGAATCCTCTCAATGTTTAAGACGCTCGACGAGGCGTCTTTATTGCCGCCTCCACGGACCCCTCCTCCTCCTCCTCCTCCTCGCGCGGCGGCGGCGGCTGCTGCTGCTGCTGCTGCCGCCGCCAGCCTTTCTAAACCCGTTCGTGGATGTTTTGACACTTTTCCACGCAGTCAGGATCCACTGGCAGACTTGAGAAAAAGTTGCTTTCAGCATGTTCCCCGCCCTGGTGGTGCGCGCGCTGGTGGCGCCAGCTCCTCGGACCACCACCGCGCGGACCACCACCGCGCGCCGTCGTTCCGAGGAGCTGGTGTCTCCGCCGCGCCGGCGTTCCTCGCATTGGTCCACCGTCTAAACATTGATTCATTGATCCCAAGGCTACGTGCAGAAGATAGATTTCCTTATTTTTCAACCAGCTCGACTGACTTTAGCTGCGTTATATGTACTTCATCGTTTGCTTTCCTGCTCGGGCCGGCTTAAAGTTGGGGTGCAGTGTTTGTTAGCCGTAAACATCCATACATTGGCCGCACCGCTGAATAAGCCGCAGGGTCCAAAGCACGGGGAAAAAGTAGCGGCTTATAGTCCGGCAATTACGGTAAATGTAAGCAAACGTGCTTAGTTACTTTAGAATAGATCATCATGTCAAACTCAAGGCCCGGGGGGGGCATATTAGGCCTGTGAGTGAATTATCGTCAACCCACGGAATGATATTGAATTACTGTTACAACTGTCATGGTGTTTTGCACACACCATGCTAAGAAATTAATCAACCAATTGTGTGAATTTCTCAACACAGTTGATTTACGTTCTCGTTTCACTATATGAAAGCAGTACTTTCATAGGACGAGATAGGACAAGCTTTTAAAATCACCTTGGTCTACGGTAATAATCAATAAAACAAGATTGTGCCCCTACGGGGCACAGGTCTCCACCGTCCGGGCGATCAGCAATTGATGATATTATTCTAATATATATAAAACACTAATGTCTTTTCTCCGGCTCAGCTATGAGATCTATGACGTCATCATTACATCACACATTACATCCTTTCTGTCGTCTTTCCAGTTTCACCATTATCCTGAGGTTCTCCCTCAGAGCTTTTTCGAGCATCCAAGCTTAATTCATTGGCCGAAGATTGCGAAGGCAACCTTCCTTCTTCTCTTTCACCCCTCCATTCTAGATTCTTTTCATCTTTCTCTTTCCTCCGTTTTCTTCTCATTCTTTCTCTATTCTTCTCTTTCCGATCTTCTTGATCTGCCTCACATCTTTTCCTTTTTCTCGTCTTTCCACTTTCAC
This sequence comes from Benthosema pterotum, assembly GCA_039105355.1. Taxonomy (NCBI): domain Eukaryota; kingdom Metazoa; phylum Chordata; class Actinopteri; order Myctophiformes; family Myctophidae; genus Benthosema; species Benthosema pterotum. The sequence continues at coordinate 10,000,689 of CM076968.1, read as the reverse complement.
CATTATCCATTCTCCGATATTTTTCTTATAACTAACTACTGATTGAAATTAAACAATATCTGTTAAAGTCTTCATCCTTCCATCTTTTATGATGTTTCTCATTACATCATCTTCCTTTTATTCAAGCTTAGGGTTTCTCATCATGACGTCATCTCAGGGCAGATTCAGGGCGACGGACGGAGGGTGTTTTATAGTCCCACACAACTTTGTGCACAGTGCACATGTGCACTGTGCACAAAGTGCACATGTGCACAGACGTTGTGCACAGTGCACATGTGCACAGACGTCGTGCGACGGACAGATTCGGTGCGACGGACGGAGGGCGTTTTATAGTCCCCACCTTCGGTGGAGACAACAATGAATCGCCAGTGGCCCAAGACCGTTTCAGCTGTTCTTCTGACCACAGACGGTGTACTAATTTTGTGCACTTATGAATCCTTTCTGTGTTTCCTGGAAGTGCGTCCTTTTTGTCAGTCTCGCTTCGAGCAGGAGCTGCTTGGAGCTGCAGGAGCTGCTTGGACATTTTGAGTCCACAAGCAGGGGCGTAATCTTCCGTCCTCATGTAGGCTGTGTGTGTGTGTGTGTGGGGGGGGGGGGGGGGGGGGGTATAGAGATTGGATCTTCATCACACAAACAAAAGCCAGGTGATTAGCATTCTAATATTATTCTAATATTCTAATATAGCCACAGCCCCTGTGAAATCCTACTGAAATCCTCATGTAGGCTGCAGCCTCGCAGCCTACACAGACATTACGCCCCTGGCCTCAAGGATAGCAGGGAAGGAGTTAAAGGGGATGCCTGGGATATCCTCGTAAAACAAGAGCCTACGTGTTGAAACACCCTCCGGCGGCTCCGGCCCTCTACTTGTCCCAATCTTATGGCCCGCACTTGTGGATTTGAGTTTGCCATCCCTGCTTTAGATTATCAGACCGCTTGCCAAGATGAGAAACGCGGCAGGAGAGAACACCCAACGACTCCTGAAGTGTGCAGTGAGTGGGAGAAACAGAGAGAGAGAGAGAGAGAGAGAGAGAGAGAGAGAGAGAGAGAGAGAGGGAGAGAGGGAGAGAGGGAGAGAGGGAGAGAGAGGGTGGAAGTGGGAACACACGCCATCTGTTCACAGCGGAGAGGGAGTGAGAGAGAGTGAAAGAGAGAGGAGATAAGAGGGGAAGTGTTCCTTCTAAAGTTGGACTGTATCTGTGATGACATTAGTTACATCCAACACGTCACACAGGCAGCAACAACACTGGGCCTCTTCTCCTCTCTCTCTCTCAGTACTTTTCCTTTCACCGCCTCGCTGGTGTAAACTGGTAAACACATATTTATAGTGTGCTTGTGTCTGTGCGTGTGCGTGCGCGTGTCTCTCAATGGCTAACTCACATGACTGCTGTGTAGAGACATACTGCCTTATCTGTTCTAGACCTTTTTAGAAGAGCAATTATACACACATGCAAAGCTCACGCATGCTCTCTCTCTCTCTCTCTCTCTCTCTCTCTCTCTCTCTCTCTCTCTCTCTCTCTCTCTCTCTCTCTCTCTCTCTCTCTCTCTCTCTCTCTCTCTCTCTCTCTCTCTCTCATTCTCTCTCAGTTCATAAGTTGGGATGAGGACAAGCTGGTTGTGAAATCTCTGCCGTCCGCCTAATGTCTAGGTACTGGCACTTCACCACGTTAGCCAATGGTGTGTGTGTGTGTGTGTGTGTGTGTGTGTGTGTGTGTGTGTGTGTGTGTGTGTGTGTGTGCGTGTGCGTGTGTGGTCTTTTACTTTTTGGGTGAAGGTCCAGCAACAGTTTACCTGTTAATATATTGCTTATGGTCCCTGTGACAACAGTGTAGAATAGATTCAGGACGAGGATGAAATTAGTCTTAGTTTTGGTTTAGATTCGGGATGACGATTAGAATTAGGCTTGTAGTTGGTTTGGGGATAGGATACAATTATTATTATTATTATTATTATTGTTCTTGTGATTTTACTTGGGGAAATTGGCGTTACGGACAAGAAACATTGAACGCTTTCTGGGGTGGAATTCTCTTTTAAAGGAGAATTCCGGCCCAAAAGTTTTTTTGTATCTTTATTTGCAGTTAATTTTTTTGAAAAAAGTGGTCCAGGTGTTATTTTGTGAAAATACTCCTTTATGGCTGTTTCCCCTACCCCAAAATAAGCTTATTATGGGGCCAATGGGCGTTGTGCAAGTTCACCTATATACATCGCTCCAAAATGCAATTTTTTGCTATATATTGTGTCTCCACCATGTTAGTAGTCTGTTAACACTCACACTTTCACTTTCACTTTTGTTTCAGCAGTGGTTCAGCCATAAACCATGTGCCACGCCCCCAGCTTTTGAGACAGCTGGATCACTGCTGAATCGAAAGTGAAAGTGAAAGTGTGAGTGTTAACTCACTACTGACATGGTGGAGACACAATATATAGCAAAAAATTGCATTTTGGAGCGATGTATATAGGTGAACTTGCACATATAGGTGAAACGCCCATTGGCCCCATTATAAGCTTATTTTGGGGTAGGGGAAACAGCCATAAAGGAGTATTTTCACAAAATAACACCTGGACCACTTTTTTTCAAAAAAATTAACTGCAAATAAAGATACAAAAAAACTTTCTGGGGTGGAATTCTCTTTTAATAATAAGTAATAAGTTAGTTAATAGTTAGTCAAGAATGTGGTGGAGGGCTGAGAGAGCATGACATGTGCCAAAGTCAGCCACATACTGTATACTGTATATATAAACCTGTTTAAACTTTGGTACCATTTAGCCTTCAGAATACTAGGACAAACAGCAGCTCTATGTAGACTACTATTCTTTATGTAGAAGTCAGGGGTGGGCATTTTTTTCCCCCAAAGGGCCAAATGAGATACATAAAATATTGTGGAGGGCCAAGACTAAAGGCTTGGCCCTCCAACTTTCCATATTTAACTGGAACTCTCTCAAGGACCTCTGGTGGTCCCCGTACCACTGGTTGAAAACCACAGTACCCTTTCACGGGCCAGACAGAGTCAGCCAAAGGGCCGCATTTGGCCCCTGGGCCGCATAATGCCCAGGTATGGTATAAGTGTATAAATGTAACCAAGCAGACCCACAATCAGAGACAATCGGAGCACTTAGGGGCGTTCCAGACGGTGATGCACCTTCAGCGAGAAAAAAAAAGCTCACTGGATCGAGCGTTAAAAAACATTGCGCATGTGGTGCACGAAACGAGCACGCCATAAACAACACTGGACACCGCACAATAACGCCCGGCGTCACACACGCTCTCTTTATGGCATGTCGTTTTCTGAGCACAAAACGCAGGTCGAACCGTTGAAAATGATTTGTTACTGGACGTCTGTAAGCCCCTTAGTGTCCTTCCTTGAGCAAGACTCTGAACCTGTGCCCCTGATGAGCAAGTTGGCGCCTTGCATGGTTTCCTCCGGGCATTGGCGTGGACGTGTCTGTGTGTGCTTGTACGGGTGAATGTAATGTAACGCGCAATCTCTGTAAAGCACCATGGATAAAGACACCGTTATAAATGCACCATTGACGACTTGTGTGTGTGTGTGTGTGTGTTCGTGTGTGTGTGTGTGTGTGTGTGTGTGTGTGTGTGTGTGTGTGTGTGTGTGTGTGTGTGTGTGTGTGTGTGTGTGTGTGTGTGTGTGTGTGTGTGTGTGTGTGTGTGTGTGTGTGTGTGTGTTCGTGTGCACAGCGTGCCAGTTGTTTATGTACGTTCGTGCCTTCCACGGCGTTGGACGTCTGTGCGTCTCTCTCTTCATGCCTACCTGCCTGCACCCTGCGTGTGTGTGTGTCTGTGTGTGTGCCTGACAGACCCGCCTTGTTGCGCGGCCACTCAGTCGCCATTCAGAGAGCTTAATCCCTCATCAGGGAGGTATAGGGTGTGACGTACGGCACCTATTAGCCTTAAATTACACCCCGCCAGGGTTGAGAGGGGTGGTGGGGGGCTGCTACTGGTCCCCGGAGCCCCTATAACTGTCAGCACACAGCCACAGATATACCCAAAACCTACAACTGTTGGTCCTTTATGAAGAGGGCTATGGAGCTGTATCGGGCTCTGCTCTGCTAATGAATGACTCCGGCGGCCATTAGAAGACAATAAAACAGGCCCTGTGTGTGTGTGTGTGCGTGTGTGTGTGTGTGTGTGTGTGCGTGTGCGTGTGCGTGTGCGTGTGCGTGTGTGTGTGTGTGTGTAACACAGAAGCTGCATGGGCAAGCAGAAGAGCGCGCGCACACACGCACACGTCACACACGCACACCCATGTTTTTATTATACTTGTCGGGACGTTTTTAGGACGGCATTGAGAATAGATAACCCTCAAAAATTAGCCAACAACAGGCTATAAAGCCAACCTAGATCTTGTCCTGTAAGCGTATAAGTCCCACAAAAATCCAAAACATGTTTGTGTGAAGACCAACCAGCAAAATGATCACACAACACACACACACACACAGACAGACACACACACACACACACACGCGCACACACACACGCACACACACACACACACACACACACACACACACACACACACACACACACACACACACACACACACACACACACACACACACACACACTCAGGTGGCGCCGGTTCGGGGGTATAGGCCTACTGTTTTTTTGAAGTTCTGGCTGTAATGTTGAGTTGTGGAATGCCAGCCAACAGGACGCTGCTTGTTTTAGCTCCGGTTCACTTTTCAACTGATTTATGCAAATGTAACAGAAGATGCATGGCAGGCAGCCATGCAGGCCTGAATACTGTATGTATGGACCTCCTGATAACATCATACCGTTTTTTTTAAGTATTACTCAAGCACTGTACAAGTACACTTTTGAGGTACTTTTATTTTTCTTAAGTATTTCCAGTTTGCAATACTTTTACTCAACCACATCTCAGATGCAAGTATTGCGGCTGTACTCCTACAATCACTTGAAATCATTAGTGGTTATTTTGCGGAACATACAGGAAAAAAACATACAGGAGCATAAGGAACTACAGCCCTCTATGCAGATTAAAACTGCTGATCTACTGTACCTTTTAAGGAAGGGGAAGTGATTTGAAATTCATGGTGTAGTACCAGCCTGGTGCACTAGGGGCCCCCAAGAGTAGCTACACTATGTGAACCTGCTGCTCTCTCCAGATTTGAGGAGAATTGTGGTGACCTGGGGAACTTTTATTAGCTCCTCTGCTAACGTGGGGGAGGGGGAAACTCCATATGTGGTTTCCACACCTTATAATAGAGCATTTTAACAGAAAAAAAATATTTTTTGGGTGATATCTGACAAAGTGAAATCACTTCCCCTACCTTTAAGTTTATTTAAAGGTAGGGTAAGTGATTTGAAATTCATCCTGTAGTTCCAGCCTGGTGCACTAGGGGCGCCAAACAGTAGCTACACTATGTGAGCCTGCTGCTCGATCCTGATTGGAGGAGAATTGGTGGTGACCTGGGGAACTTTTATTAGCTCCTCTGCTAACGTGGGGGAGGGGGAAACTCCATATGTGGTTTCCACACCTTATAATAGAGCATTTTAACAGAAAAAAAATATTTTTTGGGTGATATCTGACAAAAGTGAAACCACTTCCCCTACCTTTAAGTTCAAATCCTTTAGTCCCCTTTTAGTAAAACAAATAAACTTAAAACATGTATTTAAACTAATTGAATTAAGTCAGTGTATAATAACTAGTAGGTACAAAGGTCAGAATGTTTGAAACATTAATGAAAAGTAAGTTCTTTTGCACTATGAAACTGCAAGGATGTCTTTTTTCTTTAATCTTTACCTTAATTCTTGCTTTGATGCCTGTCCTAAATACAGACATATAGGATATGCACGCAGTCTTCTCTTTTTCTGTGAAGTGTTTTGGTATAGGCGTGGGCCAGTAATTGGGTTAAAGCAAAAGCAAAGGGTGAAAACATCAACATACAGAGAGAGACCAACGTTTTCCTCCAGGTAAACACCAACCACTCTAACTCCAGCATGATGCCTGCATGAATGATGGTACAACGTAGTTATTGTTTAGGTACATACAGTAAATACAGGGCAAAGTTACCTAGCATTCCTCTAATTTAACTCAGAGCATGTACACATTTTAAGATACAATTTAGGAATTGAGCAGACGCTCTAGATGCAGAGCGTTGTTACAGTATGAGCAACGAACAACAAAAGGTAACGCATCAAATGCTACAGAAAAAGTAAGTAGAGTGCCATAAATAAACTAACAGCCTATCATCTCTGTCTGTCTGTCTAACAGTGGAATGTAAGCAAATGAAGGCTAACATCCAGGGGTGGATTGGCCATCTGGAGTACAGGGAGTTTTCAGGTTGGCCTGCGCCACCTAGTGGCCTTGACAGTTTTTTTTTTTTTTTTTTTTTAAGTCCAGGGCAGGCCAGGGCGCCAGGCCCAGACCAGGCCAGGCAAACTAGTGTTTCTATCCTTCAAAAAAAGAAAAGGTGTTATACACCAGAGCCTTCAAGTAGGAGAGTTGCCATATTCCCGTTCACTCCTGTGCGCCAGGGCACTGCCTCGCGCTGCTGGAGGCAGTGTTGCCAACTGCCAAGATCCAAAATGCACTAGTGGCACTTCCAAAATGCACTAGAATGTAGCTAGATGCTCGCCTGGAACATACAGATCAAAATGACCATTAATCTTCTACATTCTCTAGTTGTGTAGACTAAGTTGGGCTAATTCACATGATGAATATTTTAACTCTTGAGGGTGGGTCCATTTGGTTTCATTTTTACGCTCTCAAAGAGTTACATCTGGTTAACCAGCTGCCCCCCCTCCCCCAGGGTGGCCTGGCAAAGGCAAAATTGTCCCGGTGGGAAAATATGTGCCAATCCGCCCCTGCTAACATCCCGTTCATTCACCGAGATAAAAGCTTGCAGGCCCTTCCCTTCCCCCCTCCCCCATGCTTCCATCTTCCAACTCAGAAGATGATGGCTGATGGCTAAAGTACGTGCTAATGCAGTCAGTCCCGGTCGGAGTGGAATACATCAACAGATGTGATCAGATCACTCTTTTAGTCGGTATACACACATCGTGCACATATTCACGCAAACGGACCCAACTCCAAAGAGCTTTATATCGATCGCCATATTGGAGCGAGAGAGAGAGAGAGAAAGAGAGGCGCTGCATTGATGGACTCCGAAGTTTCACTGTTTATCTTCCTTCTGCACTGTCATCAACTTGTACTTGTGTCTCTAATGGAGGAGGAGAAGAGGGAGTGATGAAGTCATAGTCATGTTGTTGTCGTTGCCGGACGAAGTAGATACTCAAACGTACAACGTGAAGCATATTCTCTGAATTTTGGCGTTTTGTCGATTTTCCCAAAAAAATGTGAGGATGTGAGGCTAATAGACCGCATTAAGCATGAATCACAATATATATTTTTTTTGTTTTGGTGCCAATAGTTCCTATATTGGAGTCGAAAGTACATTATTTCTATTTAAAGATGGAATGCCTTGATAAAAAGTGTACGGTTCCTGACCCTACCGTACTAACCCTTCACTGTTCCTGTGCACAGACAGTTAAAAGGGAATTCCACCCATTTTTAACATTTTACTATGTCATTGATGTACCTTTCTAGGTGTTGGGTAAACATGATCAGAAAAAAAAGTTCCCCCATTCTGTGTTCCCAAGAAATGGAGGACTGAAGAAAACCACTAACATGGTGAAACATCTTGATAACATCATCAAGATGTATTTTCACCATGTTAATGGATTTATTTAGACGATTCTTTTTTTCTGAGAGTGTACAACTGCAACAACTGCATTTGTACGCTCTCAGAAAAAAAATGTTGAAAATGGGTGGATTTCCCCTTTAAAGAAGAAAAGAACATGCACTGTATTCCGATGTTTACTGTAAAAGAATGTAGCCCAAGACTCCAATAAGAGAAAAGAAATGCAAGAAAAATTGACTTATTGAATGTTTATTAACAGAAAGAAATGTGAAGTTCTGTCTTTGTTCAATAAGAAGAGCCACCTTATTCCCTGTTGGAGGGAAGAGAATCAAAACATATTTAAAGTACATTATTTTCGTAGTTGAAAATTTCAGAGTAAAAAAAAACCTGAGGTTTTGTTTTTAGGCTTTGTTACTCTCCACCTCTCCTCTCTCTCTCTCTCTCTCTCTCTCTCTCTCTCTGTCTCTGTCTCTGTCTCTCTGTCTCTCTGTCTCTGTCTCTGTCTCTGTCTGTCTCTCTCTCTCTCTCTCTCTGTCTGTCTCTCTCTCTCTCTCTCTCTCTCTCTCTCTCTCTCTCTCTCTCTCTCTCTCTCTCTCTCTCTCTGTCTCTCTGTCTCTCTCTGTCTCTCGCCCCTCTGGGGTTCATGTGGTTTGGGCAGAAGACCAGATGGGGTTAACCACTTAAAGCGTCCGTTGACCAGAGCACCCCCAGGGGTGTGCAACACCCCTCCACAAAACATCTCAGCTGGAAATAGTCGATCGACAAGCTCAACGTAACCAGAGCCTCGTACTGAGGGTTGCGTCACTTGAGCGGGCAGCAAAGCGCGCCCTGTCAGGCACGTGGTTCGTGGAACTCAAAACAGTGACAAACTCTTAGACTCCAGTCAGACGGGGGGGAGAGGGGAGGGGCACGGGGCGGCTGTGGCTCAGGAGATCTGTGGGTCGGTGGTTTGAATCCCGGCTTCTTGGGCAAGACACCGGACCATCAAAATGGTCCCGATGTGCTGGTTGATATCTTGCCTTGCTTCCGCCGCAATTGGTGTATGAATGTGTGTGTGAATGGGTGAATGTAATGCACTAGGCCAGGGGTTTTCAACCGGTGGTCCGGGGACCACCTGTGGTCCTTCAGATGTTTCCAGGTGGTCCCCAGCTAAGTTGGTTAACCAGATGTAACTCTTAAGAACGTAAAAACAAAACCAAATGGACCCTTGCGGGTCCATTTGGTTTCATTTTTACACTCTCAAGAGTTAAAATATTCGTCATCTGAACTAGCCCAAATCTGCACAACTAGAGATCTGTTTGCCTCTTATGTTTCCGAAATCCAGCCTGGAATTGTAGATAAAAACAGAAGAATCTTTGGTTTTGGGGTCTATGTGGGTAAAATGTCATCAAATGGTGGTCCGTGGCGCAAATTCTGAAGAAATGGTGGTCCCTGGAGTCAAAAAGGTTGAAAACTCCTGCACTAGGCGTAGCACCCACTTCGACCGTTGTCAAGCGATAATTCCCATTAGTTTCCTTATCAAGCCGATCTTCTGACCAACCTACAATAGCTGCATGTAGTCTCGAAACCGACTGGCACAATACGACCAAAACCCGGAAATCCTTGATCAGCACAGCCGGTTTGCGGCTTGCCTTTTTTAAGCCTTGTGTCCCGCACTGCGACATGTTTGTGTTTGTGGTATAAGACTTCAGTGTTTAGTATCTTACATTATGTATGAGTACAATACAGAGAATGTTTGCATTCGCCATCTTTGTTGAAGAAGAGTCTATCTATGTCTGATAACTAATCTTACTTTCACCCCCCCCCCCCCCCATAATGAGGACGCCAGGCAGGTGCGGATGTAACATTTCCCAATTGAGGGGGGCAGGGGAAAATTGTATGGGGGCGGCTTCATCGCCCATGTCGCTTTGCGCGACGGGCGACGAAGCCGCACCCATACCATTTTCAGTTACAAGGCAAGTAAAGCATCAATAATAACATTAGTTGTTGTTGTAGTTGCAACAGACACGCAGCATGCATAAAGCTAAAGGTCTGACTTAGTGTTTTCTGCTTTCAACGATGAAATGCTGTTGGTTTAGTGGTGACACAGCTGTAGTTAGTAGCAGTAGTAGTGTTTCAAATCATTTTGAATACAAGCACTTTAATTTGAAATATCTTGGGTTGTTTTGAATACCATCATGTTTGGTGGGGCAGTCTAGGCATTTAGGGGGGCATTGCCCCCCCCATGCCCATGCCTAGATCCTCCGCTCACGCCAGGGTTCATTTGGTTACAGAACGGAGAGAGAGAGAGTGGAGTCACAGTGTACTGTAGCTGTGTTGATGGAGATGGGCTGTGCAGCCAGGGGACGTGAGATGACGCAGTCTGACGTCACTACGGATGGACTGTCTCATCAGTCTGACACACTCACACAGACACAGAGATAACACACACACACACACACACACACACACACACACACACACACACACACACACACACACACACACACACACACACACACACACACACACACACACACACACAGAGTGTTCCTCCCCTGGTGCCTGCCTGGTGCACTAATCACCCAGGTACAGTCAGAGCAGGCCTTGCTGGGATTGTGATGGATATTCCCCTGTATGCCCTCTAATGGCCTGTGTGCATCTGTGATAACCATAGGGGCAAAGGGAGGGAAGAGGATGAAGAGATGGAAAGAGATGATGGGGGTCAGATGGAGACACAGCGGAGGTAGGACAGAAACAGAGACACAGGGTGTTGCAACTAGAGGACGGTCAATGAAGTTTTCTCCCTGCCGTTGGAACTTGGAAGAACGCTGCAGCACTTTTTTTCTTGATTTGGGCCAACATTTTGGTGCCCCAAATGTAGAGACACCCATGTATGTGCCTGGAATCGATTGTGAACGCATGATTTGTGCTGATGTATAGGATAAGGTAGTTTTAATGTTTTCTACCCCTTCTGGGCAGGGGCGGAGTTACCATTGTGGGCTTATAGGGTGGGCTACAGCTCGTTGGGGCGCCCTGAAATAAAAGCAAAAAAAACTGTCTAGGGCTTCACAATTAATCACAATGAAATCGAGAATCGAGATTTCAGAATTTGGACAATGTAGAAAAATTAAAATCGAGATTTCCCCTTCACTAGCACATTTACGGTAGAACTGTGTCGCACTGGCTCACTGCCTACCGTATTCCCCCTTCACTCGTCCTGTTGTGCAGAGTGAATTTTGCACATTATCCATCATTTTTGAACCACCTTATTCCCTGTTCGAGGAAGGAGATTCAAATAAAAACATATTTAAAATTAGTAATCTTTTTTAGTAGTTTTACGCCCCGCAAATCTGAATCGAAATCAGGTTTCATCAAAAAAAAAAAAAAAGATTTTGTTTTTAGACAAAATCACGAAGCCCTACACCTGTCCATTTAGTGTAAACAAGGTTTTTTTTTTTCACCAGGTGGTCCATGGACCACTGTGGGTCCGTGAAGACGCTGCAACTGGTCCCTTGAAAGTGCATATAGTGACGTAGCAACATGATTTTGCATGTATTCTCTTCCGTAGAAGTCTTGTCATCTGTTCTGTGATGAAGCGGTGCCAGTGTTGTCACTTACTGGGGAAATCTGATTGACTGATTATGAGAAATTCCTCTTCAGGGAAGAAAGTAAGTCTTAGGAAATGTGCCCAAGCAAGTATAATCACGTCATCATTTTGTCTACTCCAGGGGCGGATGTAACATTTCCCAGTTACAGGACTTTTATTCGTCAAGTAAAGCATCAATAATAACATCAGTTGTTGTTGAAGTTGCAACAGACACGCAGCATGCATAAAGCTAAAGGTCTGACTCAGAGAGTTTTCTGTTTTCAATGATGAAATGCTATTGGTTTAGTGGTGACACAGCTGTAGTTAGTAGAAGTAGTAGTGTTTCAAATCATTTTAAATATAAGCACTTTAATTTGAAATATCTTGGGTTGTTTTGCTTGCCATGTGTTTGGTGGGGCAGACAAGGCATTTAGGGGGCATTGCACCCCCCCATATAGATGCCTAGATCCGCCCCTGACAGAAGGAGAGGTAATTTGACATTAGTGGAGTGTGATGATCAGCTGAGGTCTGTTGATCACTAATTGAAGTCTAATTAATGATTGGCCCGTCCGCGAACCGATTTGTATGTATGTCGGGAAGCTGATAAGATGGTGTGTGTGTGTGTGTGTGTGCGTGTGCGTGTGCGTATGCGTGTGTGTGCGTCCCATTCTTTCCACTTAATCCGGCCTATAGCTGTTATGTTACGGGGCATTAAGAGGAGAAAGCACTGCGGTCTTATCATGGGTGGGCTTCACGTGATTTACACACTCTGCAAGGACTTGAGAGTGAATGGATGAATGGGGGTAATTAACCCGGAGCGTCAAAGACTGTGTGTGTGTGTGTGTGTGTGTGCGTGTGCGTGTGCGTGTGTGTGTGTGTGTGTGTGTGTGTGTGTGTGTGTGTGTGTGTGTGTGTGTGTGTGTGTGTGTGTGTGTGTGTGTGTGTGTGTGTGTGTGTGTGTGTGTGTGTGTGTGTGTGTGTGTGTGTGTGTGTGTGTGTGTGTGATTCTCAAACTCAGAGAGTGTGTTCAAATGGAGCCCATTTGTAGTCCATCCATACACACAACTGTGTTAGAGTATACTGTAACGGGGGGGGGCACTTGGTTCTTAACGGTCACAAATTGTGAACAGCCACTGCCAGGACCTCTGTTTTTTTATTTATTTATTCATTATTCCAGTCGAGCCGATTCAGTTCCCTATCGTAAATCCACATTGTTCCAGCGTTCTCCTCCTCCGGCTGCAACGCCGCTCCTCCGGCAACAACTCCGCATGACAGTGGGGTAACACTGAGAGCGGTGCAGTGTGGTATGTGTAACGTTAGGGGGCGTTCGGAAGTTGCCGCGTTAAGTCAATGGGGAAGATTTAATGCACTATTAAATTAATTATTCACTTACACTTGGTTATTTTCAGAAAAGGGCTTCGTTAGTCTCTTCTTAATGTTATGTTCAATGAGCGTGTGAAAACTCAGAATGATTGCTGTAGTCAGTGAGGACTTATGCCTGTTTCAGACATTCAGACATTCATTCATTCAGACAGACAGACATTTCCTTAGTTATAGTATGAAAGTATGAAAATATAGGATGAAGGACAACCATCACAGTCAGGAACACAGATAAGAGGAGGATAGGAGGAGTTCATATACATACGGTACAAAAGGTTAGTCAGTCATTGCTCTGAGGCACTTATTACGGCTCACCCCCAGGGCAGTGTGTGCACGTGTGTGTCATGAGTGTGCACATGCGCGAGAAAAAGGAGAGGAGTCAGTCAGTTGAATCAGAGAGAGAGAGAGAGAGAAAGAGATAGAGGGGGAGAGCAATGGCGTTTCTAAGCAATTTGGAGCCCCATGTAGGCATTGAGACCCCCCCCCCCCCACACCAAATGGACCCGTAAGAAGGAAAATCTCCTGTGACGTCATACCTATGACAGACGCACTACAATGGCGCCCCCCAAGGGATGCAATTATTTTTAAACTAAAGAACATACTGTATTATGTGTGTTAACAATGTTCATTTCTAGTTATAGAGGACAAGTATAATGTATTTATCCATATGAGGCTTATCAGCCTGGGATCCTTTTAAAGCATGTCTGGTGGTCACCCTGGTGCCCCTCCCCCTTCCCCTCACGGCGCCCTCAGGCAACTGCCTAGCATGCCTAATGGCAAAAACACCCCAGAGAGAGAGAGAGAGAGAGAATGACACAAGAAAAGAAAAGAGGGAGGAGGGAGGGAGGTGTGGAACGGTAGGGAAGGAAGGAGGGAGAGAGGAGGAGGAGGAGGAGGGTGAATGAGTCTGAGAGGGAGGAGGAGAGAGGGGGAGGAGAGAGAGATAGAGAGCAAATGAGTGAGCAGGCAAGGCAGAGGTATAGAGGGAGGGGGTGGAGAGAGAGAGAGGGAGGGAGTGTGTTCTGTGTGTTGCTGTGTGTGTGTGTCTGCTCCCTCCTGTCATTCAGCGGCTGCTTGCCTGCCAGGCAGGAGAGAGAAACGCACAAGAGGGAGAGACAGAGAGAGACAGACACACACACACACAGCGCTGTATTATTAGTAGTGTTATTGTGGCTTCTCTCATTGTCGTCAGCGGTGGCGTTGCGACACGAGGGAAAGCGGAGGCTAGAAGAGGAAGAAGAGGAAAGAATCCAGCCAGGCAGGCTGGAAGCAGAAACACACAAACAGAGAGAGAGAGGCGTGAGCCGTTTGCCATGACTAGTGGACACAGGACTGCTGCTGCTGCTGCAGACCCATGCGGGATTATTACCATGCAGTAAAGGAGTAGAAGGAGGATCCGATGTATGTATAGAATCCACTACTACTGATCCACTAACCCACTATAGCGTCAGGCACCTCCTCCTCCTCCGCATCCTCCTCATCAGCATCTTAATCATCTTCAGAGAGAGAGAAGGGGGTGAAGCCAAGGTCTCTGGCACAGCGGGGAGTCCAGCAAACCAGCCAGCCAGCGGCAGCAGCTCGTTCTGGGGGCTTTTTGTACCAGAGCACACACACACTGCAGAGGAATACAGACACAAGAAGAAACAGAGAGACAGACAGAGAGAGAAAAGGAAGATCAGGGGGGCTTGCGCTGCTTTCGCACACCTTTCTCTCTCTCATCTCCAATCTCTTATGGTTTACGGTGCGCGGTGTGTGGCCGTTTGTTTGAGAGGCGGGTGGTGCTGGTGTCACTGATGCTGTTGTTTGGCTCTCCGCAGGAGGGATGCTGGCGGGGACTACTGCTAACATGGCTAATGTTAGCGTGAACCACACCGCCAAGCAGCTCCGAGGCGGCGGCGCTGGCGGCGGTGGCGGCGGCGAGCTGGATCTGAAGTCCATTCCCGTGTCCGTCGCCGGCGTCGGCATCGGCCAGGAGACGCCCCGTAGCGGCGGAGGCACCATGGCCTCGACCAGGAAGAGCTGCAGTAGTAGCAGCGCTGCCAGCATCGCCACTGCCGCTGCTGCCAAGCCCTCGGCTCTACCCGGACCGCGAGCCGCCCCGGGAGGTACTGGAGGGGCGGGAGGAGGAGGAGCTCCGGAGCTGAAGGTTTACCGGCCCGCGTCGGGGTCCATCCCCATCCCCGGCGGTGGCGCTAACAACCCGTCCAGGCTGCGCAAGCAGCGCTCGCTGTCCAACCTGTGCGTGCTCACCGACGCCGAGAAGAAGCTGCACCTCTTCCAGCCTTCCGCCGGGACCGGGACTGGGACCCACAAGACGGCTAATAAGGCGGCCGGCGGCGGGAGTGGCGGCGGGGGAGGCGGGCGGCCGCCCCTGTGCAGGACCCTGTCCAAGTCGGAGCAGTCCCTGTTCCAGGGGAAGCCCAAGCCCCTCTCGTCCGCGGCCGGCGTGGCGGCGGCGACTCCCGCGCTCCTGGGAGGCAAGGCGAGCCGCATCCCGGCTCCGGGCAAGCCCCGGGGCCCGCCTTATGCTGAGGTCAAGCCCATCAGCAAGACCTCCGACACGCCGACGAGCGGCACGGACGGTGGCGCGCCCGACCAGCCCACCGCTGCCGCCACAAAGGTTACCGGGAGGACCAAGAAGGCCACGACGATGGGGGAGAAGGGAGGGAGCGCCGGCACTCCTTCCCCCTCGGCGGCCGAGAGGAAAGAGGGGAAGGGGGTCGGAGGGGAGGGAGAGGAGGACAAGAACTTCCTGAAGGTGGACCCCGAGCTGGTGGTCACGGTGCTGGGAGACCTGGAGCAGCTCCTCTTCAGCCAAATACTGGGTGAGTTGACTTTTGCCTTTTATGTTGTGTATCTATGCTAGAGGGTTTCCTCAAGGATGGCTTCTAAGACCTGAGCTGTTTCATGTTGTTGTGTTACTGCAGACTGTGTGTTCCTGTGTTTGCTGGGCCCCATGGAAATATAGGGCATACATGTTAACAGACCAACTTAATGACCACCTCCTCTCCCTATAGTCTGTCTTCTCTCTTCTCTTCTCTTCTCTTCTCTTCTCTTCTCTTCTCTTCTCTTCTCTTCTCTTCTCTTCTCTTCTCTTCTCTTCTCTTCTCTTCTCTTCTCTTCTCTTCTCTTCTCTTCTCTTCTCTTCTCTTCTCTTCTCTTCTTCATCTCCTCCACACCCACATAGTGTTATATCCC
>CM076968.1:9932366-9979866 GCA_039105355.1 Benthosema pterotum | reverse complement strand
CAGTGGTCCGGGGACCACCAGTGGTCCTTAAGAGCTAAACGATCGGAAGGTTGGTTAACCAGATTTATGTAACTCTTTGGGGGCGTAAAAAAAATGAAACCGCAGACTCACTGGGGACAAGGAGGAACTCCTCATGGTCACCACCACACTCCACACTAGATCGTCTCTTATGGGCGGGGGTCCCTCGTATATATCCTTTCAAACAGTAGGGCCCGCGGGGATGATTAGCGTCGATCTGAGGGGGTCCTTGACATGAAAGCGTTTGTGAACCACTGCTCTATGTCCATCAGCGCCAGCGTAATCCTTCCTCTTCCTTTTCGTCATCTTCCTTTTAGTCATTTTGTCCTCAACTTGTCTTCATCCCCCAATGCTTGTGTGACCTTGCCTTACAGCTGTGCACGCACACACATGCACATCACATGTGTGTGTGTGTGTGCGTGTGTGTGTCTGTGTGTGTGTGAGAGAGAGTGCCTGCGCGTGTGACCTTGTAAGCATCCTGTTTTGATGCGAGGAGGAGAGGCCACACCTTATGAGTCTGCCAGGTGTTTGCATGCGTCTGCGTTGCGAGCTTGCAGGCGTGTGTGTGCATCTGTCTAACGCGTGAGTGTGCATCTGTGTCTGGGCGGATGAGAAGAGAGACAAACGACGCCGACGGGAAGGAAATGAGGGAAAGAGAAGGCAAACAGAGGAGAGTTGATGGAGGTCAGGATTTCATGGAGGAAACAGAGGAGAGAATGGATGGACCAAGGTGTGTGTGTGTAGACTAGGGGGCAGAAGAAAGCGGGGGAGGGGTAGAAGAGACTAGAGAAAGATAGAGAAGATGGAGAGAATGAGAGCAGAGCGTAGTAGTAACATAATCAGCCCGAAAACCTTGTACTGTATGTCGACAAGCTTGTAATTTGGTAGGCAAATGTATGTATGCCCTACTTCGGTGATTTGGCATTTGAGCCAAACGCCACCATTTGGATGAGATTTAGACCAAAGACTACTGAACATTCTGCAATTCCTTTCTGCACTGACGTTGGTACTCCAGTGTTGTTTTTGGCAAGCCTTTTTCAGATTTACTGTAGTTAGTCTTTGGACAAAAAAAGCTTAATTGGTCTTATAGTCACATGTTGTCATTTGTATCCCTTGATAGATTTAGTCTAATTTTAGTCTGCGGAAACTCAAAACCTTTACTCCCAGTTTAGTGAAAGAAATCAAATGAATAATGTATTATTTAACTCCTAAGTAGAATAACCAGGTGCAGTAAATTGAAGGAACAGTTGTTGTTCTAAGGCCAGACCTGGCTGCTTATTTTTCCTCACCAAAGCAACACCATTGTTGTTTTTGGCAGCCTTAGTTTTTTTGCACGTCACATTTTAGTCATCTCTATTCATGATGATAGTCTTAGTCTAGTTTTAGTCAACGTCCTGGAAAGGCTTTTTTTTTTTGCTTGTCAGCGTCTGACAAAAGAGGTGCTGAGGATGACATTTTAGTCAGGCTTGTTGAAAACAACAGTGTTGGTAACATAACAATATTACAACTGTTCTACATTCTCTCACTGTGTATAGACTTCTTGTCAATGAAGTAACACAGCTCATGTTAACTATAACTTAAGAGCTATGGTACGGAGGTCCATTTGGTTATCAACAAACCATCATTTACTGGTCTGCTGCACGTCTATATTTTTCTCGACTTTGTCTTATTGCACTGTCTATTGTCTTGACTATTGTCTTATTGCAGTGTCTATTGTCTTATTGCACTGTGGAAAATGGAAACACTATTTCATCCCTGTATATGTCCTGACATACACTGGATTGACAAATAAAAAAACCTTGAACTTTAGTTGGAGACAACCTGAATTCATACAAGAGTAATCTTTGAAAACGATTCAAAAGATTATACCTGGGTTTTGGACATACAGTACATATACAAGGTTTCCCGCCCGGCGACAGACGACAATAACAAGAACAATCACGGTAATATATATATCGTGGCCTACATTTCTGTGCGCTGTCCCCCGGTGACCAAAAAACACATGCTTGGGGTCATGTACAGTCTGCCAGCGGTTTTCTCTGGAGACCACGGCGCGTGTGTGTGTGCATGTCTACGCACACACACGTGTGTGTACATTGTAAAGGCGTCAGAGAGAGGTTAATTGTAACTTGCCCTGTTAGCCGGCGGCTGTAGGCTCATCCGTTTTCTAAGAGCTTTTTTTTCCTCCGTTCTCATATCTGTGCCTCCATTTCCGATGGGAGGTGCAGTTAATTGGTTTGTGCTCGGTGCGTCTGCTCCTCCCTCCCTGCCTGCCTGTCTGCCTCCCTGCGTCGCACTGGAGATAGATTATGGATGGATGTTGTTAGACGGATCCATGCTGTCACATCCCTACCTCTCTCTACCTCTATTTCTCTCTCTCTCTTTGCACATACTGTAGCTTCAAGTTCACTTGGCTTGTGTTCCACAGGAGGGTTAAAGGAGAAGGGGGAAGGTAGAGCGCGAAAAAAAACCAAAATGGCTGTGTATTGACCAGAGTCCCACTGCACTGCAGACCTCTGTGCTAAGGCTCTTTCCCCACAAAACAGCTTGTGTAGGAGGCATCTGCTCAACTCACAATTTGGAGTAGACAAGTTCCTCAATGAACTATGTGATAAAGCAAGAACATATCTGTCTGAACAATATACTATCAACATAACATAACATAATCTGTACACAAGGAACACAGACCATTGTTGTCGAAAGACATGACTTTTGCTCAGAAGCGGCTGAGCTACACCATGTACTTGCATAGACTCAGTCCTATTTTAACACTTTTGCGTTCTAGCTTCACTTTAATGGGTTTCACTTCTGCTTCAATGGAAATTCCCCCCCAAACGAATCCTATCGCTTCTTCAAAACAACATCCGTGCGATGCGATACAAACTACAAAGTGTCATGGCCGCCAGTAATGCTGTAGACGCTGCTTTAGACTTTAACGGGACTCGTTTTCCCAGAAGCCTCTGCGCTCTAGGACCAGCGTTGTGTCAGTGCGATGACGTCAAGGACCCAAGCATCGGGTCCATAGCTGTCCCATCAAATCGCCTGATCAAAAAAAAAAAAGAAACGGATTAAATCACGGATAAAACAGAAGTGCAGAGTATCAAACAAGACGGTGTTGATC
Organism: Benthosema pterotum; assembly: GCA_039105355.1. NCBI lineage: Eukaryota > Metazoa > Chordata > Actinopteri > Myctophiformes > Myctophidae > Benthosema > Benthosema pterotum. Next base: position 9,976,727 of record CM076968.1, on the reverse strand, counting down.
ATGTTTCTGTCAATGCCTTTCCTATTTCTTGCCATGGATGTTTTTTAGAACAAACACAACATACTGTATTTCGGTGGCCTGTTTCGGTATACAATGAGATTGTTCAGCATGCGGCAGCCATTGCTTGTTTACTGCATCGCATACAGCCGTGTCCTCTAGCGTCTAACGTGATAAATCATATACGTCTGGGTGGAAGATGGATCGCTGGGGGTATGTCATGATACGATATGATTATTATGTTGAAACGCGAGGGGTACCAGGTACCTACATGCTGATGTAAGCACACTCCAGCAGAAATAACCCAGATTGGATTTTGACACTGGCATGTCGTGTCGTAGGTTTTTCTCAAAGCGTAAGCCGTAGTTATTCAGTTCCACACGCGTGCAGTGGTGACCAAAATGTAATAACTGTGTGTAGTCACCACCACTACATTAAACGGCATTTTGTGTATTCCATAGAGCTGGACCATAGATGGGCATACTGTATGACATAATCAACATGTGACGGCATATGGAGCAGTTCCTATTGAGTGTATGAAAGATTAGGCGTTTTATTAAAGGAATGAAATAATGAAGGCATTTTTGATTTGTTTATTTTAGTTGCATAGGGCAAATATAATGTTTAAACACAGTGTTTTTCAACCAGTGGTCCTTGAAAGGGTTCCAGGTGGTCCCCAGCTAAGTTGGCTAACCGGATGAAAAGTTGGTTAACCAGATGTAACTCTTGAGAACGTAAAAATATTTTAACTCTTGAGAGTCTAAACATGAAACCAAATGGACCCGCAAGGGTCCATTTGGTTTCATGTTTACACTCTCAAGAGTTAAAATATTCACCATCTGAAGAATGATGAAGAATGATGATTTAGGCTACTGTGTATTTGCCTGTTTTGTTTTTGCACAAAAATAAAGCCTGGAATTGTGGACCAAAACCAAAAGAAAATCTTTAGTTCTGGGGTCTGTGGTCGTGAAAACGTCTTCAAACAGTGGTCTGTGGCTCAAATGCTGAATAAATAGTGGGCCCTATCCAAAAAGGTTGAACACCACTGTTTTAACAGGGTGGCTGATTTAAAAAACAAACAAACATATTTTTCATTTGAGTATGGTCTTTTTAAGTGTGACCGTGCGGTGGGTGGGTTGAGCACCAGCAGCATGTGTTATGGGGAGAGAGAGAGACACTGTCCTTTAGAGATTAGCACTACAAGACAGAGAGCAGTGTGGTTGGAGCCAGGAGGAGGAGGATATGGTGGACAATACTAGGACTATCTGTGGTCGACCACCATGTGCACCGACGCTACTGGGATTTATCACCCAGAGCAGCGGCAGCTGTGCACTCCTCAGGCACAATCACCCCATAAAAATGTCATGCTCATACGCAGCTGATTCACTCCTGCTATTCTTTTTTGTAAGGCTATTTTGTTTTGTTTTGATTGTAGTTTTTTTTTTATTATTGATTGCTCTTGTGTTTGTTGCGACCGACGCATAAACACGGAATCCCTTTTAGATGTCGGGGGAGAGTTGAATAATGTAATACTAATGGCAGCAGCTGTGCTACTTCAAAGGATAATTGTCTACTATATCCTATATCCTGTTAACGGCATTAGATTGAGAGCAGACGATGTTGACTGATAAGAACCCTGTGTGTCATCATTATGCACTCCATTAAGACCATGAGGTGACATCACTGTATATAGGGTTTGGACCTGGAACCGGATCCGGAAAGGAACTGTTTCAAACATTGACGAACCAGAATCGGTTCCCTTCGCTCACATTTTTTGGAAACGGTTATCTGGAACCTGGTTGATGCTCACACTGACTGGAGTGTGTGGAAATTCACGTATGCAATTTAATTATATTACTCAAGTTCTCAAACTTTTAAAAGGATTCCTGGCTAATATGATAGATATGCCTTAAAACCCTATGCTTGCCTTCTATAACTAAAACATGCAGATAAAAAAAAAAACACCTTCAATACTTTATTTCTTTCATCTCTTTCACTCAATAGGAGATGCTCCGGTCGCAGGATGATGATGCCACAAGAGCATGTTCATCCATATATTCCATAGAGCTAGATCACGTGTGACATCATCATCCTGCGCCAGGAGCAGTTCCTGTTGAGTGAAATATTCACTATTTAAGAAAGAAATAAGGTGCCATTGGTGTTTTTATTTCTTTATCGTAAAGGACCCCAAGACATCAACCGAATAGTGCCTTGTAAAGTGCCCCCCCCCTACCAGCACCCCAAAACGAATATGAAAAAGGACCAAAAAATGGACCAAACCTCAGATGTGCACACTAATGCCATCTCCCGGTGTGTGTGTGTGTGTGTGTGTGTGTGTGTGTGTGTGTGTGCGTGTGTGCGTGTGCGTGTGCGCGTGTGTGTGCGCGCGTGCGTGCGTGTGTCTGAAGCCTGAAGCGGGGTCTCTCCCCACCATGTGGCAGTTAGTCAGGGCGGATGTAACATTTGCCAATTAGGTGGCTGGAGAAAATGGTATGGGCTGGCTTCATCGATGAAGTCGCACCCATACCATTTTTTGTTTCAGGACTTTTATTAGGCAATTAAGCATCAATAATAACATCAGTTGTTGTTGAAGTTGCAACAGACACACGGCATGCATGAAGCTAAAGGTCTGACTCAGAGAGTTTTCTGTTTTCAATGATGAAATGCTGTTGGTTTAGTGGTGAGACGATTGTAGTTAGTTAGTGGCAGTAGTAGTGTTTCAAATCGTTTTAAATTTAATTTGAAATATCTTGGGGTGTTTTGCATGCCATCATGTTTGGTGGGGCAAACTGGGCATTTAGGGGGGCACCCCCCCCCATGCCCATGCCTAGATCCGCCCCTGCAGTCAGCCATGGTTCAGAGAGGATGGAGAGCAGCTATACAGAACCAGGATTAGTCCTGCATAAAGATAATGAGGAGACTAATCACCCGTCCATCACTCAGGGAAAAAAAAGACCAGGCCTCAAGCCTATAAATGAATTAACGTGTCCAACATAAGGCCCGACGGGCATCTGTTTTATTCTCTGGTCTGGACTATAAATAATAGCTGAGCTACAAGCGAATGTAGAATGTGGAGCGCTTGTAGTTTTTGATGGAGAACATTGGATATAATATATTTTTAAAGGCGGGTTGACATGAAATTCAACGTTCTGTTTTTCTTCTTTGTTGGTGCTCCCATGTGTGTTTTCCATCCCCGCAAATAACCAAGTTTGAACAATCAGGCTTCCATATCATAGAGGAGCTTTAGTGGAAATCGCTCTCAGGAGCAGCTTGTTTGATCTTGGCGTCATAATGATGTCATCAATGCACCCTGCTTTGTAGAATTCCTCCTCTCCTTCAGGCTTCAGTTCCAAATTTGCATTTCCACTTTGGTTACCACCATTGTTAATTTTCTAAGCTGGCATGGAATGGAAACAAGGCTGTTTTTTTTTTTTTTTTTTTTTTTTTTTATCTAGCATCAGTATTACAATGACTTAGATATAAAATAATCTGCACATCAGCGCCCCCACCACCACCTCAGGAACGTTGTGGTACTGCAGCTAAACTGTCCAGAAAGAAATGACAAGACGGCTTATATCAGAGTGGTGATTGAGGCTCAGACCAGCAGAGATAAGCTTGAGGGACGTATACAATACATATTACGTATTAATAACTATTTTCAGAATGCACAGTATTTCATTTCATGTGCTTTAATGCCCTAATTTATCCTATGACATTGTCTGGCGCACACAAGAAATGAGAACTAGTGCAAGCCTTGTGATGTTCGGTGAGTCTTCCAGATAGTCTGTTTTCCCTATTTTAAAATAAAGTTTAATTTGTATAAGAAACAAAGTGAGGAGCACTCTTATCAGCGTCATCATCGCCGACAGTTTAGAGCTGAAACCCACAGACATATCAATGTTTGTGTTAGGCAGTCATGTTTGTGTTTACATTAGGATATGAAATTGACCGTTCATTGTCAAAGGGAATGTAATGTTTGTGTTGGACGAGGTTAGTGCCCACACACTAAACCAGGAGTGCAAAACCCAAATACAGAGTGGGCCAAAATAGAAAAATTGGTACAAGTCGAGGGCCGGAGATACCGGTTTACAATGCCTCGTAATGGGAAGATAATTGTAAAGATGAAACTGCCTGCATTAAAAACTCTTTTAATTTATATTGAAAAATAGCAGGTGTTCGCGTCTCATAGCGCGCCACAGAGTGGCGCGCTATGAGACGCGAACACCTGCTATTTTTTCGGGATTTTGTTTTCTTCTACGATCCTCACCTAGTACTAATTCAATATCATCCCGCGGGCCAAAGATAATTCATTCATGGGCCTGATTTGGCCCCCCGGGCCTTGAGTTTGACATATGTGCACTAAACTATTGACATAGAAGAAATATGGCTATCGCCCCCTCAGAAATAGAACGGCTTTGGACTCGAATGGTTTCCAACCTGACTATAGGCACTTATATCAGTCACGTCGGTTATGTAACAGTCATGCATGTGTGCGTACGCTATGTGTAATCAGCCTGTTAACCAAGATGTTTTCTATACATAGACACAACGTGTGTGTGGGGGGGTGGCTGTCGCTCAGAGGTACAGCAGTAGAGCGGATAGGAAGAACCGGAAAGTGCTGCGGTTCGATCCCGGACTCTTAGGCTAACATGTATTTACAGTATTAGCGACTTTCATGTGTATATCAGTGGTTTTCAACCAGTAGTCCAGGGACCACTAGTGGTCCATGAAAGGTTTCCAGGAGGTCCCCAGGCTAAATGATGGACAGTTGGCTAACCAGATGTAACTCTTTGACAGCGTAAACATGAAACCAAATGGACCCTTGCGGGTCCATTTGGTTTCATGTTTACACTCTCAAGAGTTAAAATATTCATCATTTGAATCAGCCCAAGACTACACTCAACTAGAGAATGTAGAAGATTAATGGTCATTTTGATCTGTATGTTTGACTGTTTTGTTTCCCAAATCCAGCCTGGAATTGTGGACAAAAGCAAAAAAAAATCTTTAGTTTTGGGGTCTGTGGGGTTAAGATCTCCTCAAAATGTGGTCCGTGGCTCAAATTCTGAGTAAATAGTGGGCCCTGGTATGAAAAAGGTTAAAAACCACTGATGTATATTACGTATATATTTGTGTATTTTAATGGCGTGGCGGTAATGCAGCGAACTAGGCTGCGGGGTGCAATGGCCGCCATAAAAGATGAAGGAGGAAGCATAGGACGCCATCTTTGTTTCCAAAGTTGCCCTTAAATGCATGTTTGCGACTCTTAGTGTCCTTGAGCAAGACTCTGTTTGGAGCCCCTAATTGCTCCTGGTGTGCAGGTTGGTTAGCCTGCTGGAAAGCAGACTTATCTCCCACAGGGGAGGGGAAAAGAAATATAGCATGCCTTGGGCAGCATGGGTCTGGTACTCCTCAGTGTCAATTACATTTCGGAACCTGTTTGTTAGCCCTTGTGCCGCTTGGGAATAAATCTTCCAGACCAAAATATACTGTATATATATTCACATTAAGTCTGGCCATGCCAGGCTGCAGGTTGGTACCTGTGTTGCATGGTTACTTCGACCATTTGAGTGTGTGTGCGGGCACGCGTGTGTGCGTGTCCACGTGCGTCCGTGTGCGTGCGTGAGACTGGGGGTAACGCACATTGGATATAAAAGCCCCTATATAAATGCGCCATTTAATTTACCATTTAATGTGCTGCTGAATCTCCCCCCGCGAATAAAATATACATTTCGTAGAGGTTGTTAACTGTGTGTGTGTGTGTGTGTGTGTGTGTGTGTGTGTGTGTGTGTGTGTGTGTGTGTGTGTGTGTGTGTGTGTGTGTGTGTGTGTGTGTGTGTGTGTGTGTGTGTGTGTGTGTGCGTGTGCGCGTGTCACAGAGAGTGAGTGAAGTATCTAGAGCAGTCTGCCTCTCATCTACAAGGCGGACCAGTGACAAGCCTCATCACCAAACACAAAGCTGAGGGAAAATGACTTATCTTGGGATGACTAATAAAATATACTTTCTAATATCTCTCTCTCTCTCTCTCTCTCTCTCTCTCTCTCTCTCTCTCTCTCTCTCTCTCTCTCTCTCTCTCTCTCTCTCTCTCTCTCTCTCTCTCTCTCTCTCTCTCTCTCTCTCTCTCTCTCTCTCTCTCTCTCTCTCTCTCTCCTCTCTTCTCTCTCTCTCTCTCTCTCTCTCTCTCTCTCTCTCTCTCTCTCTCTCTCTCTCTCTGCCTCTAAGCTCTGATGTGAGTTGACAAACCAACAAACGTACGGACAGACACAGAAAGACTGACAGACAGCAGACAGACGCACACAGACTGTTATCTCTGGTTCTAGTGTTTTGGAGCAGACAGACCAGACAGAGTGTACAACGTATTTCTGTGTTGGGGGGGGGGGGCACTCACAGACATTTGCCACTTTAAATAGGACGGCAGAGGGAAATCCATGAACACACATGAGTGAGAATATGCGCACACACACATACACACACACACACACACACACACACACACACACACACACACACACACACACACACACACACACACACACACACACCACACACACACACACACACACACACACACACACACACAGGTGTTTTTGCCATTAGGCAGACTAGGCAGTTGCCTGGGGCGCCATGAGCGGAGGAGGGGGCACCAGGTGATGAATATTTTAACTCTTGAGAGTGTGAAAATGAAACCAAATGGACCCGCAAGGGTCCATTTGGTTTCAATTTTACATTCTCAAGAGTTACATCTGGTTAACCAACTTTCCATCATTTAGCCTGGGGACCAGCTGGAACCCTCTCGAGACCACTGGTAGTCCCCGGACCACCTGTTGAAAACCCCTGATCTAGGGGTTAGGCTACCTTTTTATGTGAGAAAATAAAGTGAATGCAAAATTGGTGTCAGCAGTGAGATTCGAACTCACATTGAACAACAGCGCACACGCCGTTCAATGCAGCCTGAATAGGGACACCTCAGAAGTTGTTTTGGTCACGTCATGAGCTGTTGAGTATGAGAAACGACAATGGGCATGCGCGACTATGGCGGGGACGTAATGCTTTTTCGTTTCACGTGTCTACACAGCTCTGCAGCTCCGGATATTTTCGAATATCTTCACTTATTCATCCGTTTGCACAAACCTCCGTTTGAGCGACGTAAAACGCCGTTTGCGTGTAGTAGAAAGGCCCAAACACAGGAATACTAAAGGTGGTATAGCAGAGGAGCCTTGACATGGTGTTGGCAGTTTAATTACTGTTTGTTTGTTCACTTCATTGATTTTTTTTTCTCTTTTGTAATGCCAAGAAACTCGATTTATTGGCGTCCGTCGCAGAGGAAAAGCAGGTGTATATTCCCTTGTGCGTTCTAAAAAGCGGAAAACAAGGGAATGTCACCTTTGCACATGCGATTAACCTAAACAAGGCTGCATTGCATATACCTGAATCATGGACTATGGAATGAGATCGCAGGGGAATTTCCTATAGCTGCCTGTCACTGGATTAGATTACTGCCTTGGATTATCTTGTTATCTACGGACCTTAGATCTGCTAACCTCTAAATGTATTGTCTCTATCTCCGATTTAAACCAACCGGATGTGTCTGATGTGAGATCACCAACGCACAACACACGGTAATTGTCGTCGGGGGGGGGGGGGGGGGGTTAAATAGAGTCTAGACTAGAGTCTAGACTTATAGATTATTTCAACCAGTGGTCCTTCTGACGGTTCCAGGTGGTCCTAATGATGGTAAATGATGGAAAGTTGGTAAATGATGGAAAGTTGGTTTACTAGACTAGAGTCTAGACTCTACATTATTTCAACCAGTGGTCCTTCTGACGGTTCCAGGTGGTCCTAATGATGGTAAATGATGGAAAGTTGGTTTACCAGATGTAATGCTTCGAGGGTGTAAAAATGAAATCAAATGGACCCTATGCGGGTCCATTTTACACTCTCAAGAGTTAATATCGACACAAAAGTTCACACAACTAGAGAATGTGGAAGATTAATGGTTATTTTGATCTGTATGTTGGACATTTTGGTTTCCCAAATCCAGCCTGCATGGTATTGTGGACAAAAAAAATACATCTTTATAGTTTTGGGTATGTGGGGGTGAAGTCTTCAATGTCTTCAAATGGTGGTCTGTGGCTCAAATGTTGAACAAATATCTAAATGGTTGAAAACCACTGGTCTAGACCAGTCATTCCCCAGTAGTGCGTGGACATTCAGACCCTCCTCTCTCCGGCGCCTATAGGCCTTGTTTTCGGTCAGTCTCTTGAGTGGTTTTAGATGTTATTCACTATCCAGAGAACTGCAGAAGACATCACTATAGTCGGTTCTTAATGGGTTAAGTCAGTAGACGGTGCATTAGTGCCGTCTGCTTCCTGCCTTCTTCCCCCACCGAAATCACATTACTACTCTCTGTTTGTATCTCCTGTTTGTTGCACAACAAACGCAAACATACAGGACACCGCGCCACGTACACACGCACGTGCACATGCATGCACGCTGGGCATACAGGTACAGTACATCCAATGAGCCATGGCAGTAGAAGTTGGTTCGTGGTTCTACCTTTGATATCTTCTAGATGACTCTGGCATATCGAGGTTCAAGGTTCTTTATTGTCACTCCAGTTGTCCAGTGTATGTCAGGACATGATGAAATAACGTCTCCATTGTTTCCCAGTGCAATAACACAATAGACAGTGCAAGAAAAAGGACAAAAAACAAACAATACAAGAAACAGTAAGTGGCGTAGTGCAACAGACTAGAGCGGTAAAGTGCAACTGTGACAGCATAAAGTGGTGTGAAGGTGCTAAGTTTACGTATTATGGCTAGCTCTTGTGGGTTTACCTGCTCACCAATACAAACACGGCCAGTGTGAATAATAGAAGGCCTACTCACCTTAGAGCAGTGGTGTCAAACCCAAATACAGAGTGGGCCAAAATAGGCCTCAAGTGGGCCTTGAGTTTGACATATGTGCCTTAGTGGAACCCACTTTGAGCTTCCCATGACACCACTCGAGTAAAATGCACTTTTTGGGCAGGAAGTGTTTTTTTTTTTTTTTTTTTTTTTTTTTTTTTTTTTTTTGGTCAAAAAAAAAAAAAAAAAAAAAAAAAAACAGCCCCAGTGACATACCTACTGTATATATGGGCTTATCAGTTTTGTTTCAGTGTTCAGGGGTAAAGTGGACGGGTACAGGTTGCAGTTTGATCCCAGAGTTGGTATCAAAGTGCCCTTGAGCAAGGCACTGAACCCCAAGCTAGCATTTATTTACCATTTGCCTTTAAGATTAAAAGGCTAAAGGTTTTGATGTTGTCTGTAATAGCATAAGACCAAACAATTTCAGAAGACTCAATCAGACTGTTATTATATAGCTGTGTTATTCAGAAGACTTAAGGGCTAAACTAAACATCTCCTGAATGGTTTACGGTTATTTCTAAGCCCTAGCGGCATGGCTGTGTGTCTGATGTAGGGTTATTGGGCCCTCCCCCGTAGTAGAGCCAATTTTAAAATAAAAGGATTATGTCGTAAATAAAATGTCACACCATCGCACGCTCGTGGCTGTGATAGCATATTGCTTTAATTGTATTAAACCCCCCGTAGCCTAACATACAATATATTACATTAGGTTGCCGGGGGGGACATGCTGTGACTGTATTATGTCACACACACACACACACACACACACACACACACACACACACACACACACACACACACACACACACACACACACACACACACACACACACACACACACACACACATGCACTCAGCTGACTTTGGTCTTATGATGCATGTTGATTCTCGCAAAGAGACTCCACACCCAAACATGGAAAGGCAATGAAATTAGCCGCCGACAACAAGCCGGGAGAGACACTACTATAACATCTCTCCACCCACCACCACCACCATCATCACAGCTAATGGCTATGCTAATGCCCAGGGGCGGATGTAACATTTCCCAATTGGGGGGCAGGAGAAAATGGCATGGGTGCGGCTTCATCGCCCGTGCCGCGGAGCGACATTTCAGTTACAGGACTTTTATTAGTCAAGTATAGCATCAATAGTAACATCAGTTGTTGTTGAAGTTGCAACAGACACGCAGCATGCATAAAGCTAAAGGTCAGACTCAGAGAGTTTTCTGTTTTCAATGATGAAATTCTGTTGGTTTAGTGGTGCCACAGCTGTAGTTCGCTAGTAGCAGTAGTAGTGTTTCAAATCATTTCATTTTCAAGTATAAGTACTTTGATTTGAAATGTCTTTGAAATCTGGGTTGTTTTGCATGCTATCATGTTTGGTGGGGCAGTCAGGGCATTTAGGGGAGGGGGCATTGCCCCCCTTGCCCATTCCTAGATCCGCTCCTGCTAATGCCGTCGCTGCAGCAGGCAGGCTAAAGCAATTATAACAGAGCAGTGGATGGAAAGAGCAGCGGCTGTCTGCTCTGGCGCTGATCTGTGAACTGCACATGTTCTTGTTCTCCTCTCTGCCTAGTACGGGTGTAACCATATAGTAACCTGTCTAGTACGGGTGTAACCATATAGTAACCTGCCTAGTACGGGTGTAACCATATAGTAACCTGCCTAGTACGGGTGTAACCATATAGTAACCTGCCTAGTACGGGTGTAACCATATAGTAACCTGCCTAGTACGGGTGTAACCATATAGTAACCTGCCTAGTACGGGTGTAACCATATAGTAACCTGCCTAGTACGGCTGTAACCATATAGTAACCTGCCTAGTACGGCTGTAACCATATAGTAACCTGCCTAGTACGGCTGTAACCATATAGTAACCTGCCTAGTACGGCTGTAACCATATAGTAACCTGCCTAGTACGGGTGTAACCATATAGTAACCTGCCTAGTACGGGTGTAACCATATAGTAACCTGTCTAGTACGGGTGTAACCATATAGTAACCTGTCTATTACGGGTGTAACCATATAGTAACCTGTCTAGTACGGGTGTAACCATATAGTAACCTGTCTAGTACGGGTGTAACCATATAGTAACCTGTCTAGTACGGGTGTAACCATATAGTAACCTGCCTAGTACGGGTGTAACCATATAGTAACCTGTCTAGTACGGGTGTAACCATATAGTAACCTGTCTAGTACGGGTGTAACCATATAGTAACCTGCCTAGTACGGGTGTAACCATATAGTAACCTGTCTAGTACGGGTGTAACCATATAGTAACCTGCCTAGTACGGGTGTAACCATATAGCAGGGGTGCCCACACTTTTTTGACTTGAGAGCTACTTTCAAAATGGCCGACCTAACAAGATCTACACAAAAAATGTGCTTGTTCCATTACTGAAAATCCATTTCAAGGCCCTCTAGAAAGTTTGAGCTTTGAGATAGTGGTGATGGTGTTACTTAGTGTTACAGTGCCTGAGAATAATGCAGTTGAACAGTATTTGAGGTTTGAGTTGACAGTTTGTGATATTGAGTTTGTGTCTCTTGCACCCAAAGCTAAGAACTTTCACATTTTGGTCCACAGTTGGGAAGGAGAGCTGTCCAAACGTTGGTCAAAATAACAATTATTTTTCATTTTCCAATTGTGTGGACTTTTGAAAATGACATAATTCAGATGTTTAAATATAAATGAGACCAAATGGACCCGTAAGGGTCCATTTGGTTTCATTTTAACGCTCTCTGATATCCAGCCTGGTATTGTGGACAAAAGCAAAAGAAATCTTTAGTTTTGGAGTCGGTGGGGCTAAACATGTCATCAAATCGTGGTCCGTGGCTCAAATTCTGAATAAATAGTGGCCACTGATATGAAATGAAGAAAAAAAAAACACTAACAGCTAAAATACACAGCTAAAATGAGCATCTAATGAGCATCTAATCATATGTATAATATCTGAATAAATCAACTTCAACTGTCTGGGCTCTTCACATGAGTCTGACTAGACCATGAAATGACCTAAAGTTTGTTTTTGTTAAGTTAAATATCCCTTTAAGCGTCCACCCAGCTACAGTGTTGACACCACAGCACGTCCTCAATGACTTTATGGTCCATTCTATAAATGACGTGGTGTGTGTCGCCCTGAGGACCTCATAGCCTATTTTTCTATTTGTGTTTTTTCCCAGTCAGCCGGGCAGGACAGCTACTGAGATGGAAGTGTCAGTCTTCATCGCCGTCACCACCAGACTCTGTCATCACTAGCTGCCCTCATGAAAAAACACCATCGGATCACTACTCCTTCAGTAGTGATTTTGCTATTGCGATGAGTAGTGATTTGTGTAGTGTTTCAGTAGCAAAATGTAGAGAAATGTCCCGTTTCACGACTTAATCACTACTGATATTACTACATAATTCCTACTCGAATCACTACCTGGCTGCTACTTAATTACTTCAGCCTCACTATGGCTTGGAATTGTGTACAAAAGCAAAATAAATCCTCAGGTTTTGGGGTGCAAAATGTCCTCAAACGGTGGTCCATGGCCGGCTCAAATGCCAAATAAATAGTGAGCCCTGGTGTCTGCTTCATATAAAAACTTCCGGCCCACCCTAATAGGGCTGGATAAGTCCGGCCTTAATTGAGGGTCTCTAGTGTGTTGTCAACAGAGGTAGAGAGCCCATAGCTAAGCTAGCACAGCCGTGCTGGGCTGGCTATAGGCAGCAGACTGTGGCAGACAGGTGGCTTTAAGCACATTGTGAAACACTACAGGGTCACACAGAGAGGTCTCACAAACCCACCAAACATTGCAGTATAATATTCTCTGGCTTCAGGAATGCTTCAGGAATGTTGTGCGTGCGTGTTGTATGTGTCGTGCGTGCACATGCGTGACAAAAAACAGAAATGTTGTTATTGATTGTCGCTCTCCAGAATTAGCTGTAATGAAAGAATCTCTATCAGACCTCTATCAGGGAGTTGGGGAATATCAAAAAACAACATAGAACAGTTAGCTTTGTTCACCCCAAACCAGTACTGTTTCAAATTAAAGTGCTTATATTTAAAATGAAACACTACTACTGCTACTAACTAATTACAGCTGTGTCACCGCTAAACCAACAGCATTTCATCATTGAAAACAGAAAACCCTCTGACCTTTAGCTTTATGCATGCTGCGTGTCTGTTGTAACTTCAACAACAACTGATGTTATTATTATTGATGCCTTACTTGTCCAATAAAAGTCCTGTAACTGAAAGTGTTCATCGATTCGCGCCACGGGCGATAAAGTCGCACCCATACCATTTTCTCCAAGCCCCCCCCCCCCAATTGGGAAATGCTTCATCCGCCCGCATGTGTGCAATTATGTTTTTTTTTTTTTTTTTTTTAGAATCTGCTGATTTCGATTCAATCTAACACAGTAACAGACGGCATAACTGCTGAACGTGCTAGACATGACGTTTTGCCCCCACACACCCACCCCTCCCAACCTATTCCCCACGGACCCCCCTCCTCCTTGCCCACATCTCTCTCTCTCTCTCTCTCTCTCTCTCTCTCTCTCTCTCTCTCTCTCTCTCTCTCTCTCTCTCTCTCTCTCTCTCATACCGTTTACAAATGGATTCACCCGCCCGAGCGTTGCTCGAATTTGTTGGTGGCATTTGTCAGGCAGGGCGATAATGACATTTCGACAGCCTTGCGCACACCTGCTGACATGCTGTGTGCGTGTGTGCGTGTGTGTGCGCGTGCGTGTGTGTGCGTAGAGATAGGAATCTGACTTTACCTCTTTCGTCTCACAGCATCTCACTAATCTCACCCCGACCAGCTCAGCAGCACCGTCTCCTCGGTCTCCTCCTCTCACTCTCTCTCTCTCTCTCTCTCTCTCTCTCTCTCTCTCTCTCAAAGCCTATGAACTGAAGAAAGCAGCTATACCTGTATATCTATCTATCGGTTTATATTATTATAGAGACACATACAGGTTCCCAATTTGGTACCCATAATTCTTAGTCCATAACCCCAAAACGAATGCTGTCATTGGATGGTGACTCCAATTTATAGGAGATTTCCACCCCAGGCTTTCTTGCCTTTAAATGCAGTTGATTTATTTCCAAAACCGTGGTCCAGTCGTTATTTTGTGTGTGTGTGTGCTGTGTGGGGGGGGGGACTCCTTAATGGCTCTTTCCTCTACCCCAACAGTCTTAGATTGGGGCTATGTATTGGGATGTTGTTCAAGTTCACCTATTTCCGTCTCTCCATTACGTTTTCTTTGCTATATATTGTCCCTCCCCCATGTCAATAGCGTGTTGACACTCACACTTTCACATTGACTTACGGTTCAGCCGTGGTTCCGCCATAACCCGTGCACCACGCCCCCAAAGTGTAGATGGCCCAAAAATGTTGTTGTGATCTCCAACACTGGGAACCCCAGCTCTATACTAGGCCATAGTTCCTCTTGTTTTCATCCATCCATCCATCCATCCATCCATCCATCCATCCATCCATCCATCCATCCATCCATCCACCCATCCATCCATCCATCCATCCATCCATCCATCCATCCATCCACCCATCCATCCCCATCCATCCATCCATCCATCCATCCATCCATCCATCCATCCATCCATCCATCCATCCATCCATCCATCCATCCATCCATCCATCCATCCATCCAGCTAATGGTTATGGTTATGGTGCTAATAGACTTGTCCTTGGTTGTACTATAAGAGGTCTTTGTCTTCTAATTGGCTTTCAGTGGAATCAGCAGACCTGACAGAGGCTATACTCTCAGTCAGCGGAGGAGTGTTGTTTGTTTGTTTAAAGAGTAAAAGCATTCAAAATCAACTGGAGTATTGGTCTCAAAATGTACTCGAAGTGCCAAAAGTAAAGAGATACGTCCAGCTGCAGACCTATAGCCTAGGAGTGGACGTGCCTCACAGTTGATGCGATGACGTCACATCAACCCACAGGCCCCTGTTGTTGTAGCGCAAAACCCTAGACCCCTCCAACCGTAACCCTAAGCCTAAATCCCCGACCCTCAACCTAACCTCACAGACCTGATGGTCTGTGAGGTGGTTGAGCGTCAGGGATTTAGAGAGGGGGAGAAGGAGAGGGGGAGAGAGAGAGAGAATAGTTGTTTATACTTTAGAACAGTGGTCTTCAAACTTTTTGTTACCGGGACCCACCACTATTTTTTCAGAATTTGAGCCACGGACCACCATTTGAGGACATTGTAGCTCCACAGTCCCCTAATATAATCTAGTGCAGAACTATAGTCCCATTTTGCTTTCACAATGTTTTTAACTGTATAGACTCCGTAACTCAATAACATGAGTTTAAATAGGGCTGAAGAGAGTTAATGTATGTTTCCCAGGAAATAACGAGTTACCAACTAAATGTACAAGTAAAAAAGTGAAATATTTGTTCAACATAGAGTAGAAGTAAAAGTATTGGAAATTGGATTGTGGAAAAAAATCCACAATCCAATACAAGCACAGTACTTGAGTCCATGTTTTCAACAGGTGGTCCGGGGACCACCAGTGGTCCCTGAGAGGGTTCCAGGTGGTCCCCAGGCTAAATGATGGAAAGTTGTTTATCCAGGTGTAACTCTTGAAAATGTGAAAATGAAACCAAATGTACCCGCAAGGGTCCATTTGTGGTCCTCCGTGGCTCAAATGCTGAATAAATGGTGGTCCCTGGTGTCAAAAAAGGTCGAAAACCCCTGCTGTAGTTACTTTATACCACTGCTCTCAGTCTAACTCCCATAGAGCACATACCAGTACATACTGTATATGACCACGTGCACACGTGCACATACACACACATGCACTACGTATATGATCACGTGCACATACACACACACACACACACACGCACTCACACACTAATCATTCTGTCATGGGAAGACCACTGCATAGCCTTCAGCATGTGAAACAACAGCTGTTATTCCCAAACTTTTTTTTTAATATACCCCCCACGCCGCGGCACATCTCTTCTTCATCTGCACCCCAAACTGTTCTTATACGCTTTTTCGTAACGATCCAAGTCACACACGTATCAGATTTTTGGCATTTTGAATTCTCTAATATCCTGTTGCAACATATCCTGGCTGCGTGTGCGCGCGCATGTGTGTGTGTGTGTGTGTGTGTGTGTGCTAGGGACGGATGTAACCTTTCCCAATGTGTGTGTGGGGGTGTGTGTGTGTGTGTGTGTGGGGGGGGAGGTATGGGAAGCCGCACCCATACCTTTTCAGTTACAGGACTTTTATTTGTCACGTAAAGCATCAGTTGTTGTTGAATTTGCAACAGACACGCAGCATGCATAAAGCTAAAGGTCTGACTCAGAGAGTTTTCTGTTTTCAATGATGAAAATGCTGTTGGTTTAGTGGTGCCACAGCTGTAGTTAGTTAGTTAGTTAGTAGCAGTAGTAGTAGTAGCGTTTCAAATCATTATAAATATAAGCACTTTAATTTGAAATATCTTGGGTTGTTTTGCATGTCCATGTCTAGATCCGCCCCTGGTGTGTGTGTGTGTTGTGTCCTGGCTGTCCAGATGTGCAGGAATGGCTGTGTGTTGTAATGCTTCCTGTTTTGCAACAGACTGAGGTCAAAGCATAGTGAGCTCAGCCTGGCAGAGAGAGACGCAGGGAGGGATAGACGGAGAGAGACTTCAAGGTGATCGGCGAAGAAAAACGACCTAGATTCAGACACCTGACGTGATCTCGTTTCTAATTTTGAGCGAGAATCGCGCGGCACCAGTTAACCATCCAATAGGATACTGTAGGACATTGGTTTTCAACCTTTTTTCATACCACAACATTTTTTTTTCTTTTTTTCATATCACAACATTTTTAGCCCCACAGACCCCAAAACTAAAGATTTCTTTTGCTTTTGTCCACAACTCCAGGCTGGATTTCGGAGAAAAAACAAAACAGTCAAGCATACAGATAATAAATGACCATTAATCTTCTACATTCTCTAGTTGTGTAGACTTGGGGCTAATTCACATGATGAATATTTTAACTCTTGAGAGTGTAAACATGACCCATCAAGAATTGGGGCTGATTGCGAGGTCCATTTGGTTTCATTTTTACACCCTCAAGAGTTAAAATATTCATCATGTGAATCAGCCCATGAGTCTGCACAACTAGAGAATGTAGAAGATTAATGGTCATTTGGATCTGTATGTTTGATCTGTTTTGTTCTCTCAAAAATGCAGCCTGGAATTGTGGAGCAAAGCAAAAGAAATCGTCACTTTAGGGTCTGTGGGGCTAAAAATGTCAACAAATAATGGTCTGTGGCTATAATTCTGAATAAGGCCCTGGTATAAAAAAGGTTAAAAAAAAAAACACCCTGCTTTATATGACTTATAGACACACCCACAAGCTCACAGCACCTTAGCATAGTGTGCTGTGAGCACACTATGCTAACTCATCTAAGACAACAACATGAGATATAGTGATGATGAAGGGTAGTGATGATAGCCTTGGTGTTTTTGCTAACATCCTGTTAGTGTGTTATTCCGGTCAGCTTGGCCATGCAGGAATGCCGTAATAATAATCATTGTCCTTCACTCCTGGATATAATGGCTGTTCTGGGAGGATTTTACGGTACTGCCATTTTTAAACACATGGCCATAGAAGACGGGGACTTCATCCTCATCCGTCTTGTGTTAAGGTTTGCTGTAGTGTGAACGGATGGAATGGATGGTGTGTGACAGTAACACGTTGTCAGCAGCAACACACACACACACACACACACACACACACACACACACACAGAGTGACAAATGAGCTCCGGGAGTGGAGGAAGGAAAGAATAGTAACCACAGTCATTATTCAAAGCTCCCATTTAGACGTCGGCGGCTCTAGATCCCCAGCGAGGAAACACTCGGGGAGAGCACACGACGATGGTAGTATATGTTGTTTAGATAGATAGATGATTGGTTCATTGTTTACCTAGTATTTTTTTTATATGTATTTTTTATCCCACGATTTTGCAACTCATTTTTTCACCCAGTGCCAAATCCTAATGTGATCCTGGGCTCTACACACCCTCCACCAACCTGGGGACAGTGGGAAGGCAGCGGACTGTCCCCATGCTTCCTTCAATGCATGAGGAGTCCAAGCTGCCTTCTTTTCACCTGACAGGGGGAGTTTCCCTGGTTGGACGTAGCGCGTGGAAGGAACACGTTATTCCAACCAGTTCCTGTCCCCTCCATCAGGCGCCCCGGCTGGCCAGGGGGAGGCAGTTTAGAGTCCAGGATTACAGCATGTTTTTTTGTGAGGGTATCTACCCTAGGGGACACGGGGAGAACATGCAAACTCCACACAGAAAGGCCCTTTCACCAACCCCGCCTCGGGTATGGGCACTGATGACGCGGAGGAGCAGACACGCCGCCAGCACCCACAGCAGCGCCCCTAGCAGGAATCGAACCCAGGACCTTTTAGCTGTGAGGCGACAGCACTAACCACTGTTCCACCGTGCCCCTTGTTTACCTAGTATAGACCACCGTTTGTGGAGGATCTCAGTACCAAATCTAAAGAATATTTTGTTGTCGTTGGATGCGATTGTTTTACCTACGATTCCATACTGCTCTATGGTTCCAGTGCGACTCATTCCATGGCGTTTTCGAAGGGTTTCACCTAAAGGGGCTTACAGACGGCCTGTAACAAATCTAGTTGTAGTTCATTTTCAACGGGACCGACGTTTTGTGCTCAGAAAACGACGTGCCATAAAGAGAGCGTGCTCGTTTCGTGCACCACGCGTGCAATGTTTTTCAATGTTCAATCCAGTGAGCTTTTCTTTCCATGTTATGCAATTCCAAACAAAAAACAACATGGCGTCGCCTACTACGTTGGGGTGATTTTACAGTTCTCTCATGCACCGGCATAAAACGCCTGGCGTTAATCGACGGGCGATTCTCTTAATGTCGGCACTGCAGAGAGAATCGAGAATCGCCACGATAATGCAGGCGTTTATCGTTGCCGTCTGGAAAGCCCTTATGACCGATTCATCCTTCGATAAAAAACCCACCCAAAAAGCGTTTGTCTGACGTCAATCCAAATGGTTTAGCAAGCATCGCTAAGGTGCATGGACAGGCTTTCGTCTGTGTCTGTGTTGTTGGACACATAGTGTATGCAGCTCGACGTCAGGAAAATGACACAACCCAGATTATACTACAGTACGTTTGTAATGACCGCAGTCTTACCACGTGTCACATGAAGACTGCTGGACGATCATTATAGTCTTAAACTGTCAGTGTTTCTTGTTTATTGCAATTATGCACACATCTCCCCTTATCCACTGCACAATGCAGGCCTTGCTAACTGGAGAACATGTTGAAGCATAATA
The DNA here is from genome assembly GCA_039105355.1 of Benthosema pterotum. Lineage (NCBI taxonomy): Eukaryota > Metazoa > Chordata > Actinopteri > Myctophiformes > Myctophidae > Benthosema > Benthosema pterotum. The sequence goes on along the minus strand of CM076968.1, from coordinate 9,957,497 downwards.
ATATTACTTAGGATAGTAATATCCGTACTTTACGTATGATCCCTCCGAAAAAGCAATATTATACAACGTATTGCTTATTACCTTTCCTAAGTTCCCCCCTCCACTTCCACCCACAAAGATATAGAGATTTACTAAACCAGCGACATCTTGTAGTGTATGTCAGAGTGCAGAATGCTGTGGTGGGTTAGGATCTACAAACTACTGCTTATCTCTGTTGTTATCTGTTGATAGCTTGTAAATCTGTTCGACTTTAAATGATGGAAAGTTTGTTAACCAGATGTAACTCTTTGAGAGTGTAAACATGGACCCGCAAGGGTCCATTTGGTTTCCATTTGGTTTCATGTGAATTAGCCCTATACAACTAGAGAATGCTGAAGATTAATGAACATTTTCATCTTTATGTGTGACTGTTTTGTTTTCTCCAAAATCCAGCCTGGAATTGTGGACAAAAGCAAAAGAAATCGTTATTTAGGGACTTTGGGGCTAAAAATGTTAACAAACGGTGGTCCGTGGCTAGAATTCTGAATAAATGGTGGGCCCTTGGTATGAAAAAGGTTGAAAACCACTGCTCTATACTTATACTACCTATAGACACATCCACAAGCTCGCAGCACCTTGCTTGGCATAGATCAGTGTAATTCGTTAATGCACAACACTGCTAGTGAATCCAGATCTTTAATGTATGTTGGACATTCCCCAGTAACATTCCCTCAATTTCTTTGGGAGGGGGAGGATCAGATCTTGTGCTGGCGTTCCCCAGGGCTCTGCAGCACTCCCATCCTGGCTAAGCTCGCCACTCACATACCGTAGCTTCGTAGCGAATGTGTCGTGCCAGAACTGACTGGGATGGTTTCAAGTGGTTTTTCGAAACGACACAGCCTTATAGTATAGTACAATATCATTTGAAAACTGCGGTCTCCAGTGTGGTCTATAGTCACGTAATGTTCTGGCAGTAAATGGATGATGTATCGTCGACGTCGCGTGGAAAACAATAGCGTGTGGGAGAGAGAGAGAGCATGTCACCCAGGGGCAGATGTAACATTTCCCAATTGGGGGGTGGGGGGGCAGAAGAAAATGGTAAGGGGGCGGCTTCATCGCCCGTGTCGCTTCGCGCCACGGGCGATGAAGCCGCCCCCATACCATTTTCAGTAGTGTTTCAAAATACTTTAAATATAAGCACTGAAATATCTTGGGTTGTTTGCATGCCATCATGTTTAGTGGGGCAGACCCCCCCCCCCCCCCCCCCCCCCCCCATGCCTATGCCTAGATCCGCCCCTGATGTCACCCCCCCACTCCCCCTCCGCCCCCGCCTCCCCAACAACAACAACGCCGCCGCCACAACGACAATGACAACCATGTGACCTGCATGTGTTGCTGCTGCTTGTTGTGTTTGTGTTTTTTCTGTGTCTATTCAGGCTCTCTCAAAACAGCTCTCCTTCCTTCGTGTCGTTGCTGCTGCTGACGCAAAGGCCAGCAATTCAACCACTTTATGGACTTGTGACCCGACCACACACACACACACACGCACACACACACACACACACACACACACACACACACACACACACACACACACACACACACACACACACACACACACACACACACAGGAATAGACAGTTTGTTTCTTTGTAGCCGTAGATTTATGTGGTCTTTTCACTATGTCGGTGGTGTGGTGTTGCAGGCTGTGCACACAGCGGGGCATGAGTGCTGGATAACAGCTACTGAATTATAATGCTTTATTTAGGCTTTTATTTCACTGTGCATGGCTTTTCTTTTTCTTCTTCTTTGGTATTAAACTGCGACCACAGATGACTTTCTTTGGAGAGCACCGCGCTCTTGCGTTATCTGGAGAAATCAAATCAAATCATGTAAAAAGGAGTGCCGCACACAACAAGACATTAATACTGTAATCTCTAAATAAGGACAGACGTGTTCGGCCACCCGGCCCTCCTCAATATCCTGAGCATATAGGAAGCGGGCGTTTTCAACAGGTGGTCCGGGGACCACCAATGGTCCTTGAGAGAGTTCCAGGTGGTCCCCAGGCTAAATGATGGAAAGCTGGTTAACCAGATGTAACTCTTGAGAATGTAAAAAATGAAACACTCGTACACTCTCAAGAGTTAAAATATTCATCATCACTTAATTAAGAAGTTTACACTGTTTTGTTGGCAAAATGCAGCCTGGAATTGTGGACAAAATCAAAAGAATTCTTTAATTTTACGTCTTTGGTGTGAAAATGCCATCAAATGGTTGTCCGTGGTTCCAATGCTGAATAAATGATGGTTCTGGAGTCAAAAAGGTTGAAAACCCCTGGCCTAAGGCATTAAAATGTGGTCTTGTTGCGTGCTGCCTTTGTAAACAATGCTAACACACACACACACACACACACACACACACACACACACACACACACACACACACACACACACACACAGTCAATTCTGGAATGCCAAGGATTCTCATCTTTTAAGAGTTAACTTTGCTCGCATTTTCTTTTTTACTTACTCTGCTCGCTTTTTCTCTCTCTCTCTCTCTCTCTCTGGGGGATTAGAGCACACTTGAATTCCCAGTCAGACGGTTCGTCTCTCTCTCTTACATTTCTTTCCATCTCTCTCTCTCTCTCTCTCTCTCTCTCTCGCTCTCTCTCTCTCTCGCTCTCTCTCGCTCTCTCTCTCTCTCTCTCTCTCTCTCTCTCTCTCTCTCTCTCTCGCTCTCTCTCTCTCTCTCTCTCTCTCTCTCTCTCTCTCTCTCACATGCACACACATACACGCACACATGCTCACACTTGCACAAACGCATATACAGTATGCACACACATTATCTCTCTCTCTCTCTCTAACTTGCTGACAGTCATTTTTTTCGTGAGAGTAGTAGGCTATTACCTTGGCTGATTTCACAGCCTCTTGAGGGAGTGTGCGTGCGTGCGTGCGTGCGTGTGTGTGTGTGTATCGAGGGCAGGCAGGTGGAGGAGGGCTAGCCTTCTATAGTGTACACACGACATATGGGTGCACGCATGCACACACACACTCACACACACTTACTTAACCAGCTCGGTGTAATTCATCCATGCCCCTTTGAGATCAGACCCACAGCTGACAGGAATATTTGCATCCCTAATTCCCCCGTCTCTCTCTCTCTCTCTCTCTCTCTCTCTCTCTCTCTCTCTCCTCTCTCTCTCTCTCTCTCTCTCTCTCTCTCTCTCTCTCTCTCTCTCTCTCTCTCTCTCTCTCTCTCTCTCTCTCTCTCTCTCTCTCTCTCTCTCTCTCTCTCTCTCTCTCTCTCTCTCCCCCCACCCTTTCACTGTGCCAGCTGGGACCAGAGCAGAAGCAAAGAGAAGAGAGCCAGAAGTGTGTGACAAACACACACACACGCACACACACACACACGCACACACACACACGCACACACAATCTCGTGCGTAGACAATCACTGTATCTAATCAATTCAACGGTGATGTTAAACAAAGCTCCCGTTTAGGGGTAATTAACATGGCCTCATTATGGCGCTTTGTGTGTGTGTGTGTGTGTGTGTGTGTGTGTGTGTGTGTGTGTGTGTGTGTGCGTGTGCGTGCGTGTGCCTGTGCGTGTGCCTGCGTGTATTTGTTCTTTGTTCCCAATGCTGCAAAATTGTGTGGATCATCATAAATGAAATATTTGGAACGCAGCATTTTCTCATTTTGTAATTAAACGTTGTTTGTCGCGCAAAAGTGTAATGAAATTAGCTGATTTGGTGTGTCACAATGTGACCTTGTAGATGATCTATTTTCATAATGTCAATTATTTTATTTTTCTAATCATAAAAAAGAAATGTTTCCAAGGTTCCATCAATAATGTCTTGTATTGGTTGCCTTGGGTAAGCAGTGTCATTAGTGAACAGTCATGAACTGTAGAGTGTGAGTGTGAGTGTGAGTGTGAGTGTGAGTGTGAGTGTGTGTGTGTGTGTGTGTGTGTGTGTGTGTGTGTGTGTGTGTGTGTGTGTGTGTGTGTGTGTGTGTGTGTGTGTGTGTGTGTGTGTGTGTGTGTGTGTGTGTGTGTGTGTGTGTGTGTGTGTGTGTGTGTGTGTGTGTGTGAGACTCTGCATCCCAACTCCATCATGTTTCCATTGAGCAGCCTGTCTGTCTCCCCAGGGCTGGCCAATCAATTGCCTATGATGTGATGCTGCCTATTCCCTTTAGGAGAAATCAATCCATCCTTATGAGAATGCCCTGGTTTAGTTAGTGTGTGTGTGTGTGTGTGTGTGCGTGTGTGTGTACGCACAAGTGTGGATATAGGGCAAGCAGGTGGAGGAGTGTTAGCCTCCTAATAGAGAGAGAGACATACACACAACAGCACATGTGTGTGTGTGTGTGTGTGTGTGTGTGTGTGTGTGTGTGTGTGTGTGTGCGTGCGTGCATGCGTGCGTGCGTGCACAAAACAAAGGTTTCATGCCATTGTTATTAGTTATCCCACTATTACTAGTTATTATGCCGCACCTGAATGTACTCATAATGCACTCAAAACACTGTACATTATTAGATTATTATTGTCTACTGTCCATGTGATGTGAAAAGTGATGCCCTTGCATACTCCCTATTCACAGTGACATTCACAGAGTATATAGTCACTACATTATACTTTACTGTAGTATGTGTTGTTTGACGGTTTCTCAACATTATGTTTACAATTTTCTCACTTAATTGTTTCTAAGTGTGTAAGTGGTTGAGGCGGCAGCCGGTACAATCCCAGGGCCCGCCCCATGCATGCATGGCTCCCTCAGAGTTAGTGTTGAAGTGCCCTTGAGCAACACTCTGAACCGCTACGTGATAATGGCTGATTGTAATTCACACTTTAGGGATAGAAGGAGGAGTGAATGGGACAAGCATTGAGTACTGTGGAGTATGAGGCCTAGTACATAATAATTTCAATGCAACTTCATTTATATAGCAACTTTCACAATGTAAGTCATAAAGTGCTTTACAACATAACAGCATCAGAGCAGCAGTAAACATTATTAAGACAAAATAATATATAAAACACAACAAGGTATTAAATGGAGTTGCCGCTGAAGGCTATAATCAATAAAAGTGTGTTTTCAGATGGACACTGATTCAACAGTTTTAGGCTTGCAGATTTTGGGCCGATTGAAGCTGTTTGGGATCTGCTGTAAGGCCCGTGGAGTGCCGTGGGTTCAACTCCCCCAACCCGCACCCATACCATTTTCTGTAATGTTTCAACTACATTTAAATATAAGCACTGAAATATCTTGGGGTTGTTTTGCATGCCGTCGTGTTTGCTGGGGCAGACTGGGCATTTAGGGGGGGTATCCCCCCCCCCATGCCTATGCCTAGATCCGTCCCTGGTTATTTCCCACATTTGAATCCTAAAAAAAAAAAGTTGTCTGTTCTGGGCGTCCTCATGCCTGAAGGCTTTCCCATCATCATCATCATCATCATCATCCTGACATAAGCGCAGCGTTTAAGTCCCCGCAGCTGTTGCTGAGAGAGAGATTGACACCTCTGGAAGGTCATGACTCCTCCGTATAGTGCCCCCCCTCTCATTAGAATGGTCTGCCCCACCCCTTCCCCCTTCCTCTCTGCTCTGCTAGCCAGCTGGACCCATCCACAGGGGGCAAAGAAGAGGGGTGGGAGGGGGGTGTCCCGTCATGAGAGGGACCCAGTGCAGCACGCTGTCGCTGTCAGGACTCATTTAGCACCCCCCACCCACACCCCCACTCCTGGTGTGTGTGTGTGTGTGGTGGGGGTGTGTGCACGTGTGCGTATTGTTCTATAGCGATGTGTTCTCCACACAGCACTGCTGGTACATTAAAGGGCAATTCCACCCATTTTCAACATTTATTTTTACTATGTCTTTAATATACCTTAGAGATGTTGTGTGGACATAATAAAAAAGACCCCCCCCCCCCCCCCCCGCAATTCTGTGATTACTAGAAATGGAGGTCTAAAAATAAAAATCATTAACACAGTGACGGTAACAACTTGAGGACATCACCAGGTTGTGTTTCACCATGATTTTTCTTTTAGGACCTTTTTTTCCTGAGAGTGTATACAAACGTTTGTACACTCTCAGCTAAAAAAATGAAAATGGGTGGAATTCCTCTTTCAGTTGACTTCATTGGTGCAGTGTGTGTGTTTGTGTGTGTCCATTGCTATATAGCGGCACATGTATCTACCTCAATACAATAAGTTAATTTCATTGGTTTAGGGTGCACGTGTGTGTGTAGTGCCTGCATGAGTGTGTAGCGTGTGTGCGTGTGTGTGTGCGTGCGTGTGTGCGTGCGTGTGTGTGTGTGCGTGTGTAATGTAGTGTGTAGTGTACCTCAGTACATTAAGTTGACTTCATTGAGCGCTGCCTTTGGGTCGCAACAGTAAATCTCTCTCCAGGATCATTTGAGAATCAGCTGGCCAGTTCTAATGGTCTATTGAACTGCACCTCCCATATCACAACATAATACCTCGTGATCGCCCCTCTTTACGATGGGGGAGGAGAGAGAGAGAGAGAGAGAGACATTGACACAGCAATTAGAGACCTGGGGGCAGGGCAGAATCTTTTGGGTTGCGACCCATCTGTTGGGTCGTGACCCAACCGGTTTATTTTGGAGAAAACCCGGTCCACTATGAACCTTAGTGACAATAATCACTGCAGGATGCCCCGCGTTGGCCTTTAGAATCCACCGGATTGTGTCGCCCCCGCTAGTGGTGTATTCAATAATCGATATTGCATTACACCGATAAAACACCTGGACGATAGGAATATCATTCAATAACAGGGGCGGATTGGCCATCTGGAGTACAGGGAGTTTTCCCGGTGGCCTGCGCCACCTAGTGGCCTGGACAGTTTTTTTTTTTTTTTTTTTTTTGGGGGGGGGGGGGGGGGGGGGGGGCAGGGCGTCAGGCCAGGCCAGGCAAACTAGTGTTTCTATCCTTCAAAAAAAGAAAAGGTGTCCTACACCAGAGCCTTCAAGTAGGAGAGTTGCCATATTCCCGGGCACTGCCTCGCGCTGCTGGAGGCAGTGTTGGCAACTGCCAAGATCCAAAATGCACTAGTGGCACTTCCAAAATGCACTAGAATGCGCTAGATGCTCGCCTGGAACATACAGATCAAAATGACCATTAATCTTCTACATTCTCTAGTTGTGTAGACTAAGTTGGGCTAATTCACACGATGAATATTTTAACTCTCAAAGAGTTACATCTGGTTAACCAGCTGCCCCTCCAGGGTGGCCTGGCAAAGGCAAATGTGTTTGCATCCTGTGTCCTGATTGGCCACCCGAATTTTCTGGAGTAGGAAATGGGTGTACAATGGAGCTATTCCAGCCCAATCAATGATTTTTTGCCAACAGCTGTTTGGGTCTACTCTGGCTTTAGCGCCAGGCTAATTGTATTGTGGCCATCTGTATTGTGATACATAATCTATCGTGAGATTGCAACTAAGCAACATCCACCACTAGAATCCAAAAAATCCGAGCTGCTTACGGCACATGTTCTCAATGTTCCACTGTGCACATGTAATTCTGTTTTGCTTGTGTTGCAATGATAAGATCATGAGGGTTTTTTAAGGCGATTTGGACCATGTCATTGTCTCACATTTCCATCTATGATGATTTTAGACCTGTGTAATCCCTTTTTATTAAAGGGATGTGTGTGTGTGTGTGTGTGGGGGGGGGGGGGGCCACAGAGGTCACACCTGTCTGTCTGTGATGTGATGATGAGAGGGGTGGAGGGACCGCTGACTCTGGTCCATAACGCATCATTTAAAGCAGGGGTTTTCAACCTTTTTCATCCCAGGGCCCACCATTTATTCAGCATTTGAGTCACGGACCACCAATTGATGATATTTTTAGACCCACACACCCCAAAACTAAAGATTTCTTTTGCTTCTGTCCATGACCATTAATGTTCTAGTTGTGTAGATTAGGACTAATTTCCATGATGGATATTTTAACTCTTGAGAGTGTAAAAATGAAACGTAAAGACGAAACCAAATGAAACGTAAAGACGAAACCAAATGGACCCTGGCGGGTCCATTTGGTTTCGTCTTTACGTTCTCAGGAGTTACATTTGGTTAAACAACTTAGCTGGGGACCACCTGGAACCCTCTCAAGGACCACCTGTTGAAAAACCCTCATTTAAAGGTGTTGTAGGCAACTTTAATGTCTACAAACTCTGTGTTTGTAAACACAATTAAAATCTTAACTCCACCTCACCTCCACTCTGTTGGCTCATTGGAGACTGCTGCACTGTGTTGGAGGGGCAGGAGAAAATGGTATGGGTGCGGCTTCATCGCCCGTGGCGCGATACCGCACCCATACCATTTTCGGTTACAGGACTTTTATTAGTCAAGTAAAGCATCAATAATAACATCAGTTGTTGTTGAAGTTGCAACAGACACGCAGCATGCATAAAGCTAAAGGTCTGACTCAGAGAGTTTTCTGTTTTCAATGATGAAATGCTGTCGGTTTAGTGGTTTCAGATCATTTAAAATATAAGCACTTTAATTTGAAATATCTGGGTTGTTTTGCATGCCATCAAATAAAGTTTACTATCATGTTTGGTGGGGCAGACTGGGTATTTAGGGGGGCATTGCCCCCCCATGCCCATTGCCCATGCCTAGATCCGCCCCTGAGATGGATCAGCCTGAATCAGCCTCACGAGCTATACACTTCCTCTCTACAGGACATTGTACTGTATATCCATTATAGATGCATTCTCAAAGCCACTGGCAACAGACTGTAAAAAAGAGCTTTGTTCCATGTGCTCTCAGGTACGTGAACAAACTGTCAAGAACGTGAGAGAATCGGGACAAAACGCTAGGAAAACCAGGAAAGCGCTATAGTCGGTCCCGTACACCCCTCTATTATACATTAGAATTCACTGTGAAGTTGAACATAATCTGTTGTACATATACGCAGGCTGGTTTTATCCTGCTAGTAGCATATGCTAAGTTGTCTCAAAGATTAAAAGCCTGCATGCAAAGTACATGCGGCTTGTACAGTGAGACTGTGGAATACAAGTACATACAAGTTAGGTAGCAGCCACTGGGGTGAATAGAAGAAAAATGCTGCTGGAATTACAGGGGTAGACATTGAGGGAAATTTGCCACTGGCCCTTTGGGCCAGTGGCTTTTAAGAATCACTGGCCCCACAACTGTAACCACTGGCCCAGGTAATCGATCCCCATAGTCTGCAAAAAAGACCACCATTTATTAATCCATTAAATGCATTCAAGTTAACAGCACTCTTTTCATGGGGGTCAAAACCAGTAGACCGTTCAGCAAGCTGACCCTTATACAATGCAGAATGCCTAAAATATTTTTTGTGCTAATAAACACCAACACTTTGTACAACAAAGGTGTGGGCGCACCAACGAGGGCATTTTACCACTGGCCCCATCAGGCCAGTATAGGGCGCCATCTGGTGGTCCGCACGTGTTTTCAAACCTGTTTCGGGCCATCGGGCCAATTATAATGTCGACCCCTGAATTATATACAATACACCAAGATTACAGTATACTGTATGTATGCACATTTGATAATGCTCTCCTTTCTTTCTCTTCTCTTCCTCCTTTCTTTAAATCCTGTTATACTTGTATGTCTTTTTTTCCGTCGATATTCTACTGTTGTGATTTTATATTCTGCTGAATTGTCTAAAGCAGTCAGTGGTTTTCAACCAGTGGTCCTTGAGAGGGTTTCCCAGCTAAATGATGGAAAGTTGGTTAACCAGATGTAACTCTTTGAGAGCGTCAAAATGAAACCAAATGGACCCTTGCGGGTCCATTTGGTTTCATTTTGACGCTCTCAAGAGTTAAATATTCGTCATCTGAATTAGCTCCAAACCTACACAACTGGGAATGTAGAAGATTAATGGTCATTTCTGATCTGTATGTTTGACTGTTTTGTTTCCTCAAATCCAGTCTGGAATTGTGGACAAACCCAAAAGAAATCTTTAGCTTTGGGGTCTGTGAGGGGCAAAAATGTCCTCAAACGATGCTCCGTGGCTCTCAAACGCTGAATAAATAATGATCCCTGGTATCAAAAAGGTTGAAAACCACTGGTCTAAAGGAAACCAAACCACAATACGTTTTACTATCCTACAGTGTGTGAGCCTATACCTGCTGAACACAAGCCGTAGCAATGAAGTATAACTTTGACCTTGACGCTAAACCGTGTGTGTGTGTGTGTGTGTGTGTGTGTGTGTGTGTGTGTGCGTGTGCGTGTGTGTGTCTCTATACAGACCCAGAGTCCCAGAGGAAGAGGACAGTGCAGAATGTTCTGGACCTTCGACAAAACCTGGAAGACACCATGACCAGCCTGAGAGGAGCGCAGCTCAGCCACAGGTACACACACACACACACACACACACACACACTGAGTATAGCTGGCCTGCAGGATCTGTGTGTAGAGATGTGCTACCTTTGCTATTTTTGAAATTGAAGCCTTGAAAAGTTACGTTTTTTGGGCATAATGTGAGTTTTCGACCTGACAGACTGTGTGTGTGTGTTTGTGCTCATACATGCGTGCGTGTGACTCTGTCTGTCTGCTATGCTTTGTATCCACATAACGGAACAAACTGACAGCAGGATTAACTCAAAGCTGACTTCAAAGCCATGGCGTTCTGATGCGTGCTCACGAATCATATTCCTTTATACACCACCACACAGATCCAAACGGCTTGAATATGGCTGCGCACACGCACGCCCACGTGCACTAATAATGAACCCGTTAGGGTTCATTTGGTTGCATTTGTACGCTTTCAGAAAAAAAAAAATAAAATGGGTGGAATTCCCCTTTAGTGATGCATTCATATAAAACTGATATTAACCAATGGCAGTAGCTGTTTATCTGTTGTTGATGAACATACCATTAGCACAAAAGGAGTCAATAAAAACAACACAAACTAAATAAGCATAAATCGGTATTGATATTGGTTAAATTGTTATTTTAAATATCGGTAACGGGCAAGGATATCCATATTGGTGCCCCCCCCCCCCCCCCCCTCCCCCCCCCCCCCTCTCTCTCTCTGTCTCTGTCTCTGTCTCTCTCTCTGTCTCTGTCTCTCTCTCTCTGTCTCTGTCTCTCTGTCTCTGTCTCTCTCTCTCTCTCTCTCTCTCTCTCTCTCTCTCTCTCTCTCTCTCTCTCTCTCTCTCTCTCTCTCTCTGTCTCTCTCCTCTCTCTCTCTCTCTCTGTCTCTCTCTCCTCTCTCTCTCTCTCTCTCTCTCTCTCTCTCTCTCTCTCTCTCTCTCTCTCTCTCTCTCTCTCTCTCTCTCTCTCTCTCTCTCTCTCTCTCTCTCTCTCTCTCTCTCTCTCTCTCTCCTGTCATTTCGTACAGCTTTTTTTGTGTGTCCTTGAGAGTCTCTCTCCCTCCTGCCTGCTCAGGGTTGCCAGATGTCGTGAGAGAGACAAACAAGCAACATATACACTGCTAAAATACATATTGCATGGGGAAAAGAATAATCAATAGGAGCACTTTTTTTACCCTATGCTATAGACTATATATTTTCAAAAAACACCTAAATAAATGAATACATTGAATGAATAAATAAATAAATTAATAAATAAATACATAATACATACATTTTAAAAAGCATATTTGGAATATTTGTCGATGGGGTTTCAAGGCATGAGGATGTTTGCGAATGCCTAGTTTAAGCATTATAGAAAACAAGTCACGATAAGCGGCTGCACGTCGGGGGCGGATCTAACATTTCCCAATTGCTTCATCGCCTGTGTCGCTTCGCGCCATGGGCGATGAAGCCGCACCCTTACCATTTTCAGTAGTGTTTCAACTACTTTTAAATATAAGCACTGAAATATCTTGGGTTGGTTTGCATGCCATCATGTTTAGTGGGGCAGACTGCCCCCCCCCCCTGCCTATGCCTAGATCCGCCCCTGCTGCACGTTAGAAACTACTGTAGAACTACCAATATATTTTCAAGCGACCAAGTCCAAAGTTACTTATATAAATGGGACATGGCAACACTGCTGCCTGCATGCTTCTCTCTCTCTCAGTAGTACAGTGTATAGTGCTAGTACAGCAGCAGATGGACTCTCCCATCCTCCTCATCCATTCATACTGTACAGTACCTCTAGCAGCAGTAATAACCTTGACACAGTGTCTCTCTGTCTCTCTCCGGGGACACGCTGCGTTCCTGCTGGCCTCGTTCAGACAAACTTCCCCTTCTGAGCAGCGATGGCACTTTAAATACCGCTGGAAATAGTGTGGTGTGCACTCACTGAACCTCCATGAACGCCCCTCAGCGCATACTGTATAGCTGGTCACTGCTTTCGGTCGTGGACCCCCATGTGAAATAGTGCGACCTCATTGAAGCGAAGATTTTAACATCCCCATATGAAATTGGCCCCCTACATGCTGTATATGTACATACTGTATATGTTTTAATATATGCCACATGTATGAAATTGGCCCCATACATATATGAACCTGAGTGTGGCATATATGTGGTTATATATGCCACATATACAGTATGTCCTATATATGTCCTATATATCCAGATATACTGTAAACAACAGTGGACCTAGCCTAGATCCCTGTGGGATCACGAATGCGACACATCTGTACACAACGTGGCGTGTACGCCAGCCTGAACACGATTTCTTTTTTTTAAAATTTTATACGGACTCTGCCCACCCTGTTGTTTGTTAAGATTGATTGATTATGCCTCTGCCTCCTACATTCTCCTCCTGTGATCTTACGCCGATGCACTGCGCTGTTCGTCGTTTCCGCTAAAAAAGAATAAAAAAAATAAACATCTCCCGTTTTAGGCGTGTGCTGCTGTTTGTATAGTGACAGGATTAGAGCTAGTTTGAAGTGCTGACAGTCAGAGACACCAACCCTCTAACTTCTAAAAGACGCTCGTGCCCGAGATCCAAGGCTTCGTTGAGAGGGAACGAGTGCTGCACGTTTTTCTTTTCTCCACCGTAAGATTAATACGCGAGGAGGAATCATCGGCGGTGTGATGGTATAATGCCGGGGATTGGGGCAACAGCGCATGAGCACACACACACACACACACACACACACACACACACACACACACACACACACACAACACACACACACACACACACACACACACACACACAAAGGACACACTCTCTCTCATACAGGCTTGTGCTTTTACGGGATTCAGGATTCTTAAAACCAGGGCACGGGGCGACAAAGGAACAGAAAGACCCGCATATAAGGCACTCCTGCGTGTGACACAGATATGCCACATGCACTATCATTTGTCTCTGTCAGGGTCGAAAACCTACTATGTCCTAAATCCGTTTCCAGGGAATGGAATCGAGATTTTTTTGCGAAATACTGCAAAAATCGACGACCCTCAAGCGCACAGGCGCCTTGTGAGTTTGTAGATTGGATATTTTCAATGTTTTTGTAGGACATTATAAAAAGAAGGACATTAAATGATGATTAAGATGTTTTTGGTACAGGGAAAAATAGGGAGATACCAGGTTTTTGCACGACAACGACAATATTCTGTACATGCACTTACCGGTATATGCTACATGCACACACACACACACACACACACACACACACACAAACTAATCCATATCATATGAACTCCACAGTGTGAGGTGTAATGCTTAATGTGTTGCCGTGCTATACAACATTTTTGGCGAGCGACTCTGCCATATGTCAAAAGGGTAAAAGCAAGGTTTTCTCGTCACACAAGGCTTTTGGGACACATCAGGTGCTCTGGGGGAGAGAAAGGAAGCTGTTAGGATAGAGGAAAGATAACCTCCAAGGCTCCGCTGAGAACAAAGGGATAGCAGGCAGACAGAGGCTTCAATGGAGCATTTCTGAACCTAGTTACACACACACGGCAACCAGTTCTTTTCCTCTTAACGTCTCACATATTTCAAGGAACACAGCCCTTATAGTTTAGACTAGAAAAAGTGCCCTTCTGGGCACAGGCTTCCACACCAGGTCAGGTTGTGGCCTCCTGGTGGCGCTATAGGCCAAAGTGAAAAAGCCTGCCATTTCTTCTCATGCCTTTGATGGTATTTGGATGATTTGAGGCTTTTATTTTCCTCCCAAGGTGTGTTTTTTTTTTCAAAGATTCACCTGTTGGTGGTGCTATAGCAGGCCAATGTGAAAAGGGTGTGGTTATATTTGTCTGTCTAGTAAGAAGGTGTGTTAAAAATGCCACGTAAATTGCACTCCCTGTTATAGCTGCACATTCTAGAAAGTGTGGGGCAGAGGTTCATCGTTGGCAGGGAGTGTGTGTGTGCGCAAAGTTCGGCATCGACCGGGTTAATGGTGCCGGAGATTAGCTGGTACGGACATACAAACACACATATGTTATTTCGGAAGCAAACATTTTCAACTCAAGTCTTTGCTTCTGGGGGATCCCTAGAACGACATGTTTTCAGATGGGGGTCCGTAGCCAAATATAGATAATTCTGCTGATCCTTGGTATGAAATAATATGTTGAGCATCCTTGACACAGGTACATGTTTTTTTTTTTTTTTTTTTCAGAAAAACTAGAATCTATTGTCAGTAACTAAAATCTAGCGGAAAAAAAAAACTAGACTCTAGCATCAGAAAGTAGAATCTAGTGTCACAAACTAGAATCTAGCGTCACAAACTACAACTTAGAATGTACCTTCAGAAAACTGAATCTCATGTCAGAAACTAGGATCTAGTGTCAGGTACTACAACCTAGTTAGGACAAAATAGGTTTAAATAGATCTGATTTATCTGATGTTGAGGTTTCATCTTGTCCCGCACCACGCGGGGGGTTGGCATTCCCTTATGGTTCTTCATGAATATAAGGCGGGTGCTCTCCTCTCTCCCTCTCCGCAGCCTCCAGGACGGCGGCGGCGGTCCGCTGTCCTGCTACGACAACAGCAGCGACAACGAGGCGGCCGCCTTCTCCGTGTCCAGCCTGTCCAACCGCTCGTCGCCGCTGTCGTGGCGCCAGGGCCAGGCCAGCCCGCGGCTGCAGGCGGGCGACGCCCCCATCGGCACGGTGCTCCAACACCACCACCACCACCACCACTCCCAGCCGCTGCTCCGCGTCAGCCACACCTCCCGCATCCACCTCATCGAGGGCCTGGACGACCAGGACGACGACGACCCCGCCCTGCTGAAGGTGCACGGCTACCTGAGCGACAGCGACGCCGGAGGGAAGAGCCCCGACGAGGACGAGGACGGAGAGGACGACGGGGATGATGACATCGACATCGACGATCTGGGCAACGGGTGAGTTGTTACCTCTCCGATTGTTGCTGTTTTTACTCCCGCTATTCTTTTGTCTGAAAGCTGTTGTCTGTGCACGGCATTTCCTGAGATGGGAGTTGCGACCAATGTTTGGTTCTGCGGCCAGATGTCCCTCTTTGCGTGGGACAGTCCCTCATTTTCACGGCGTATTTTTGTACGGCGTAGTGTAGCAGCTGCATCAGTGTGCGATCACACCTAAGAAACCAAAAGTTTCTTCAAATCGGCCATCTTGAAACCATTTCCAGTCATTCCCTGTCATGAAACCCATGCTACCACTAGTTTCATGAGTGTCTTAGGTGTGAACGCACATTCACAGTGGTGAGCAGGCTACTCCCCCCTCCACACACATACACACACACACAGTCAGAGAGGGAGAAAAGAGATTCACTGCGTTTGTCACTTTATGCCGGTGGTTTATGATTATCAAAAGTGGTCCGGGGACGCGGGACCACTATTATTTGGACTTTAGAGAAACTGGTTCTATAAGGCGTATAGAACCCACATGTTTTCACGTAGGCCTACACATCTAAGTTGCTGGCGGCTTGGCGCAGTGAACAGTAAGTCTGTCCGTCTGTCTCCCCACCAACACAAGGGACAATGCCTGTTACTTCTCCAGTAACTTTTACATGTTAGATGGCGCGGTGGTCACTGAGTGGTTATCCATGACAAGAGATGTCGTACGAGCGGGGTTTAATTTCTGCCGGAATAAGGCGGAACGCCATTCCGGCTTGGGCCAAATGCGTTCCGGCTTGGGCCAAATGCGTTCCGGCTTGGTCCACTTCACGGACGCAGCGTTCCGGCTGCGTCCGTGAACTGTCACTGCGCTCCCCCACCTGCAGAGACCGATCCAGCCTCGTTCATTACTGTCGTTGCTAGGATACCCGTACAGACACAGTACTAGGCATAGATCTGGTAGTAGTCCTTCCCAGCTATGGGGCTTATTCCCAGCTATGAGATTTATATCGAGAGTCGGGGGGGATTTGCTACGGCTCACACAGTTCACACAGTTCTCCCACGTTGTTAGCTGGGCTGCTGCTGGCTAGTCTCCCCCTCGCTACGGATTATGATCGCTATAAAGATACCTAGGAAGCAGACGGACCCCTTATGGGTCCTTACTCCTTACATTTTGTGGTCCCGATTCTCTGAAAACACAAGCACATTTCGCTACGGATTTTGAGCTTGTGGATCGGCTGTGTGTGGCGCAACACACACACACACACACACACACACGCGCGTGACACGCCACGCAATATTCTGCCCCAAAAAACGGCTTTTCGTGCACGCGCACGCGCGCCCCGCACATGCACGCGCGCGCGCAGCGCGCGTGCATGTGCGTGAGGTGCGTTCCGGCACCTCCCGAGTTACAAATTAAGCACTGCGTACGAGGCGCGACGCGAGGCTCTGCCAAGACAAGCCTGCATAACGGATCGGAAAATGTGCAGCTCAGAGCTCCGTATGTCAGAGGAGGAGGAGGCGTTGCTGCCTGCGAGGCTATGATGTTCAACGTATGGGCCGCGGACCAAAATGGGCCGGCGCGGCCGTTGTTTTATAGATAATAAATCAATCTTTTATTTAATTATTAATATGATGACGTCATGAAAGGGGCCCCCTGATCCTTAAGGCCGCCCCTGAATACCGGTATGTTATTTAACTATAAAAAATAGTATAAGTTAATCCCTAACCTAACATCCGTTTCCCCACTGTCTTCACTGTCTTCGCTTCCCATCCTCTTTAAACTATCCCTGACCATGCAATAACTCTGGGGAGTCCTGATAGACATGGCTGGCAAATGATTCACATCATAATCTCCCCCGTCCCATTTACTCAGACAGACTTTGTGTGGTGTTTGTGCAACTAAATGAATAGAAGTGAAGACACAGATGCTTCATGCCTTTACATGACAATACTTCTAGGGAGTTTTTGACCATTGAACCATAGGATACAACCCGGTTACTGTTGTGAGTAATGTTAAGGTGGACGGTGCGTCTGAGCGGACCAAATATATCCGATTCGACGGCCGTGACGGTGAGAGACTGTGTGTACTGCTTTGGAGGTTGCCGCCTCGGCAAAGAGAAGCAGATTGATGTCCACGTCTTCAACACGTCGACTTTGATCTGCACGAAGTTGACCCCTCCAGCGACCCCTGAACGAGGAGAATGCCACCTCCAGGCTCCCACAATGCGCTACGGACACACAGCCGTGCTTGTCGAAGACGTCGCCTACCTCTGGGGAGGGTTTGAGCACGGCACGGAAAAATACTGCAGCAATGAGCTTCACGCGTTTGACGTCCACAGTCATACGTGGTTCAGCCCGCGCGTTTCTGGGACGGTTCCGAAAAGCAGGACGGAGCACTCTGCCTGCGTCTTGAGGAAGGACGTGTTCATACACGGAGGATTCCGGGCGAAGGGTGGATACGCTAATGACACCTACAAGTTGAACACCGGCACGATGATCTGGACTTTAATCCAAGTCAAAGGAACCGAGCCTCATCCCGCAGGATGTCACTCTGCCACCATCATCGGGACCAAGATGTTCGTATATGGGGGCTGCGGGGGCCGTGA
The DNA here is from genome assembly GCA_039105355.1 of Benthosema pterotum. Taxonomy (NCBI): domain Eukaryota; kingdom Metazoa; phylum Chordata; class Actinopteri; order Myctophiformes; family Myctophidae; genus Benthosema; species Benthosema pterotum. Next base: position 9,939,690 of record CM076968.1, on the reverse strand, counting down.
TTACTCCCACTTCATCAGAGTATTTGACACAAAGACCAAGTGCTGGCTGAAAACACCTTCTGCACCAGTTGGCCCTAAAGCACGCGGCGCTCGGACGCTGGCGGCCTTCACCTACAACGGGGAGTTGTACATGTTTGGTGTGGAGGACGTGTGGAAATTCAACCCGGAGACCTTCTCCTGGAAAATTGTTAGGCCCAAGAGGAAACGACCGCTTCGTATGTATGACACGTGCTGCTGCGTGGTGGGAGATCGCGTCGTCCTCTTCGACGACACACTTGTTGGCGGCCTGTATATCTTAGACCTGAGCCCCACCCTGAAGACCTTATGTAAGCTAGCGGTTATTCCGTACCGTCGGGGTCAGTCTGGACTCCCACGCAACATCAGGTGGGAACTGGCGGCCATGACGGGAACTGAGATGAACACGACTACCAACAGCAACAAAGTAAAACAACAGTTAAAACAAACGAAAAAAAGAAATTAACTCCTTAACAGATTTACCACGACTTTTGGAGTGATTGATTATTCTGCTGTCTGCCTATCGCTCCAAAAGTCGTTTTAGGTTTTGTTTTGTTAATAAGCTCATTAACTCACTTTACAACGATAAATGATAAATGATATAACTTTAAAAGGATCCCTGTCTAATGAGATAAATATCGCTTAAAACGTTATACTTTCCCTATATAACTAAAATAAACAAATAAAAACACCAATGGCATCTCATTTCTTTCATAAATAGGGAATGCTTCACTCAACAGGAACTGCTCCTGGCGCAGGATGATGATGTCACATGTGATCTAGCTCTATAGAATATATGGATGAACATGCTCATGTGACATCATCATCCTGCGACCGGAGCACCTCCTATTGAGTGAAAGATTCTCTATTTATGAAAGAAATAAAGTATTGAAGGTGTTTTTATCTGCATGTTTTAGTTATAGAAGGCAAGTATAGTGTTTTAAGGCATATTTGTCTTATTAGCCAGGGATCCTTTTAAATGCATTTCTCTCTGAATGAGCCCTGGAAACAGTGAAATGTGAAAACACAGGCTGTTTTCTCAAATATATTTAAAAAATAAAAATAAAACACATCATCAACTCGTTTTTTTTTCCCCCTTAAAGTAGACACCTTAAGCCTTAAGTCTTTGGATGTCATTCATTTGCACAATTTATTATTTCATTACTATCGATATTTCCCGATCCTTTTTTTTTTGCTCCTGATACAATCCTGATCATTCCCGATATTTTTTCCCGATCAGATATATACATTTTGAAAATGCATTCAGAAAAAAAGGACTAAAACTCAATTAAATTGTCCCAAGAAAAAGATCTTATGAAATCCACCAAATAGCAGAATGATATAGCAGACTAGAATAGCACTCCTCACTCAAATGTGCACTTGGGCAACTCCAAATTCCACAACATTTTATTTACCTGCCATAGTGTCAACCCCTTACGCCTGTGTCGGCTCACTGGTTATACTGGTATATTTGCCAATACTGAATGGTCTGATAATGACAAATGAGGTCCAATACTGATAATTTTCTGGTACCGATACAGTATTTGCTGATACCGATATGACAAAAAAAGGGCCGATCCGATACTTTTCCCGATACAGTATCGGGACATCCCTATCTATGATAGTAAGAAAGAACGCCCCTCACTTCACACGAGTGTGCGTTTGTTCCTGTTGCCTACGTTATATAAAAGGTGGACAGATGTCGTCTCTACACAGTGTGCAAATGGAACGGTTCCGTTAGGAGTTCATCGTGTATGACTGAGCAGAACAGAACAGAACAGAACAGGCAGCATACGGTACAGTGTGAGCCCCAGGTGCCAACATCTGGACCGCTAAATATAATAAAAAAAGCTTTCCGGGGATGACAGTAAACTGGATCAACGAGTTGAGAACGCTAGAGCTGCACCAATATGGGTCAGGCGAGGGAGGGGGAACGACGACACTGGCATGAAGTTTGTTCCGTCTGTTGGATGGCTCTGGAACAGGTTGGTTACCAAGGCTCCTACTGTTATACCTTAAAGGGATACTTCGCCGAAGTTAAACCTCGTCTGTATGGTTATACTATCGTGCATGCGTGCTTCTGTGCCCGGGTCTCAGTGCATACTGTAGTGGAACACCAGAGGAGGGGGTTCCAGACCGTATCATACCTACGTCACTGCCCTAACTCAGTGCATACTGTAGTGAAACACCAGAGGAGGGGGTTCCAGACCGTATCATACCTACGTCACTGCCCTAACTCAGTGCATACTGTAGTGGAACACCAGAGGAGGGGGTTCCAGACCGTTTCACCACCTACGTCACTGCCCTAACTCAGTGCATACTGTAGTGGAACACCAGAGGAGGGGGTTCCAGACCGTATCATACCTACGTCACTGCCCTAACTCAGTGCATACTGTAGTGGAACACCAGAGGAGGGGGTTCCAGACGTTTTCACATATTTGGAGGCCCTTGTACGGCATTTAAAGGCATTCCGTGCCGGCGAAGCACTCCTTTAAAAGCGGCATTAACTTTTAATTTGTGTTAATTCATGACACTTTCAAACTAGAACTGTACTCAGTAGAGTGCCAGCTTGTGCATTCATGGCCTACTTGATGGCAATGGCCTACTTGTGCGCGAGCAGAGGGAGCAACCAGAGAGCCAGCACCAGCGACACCTCCAGGAGATGATACTCATGACAATACTTAAAGACAATATACTGTGGAGCAAATTGCTCCCACCATGCTAGTGGTGTGTGCCTTGCATGGCTTCGGCCGCCATCGGCGTATGACTGTGTAGATGCAATGTTCCACTATGTAAAGCGCCTTGTGTCGTTCCAATGCTTCCTACAGTGAGAATAAACACGATGAACTCGATAACCAAGTGCATCTCGGAGTGTACGCAAGCAGTTTCCAGAGCGTGCATAGTAAAAGCCGCACACCTGTGTCTGCCTCTACTAATAACGACCACAGGTCTCCGCTGTGAAGAGAGGCACGGCCTTCTATTGCATTCACACGCCACCTGTCAACACTTAACACAGCCCTGCAGTTAGTGGTTCACCAGCAGCAGAACAAAGCCTCCGTCCAACCCCACCCCACCCCTCTCCTCTCCTCTGCTTCCTCTCAAAGCCTGCACTGACACCGAATGGCAACTGTTAGGGAGACCCCCCTCCTGGGTGAAGCTGGCACAGCCTTTCTTTGTCGGGAGTGAGAGCCTCCATGCTGCTGGCAGAGCAGAGAGGGTGTATGTGTGTCCCTGGAACTACAGTCCATCTTTCCAGATGGGGATTGACAGCCATGTATGCCGATGATATTTTTTTGGCCCTTCACATGAAATCTTGAAGACCTGATGTAAAGCGCTTTTTTTAGTAAACGTTAACTTACTAATAGTTACTTTCCACCTCAGTGACTGAAAGAGCCAAGCCTCCTCCCCCTGTCTCTCTGTCTCTCTCCCGGGGTAAAGGCCCTGTCACATTCAGCTGTGAGCCTCCTGGCAAAGTGGGCACACTGCCAGTTTGACCCCTTGCAGAGTTGGCTTTTAGTTAGGCCATCCAACAGGGGCGGATCTAGGCAAGGGCATGGGGGGGGGGGGGGGGGGGGGGGGGGGGATGGAATCGTCCTTAAATGCCCAGACTGCCCCACCAAACATGATGATGTCAGGCAAAACGACCCACGATATTTCAGTGCTTATATTTAAAAGTATTTGAAACACCCTTACTACTACTACTGCTACTAACTAACTACAGCTGTGGCACCACTAAACCAACAGCATTTCATCATTGAAAACAGAAAACTCTCTGAGTCAGAGCTTTAGCTTTATGCATGCTGCGTGTCTGTTGCAACTTCAACAACAACTGATGTTGTTATTGATGCTTATACCTGCCTAATAAAAGTCCTGTGACCGAAAATGGTACGGGTGCGGCTTCATCGCCTGAAGCCGCACCCGTACCATTTTCTCCTGCCCCCCCCAATTGGGAAATGTTACATCCGCCCCTGCCATGACCCTCTGACTGGCTATGAGGTACAATGCAGATGTCGTACGGGACAGAGAAAACAACAACACTTGCTTGGCTTATAGAACCCCTCCCTCGCTCCGACGTTGACCGGACCCCCTGCCGCGCTATTCACTCGACACGTCCGGACATGATCGGATTAGAGGTCTAAAACCCAATGAGGATCCAGATCTTCTAGAGAGAGCTTTAGACGTTACATTAATTGCTTTTTTTTTTTGGAGACCAGAGTACATCGTGTTCTCCTCAGAGCCACTGTTGTTTTTGGAGAATATTTTGATTTAGTCTTAGTCTTAGTCTTTTCAATAAGGCATATTTAGTCTTTTAATCACATTTAGTCTGCTGAAATACATTTTTTTAAGTCTAGCCTTTGTCGACGAAATGTCAAAAAGGATTCAGTCTAGTCTTAGTCTTGGTAGTTTAATCTTACATACAAATACATTGGAGGTTTATATATGTTATACAGATATATAGTTTTTAGTATGAAACATGTCAAGTTTTGTTTCTTGAAGAAATTACTGCAATAGTAGTCCTGAAAAGGTATGCAATGTATACTGCAGATATGTTCACATACTTAAAAGAACGAAAAGAAGATAAAAAGAAGAAGATAAAAATGTTCCTATTTCCATTAGTCTTAGGTTATCGTCTTAGTCTTTTGAAAACCCACATCTTTTAGTCTTAGTCGACTAAATATCAAAAACCTTAGTCGACTTAGTCTTTAGTCTTAGTTTTAGTCGACAAAAACAACACTGCTCAGAGCTCTTGTTTTCGCATAAGTATCGTGACGTGTCTGTCTTTCAAAACAGTTTTTTGTTGTTTTTGCACTCGTACAGTTTGATACATCCTGTTGTTTTTGCGTGCCGCTGTGGCGTTCGGCCCTTAAAATATCCTCTCTGACACAATGCACACACACACGCACGCGCGCGCCGCGCACACACACACACACACACACGGGGCGGATTGGCACATATTTTCCCACTGGGACAATTTTGCCTTTGCGTTGGGGCAGCTGGTTAACCAGGTGTAACTCTTTGAGAGCGTAAAAATGAAACCAAATGGACCCTTGCGGGTCCATTTGGTTTCATTTTTACACCCTCAAGAGTTAAAATATTCATCATGTGAATTATCCCAACTTAGTCTACACAACTAGAGAATGTAGAAGATTATTGGTCATTTGATCTGTATGTTCCAGGCGAGCATCTAGCGCATTCTAGTGCATTTTTGGAAGTGCCTCTAGTGCATTTTGGATCTTGTCCAGGCCACTAGGTGGCGCAGGCCACCGGAAAACTCCCTGTACTCCAGATGGCCAATCCGCCCCTGCACACACACACACCACACACCACACACACACCACACACACACACACTCACACACGGAGCAGCTGGGCTGCCTCCAGGTGTCTCGTTATGACGACCGGACCTCCTGGCAGCACTTTCTGATTTTCACCTCACCTTCGTTTGTTGTCTCGTGTCTCGTCCCGCAGCCACCAGACGGGCCACGACCTTAACAAGCGTAGCAGTATGCTGCTAGTATTTGATTTACTGTACAGTATGCGCTGTGCGTGCAAGCATTACTGTACTTGTAGGGTGGATATGTTTGTTTTGACGGTTAGAATGTAAAATGCAGTGACGTTATGTTTGTGGGGGGGTAAAAGGGGTTTGGGTGGTGGGCGGTAGCCCCCCGGGAAGAATTTGTAACTCCTCTGTGCAGCAGGTGCGAAATCCTTTCAAGCCCTCGCCCGCGGGCGCGCCCGGTTTCAAAAGCGGGCGCCCGGTTTCACAAAAACGGGCGCCCGTTTTCAAAAGCGGGCGCCCGTTTTCACAAACGGGTGCCTTAAATATTTAGGGTCAGGGTTAGGGTTAGGGTTAGGGTTAGGGTTAGGGTTAGGGTTAGGGTTAGGGTTAGGGTTAGGGTTAGGGTAGGGTTAGGGTTAGGGTAGGGTTAGGTTTGTGGAAAAAGACTTCAATGTTTTGTCTCTTACAACATTATGTAGGAGTACAATACAGAGAATGTTTGCATTCGCCATCTTTGTTGAAGGAGTCTCTCTAGGTCTGAGATAAATAATCTTAGTTATCTTTCATAGTGGTTTAAACCCTGTGGGAATGTGGTATTAAGTTTTAAAATCCATTGTTTTTCTGCAAACTTCCTCTCTCCTCTGTCCATGTTTGATGGGATTCTAATCCCACACTTCCATTGCCCAATTCCATGTCCATTAAAGTGTTCTACTATTAGGGACATCTCCTTGGCATTTTTTATGTTATATCTATGTTGGTTAACGTTGGAAGAAAACAGAAAGAAGAGGGCGGTGGTGGAATTACTACATGTTTGGACCTCTCTGGGTGTGTTGCAATGCCCCCCGCTAGGAGATGATGATGTGACACAGTCCTCTGAGGTCGGACACGCCAACGGCAACACATTATGATGATCATGACCCGTCCTTAAATCCAGTAAAGTCCACGGAACAAAAAAACAACATGTGAGCTCACGGCAAACTAGAGGGCTCAACAACACTGTTTGTGAGTGCGCACCAGGGGTGGATGTAACATTTTCCAATTGGGGGAGGGCAGGAGAAAATGGTATGGGGGCGGCTTCATCGCCCGTGTCGCTTCGCGCCACGGGCGATGAAGCCGGCCCCATACCATTTTTCAGTTACAGGACTTATTTTAGGCAAGAAAAGCATCGATAACAACATCAGTTGTTGTTGAAGTTGCAACAGACACGTGCTTTGATGGTTTCAATGATGAAATGCTGTTGTAGTTAGTTAGTTAGTAGCCCAGTGTTTCAAAATTATAAGCACTTCAATTTGAAAAACATTTGAAATTTGGGTTGTTTCCGTGCCGTCATGTTTGGTGGGGCAGTCAGGGCATTGGAGGGGGGGGGGGGGCATTGACCCCCAGTGTCCATGTCTAGATCTGCCCCTGGTGCGCCACTCGCCCGCATGTGTTTGTGTGTGTCTCGTGGTGAGCTAGTCCTAGTGTGACGTGAGCTAGTTTAACTATTGATGCGCTCATAGCGCGCGAGTGTCGCATGAGTTGTATCCCTATTTTTGCGTGTACGTGGTCTGTGTTCAGTGGACACGTTTAACCTGCGATAGGCGAGTCCATGACATCACCATGGTTACCTGTTCAGAATGTCACCCCCTCGCCAGGCAGAGCACGCAGGAAATCAATGACAGACAGACGATACGTCTGGGCCCCTCGCTGTGCTGCTGACTGTGTTATAGCTGCTGCTGCTGCTGCTGCTGCTGTTGTGCTGAGGTTGAGGCAGGTGTTCTTATGGATCCCACCACAGTTCTATGGTCTATAAGCCCCTGCTGCGGGTTAG
>CM076968.1:9917366-9927366 GCA_039105355.1 Benthosema pterotum | reverse complement strand
AACGCCTGGCTTTGCCTTTTTGTTTGGGATCTCCTCCCTGTAATGCCATCATGCACATTGCAGCCTAATCTTAAGGGGTGCCTCCACAAAGACGCCCCCCACTCCCTTCACACGTGTGTGATTTTTGTACTTTTAGAGGCCAGACCGAGGGCAGATGTTTAATCGTCATCAGGGACCGCTCGGCTCGGATCGCCTGCCTGTCGTGTTAAGTGGTCAGATGGCTGGTGGAGGGTTTAGCATGTTGGAGGGTTTTTTAAATAATCAATTCAATAATAATCAATCGATTGTTTTCCAAGCTTCGATCAATGACACTATTAACACACTTATAAAGTATCGGTATCACAATCGGGGGGATTGCAGACTCCTTTTCTTCTTTGCAGTTCTGTGGCCCAAGCCGTCGACTTTGTAGGGGGGTCCTAGACATGATTTCAACATTTGTATTTGTAAACTATTTGTGCTAGTAATATTAACGTGGATGACAAGATGTTTGACGCAATGATGAGCGCAGTGATTAGGTCAAGGAGGTGTTTTCGTGTTTGTAAACGGGTTTGATCTACTCCACCTCACCGCCCCAACCCCAACCCCCACACACTAGCATCGTCTTGCCATGAGCTCGACGAAAAGGACTTGTTGACAACAACAAAAGTTGTGGACCGTCTGCTCTGCGGGGGAAAGCAAGTGTCTGTCCACAGGGAAACAGCTGCAGCATTGCCTATATATTGAATATATATTATATTATAATTTTACTTTGTATTGGATATCTATGGTGTGCAAAAGTTTCCAGTAGAGCAGAGCAGGCCTCTTAATCTGTGAATCTTAATGTGAATAGATAAAACAAAAATAAAAAGTATGTCATATGTCACGACATTCACAGATCTCTCCACAGTACTTGAAACAGTGCAGTCATCTTGCTGTGTGTTTGCAAGCGCGATGGACATGATATCTACACTGTGTGCGCGCATGTAGAGAGCATGCTATCCTCAGCCCAGAAGGGGCGTTTTTCTGTGGACACACACACACACACACACACACACAGACCCCTAAGTGCTCGGCACGGCCACGGTCAAACAGTGAGGTCATTATCTGGGCTGTAACATGAAGTCTTCCCCTCCTGTCCCCTCCTCTCTCTCCCCTACTATTGATGCTTCTTGCATGAGGCTCGTCTAATTAGCGGTAACTCAATAGACCTTCTCACGGTCCGGCTCAATCATTGACCTTTTTTTATACCGCCGCCCGCCTGCATGCTGCTGCTCCTTTGGAGATAAGGCTGTAACTGTGTGTGTGTGTGTGTGTGTGTGTGTGTCTGTGTGTGTGTGTCTGTGTGTCTGTGTGTCTGAGTGAGTGAGTGAGTGAGTGAGTGAGTGAGTGAGTGAGTGAGTGAGTGAGTGAGTCTGAGATTGCCACCAAGATTGCTGCCTAGTACTAACCTTCTAGTACAGTTGTTTTTAACCAGTGGTCCTTGAGAGGGGTTCCAGGTGGTCCCCGCAGCTAAGTTGTTTAACCAGATGTAACTCTTGAGAGTGTAAAAATGAAACAAATGGACCCTTGCGGGTCCATTTGGTTTCATTTTTAACACTCTCAAGAGTTAGAAATATTCATCTTAACACAACTAGAAGATTAATGGTCATTTTTTGGTCTGTATGTTTGGTTTGGTTTTGTTTCCCAAATCCAGCCAAAAAGTAAGCTTTAGTTTTGGGGTGTCTGTGTGGGGCTAAAAATTTCCTCGAATGGTGGTCCTCCGTGGCTCAAATGCTGAATAAATGGTGGGCCCTGGTATCAAAAAAAGGTTGAAAACCACTGTTCTAGTACTCTGACCCCACCTGCTGGTCAGAACCTGCAACCCCACAATGACATAGTTTTGACCTCTTGTGTTCCAATTCTCTTAGTTGTAGTTAGTCTTTTGTATTTATTTTGCTGAGACACTTAGTTTGAATCATTTTGTGTTTTCTGCTTTGGTTGTCAGGTGATTGAAAAAAAAAAAACATTTTTTTATGTAATAAGAACTTTAAAAAACAAGATATCGTTTAAAATCATAAACTTAACTCTAGTAGTTCAGAAAACGAACCATAGCCCATTATTTCTAAAAATTTCACATTACCAATTGGTTTATTTTTTCTTGGTTTCAGTTAACTCGAATGCTTTTATTTATTTTTATTTTTTTATTTTAGTTTTCATTTTCATGCCTGAATAGCGAATATGCGGGCACATGTTGCATGCCCACGCAGGCACACACACACGCACACACACGCACACACAAGTGCTACACAGCGAAGCTATATTTGCCTGACACATCTGATTAATGCATTCACCCTTCTGCATCTGGATCTGGTTTACAGCCAGTGCAGGTGACAGACACACACACACACACACACACACACACCACACACCACCACACACACACACACACACACACACACACACACACACAACACACTCACACACTGTCAGCATGGTGATCCTCAGTGAGTGACACACCCCGGGTTTCCTCATAGCGATCCTTATAGCATGACTCAGGGTAGGAAGAGGCTCCATTACCTCCCTAATGCAGCCCAGCACAACGCTCTCACGCCTGTCTGCAGGGGCCGATCTAGGCATGGGCATGGGGGGGCAATGCCCCCATAAATACCCGCCCTGACTGCCCCCACCACCAAACATGAAGAAAGCAAACGACCCAAGTTTCATTTTATCATTGAAAACAGAAAACTCTCTCGAGGGTACGTCCACACGGAGACGATCCGCAGTGAAAACGCAAAACTTTTTTAAACGATTCGCCCTTTCATTCCCACTGAAACGCCCAAAACGGTAAACGAAACCGACAAACTTTGAATCGGCCTTCCAGAGTGGATCGAAACTTATCCGGTCATTTTGCGTCTCCGTGTGGACAGTCGAAACGGGCGAAACCGTATAGTTTTTTAACTGAGATCCCACAGCGCATGCTCACCCCTGAACAACAATAAACAAACATGGCGGCACCCAGCGTTTGCATTCATTGCATTAATGCTGTAGAAAATAGTTCACAGTTAGTGCGTTTCCAACAACATGTACTGCTTCTATGCAACAACACCACTGCTGTTTGTAACAAGTGTCTGTTCGGTCTGTTCCATAGGTCTGTTCATGTTTACGTTGTCAAAGGCAGTGTTGCCAGAATGTGAGCGAGAAATAAGCGCCCGGGCCTATACTAGCCCAAACGCGACCAGGTTATTTGAGAACAGCAGATCAACAAGTTTGCGGCTCGAGTCGTGACATGATGTTGCATTTTGTGAGCTTGTTGATCTTCTCTCTAAAACAAACATATATACCCTATTGGCCTGAATATAAGAACATTTTCCCCAAAGGAAATATCGTAAAAACAGGCTAAGTGAGGACTAGACATTTGACATCCAATGTTATTTTTCCACAAATTTGTCTAGAGAAATGAATGTTGTCTTATATTTGGTTTAAAACGGTGCATTTATGCATATAGGCTACCATGGAAAAATGTGACATTTTTTTTTATTAATGATTTTAACAACACAAATTTGGTATGGTGGTCACTTCCTTTATCTTAAGTCAAGTTATACTTTCAACAAATCCTCAATAGGCTACACAAAATCACAAGACTAGACAGTCTGTTACAGCTCACATATATAATATAGTCATATATATATATATTTAGTCTTTAATTGTTTAGTTTTTATAATGAGCTAAAACAAATCCAATGAAACAGGCTCAACTAATACTATATACCAGGGGTGCCCAACCTTTTTTGACCCAGGATCTACTTTTCAGCAGCCAACCCCTCCAGGATCTACCAGTCCAATATCAACATTTCAAACCACACGCATCGTTGCCAGCCTGCAGTAACTTCACAACAACACAATACTACTTTGTTTTACCACTTTACTTTATGTCCATATAAGCATAAAGTACAACAGACTTGTCATAAATAGGCCTACAACAGTACAACATAAGTACAACAGACATGGACAAACACTGCCATTGCAAATGCATCACGCACACAGACGAAAATCGCTCTTTTTTCTTTTCCACCCCATTTTTTTTCTTTCCCCCCCACATCTCCCGAGATCTACTTGAGATCAGGCAGAGATCTACCGGTAGATCCCGATCTACTGGTTGGGCTCCCCTGATATAGACTCTGAAGAAACAGGCCCAAAGTCACTTATAATACGCAAACATGGCAACCGCTTATCTTTCCTCTTCTTGATATTTGTGCCAACGAGTTGCTACAGCGACACCTACAGGCCCGGCATATATACTGCACCCTTCTCAATGCGTTTTCAGTGGTCAGTGGAGACGGTAAACTTTTGAGACCGTTTTCATTTTTGCACGGCGGATCGTCTTAGTGGAAACGGGGCCTCAGTCAGACCTTTGCCTTTATGCATGCTGCGTGTCTGTTGCAACATCAACAACAACTGATGTTATTATTGATGCTTGCCTAATATACAGTAAGTCCTGTAATGGAAAATTGTATGGGGGCGGCTTCATCGCCCCTATACCATGGGGGCGATGTTATGGGTGCGATGAAGTCGCACCCATACCATTTTCGCCTTACCATGTTTGACTGTTTTGTTTTTCTCGGAATTCCAGCCTGGAATTGTGGACAAAAGATGAAAGAAACCTTTATTTTTGGGCAAAGTGGTATAGGGCAGGGGTTTTCAACAGGTGGTCCGGGGACCCTGAGAGGGTTCCAGGTGGTCCCCCCAAGTTGTTCAACCAGATGTAACTCTTGAGAACGTAAAAATGAAACCAAATGGACACTCTCAAGAGTTAAAATATTCATCATGTGAATTAGCCCAGGTCTACTTGGGGTCTGTGGGGCTAAAATGTTCTCAAATGGTGGTCCATGGCTCAAATGCTGAATAAATGGTGGTCCCTGGTGTCAAAAAGGTTGAAAACCCCTGGTATAGGGGCTTAAAATGCTGAATAGTGGGCCGGGGCCCTGGTATATCGAAAAGGCTGAAAACCACTGCTGACTAGACTATATACAGCTTGGATCTGACCGCATGCTATTTTACTTCCTCTCTCTCCTGCTGTGTGTTGTGTGTGTGTGTGTGTGTGTGTGTGTGTGTGTGTGTGTGTGTGTGTGTGTGTGTGTGTGTGTGTGTGTGTGTGTGTGTGTGTGTGTGTGTGTGCGTGTGCGTGTGCGTGTCGCCTCAGTGAGGACACACAGGCAGACACTGCAGCATTAAAAGTTGATGAGAGGAAGATGGAGTCAGACTAGTCTCAGTGGGAGTGTTGTTGTCATGTGTTGTACCTGCTGCTGCCTGCCACACACTCTCTCTCTCTCTCTCTCTCTCTCTCTCTCTCTCTCTCTCCCCCTGCCCATGGCAGCGTGTAATCGATTACTTTTCCTGTCCTTAGATGGAACCCGATAGAGCGGAGTGGCGGTGCATACATATACCTCCTTTGTTCCAACGCTGCAGACACACACACACACACACACACACGCACACACACACACACACACACACACACACACACACACACACACACACACACACACACACACACACACACACACACACACACACACACACACACACACACACTGGAGGCCTTGCATCAGTGGCACTCACTGTAAATGCACTGTAAGTGAATTTATATGCTGTAGCACCTTTATCCAAGGCACTTTACATAGTCTACTTCTTTCACACACACACACACACACACACACACACACACACACACACACACACACACACACACACACACACACACACACACACACACACACACACACACACACACACACACACACACCCACACACACACACACACACACACACACATTCTTACACCAATGGTTGAGGACACCATGCGAGGTACCAACCACCAGCACATAGGAAGCCATTTGGGGTAAAGTGTCTTCTTGCCCAGGGATAGTTGAGAGTAAGGGGCCAGGATTCGAACCGGCGCCAACCCACGGATCGTTGGACGCCCCTGAGCCACCGTTGGCCCATGTGTTGAGGAGGACAAGGATTTTAACAAATTAATGTATCCAGTTCCATTGATCCGATCGGAACACAATCAATTTCTAGGACCATTAAAATAATCCTGTTTTTAACTTGTACACGGTCACTCTCCACACTGCACAAATGCACACTTTATCTCCGTGAAACGATTGCAGTGGTCCCTGAGAAGATTCCAGGTGGTCCCCAGGTTAAATGATGGAAAGTTGGTTAACCAGGTGTAACTCTTTGAGAGCGTAAAACATGAAACCAAATGGACATAACATATTCATCACGAGAATCAGCCCATAAGTCTACACAACTAGAGAATGTAGAATATCAATGGTCATTTTTGATCTGTATAGGTTTGACTGTTTTGTTTTCTCGGAAATCCAGTATGGAATTGTGGACAAAAAGCAAAATAAATCTTCAGGTTTGGGGGTCTGTGAGGCTAAAAATGTCCTCAAATAGTGGTCCTCTGTCGCTGAAATTCTGAATAAACAGTGGGCCCTGGTATGAAAAAGGTTGAAAACTCCTCTTTAGATGAATTGTTGCTACATAATCCCGTTCCCACTGGCATTTATCTTCACCATTGGGTTCATGACAGCTTCGTGTTATTTACGCGTCCGACTCTTCTTCCATGTTTGTCATTCTCGGGTCGTTGCATGGACATTGAATTGAAACACTGTGTGGTTAATTTGGGGCTTGTTTTAATGGCGCTGTCTGTCATTCTATAATGAACTAGCAGGACCCCCTGCTGAGAAACAGCATGGGGGCCCCCCAGTGACCAACAATAACCACATTAATCTGTTCTCTCTTGCTCTTGTACACACACCTTACACACACACGCTCGCAAAGACTTAAAGGGCCACTTCAACCCTTTTGCAGCCAGAGCTTATTTTGATGATGCTTAGGACACCTGAAACACTTTCTTGTTTTGTTTTTTGTTTGTTCTTTTTCATGTGGGTAATATTTATTTATTTATTTATTTATTTACATCTTTTAAGATAAGATAATTTAAGATAAATTGAGATTAAGTTCACTGGAGGTGGTACTTTGTAGCCCAGGACGGAACTTCCTGGATGCTCATGACCTCATGAACATCCATTAATAACTAAAAAAAAAGAAAGAAAAAAAAATCACACCCATGTGAAGTGAGTCGGGCTGCTCTGTGCGAGGTTCCCAAGTGTGGTTGTGTAGCTCAGTGTGCAAAAGTAAATGCGTTGCACTCGTTTCTATACAAGGTCTAAGTCTGTTAGTTTTCACAATCCTAAAATGACTAAACCCAGTGCTAGAACACGCGTCGGGACAGACAGACACCGCTACACATAGATTTGACCGCTTGATGGAGTCTGGCTTTCAACTATATTACACATAAAAACCCAAGAAAGCGTTCATTGTGTCCTAAACATCATTAAAATAACCACTGGTTGCAAAAGGGACACTGCATGCTTATCATTATTGTCGTCGTCACCACTGTACTCCGCTCTGTTTGTAGATGTAATCTAACTGTTGAACCACACGGCGGTCTTACTAACCTGCTTAATGTACTACTCTTAACCTGCCTTGTTTGCTTTCGGAGCACTAAAGAGGATGAGATGAGAAGTCCAAGCAGGGCATATATAGGGAGGAGACATGGGTAAATGGATGGCCGGGTTCAACCTCGTCCACTTTTACTGTTGTCAAAGCAAACATTCCCTCTTCTCGCCTTAATGCCCTCCTTATCTGTCTCACCGACGGACACACACCACTCCCACCACCACCCAGCACCCTTTTTGCACTTATTTGTAATGAAAAGATCAGGGGCGGATTGAATGTACAACTCCTGTACAGGAAAACATGCATGCACAGTTAATGGCGATTAACTGTGGCGATTAATCATGATTAAATTAATCTTGAAGCCGTGATTAAATATTTGAATCGTTCAACAGCCCTAATCAAAAGATATACAAACTGGCACGGATCTGTAGGTGGGTTGTGAAATCGTCTAAGTCTAAATAGAACGTGGTTTGTGCTTTGTAATAATATTAATAATAATAAAAAAAAATCTAATCTAATAATACAAATCTAATCTAAAATCTACAAAGTAACTACAACTTCTTTTTCATCTGCCTCCATGTCAGCCTGTCTTCTCCCTCCTCCTCCTGCTCTCACACCAACTAATCCTCATGTTCTCCTTCACAACATCCATAAATCTTCTCTCTTTGGTCTTCCTCTGAGGAGGAACCTCCTGCCTGGAACTTCTAACCTCAATATCCTTACAGTTACCTCCAGATATATACTCACTATGCCTCCTCTGCACGTTGTCCAACCTGTCTGGCCTTTCTGTGTTTTTATCTCCAAAACATCTGACACTTCTGTCACCCTATGATGTACTCGTTCGTTCCTGATCCTGTTTTCCGTCCTTAAAGCACAAATATCGGCATACATTCCTAAACTTGTTTAGCCTGGCTCAGCCCTGAATCGGCACAATCAAACAGGCTATACTTCTGAGAGCAATTTCCATTAAAGCTCCCGCATGATATGGAGGCCTGATCGTTCAAACTTGGTTATTTGTGGGGAATACACACACCAAGAAAGTTGAGTCTCTTGCGATCGCCCCTTTAATCGTTACTCCCAGGCAGTGGCGTTTCTAAACAATTTGGAGCCCTAGGCAAGTTTTTCTTCTGTAAAATAGCGCCCCCAACGGATAAAATTATGAACTATTTTAAACTAAATAACATATGTGTTTTAAATGTTCAATTGTAGTTGTAGAGGATAACTATAATGTATTTATCCTTATTAGGCTTATTAGCCTGGGATCCTTTTAAAGCATGTCTGGTGGTCGCCCCCTCCCCTCATGGCGCCCTAGGCAACCGTCTAGTATGCCTAATGGCAAAAACGCCCCTGCCCCCAGGTAGAACCTCAACATTTTTAGTCTCTGCATTGCATTGTAAACACTCCGAGAGAAGTGAAAAGTACCTCATCATTGTACGGTGCAGGCAGGGAGGTGGTCAGTGCTTGAACTAGTGAACGTCCCACTTAGTCACTTTACACCCGTGGCGTTGGGAAAACAGTGCACACGGCCGGGCCGTGCAGCGATGCGTGACTGGGCTGCGAGTGTCTCTTCTCCAGCGTGGCTCTTGTTTGGTTTGAACGCGGGCCAGCGTGTTATTTTTTTCCCCTTATTGTGAAACAGGCAGGGCTCCGATATTGAGCAACAAACACATGTTCTGGACTGGGCCTTCATGGGAACTCTCCTTGCTCTTATAGCCCTCTACATTTTCCCACACTCTTCACGGATTTAGAAATGTTCTGATTCTCCAGTCAATCAATAATAAAAGTCCATGGAGGGTCTTGTCTTTTTCTTCGGGCCAAAAATCGTTCCTCAGCCTTTCTCTCTTAACTAACCCACGGTTTGATCAGACGTCAGTTTTTTTTCACCCATTCCCACTGAAGTCCCCCATGCGTGATGTTTTCGCTCGACGCTAAAATATCTTCGCTGAAAAATATCGTCTCAAAGAAATATAGCTGTTGAAAGAAGCAGCAGCAACAGCAAGTGATTCCCTGCTGCTAAATATCTGAAAAATGCATGGAGTCTGTGAGGATCTTAAACGGACTGTTATCAAGCTACATTGTTTGTGTCCTGAGCAATAAACGGGACGATAGAAGTTGGCCGGTTCACCCTCGGATACTTTCCCCTCAAGACAAAGAAACAATCACTTTATGACACAGAGCTTGTAAAGTTGACCTGCAGCACAAAAAACCTTCCCCCACCCCCACCACAACAACAATAATACGGACGCCAGCGTTGGTTTATCTGGTTTTTCAATCATTTTCACACCAGGGCCCACTATTGATTCAGCATTTGGGCCTCCATTGGACCACCAATTGTGGACATTTTATCCCCACAGACCCTTGAACCTAAAGATTTCTTTTGTTTTTGTCCACAATTTCAGGCTGGATTTTTGGAAACAAAACTGGCAAACACACAGATCAAAATGACCATTAATCGTCTACATTTTCTAGACTTGGGGCTAATTCAGATGATGAATATTTTAACTCTTGAGAGT
>CM076968.1:9862366-9912366 GCA_039105355.1 Benthosema pterotum | reverse complement strand
TAAAAGGGGAAAAAAAATCATGGTGTGGCCCCCATCCCCCCCTCCCCCTAACCTCAATCCAATTGAGAATGTCTGGAGCATCCTCGAGCGAAAGATCTAAAGGGGCCGACCAGGTCTTTCCCTAGGACTCTCCGGCCCAAAATATGACTCCGCCACCTCCTTGCTGACGTTGCAGCCTTGTTGGGACTTGGTAGCCAAACTGGCCATGCACCAACCATCCACTACTCCATCCATATGGACCATCCAGGGTTGCACGGCACTCATCACTGAACAAGACTGTACTGAAAAATGTACAGTATGAGAGTGGGAGGCAGTTCACATCCAAACAGCAACTCTGGGAGGCTGTTCTGACATCCTGCAAAGACATTCAAGCAGAAACTCTCCATAAACTCACAAGTTTGATGGACGCAAGCTGCTATCAAACAAGGGGTCCTATGTTAGCATGTAACTTGACCTGTTAAGATGTTATGGATTGAAATAGCTTTTTTCCCAGTACATATGACCTCATTATTGCTATGAATTCAATAAATTACTATTTTCAGTTCTTTACAAACTAGAAAATGTCTTGAAACTATGATGTGCATAATAATCTGGAACAGTGCGAAACGCACTGTTCCAAGTTTTTAATTTATTATCTAAATTCTGTTTTCATTAGGAGGTTTGTTCAATAACATTTGAAATAAAAATTGACAGCTAATGACTTGAAAATTATGCTGATCATCATTTGCATCAAATATGTTGGAAAATCAAACAAAAACATGATTTGCATAATAATTTGGAACGCGGTGTACAGTTTGCGACAGCGTAACTTTGTCTATACTCAAGCCCGAGTATCATTTGCGGCCAAGCCTTCCTGTTACCTTTTCAAAGACCTGGTCGGCTTATAGTCTCTTTTCTCTCACTACAACCTGGCAACCCTGCTCCATTTCCCTCTCGTTCTCCTCCATCACTTCAGTCTCTTGTAGTTAATCTAGTGCTTTGGCCTCCCCTGTGTGCTGACCTCTGCTCCCAGCAGTGACCATATCCTAGCCATTGTCCGCCGTCCGCGGGGGGAACCCTGCGCCTCTGAAAAGCTCTACTTTCAGAAAGAAAAACCCTCAGTGGGGCCATTATTGGTTTAAAAGTCGCTATGCCGATTGAGAGGGGAGGGTGGGGGGACTCTTTGGCGTCTTTAAAGGAATACAGGGAAGGAGGGACGTTTCTTTTATTTTGAAGTTGAATTTCAATCCGTCAGGCGACCCTAATTGGCCCATGAGGTTTGTTTTTCTGAATGGTTGCGGACTTGGACTTCTTTAAGCACAACCTTCCAACACTCCCTTTGATGTTCAACCCCCTGAGTGCTGGATTGTGAGGTCATTTTTTAACCCAGTGCTTTTCAACCTTTTTCATATACCAGGGCCCACTATTTATTCAGAATTTGAGCCACGAACGGACTACCATTTGATGACATTTTAGCCCCACAGACCCCCAAAAACTAAAGATTTATTTTGCTTTTGTCCACAATTCCAGGCTGGATTTGGGAAACAAAACAGTCAAACATAGTCATACAGATCAAAATGACCATTAATCTTCTACATTCTCTAGTTGTGTAGACTTGGTCTGATTCAGACAAGTCTACACAACTGGTGTGAGACCCTTGCGGGTCCATTTGGTTTCATGTTTACACTCTCAAAGAGTTACATCTGGTTAACTCAACTTTCCATCATTTAGCCTGCATGGGGACGACCACTGGTGGTCCCCGGACCACCTGTTGAAACCCCCTGTTTTAACCCATTTCGAAGCTGACTCCATAGATTCTGCAAAACGTACTACAGTTCGCTCTGAAAGAACACATTGAAAGATTTGCGCTGCGTTTTCACTATTTTTTTCCCCCCCAAAAAAATGGCAATGGACACGGCTCATAGCGCGCTATGAGGTGTGAACGACTACTATTTTCCAATAAGAGTTATAACACCAAAAGTACAGTACAGAATAATTTAAAGCTAGTACGTTTGTTTTCCTTGACACTGTTGCTGTATATTGGCCTTTGGGAACTTCGAGCGCGCTTCTCCCATATAGACAGTTAGGGTATATAAACTATACGTTTTTTTTTACTGTTCCAAGGAGAGGTGCAGGCAACGGGGCGACGTGCCAGAACGTAGCAGACAGAACGCAGACGGGAAACGTCTGCGTGTCTGTCTGTCTGTCTGACTGCCTGCGTTCCGTCCGCGGCGCGCTGCACGCTATAGCGGGGTGTGGGTTGGCTCTGCACGGGCGAGAGAAAGCATACCAGAATAGAAGTGCATTCAGTGGATTTTTTGTTAAAAGACAGAGAGAGAGAGAGAGAGAGAGAGAGAGAGAGAGAGAGAGAGAGAGAGAGAGAGAGAGAGAGAGAGAGAGAGAGAGAGAGAGAGAGAGAGAGAGAGAGAGAGAGAGAGAGAGAGAGAGAGAGAGAGAGAGAGAGAGAGAGAGAGAGAGAGAGAGAGAGAGAGAGAGAGAGCGCTCAGGACATCCAGGAAAGGGTGTATCACATTTAACGTACGTTATGATTCAGTCAGATCGTCAGGGATCTGCTCCCAAGGCAACTATCGTTTTACTGTAAACACATGGCGTATCGTATATATATGGATGCATAACTATGAGTAATTGGACAAAAGAAGTGCCGAATGAAAACTTCAGATTCAACATTAGAATGTACTGTATATACTATACTGTATATCCCCCTATAGCAAACAGGGGGGAAAAAAGTGTCGCAACCCAACGCATCCTTTATTGTTCAAAAATTGGTGCCCAGCATTATTCCAGGGTAGAAAAATAGGCCCTCTTCCTTTCTCCCTCCCTCGCTCTCTCTCTCTCTGTCTCTCACCCTCTCTCGCTCTCTCTATGTCTCTCACTCTCTCTCACTCTATCTCTCTGTCTCTCACCCTCTCTCGCTCTCTCTCTGTCTCTCACCCTCTCTCACTCTCTCTCTATGTCTCTCACCCTCTCTCTCTGTCTCTCACCCTCTCTCTATGTCTCTCACCCTCTCTCTCTCTGTCTCTCTCACTCTCTCTCTCTCTCTCTCTCTCTCTCTCTCTCTCTCTCTCTCTCTCTCTCTCTCTCTCTCTCCCTCTCTCGTGCGGAGCCAGCTCGGGTCTCTCACCAACTGTCGCCCGCTGTGTTTTTGTTGCACAGGCTCGGGCGTGTCCGTATTTTCCGATAGAACCTGATATCCTGTCCATGGGCTTGGTGTATTAGTAGTTTGTGAATCTGAATAAATATTCTGTACAGCAGGATCAGCACATGACTATATGGACAAAATATCTACTTAATGTTTGTTTTTGGAGACCTTTTCTTTGGTAATATTTACTAATATTTGCTAATATTTGCTGCTGGGGCTTTAATGCTTTTGTTTAAGACTGACACAAGGCGGCCCTCACTTCACACAGGTGTGATTTTTTTTCCCCCATCTCATAATATGGTGTATGTCTCAATTTTAGACCAGCCACAGCTGGGAGGAAGGAAAGAGTCAGAACTACTACTACTACTACTGCAAGACCATTATAACAAGTCTAATGTTTATAGCTGTGAGAGCGGACTGCTAATGAAGAGAGAAAGGGTGACTTGTTGATCAAAGCCTGTGTGTGTGTGTGTGTGTGTGTGTGTGTGTGTGTGTGTGTGTGTGTGTGTGTGTGTGTGTGTGTGCGTGTGCGTGTGCGTGTGCGTGTGTGTGTGCGTGCGTGCGGGTAGCTGCGTGCGCTCATGCACGCCTGTGTGTGAAGGAGTCTGGGTTGGAGGGAGCGGGGGAGAGAGAGACAGACAGAGAGAGAGAGAGGAGATACTGTAGTAAGTGTTGTAGTGTGAGATGGATTCCCAGGGGAGAAACAGGGCTATAGAGTTGGTGAACTACTGCAGTGGTTTCCAAACTTTTTCATAGCAGGGCCCACCATTTATTCATTTTTATGGCCACGTTTAAACCACCTTTGATTTTGAGTTGTTAAACTCTGAGACCCAAAAGCAAGGATTTTCAAGTTTTTTGTGTCCACAATTTAGGAGAGATAGCCTGGCATTTTCTAGTTGTGTGGATTCTTGAAAATGAACTCATTCAGATGTTTTACATATAATTTAACGCGCTAAAAAGAAACCAAAAGGAGAGATAAACTGGACAAACGGATAAACTGGCAAAACGCTGCTCAAAATAACAACTCTTCTGCATTTTCTAGTTGTGTTGATTCTTGAAAATCAAGTCATTCAGATGTTTTGCGTATAATTTAACTCTTGAGCGTAAAATGAAACCAAACGGACCCGTGAGGGTCCGTTTGGTTTCATTTTAACGCTCTCAAGAGTTACAGATCTATAAGGGTCCATTTGGTTAACCAACTGTCCATCATTTAGCTGCGGACCCCGTGGAATCCTCTCAGGGACCACTAGTAGTCCCCCTACCACCTGTTTGAAAACCCCTGAACTACTGCATACATACATAGTAGCCGAAGAACGGCGTGCAGTGTTTACATTAGCGCGCAGCATGTGCGCACGAGAGCGTGTGTGTGCATGCTTCTGTTGCAGGCGACAGCTTTGTGTTGACGCTCCAACCGTAGCTATGCTGCAGCGCGCATGCAGCGTGTCGCTGCACGCAGTCAGTGACACACAATGCATTCCTTTGTGCCCGCCTGTGCGCGACGTCCACCTCTCTAAGGTGTGTGTGTGTGTGTGCGTGTGTGTGTGTGTGTGTGTGTGTGTGTGTGTGTGTGTGTGCGCGCGCGCTGCTCTGATAAGAGGGGGATGAGTTTTCCCAGGTCTCTAGCTGTCTCTTTCATCAGCGTCGAGGTTGGCAGGGTTTTCCCATGGTCGCCGCGGTGACCTCTTGTACGCTATCATTACCCTGTTACATCACCACCTCATTACACGGAGAAGAACCCACCGCACCGGTGCACGCACACACGCACGGCGTGCACGCACATTTGGGCCGCACTACACGGGATGATCCGTTTAGATCGTGGCCGGTCCGTCTTTGAATGGCAAATGGTGCATTTATAGGGCGCCTTTTATCCAAGGTGCTTTACATAGCTTGTGCATCACATTCACCACATTCACACTAGAGTTCTCAAACTCTGCCCGAACCCGACCAGGACCGAACCTGAACAGGCCCGACCCGACATTTAGGGCCGGGTAGGGCCTAAAATCTATGCTAATCAGTAGGGCCTCGGGCCCCATAAAAAATAATATATATTGAATTATTTTATCATAGTAAGAATAATTATTTTCTGCATTTACATATTATGAAGATGGTGCTGATTGCCATTTCATTTTTAATCTGTGGAGAATTCTCACATTTTGCCCAAACCTGACAGTTTAGGGCTGATTAGGGCCTAAAATCTATTCCATTTAGGCGGCCTGAACAGTTAGGGCCGGGCCTTAATTTTCAGGCTCGTTGAGGCAGTGGAAACCATGCAAGGTACCTACTAGCACATCAGGAGCAATTATGGCTTCAGTGTCTTGCTCAAGAACACTTCAACACTAACTCTGCGGGAGCCCAGGATCGAACCGGCAACCTTGTGGTTACCATCCGGTGACTCTGCCGCTGCCGCCCCAAGAGCATGAGGCGAAGAAACACACAAAAAAACAACACACTTGCCTACTTTTGCAGCCCTTGTGCATGTATAAGTAACGCCTGTGATTTGATCTCGGATCTCCCGCGTGAAAGTCCAACATCTTAACCACTAGACCAAAGGGACAGAGAAAGGGAGGGAAAGGTCATTAACGGGCTCCTCTTAAAAAAAGTAGAATGAACAAAGACTGGCCTATTTGGGCCGCTAGGCACTGCTCACATAACGTACCACGTCGCAAGGCCAGGTGTGTGTCAATGTGTGTGTCAGGAGGGAGGAGTGAGCTAGATTGGCACATTGGCACGGTGAACTGCAGGTGTGGGAGACTGTTGTTGCCACTGCTGTTGCCTAGTAGCATTTATTTCACTAATAAAGGAAAGCGCAAAAGGGGAACAGCTCATGCGTGCACTCACGTACGCGGACACATAGACATACACACACACAGATCGAGTCACCGAGTGCTTGTTATTTGTTGTTTTGGATGGGGGGGTATTTATTTGGACAAGCGGCTGTCCAGCTCTCTCTCTGTCTGTCTCTCTCTCTCCATGGTTTCAGTCTCTGACCACGCACTGACTCAAGTCTAGACATGTCCCCCCTGCACTGACCCCCCCCTCCCACACCCCCTGTTTCTCTTTCACTTTGTTTATTCATTCTTCGTCGTCAAAGTGAGCACATCTTCTCTCCCATCGACCTCCCTCCACGCTCTGTATCTGACAGAGCTACTTCTTCGTAGCAAGTGTGCACGTGTGTGCGTGTGTTTATTACTATACTTGTAAGGACCCTCCCCTCAAGTATAGCACAATTTGAGACCTATAGGCCGTTTTCTGGGTGGTCGAAAAGTTGGCTAAAAAGTTGTTAAGGCGGCTTGCACAGTCAGGACAGGTTACTGTTAAGATTAGATGTGTAGCAGTGGTCAGGATTAGGGGATTTTTGTTCCTGTTTTGTAATGTGTTGCGAGTTGTATCGCTGTCACACACACACACACACACACACGCACACGCACGCACACATACACACAATGAAAAATGGACATTTGGATACGTTTAAATGCCGACCAAAGAGTCAGTGAGTGGATGCAGGCTATATTGTGCTTTTCTGTAAAATTAGCATCTCCGGCCAAGGTGCGAACGTTTTTGCCGACATGATGATGGGTTACCACCTAAAACAAAAGGCGGGTTGAATGCTGCAGTTTGCTATGCTAACCAGAAATTTACATGTGTCGCAGAGTGGCTGATACATAGCCATA
The DNA here is from genome assembly GCA_039105355.1 of Benthosema pterotum. Classification (NCBI taxonomy): domain Eukaryota; kingdom Metazoa; phylum Chordata; class Actinopteri; order Myctophiformes; family Myctophidae; genus Benthosema; species Benthosema pterotum. The sequence goes on along the minus strand of CM076968.1, from coordinate 9,905,556 downwards.
GCCTCTGTCGCGATGGCCTCCAAAGTCTATAGCATCTGGCACCCTCCCCGGACGATGGTTGAAGATGTTGGACTTCCACGCGGGAGACGAAATGTTGCAACATTGAGGGGTCAGAAAACAGAGTTCTCGGGAGGGTTGAATTTCCAATATTTTCCCGAAAGTGTACAAGCGGGTCCATTTGGTTCACATTTGTACACTCTCTGGAAAAAAGGTCCTAAAAGAAAAATCATTAACATGGTATAACCCCACTTGATGATGCTTGTTGCAGCCTGAAAGAGGGGCATTTCCAATAACTTCCTGAGAGTGTACAAATGTGAACCAAATGGACCCTAACGGCATCTCTAAAAGAAAAACATTAACATGGTGAAACACAACTTGATAATAGAGCCGCCATTGGACTTCATCAGTGTTGTAGTGGTACTTTTAGAAGTGGGGGGACGCCTCTTAAAGGGGAATTCCACCCATTTTCATTTTTTTTCTGAGAAAAAAAGGAAACCCATTAACATGGTGAAACAGATCTTGATGATGTCATGAAGATGTATTTCACCATGCTAATATGATTTTTTTCAGCCCTCCAATTCTAGGAAACACAGAATGGGGGAACTAAGTATAGCATGTTGAGAAAGTTTTGTTTACAATGCCTAATTGTATCCATAAAAGTAAATGACATAGGCCTACTTTTACCCAAAATATATTTTAGATGTGAGAAGTGGGGGGACTCCGTCCCCCCACGTCCCCCCTCCACTACACCCCTGGACTTCATGATCTCGTGAAGTGAACAGTGTTTGTGACTGCGCAACTCTGTCGATACAACTAATACATATTAATGTTATGCATTCTGTTACACCTCATCATCTGTGGTCTCTGTGGCAGCACAAACCTCTTCCTAGATCCTTTGTTCATTTGTTAATAGCAGAAAGTATGGCGGAGACAGACAGACAGACAGCCCATTCACTGGGGTGCGTCCGTCAGTCAGTCAGTCAGTCCGTCAGTCAGTCAGTGTGGGTGTATTAAACACAAACTGGCACTGCATGGATGCCGCAGGGAGGAGAGCGGAGCCATGGGGATACGTGATACCATTCTACATACATATAATACTGCATCACTCTGCCAGCCTCTGATAGACACCCTGCCAGAATAGAAACAACCGCTGGAACACTGCAGGCATTTAGCCAAACGGACTGCTGCTGTTTTCTGCTGCTGCTGCTGGCTCATTGTTGCTTGTTGAACTGATTAATAGTGCTAGTGATATAGGCATCCACAGGTGTTACCAATGATACTAATTAAGGCCAATGATTTTCAAGGACCCCTCTAACTCTGAGAGTGTACAAATGAATTCTCAAGATCTGTTTCCAATGATTTGCTGGGAGTTCGCCGCTCAGTCGAGGCATTTCTCACCCCAAGGACATCTCAAGGAGTCAAACGTAACGCTGTTTGACTGGACAAGGCAAATACAGGCCTTTCTCATCATCCTCCCCTTTACAAGGGGAGGGTGATGAGTTAGGATTCTATCGATTTGTTACGATGCCAAACGGCGCATGAGTCGTCTCAATCAGACTCAGTGCTCGGCACTCGCCTGACTCTTTTTACGTTTTCGGTTCGAAGGCATCGTCGACTTCTTCTTGGGATGTCTTTGTCCCTATTTAATGTTTAACGTCTTTAAGGGGGTGCGACAGGGTTACAGTGCTTCAGGTTATTGATGATTTACTTGCCTAATAAGTCCTGTAACCAAAAATGGTATGGGTGCGGCTTCATGAAGCCGCCCCCATATCATTTTCTCATGCCCCTGTGTAGGCCTAGTTCAGTTCAAAGAGGGTCACCCAAAACGAACAAATCTTATTGAATGAATGGCTCGCGAAGGTCACAACACTATTACTCATTGATTGATGCCACGTTTGAGAAAGGGGTTATAACTTATAGGCCCATACGTCAAACACACCAAAAGAATTGACTGTAAAACGAGTATGATGAACCAAATGACACATATTTTAAAGCAGTCTGTCAGTATCTCCACATCTCTTCCAACAATTTCATGACACAGACGCCCACATTGACGTGACTGGCTGCAGAGCCCACTTCGTAAACCTGTTGTGACATATAGGAACAATTTTCGAATATCCCCGAAATATATACAGTAAGTATTTCCAACTCTTCCATTTTGCCCTGGAGGCGACCCTTTTGTACACCCCTCAAAGGGGCCCATGGTGGTCCCTGGAACCTGAGAACCAGCCACATTGGCTTTAGCTCCATTGACTCATGCCGCTTAAATATATACACGGAAAAGGTGTGTGGTTGGGCCTCTCTCTTTCCTGAGATTTAAGAGCGTGAAAATGTCTCATGACATGTCGCCTTTGAAAACGCGGTGACTGTGTGCTTATTCTGCTCCTTCTTGTGGGTGAAATTTGAAAAAAAAAGCGAGAGAGAGACCCCTTCCTTTGCTTTGCGCCGGCTTTTTGCTTTTTTTTTTTTTTTTGGAAGAGCAGCAGCGGCAGCAGAAACGCGCACAGCTGTTTGCGATCAGTGTGAACCAACTGGGGCTGTTGGAATGGGGGGTGGGGGGGGGGGGGGTGGGGGGGGGGGGGTATAGAAGAGTATAGTGAGGAGGAATTTGGGGGTGTTGCCTTTTCTATCTTTTTTTGCCGCCCCACCCACTCACCCACCCAGGGCCGGATTAGCCAGCCTACTCGGGTGGGTGGAAGGATGGCAGGGAGGGCAACTCCAAAGTTTTTGTATATTATGAAGCAGTGGTTTTCAATCTTTTTGACACCAGGGCCCACTATTTATTCAGTATTTGAGCCACGGACTACCATTTGATGACATTTTAGCCTACACGGGTAGACCCCATAACTAAAGATTTCTTTTACTTTTTGTCCACAATCCCAGACTGGATTTGGGGAAAAACATACAGATCAAACTGACCATTAATCTTCTACATTCTCTAGTTGTGTAGACTTGGGCGAATTCACATGATGAATATGTTAACTCTTGAAATGAAACCAAATGGTTCCATTTGGTTTCATTTTTACGCTCTCAAAGAGTCACATCTGATTAAACAACTTTGCACCATTTAGCCTGGGGGACCACCTGGAACTCTCTCAAGGACCACTGGTGGTCCCCGGACCACTGCTTGAAAACCACTGATATTACCTTTCATTGGCTGGACACGATCAGGAATGCACGTTTGGGTAGGCTCTGCCCACCTCTGCCCCCCCCCCCTCTAGATCCGGCCCTGCCCAACACCCCTCTCCCCTCCCCTCACCCCATCCTTCTGTCGCTCAATCCCCCCACCCCTCCCCTCCCCTCCTCTCCCGACGTGAACGTGTGACAGTGTGTGTGTGCGTGTGAGAGTAGAATGTGTGAGTGTAGTGGTGGTGGTGGTGGTGATAGTAGTAGTAGTAGGCTAAGCCCAGCCAGGCAGACAGACACTGCGGGAGAGTGTGTCAGCAAGCAAAGGCAGGGCAGCGGCACTGCTGCTTGCGTTTCTCTCTCTACCTCGGGTACAGGCGGTTCCCTTTCTCGCCTTGCCTTCGCATATCGTCGCATTCTTCAGCACAGACAGACACGATCGGATTTTAAGGAATTTCTTCCTATTCTCTCACACTATAGCCCTATAGCCAGCCAGTCAGCCAGAACGGCCGGCCGGTGGGGCTTTTATTGTGGGGCTAGTTATCATCATGCCAAACGGGGACTTAAACTAACAACACCAGAGAGGGAGAAAGAGACCGGCGTGCGTGGAGGTGCTAGAAACCAAACGGACGCTTCGGAATATTCCTTCTTCTTCTTCTTTCATTGAAAGACTATAAAGCTAAAAGGAAGCAAGGATGAACGGGACTGGGAGAATGCTGCATTACCAACACGGTCCGCAGCAACAGCAGCAGCAGCAGCAGCAACAGCGCGTTGGGAGGACAATGCACTTTCTGTCAAGGTAAAATGGGACGAGAGAGAGACGATCAATGAATGGCGAGGCTAATTATAGTTGACGCGTTTTGGAGTGACATGTCTAATGTGATGGATCGGTGTGATCGCGGCATGTCTGTCCCGCTATCGGAATGTTGTACGAGGAGCTGTCAATCGGTTATTGGGAAATAATAGCCTGCATGTTCTCAAATGTAGATGAATGGATTTTCGTAAACGCGCGGCGCCATGCACGTACCGGCCGGTGTTGTGCAGACAGCTGTGCCGCCACGGGCATGCATGCAGGCTACGTGCGTAAAAAAGAACGCATGGCGCGTTGGTTCATTCATTGAGAAAATAAATAATAGGCTATAGCCTAATCATCAGCATATCTCGTGCAAAGAGATTGTTTGATATTTGGTATAAAAAAAAACTACAATCCCAGTTCATAGAGCTATTTAGTCGCTGACAGGCTCTTTTTAAATTCCTTCTTTTTCTTCATGCTGTCTGTCTGTGGTCTGGTCTTCCTCCATCCGCATGCAGTGCTTTTCGCTTCTTTTTTTAACACGTTCTGAGAATCAGCATGGGTCGGACTTGTAACAGTTGACATTACGCACTGTCAACGCTGCATAATGTGTCGAGGTGTAATCTAAGACAGGACACTAAAAGGCTTTTATATCAGTACAATAGGAAGTCGTTTCACATGCATGAGGGGGAACGCAGCATGCTGTTAGTGTTAACAGCTCTGGGCTGATGGATAAGAGACTGATTTAGAGAATGAATGTGAGGTTGTCTGTCTTGTCTGTCTGGTGATGTGATGATGGTCTGTCTGTTGGGTTAGTTAACGGGTTTATTTCGCTAATGCACCCCACTAGGGAGGGCTGAATTCGTTCTTTTTATGCGTTTTATATGGCGATAGCTTCTCCCCCCTACCCTGGCCTATTGTCCCCTTAGAGAATAGGTTTACGGCGGCAGCCAGGTACTATTTGTGTGTGTGTGCGTGTGCGTGTGCGTGTGCGTGTGTGTGTGTGTGTGTGTGTGTGTGTGTGTGTGTGTGTGTGTGTGTGTGTGTGTGTGTGTGTGTGTGTGTGTGTGTGTGTGTGTGTTGGTGCTGTGTGTTGGTGAGTGGGTGTGTTCGCATTGATCCGATGCAGCGGGAACTGCAATGCATGCATTCTCCGTGCGCGTGGTCGTGTGTGACCTATATATTCTGAAACACACTTATATAGGGAAGGGAAGGTATATGCTGTGGTACTGCCAGAGCCGGATCTAGAGGGGGGGGGGGGGGGGGCAGGGGTGGGCAGAGCCTACCCAAATGTGCATCCTGCCCACCCAATGGAAGGTGATATCAGTGGTTTTCATCAGTGGTTGAGAGAGAGGTCCAGTTGGGCTCTCAAGAGTTAAAATATTCATGGACAAAAGCAAAAGAGATCTTTAGTTTTGGGGTCTGTGGGGCTAAAATGTCATCAAATGGTGGTCCGAGGCTCAAATGGCCGAATAAATAGCGGGCCCTGGTGTCAAAAAGGACATATGGACATTGGAGTTGCCCACCCTGCCATTCTTCCAGCCCACCCTAGTAGGACTGGCTAAATCCGGCCCTGGGTACTGCTGCTATTCCCTGGCACAGTGTGGTGTTATATCATCCGTGATTGGGTGGGAAGAAGCAAGCCTCCTTTATATGTCATTGTGCCCATGGGAGCGATATGCACACAAGCACATGTGATATTGTGCAGGTAGTGTGCAGGCAGGCAGTGTGCTGAGTGCTGCAAGACTGTGCAAGGGCTCTCTCTAGACGCTGTGACATAGACTGGTGATGAATGATGATGAGTCGCCTATGTAGCAGCCATCTCAAGGATTTTTAATTACAATGACTTCTGGATTTGTCATGCGTTAAGGCTTAAGGTCCAGGATGATACCGCATGGTATCATCCTGGACCTTAAGCCTTAAACCTTACCAATGGAACCAAAGGCTTAAAGGGGAATTCCACCCATTTTCAAAAAAAATCCTGAGAGGGTACAAGTGGAACCAAATGGACCCGATAGGGTCCATTTGTTTCACATTTGTATCCTCTCAGGATACAAAAAAGGGGCCTGAAAGAAAAATCATTAACATGGTGAAATACATCTTGGTGATGTCATCAGATGTATTTCACCATGTTAATGATTTTTCAGACCTCCATTTTTAGGAAATACAGAATTGGGGGAACTTTATCATGTCCACACAACATCTCTAAGGTATGTTAATGACATTAATATGTCATTAACATGTTGAAAATGGGTGGAGTCCCCCTTTAATGATTAAGCAGCAAGCTATTGGTTCTCATGGTGTGCTCGGACCCAGAAGTCTGCCTTGTTCATTACACCATGCAAGGTGCCGTGACCAAACCTGTGCATCGGGAGTAGTTAGAGGGTTCAGATTCCAGTGTCTTGCTCAAGGACACTTTGACACTCACTCTGGGAGTGTGGACCACTCTCACTTATCAATTCATTAAGTGAATGTAATCACAATAACCATTTAATAAATATAGGCTACAAGATTGCCACTTTTCTTACACACTGGTTGTTCCTAAATAGCAGATGTAAAAGCTGTAGTATTTTTTTTTTTATGCTTCTGTCCTACCGGTGTGACTTGGGCTTTTAAAGGTCCCTGGACCCCCCCCCCCGTTAGAGAAACAGTGCCCACTATAACTCCATGACTCTAGTCTTAAGCCACTCAAGTGATTTATTAAAACAACATGACCTTCAAGTCTTGATTAAAAAATGCAAGAAAACAACAGTAAATCAAGTTATTACACATGCAAACCCTCACTTATCATCAGGGGTCTCTTGTGACAGACACGCTCGCGTACACTCGCACACACACATACACTGTATCGATTGTGTGTGTGGGGGTGGGGTTATTTTTGCTCTTTTTTGGGGGGGGGGTGAGTGACCCCCAGCACCCATCGACCTTTTCTGTAAACCCATTAGAGCAAAGTGGTCTGATCGGGGACACACACACACACACACACACACACACACACACACACACACACACACACACACACACACACACACTGGTGGGTAACCTGGTTACGCCATCTGACTACAACTGATGTCAGGCATTGTTGGCCCCTTTTTGTTGCACGTCAGCAGACAGACTGCACAAACACATGCACACACACACACAGACACGCGCACATATGCACAGACAGACACACAGACAGACAGACAGACAGACAGACAGACAGACAGACAGACAGACAGACAGAGCGATTAGCGGCGGCGGGGTTAGCCTCCCACAGGGCCAACTAAGGGTGTGTTACTGTACTGGTGTTTATCTGTGTATTATTTCTGTGTTTGGAATTGGAACCGTGTGCTTACACAAGCCTGGCTGTCAAACAGCTGATAAACGGCCCCAAAACACGGCATCTCTCTCTCTCTCTCTCTCTCTCTTCCTCTCTCTCTCTCTCTCTCTCTCTCTCTCTCTCTCTCTCTCTCTCTCTCTCTCTCTCTCTCTCTCTCTCTCTCTCGCACACACAGGCACGCACAAAGTATTCAAGAAAGTCACCCAGCCAAACACATGATTGAATCCAGAGGCGTTATCTGTGTGTGTGTGTGTGTGTGTGTGTGTGTGTGTGTGTGTGTGTGTACACTACGGCATGTATATGCATGTGTCAGAGTGTTATCCAACACTAAGCAGCAGCGTGCATCATCAGGAAGGCAGTCGATCCCGGCCAACACAAAGATTTGATCTAACACTATATTAGTTCATAGTGAAACAGAGAGAGAGAAAGAGAGAGCAGTCCAACATCAACTCAGCGTGTCTCCACTCTCCAGACTTCTTGTGTGAGTGCGTGTGTTTGTGAATAAGAGCTGTGTCATCCGTCTGCGAACTATGCAAACAGCCAACTCATCGCGATCTGTCCGGCACTATTTAAATCCACCTCTCTCCGACTCCTTCTTAATTCCCTCCCGTACTGAATCTTAAGTCCGCGCCACTTCATCAGGTTTATGACCGCACAAGCGTTCAATAATATATACCGTACATCACACCCACACACACCGTTAACGCTCTGTTCTGAACAGAGGGAGGGGGGCTTAGTCCCACCATAATATTATGACTGGGCCGGCGGAGTAAATCATGCGCGAGGGTTTGAACTAAAAAGGATCTCTTTTTACAGTGGAGCTACTATAGTGAGAGTCGACTGTTAATGTTAATTCACCTGTAGCTGTGAAGTAGCCGGAGGCAGAGTGAAAACTGGATGACCTGATTGACTTCACTGGAGCTTGTTTTTATGGCTTTCCTGTCCAGAGCTGCTGGATCATTAGAGGGACGGTGTTTTAATTAACACATATGTGGAGCAGAGAGAGAGACAGGCAGGCAGGCAGGCAGACAGACGGACAAGCAGATAGACGGAACAGACAGAGGTCTTTTGCTTGCCATTATTTCCGAGCTACTTTGTTTTTAACAAGATATATTCGATCGTAAACCCAGCCCTGTGTTTAACGTCTTTCTTTTAAACCTGTTCTGTACTGTACTTTGTTCTTTTTCTTTTTTTTTTGTTAACTTTTATTGAAAAAGCAATATATCGTTAAAAATCAAATCTCAAATCAAAAGTTTTGTAGAATCTACTGTCAGTTCAAATGGTTAATAGTCTATCTTTTAATAGATAGATAGATAGATAGATAGATAGATAGATAGATAGATAGATAGATAGATAGATAGATACAATAGATACAATAGATACAATAGATACATACATTTCTTGTGGATTCCATTCACCCATTCAGCACATCTGGATCAATTAGGGGTTAAGTGTTTTGCTCAAGGACACATTGACACTATAACTCTGGCTGCTGAGGCCGTGTTCGAACCGGCAACCTAGCGGATACTGTCCAGCCGCGCTCCCTCTGAGTCACCACTGCCCCATCTTGTAACAGAGGCAGACGGACAGACAGAAGAGAAATATTCAAAATTCTCTTCACTGTGCCAAATTTGTTTTCTTGACATTTCGAGAAAGGGAAAGGAAAAAATAAATAAAAGGGGGTGTGGGGTATGGGGTAAGAAAGACTAATAAACGACATAGAGTCGAGAAAGGACGATAGACAGAGGTCATTCGGACACCTGCTTAGGTCTGAGTCGGCGCTGAGTCGGGGGGTCGGAGGTGGGCTTTGTTTATAGTGGACAGAACGTGTTGTGTGTACCAACGTAAAAAACAACACCGTCTCAGTGACCGCTGTCGCTAAACTGTCAGTGTTTGACACGTCTGCTGTGGTTCTGGAGGAGGCAGTGGTGTTTGAACACCAAGCACCGCTATACTAACATGGCACCATAGTGGTCCTTGACACCACACCACACCACTGCCAGCGAATCTTACCAATCTGCCCACAGTTTGGTTTGGACCCTGTGTGTGGGCAATTTCTAGCCTGGCCATTGCCATTGCTTTAGGTATTGAAAAATATCAGACCTACAAGCTCATAGCGTGCCACGGAGTGGCACGCTATGATCTTGTAGGTCTGATATTTTTGAACATGGTTAAAATGTGGCGCAAGTTAGTTCAGGATGGGTTAACTTTCAACTTCTTGTATTGGTACGGTCAGTATGTGCCCAAAATGTAAGGATATATGCAGGTTTTGTTTATCCAAATGTTAGGCCTTGATTGTGGAATCCTCAATCATGTTCTAATCGTGTGTACTTTTTATTACTTCAACATTTTCCAAATATGTTAACATTTTTTGGGGAAAAAGACAGTTTCAGGAGCCCATGGTACCCACTCTTCTGGTTACCAGCCAAATAATTGTTACTTTGGCTGTGTGTGTGTGTTTTAATGAACTCTGGCATCGTTCTGTGATGAAGTGAACAAGTTGACCTTGCCCTGCAAGCAAGGTCACTGGGGACTGGACTCTGAGTAATAGAACAGATGCTTGTAACCTGTAGCATGTAACACACACACGCACGCACGCACGCACACACACACACACACACACACACACACACACACACACACACACACACACACACACACACACACACACACACACAGTTTTAATAGTACACACAGGGGCCCGTGCGTTCACAAACGGCTCTCATATTTTCACGAGGTGTGCTTCCCGTGGTTTAGTGAGTGTTTTCTGTTACATCAAAGGGGCGGCCACGGTCCCACAGCCAGACACGCCGCGCTGCAACTCTCAAAGCCTCCGTTTACTTCATTTGGAGACTTTGTCGCGCGTCAAATTGCCACTCCATTGCACGAACTCGCTCGGGTAGGGTAGATTGGGGAGGGACTTAGTGAAGGGCTAATTGGCACTGGGTGGGGAAAAAATGGTTTACAAATAGCGACATTAAAGAAGGAAAAAATGTGACGTGTCGTTGTAAGGCTTTAAGACCGGCTATTTTCCGCGAGAAAGACGCTTTTCTTTATGGAACCCGAGCAGCAGTTCTCGACCCACAGCGAACGTGGCGTTAGCGTTTATACCGCAAGAGCTAGAGCGAGGCGTTCAAGAGAAACAGACCAAAAAAACAAAACAAAAACGTGTGCTTCTTGGGAAAACGTCAGGAACTCTGATTAGCTGCCGCACGCACACAACGAGTTTTATTGAGACGTTTTGGGTCTGTGAGTTGACAGACAGCATGGAAAGTGAGAGCTAGTGCTCGCCTCGGACGGAGTTTGTGTTGGACTGGAGGCCTGTGGATTCTGACTGGAAGGGAACATTTTGGATTGGATTTGTGTGTGTTTGTGTGTGTGTGAGTCAGGGGTGGATCTAGGCATGGGCAATGGGCATGTGGGGGCAATGCCCCCCTACAAATGCCCTGAATGCCCCACCAAACATGATGCCATGTAAAACAACCCAAGATAGTTCAGTGCTTATAATAAAAAGTATTTGAAACACTACTAACTAACTACAATAGTCTCACCACTAAACTAAACAGCATTTCATCATGGAAAACAGAAAACTCTCTGAGTCAGACCTTTAGCTTTATGTATGCTGCGTGTCTGTTACAACTTCAACAACAACTGATGTTATTATTGATGCTTTACTTGCCTAATAAAAGTCCTGTAACCGAACATGGTATGGGTGCACCTTCATGATGAAGCCGCCCAGTTGCCATTTTCTCCTGCCCCACCCCCAATTGGGAAATGTTACATCCGCCCCTGGTGTGTGAGTGCGCTCTCGCTCGTGCGTGCACTTGCATATGCGAGGAGTCGAGTCACATGGGTATGCTATGCGTGGGGGCACTGGGGTGAGGGGGCGCATAATACAGAATTTAGTGTATGCGGGGAGTGGGACGCATACCCCACATACATCATAGGCGTGTTTGTGTCCATGTGTTAGGGAGTTTTCCCCTCCCCGGAATGCATTGCTGACGCTAGGAATGCAGACCGCGCGTTTGGCGTGCCCCGAGGTCTCGGGAATGGCCGCTAAAACGCGCCGTAATGGCTTTAAATGGCGCGAGCGACCCGCTGCGCGCATTATGACTGACAGCAGGTGAAGGGTATTCATACGAAGGCCTCCGGGGCGAGCCTCTACCACTACGAGTCACATTCTACTCCTTCCCTCGGCATGCCATACACACTCTCACACACTTAATATACACTGCTGCCACCTGTGAGCTTCGCCCACAGTGTGAGAGCGCTGCGTACGCGCGTGCGTATGTGTGTGTGTGTCTCTTCGTGTGCGTGTCGTATTTGAATAGGTGTCTGCTTTATCTCAGCCAGTACTAGGGAGTGAAAGAGTATCTAGGCTGGCAGTCAATGGGCCTTTCATTCTTTTTTTTTGTGTTCGGACGGCTGTTTGAACAACCTCTGGCAGGTAGCTGGGTAGCGGCAGCGGCGGTGCTGTTCGACTCCGCACTATGGTCTCTTTGTGTCCCGACCTTACCGACGAAAACAGCGTACGGTCGCATTTTTACTATTTGATTTCCGTTTTATTTTAGAAATATGTAGGTTATGCCCCTGGGAATCTGCCCATGTCCTTTTTTTATACACAGTTACAGATGTCTACTGTCTGAAGGACCTTTGTGTAGACCTGGCCCCCAGGGGTCCTATATGGGTTAATATTATATTAAGGGGAATTTCAGACTAGAAGGCTTTCGTACTACTAGTTTGTAGTTGTTACAGGCTTACTTACAATGTAAGTAATATGGCGAGTGGCACACTTTGCTAGCTATTTATTGGTTATATCCCCAGTTTAAAAATATCCTCTCTTCATAATGTAAGTCTTACATTATGAAGAGAGGATGTTATTAAACTGTGGAAATATCCTAATTACCACAACACACCCCATTCACTCCATCCAATCCCATTCATTGAGGGCTTATGGTAGGCAATAAGGAGTTCTTTGCACAAAATAACTTGTACCTCTTGGTGAGGACCTAAAACCTACAAATAAAGATTAGGTAAGAAAGCCCACTAGTCAAACTACCAATCGAGTATATGCGCTGCGTTGAAACGTTGTCTATGGTTGAAATGAACACATGAAGGCTCGGCCCATATAATATTTGGACCAGCCGGAATGTTGCGACATTGAGGGGTCAGAAAACCGAGGTCTCAGGAAGGCTCTTGCAGCCTGAAAGAGGGGAAAAAGGGAGAGCGTACAAATGTGAACCAAATGGACCCTGGTTGGAAGACTGAGGTCCCGAGACCTCAGTTTTCTGACCCCTCAATATCACAACATTTCGGCTCATCCATATAGACACTGTCTATACGCACTGCACCTCATCTGGTTGAATTAACGCATAGATGCCATGCAGGCAGTGGTGACAGAATTGGCACATACATGAGCTTCATGGCCTGTCTGTCAGGGTCAGATCCTCCTCTATGCAAATAACCCAAGTGACATTCCTATCCTCTCAGTGTGTTTATCGTGTGTGCTTGTTGATGCTATAGTTGGTGCAACAGTGCAGTGTGTGTGTGTGTGCGTGTGCGTGTGTGTGTGTGTGTGTGTGTGTGTGTGTGTGTGTGTGTGTGTGTGTGTGTGTGTGTGTGTGTGTGTGTGTGTGTGTGTGTGTGTGTGTGTGTGCTTAGTGACCCAGGCATCTGCCGTCCATCCCTGTTACATTGGGCCACTGCCCCCTTTTTTCTCCCCATTCCGGCCTGGACAATCATTCTCACACGTCACAAACACACACACACACACACACACACACACACACACACACACACACACACACACACACACACACACACACACCGTCGCCATGGTTCCTCCCCATCTGCTGCATGTGTGTGTGTGTGTGTGTGTTGGGAGGGTCACTCACTCTGCCCGATGTTTGTTGTAAACATACTAATAATGCATTTGCAAATTGAAGACACACAAACACCTACCATCCAGGGTTGGATGTGTGTGCTTAAAGCCCCATTATGAAGACATGAGGCCTACAAATGGCCTTCTATAAATCACTATAGTGCTCGAACCCTTTCCGAACGGCGCGTCTCTTTCAACAAAAAAAGAAATGGCAGTTGTACAAGCTTGAGGAGCAGCACAAAGTGTCGCGCTGTGAGCTAATAGATCTGCGTTATTCGAAAGAACCACCTGATCTTAACGTGTTTTCCAAAAAGACAAATGATGTTGTATAGCTAAGATCTAAAAGGATACTTTCCTGGGCTAAACAGGATAATTCAGATAATTCAATACCTTTCACTAAGCCCCTCCTCAAATTGCTATGGCCCAATCACATTACACATTAATTACTGGTTCCAAAAATGAACCAGTAATGAATGTGTAATGTCCATGATATTTACATTGGAAATGAATGAGCCCGGCTGGAAAGTGTCCAACCAAGGAGGGGAGGGCGGGGCTTACTGCAAGGTCTTATTGTCATAACAATTTCAGTCTAATGTTTTGTATCTTATATCAGTCACCCCCTTGTCCTAAACAGGCATAATCTAATGCCTCTCCTTCCTGCCTGTAGCATAACCATCATTCCATTGCGGTTTTGTTGTGTATACTGTTGTACTTGTACACTGTATATGTGAGTTTTCTTTTTCCAGCTGTCTCGTTGCTGGTGTCACACACCAAGCTTTATTACTGTATAGCTGAAGGCCTAAACCGTAGTAGTAATAGTAGTACGCTGCTGAAGATGAAGACACAGCTGCGGTGAAACCGTTGTGCATGTGTGCTTTTACGTGCATGTGTGTGTGTGTGTGTGTGCATGTGTGTGTCTGCGTGCGCGGCACACACTCTCGCACAGCTGCTTCAAGTTAACAGCTAACGGGGAGAGAAGCGTGCTTCGTTTAAAAAGTGCATGGTACCTCCCTCCCTCTCCCCGTTCCTTTTCAAACCAAAACATCCCCCTTGTGTGCCGTTTTACTAGGACTTCACATGGTCCGTTATAGGTCAGCTGACAGGCCTGCCTCTGGGAGGAGGATGGAGGGCCAGATGGGGTGGAGAAACTCTACCCTACCCCAGGACGGATCCCCCTGTCCTGGGCCCCTCTTCCACCACTCTCCGGGGTTCCCCCTCCAAACCCCTGTGTCAGTCAGTTCCTCTCTGGTTCTCCCCCCGACCGTGCTGGAGTCATGGCTGTGCGTGCGTGCGTGCCTGCGAGAGAGAGATCTCCTCTAACACTCTGGCCCAGATCGGACCTATTTAAGAGGAGTTATTTAAGAGCCCATTTTGTCGGGGGTCCCTGGAGCGTCGTCCATCCGTCCCTCCCTCCCTCCCTCCCCTCGCATCCTGTGGACGTCGTGCTGAGCGAAGAGGAGAGGTGTGGGACGGTAGATGTATTGGCTTTTGCCCCGGACAGACAGACAGGGTCATGGAGAGGGTTAGTGGGTCACCTCAGAAGAACGCTGTCGTTTCTTCTTTAGACCCCAGACTCCCACAGGTATATATAATACAGTATATACTGTATATACGACATACATCCCAGACTCCTCTTCTTCTCCCCTCTCCCTCCCTCCCTCTCTCCCTACTGCCTGCCTGGCTCACGAAACTGTGTAAGAAACTCCCTGCTGTTACAGTCCGAACTTTAGACCTTTAGGTAAGCCTAAGCCTCCCCAAAACTGCTATGGTCCATTCACAGCTAAGCACAAGGTGTGCTAGACAAACCTCGCCACCAATAGCTTTCCTGTATGACAAAACGTTGTTTTAAAAAATAAATGTCACACACTCATTTTTCCACTGCATAGGGCACATGCCTTGTTGATGGATTGGGAAGAGATTTTGAAGGTCTGGTTCCAAAAATGAATTATTTATTGTGTAAAGTCCATGATATTTACATCGAAATGAATGAGCCTGGCTCTAAAGGCCTAAAGGTCTATTGTGTAGTCTCTTGGCTTATCGTGTTATCGTTGTGGACTGTCCGGCTGTCCTGCTTTTGATGCGTGCTTTGTTTAACCTCGCTTGTTTATGTCTCATTGCGAGACATCGCTGTGGACATGGAGGAGGATATGTCTGCTAAATGTTGTCAATTATTTTCACAGACACATTCACGTTTCACCCTGTTTTCCTACAACAACGCAGGGCAAAAACTCTTCGCTCGGTCGCCGCCGTCCTCGTAACGGACGCCCACGCAGGCCACCGGGGAGACATCTTTAAAAGATGTCTTTCCTCGGCTATAAGTCACCGCGTTATGCTTTAACATAAACAACAACGAGGCAGATGTTCAACTGCGTCCAAGACCACTCGTGAAACTCGCCGTCCCTATTCTTTGGCACGCTACACAACGCGATATGTTACAAGTCTGCTTGTAGGTCGGCTATTTTCTAGATTTAGTGCGGGGGAGGTCAACGAAACATACATTGATATTGTTTCAAGTGGTTCAGTCTTGTTTGGACAGCCAGGACCAGTGTGCCTTGGCCTGCAATGCACCAGTGACCCATGATGACCCTTCAATGCACGGACAGAAGTACGGAGATTACGTCGTATTTTGCGTCTGGAGGCTGCTTCACAAAAAGCTACACAGTGACAGTATTTCTTCTAGAAGCTGTCCCCTACATTGGTGGTTTTGAAATTTTGACAACTTTCCATCATTTACCCTGGGGACCACCTGGAACCCTCTCAAGGACCACTCGTGGTTCCCCGGACCACTTGTTGAAAACCACTGCTATTTGGGAACTCTGCCCTATATATAACTGGAAGGTGTCTTCTCCGATACTACATACAGCATGTCTTCTGTCTAAAGCTCCACACTTCCCCCCCAGGGCAGTCACTGTTCCTTTTAGGGTTGTTCTGTGTCTTTCTCTTTGACAGAGCTGCAGGCTCTGTCAAAGAGACTAAAGACAGTGTGAGGAACTGACTTGAATCCAATGTTGGGCAGGGGAGGGGGCTTCTTCATTTTCTTGTTTTTGGGTGGGGTTGCGACTGACTGCGAGGTTTGCTCCCATGTGTGGTGGTGATAATAATGATGATCGATCTTGTAGATCTCTCAAACCCCACGAGTTCCTTTCCTGGCGCGATCCTCGCCGGACTCGTCTTCTTCCCACTGTTGTTCGACGCCGCCCGCTTAATCTCGCTTGAGCTGAGAGACAGAGAGAGAGAGAGAGATGTTGTTGGGGTTTTGTTACGGAGCCAAGAAGACGGATCTTTTGCTCTCAGTCAAGTCAGTGGCCTGGTGCCCACTCTGTAGCGCTGGACGCGACACACACACACTTCATTTGGATATAACCCCATGAGAGAGACAGAGGGAGAGACAGAGACGGAGAGAGATGCTTGGAAAGATAAACTGCCTCTAAAGTCTGGTTAGGAAAGACCTCGGCTAGTTTATCTGCGGCTTTTTTTTTAACGGTTTCTACTGTTGATCTATGGGTTTGTTGGTCTGTGTATAATCTGACAGACCAAACAGGCCGAGCGTGTCCCGCCTTCAGTGTACCTAAGGGCCAGTGTTGGTCAGTATTACTTAGGAAAATAACTTCTTTACTTTACTGTTTACCCCTTGTGACAAAGTAATGTCATTCCTTTACTTGTTACTGGAATCGAAGAGTAATACATTACATAATTACGATATTACTTTCCCAAGTTCTCAACTCCCACCTTTGAAAAAAATAGAGATGTACAACATAATTCCTTTTAGCAAGCTCTTTTTTTTAGAACTGAATCCAATTTATTGGAATAATAATAATAGTCTCAATCCCACGAACTGCACCTGAAAACAAAGCCAACAAAACTGACATTGTAAATGTCTTTCTTAGATTAAAAATAAATAAATAAATAAAAGGAACAGAGAGAAGCAATGGGAACATTTTACCTTGAATCACAAAACAGACCTGCAACTAACAAAACCAGATTCTTTTTTTGTCTTTATTCAGATTTTTAGGGCACGCTTCTTCTTTCACATTTCTTGCCCATGCATGCACAGAAATGTGCATTCCCCCACCCCGGGTGTTGGTGGTGGTGGTGGTTAGCGATGAAGAGAGAATGATCTCTCTCTCTCTCTCTCTCTCTCTCTCTCTCTCTCTCTCTCTCTCTCTCTCTCTCTCTCTCTCTCTCTCTCTCTCTCTCTCTCTCTCTCTCTCTCTCTCTCTCTCTCTCTCTCTCTCTCTCTCTCTCTCTCTCTCTCTGAATGTTGCTTCATTTGCCTTTTTTGCGCTTCTTGGTACTTTCCATGCACAGAGAGCAGCAGCAGCACGGCCGCAGCCATGCGTAGAATGTGTCCCCTCGCCCGCGGGGTTAAGACTCTGAAGAAAAGACACACACATACACAAATACACAAACACACGTCTTTGAGCGAGTGCCAATGTACGCAGCCTTGGCCCGGCTTAGCGGTATGCATTTTGTCCCTCAAGTAACTGAGACTGGTGGTTGATGACTTGAGCAACACCAGCCTCACACAGACACACACACACACACTTCTGACAGGTAATTCAACCTTTTTACTGGTCCTGGACCCAGTGAGGGTCTTTTTTTAGAGGAGTTCCAGTTAGTGGTTCCCCACGATGCAGAGCTTACTGTCAACATGCGTCGCTCATATATAAATTTCGTATTCGGATGCTGGATGAAGCGGGTCTACACAGGAGGGTGTGTGTGTGTGTGTGTGTGTGTGTGTGTGTGTGTGTGTGTGTGTGTGTGTGTGTGTGTGTGTGTGTGTGTGTGTGTGTGTGGTGTGTGTGTGGTGTGTGTGTGTGTGTGTGTGTGTGTGTGGTGTGTGTGTGTGTGTTGCGTGCGCATGCGTGCGCATGTCCTATAGGCCTGGGATTGTCCAAAATAAAAAGAACAGCAAGTTTGCAGTAACAGTCGTTATTGGGGATGTGAACCCCATTTCTATTTGTGCGGAAGTACCGGTATGCATGTGCCACTCACACACACACACACACACACACACACACACACACACACACACACACACACACACACACACACACACACACACACACACACACACACACACACACACAAACACGTCACCCCTAGCTGAGACCCCATGGCCGGCTCTGATCCTGGTGACAGATGGAATTAGCAGTAATTATGTCCTAATTAACTCCAGCCTGCTCTGTAATCCCCTGTAATGCCCGAATTCTGCTACCGTGTGTGTGTGTGTGTGTGTGTGTGTGTGTGTGTGTGTGTGTGTGTGTGTGTGTGTGCGTGTGCGTGTGCGTGTGTGTGCCTGCGCCCAGCTATCACAAACTGTTCCTTTTCACGCCGTGAAAGAAAAAAAGGCGAGGGAGAGTAAATAACTTATAAAAACGTCAGCGGGAGGAAATTAATTTCTCCGTTTGGGTGTTTACTCGACACACACAGGGGAGGCTGTGCTGTGGACACAAACCGGCCGTGAATCACGTCAAAGTGTTTTACACACCGTACGGTACACACAGGGCCGTGTCCGCTCAACTCATTTAAAGCCCTCTCTGTTGACATTATTAATCCATTATAAGTCCGGAGGTCGATTCTACAAATAGAATAAGGCCTTCTAAACTCAGTATTTTTCGTGCTGTATGTCTTCGTGCCCTCCGTATGTAATATACAGTATTTTGGCCTGCAGACGACTTCCCCGTCTGATGTTTTGTGGCAGGGTAGAGTAAGATGGAGTTATGACAACTCTGTTCACTTAACGGGGGCCTGTCCAATGAGGCTATTCTACGTAGACCAGGGGTTTTCAACCTTTTTGAAACCAAGGCCCACTATTTATTCACCATTTGAGCCACGGACCACCATTTGAGGACATTTTAGCACCACAGACCCGAAACTAAAGATTTATTTTGGTGTCACAATACCAGGCTGGATTTGAGAAACAAAACATACAGATCAATGACCATTAATCTTCTACATTCTGTAGTTGTTTAGATTTGGACTAATTCAGATGATGAATATTTTAACTCTTGAGAGCGTAAACATGAGAGCAAATGGACCCGCAAGGGTCCATTTGGTTTCATTTGTACACTCTCAAAAGTTACATCCGGTTAACCAACTTTTCATCTGGTTAACCAACTTAGCTGGGGACCACCTGGAACCCTCTCTAGGACCACTGGTGGTCCCCGGACTACTGGTTGAAAACCACTGACGTAGACTTCTATTGGCGAAGAGTGACAAAGGCTTGAACTGAAAGTTTATGGAAGGCTTTGGAGTCTTTAGGCTTTAAGCAGAGACAAACAACGTCACACGAACCACGAGGCTGTTTTCGTTTCTGCCCCCTCAATGTCGTAAAATCAGCCATAAATCTACAGCTCTGGGACCTCCCAGAAGAGGAGTTTTAATGGGTCGAAAATGGAAAGCCACTCTTGTTCAACGCTGAACTAAAATGCCATCACTATATACAGTAAATAAAAGTTAGACTCTATCGACAAAGCTCACAGCATGTTCAACGTCATGTTGTAAGCTTCACATTCAGAGCAGGAATGCTCATGCCTGTGGTTCGAGTGCTTGTTTTAATCTCTTAAAAGTGGCCCTGGGGGGACGTTGGTTATACTGTTAGGGTGTCTTGAGTCTTGACACGGCAGAGGCAGAGCCCAGTAGAGTCTGGGTGACATTTCAAAGGGCTCAGCTCTCTCCAACCCCCGCAGCCAAGTGTCAAAACTGACATCTCAGTGCAACACGCCAAGAAGTCCCCGCAGGCTGCAAAATGCCTGGCTGGGGGTGTTATTTTAACTCTCTGGAGCATGTTACCAAAAAATGTTACAAGTGGTTTAAAAAAATCTATACATTAAACGACGTCATTATACATGTATTTTGACTGATACGACATCAAATACACCAGTGGTTTTCAACCTTTTTGATACCAAGGCTATTATTTATTCTGTATTTGAGTCACGGACCACCAATTCAGGACATTTTAGCTCCACAGACCAGGAAACTAAAGATTTATTTTGCTTTTGTCCACAATACCAGGCTGGATTTCGGAAACAAAACAGCCCAACATACAGGCCAAAATGACCATTAATCGTCTACATTCTTTAGTTGTGGAGACTTAATTCTTAGTGTAGGTTAATTCAGACGATGAATCTGAACTCTTGAGAGTGTAAAAATGAACCCCCTTCTGGGTCCATTTGGTTTCATTTTACACTCTCAAAGAGTTACATCTGGTTAATTAACTTTCCATAACTTAGCTGAGGACCACCTTGAACCCTCTCAAGGACCATTAGTGGTCCCCGGACCAGCGGGTGAAAAACCACTCAAATAAACTAGATACTCATATTAATGACCATTCTCATACTGGCCATGGGCTGTAGGGATTCATAGGTGGTAGGTAGGTAGAGCTTTTCAAACAGTTTCAGCAGTTGGCACAAACAGAAGTCTTGTATCACCTCTTTTTTGGTGTTGCTAATGGCACTTCGCTTGAAGGTGTAACTAAGAGTTCAAACTCAGGGTGAAGAAACTCGGGTTGGAGTCACTGTAAATCAGGAATTGCCTGTTTTTTGGTTTATGGAGCGGTTGTATATATTGTCTGTATAAGTTAACATTTAAGACAGACGCGCACCGACGGTTTGAGAACCCCCAGAGCAGCCAGATGGCTGATGAACCCGATACCTTCCAACAAGGCCGTTGGAAAGCAGTGACATCTTCTAATCTATGGCCATATGAGTGACGTATTTGTTACTGTACATCTGCCCTGGTTTGTGTTGTTGTTCAAACAAGTCTCATCCGCCAATCGGAGGTAGAGATACTGTATGTATGTATGCATTAATACATGTGACAGTAACGCCTTGCCATCACAAGCCAGATGTCCAGCACAATATTATTTATGTCTATGATGGTCACAACAGTGTTGTGGTTTGAAACATGTCATGGTCTGATGGTTTGTTAATGCACAATATATACAGTATTGATACAGTACACAACCCTGCTAAGGTTTTTTACAGTCGACTGGGATTGTCAACTCTTAGTCGACTGAGCCATGCATTCTACATGCATTACAGCTACAACAAGACAATGTAGTAACACGTAATAGTAGTAACAAGTAATAATACGTTGAATATCGACAAAGAGATTGGCCGTCGACTAAGACTCATTACGATCGATTATTTGACTACTCCAGGTCAGCCCTAGGTGTGTGGTTATGTGTGCACCAGGCTACAGCTAAACAAATCAGTTTGTGTATACAGTAGAGCATGTTGGATGCTAATGCTATTAGATACAGTGGCGTCTTAATATCATTCCATATTTCCCTGCCCCCCTTTTTTCCCCTTCCAGTTAATTGGGTGGCGATTTTGTGCCGTAAGGAAAGGCCAAGCTGCTCTGATTATAGTGCTCATCGACGGTCAACAGGCCTGTGTGTGTATGTGCGTGCGTGCGTGCGTGCGTGCGTGCGTGCGTGTGTGTGTGTGTGTGTCAGAGAGAGAGAGAGATAAGCTGGTGAAGTGGTCCAGGGTCCCATATTGTTCACCATCTGTGCCTGACAGCTACACACAAACCCTTTCTTTTTAATCTTATCAGGTAGATATAGCAGGCAGCCTCTGCTGTGTGTGATGGGAGCTTTTATATGCTCTCACTCGGCCCTGCTTGTGTGTGCGTGTGCGTGTGCGTGTGCGTGTGTGTGTGTGTGTGTGTGTGTGTGTGTGCTGGGTGCCATAATAACGTTCCATTACACGTTAAATATACATCTAACAGCATTGTTTTTTCAGGCTCTTGTCAGACAGATGGTCTGTTGCATTCACAGTCACTGGGACTGGCCAACACTCTTACCAGGCCTTGACCGCAGCCAATTATGCTCTCTATAGAGCAGTGGGTCTTCAACCCTTTTCTATACCGAGGTCCATTATTTATCCGGCGTTTCAGTCACAGGGGACCGTTTTGATGTGATTTAGCCCCCTCAGACCCAAAACCCTTTTTATTTTGTTATCGTTTAATGAGATTTTGTCCGCAGTTTGCTGCATCGGTGCGGTTCCATAGTAGAGACGAACACTCATAACATTATATTCTCTGAATAGACCTTGCCGGCAGCCCCGCCCCCTCTCCCCAGTGTCCATCCATGGGTAGGACATTTTCTAGCTGCTCCCATTGATTCCAATGTAAATATCTTTTCACGTTAAATACCAGTTCAGTTTTGGAACCAAGTCTTCAAAAATCTCCTCCAAATCCATTAATTTACTTTTTAAAACAGCTTTTCTTATCATATTGGAAAGCTATTGGTGGAGAGGTTTGTCTATCGCGTGTTATGCTTAGCTCTGACTGGACCTCAGGCACTTTTAACTGAGCGTAATAATAACGGTTACACGTGTACACTGTCACGGCTACAAATGGATAGATTTACCACGTGTGTGTGCATGTGTCAGCCTGCATCAGTGTAATTTGGTGATAAAATGTCTCTTCCCTTTAAAAAAGAAAAAGCCAGCCCTTTCCCCCCCTCCTCCTGAAGTGGAAGGATTTATTGACTTGTACTGATGACTTAACCATCATTGTGTAATCATACCAGCTCAGTGCGCCGTGGCGGTCGGTCGGTCGGTCTCACTCCAGCGGGGTTTTAAAAAGGAGAGGTGTGGTGATCGTGGTAGTGGTGGAAATATAAGGGTCTGAAAACCTGGACAAGACAGACCCTTAGAAAACAGTTGCAGATGTGGCCTCTGGCTGTATTCTTGTCTCGCTTTTTATATGTTTTGCTCGCGTTTTATATATAATTCCTATATACTGTACACACAGTGTATTCTGCGTTATACTGAAGAAGGATGATATAGTATGTGATATAGTCATAGCTATGTGCAGGGGCAGGAGAAAATGGTATGGGTGCGGCTTCATCGGCTTCATCGCCCGTGTCGCACCCATACCATTTTCGGTTACGGGACTTTTATTAGTCAAGTAAAGCATCAATAATAACATCAGTTGTTGTTGAAGTTGCACTAGACGTTGCAGCATGCATAAAGCTAAAGGTCTGACTCAGAGAGTTTTCTGTTTTCAATTATGAAATGCTGTTGGTTTAGTGATGTACACAGCTGTAGTTAGTAGCAGTAGTAGTGCTTCAAATCATTTTAAATATAAGCACTTTGATTTGAAACATCTTGGGTTGTTTTGCATGCCATCATGTTTGGCGGGGCAGTCAGGGCATTTAGGGGGCATTGCCCCCCATACCCATGCCTAGATCCGCCCCTATGTGCCTGCTTTT
This sequence comes from Benthosema pterotum, assembly GCA_039105355.1. NCBI lineage: Eukaryota > Metazoa > Chordata > Actinopteri > Myctophiformes > Myctophidae > Benthosema > Benthosema pterotum. Next base: position 9,882,209 of record CM076968.1, on the reverse strand, counting down.
GACGTCAGTAGTGGGGTGGGTAGTGTCTATTTCGGTGGTTGGATGGATGTTGAGCTTTATTTTTAGGCAGCAGGTTAATTGTGTGCGCATGAGGAGGGTGTGTTCACTCATTGTCCATGAACCATGACCTCAGTCACAGAATTGGAAACTTGGGTATTTCCAATTTACTATAACTTTTGTTAGAGGTGTAGTGGGGCAGATGTAGAGATTGCAACATGCTTTGTGAGCTCATAATAACATAATAATGAGAACTTTTGCTTTTAAGTGTATTTTGAACCTTGTGCTTTTACTACTTTTTTTTAGGCTCGGGCCCAGACCTTTACTTGCGTTTCTACATTGCTTGTTGTATCTTGATATTTTTATTTAAAGGGGATTATATCTAAGGGTTAAAGGGGATTATATCTACCTCCAGTTAGACACAGAATGAGAATTTTTTTATGATCTCTGCACGACATCTATAAGGTACAAAAGTTATATTAATGTCAGTGAAATGTTGAAGATGCACCTTTTTAAGCAAGACAATGTGAGACTATTCCACCAGTGCAGGTTTTCCCTTTGGTTCACAGACGCATAGTACCCACATGTGCGTTCATACATACACTTTGCCTCACACCTAAGTGAATCCATCCATCCAGCCAGTCGTCTGCACTCTGGAGGGTGAATAATAATGACTCCAGTGAATCAAGCAGGTTTTTCATGCCCTGCCCACAGTGCCAGCCTGGCACCGCTCACATTTCCATCCCCCCCTTAGACCACCCCTCCATCGTCATCATCGCTGGAACGTTCACACTGTATAAGGTCTGATTTAGCCATTCCCGGAGCTGTGTGCTCATGGCATGTGTGGATTTATTTTTTTTAATAGGGATGGAAAGTTCCTATGTCCACTTTGGGTTCGGCGGGACACAGACGGCAACTGCAGAAACACTTTTCTTTCCACCCCATCCATCCATCCATCCATTGCGGTGGAGGGGAAAAGAGTGGTGCCCTGTCCAAAAAAATCTCATCCTAGGAAAAGCCACAGGGGTTTGAACCCCGCCAGTCCACCCCTGCCCCTGTCGACAGGCGGCATGACGACAGACTCGGTCGACCGCACCAAGTCCATTTTTACACTCTGGGGAGTTAAGTCAACACGCGACTCGATCGTTGCTCCTCAGTCATAAAACGATAAAACCATTCTTGATCTGGCTGGTACGTCCCTATTTTTTGGGATGCATCGTCCTTATTAGTGATGTAGCGTCGTCAGCTTGCAGATCTCCTATTTGTCGTATGACGCATTTACAGTCAGAAAAGTTTAATACGGTTAATAAAACTCTTTCAAAAAATTTAACAGGCATCCATCTTGCAACAAAACGAAGCAAAAATAAGTATAATCCCAACAGTGCCATAATGGCCACAATCTTTAGTGGAATTTATCTCTTATAAGCTTAAGACGAGAAGATGTGAGATAAAGTATGATCTTAGGAAGTCGACCTTTGTGCTCCAGTGATAGGCATACGTCTTAATAAGGCCAGTCAAAATATAGCAGATATATACAAGCTCACAGCTGCTGTTTGTTTCATTTCTTTGGAGAAATGTCTTAAGGTGCGAGAACTACAGATTCAGAAGGTCATTATATCTGTAGAATCAGGCCTCAGGTCTTAAACTACGTAAATGCCCCTCTTCTGTGGCCTGACGATCCCACAAAAAGAAACAGCAGATCTATATCTATTACTGACTATTTTCAGCATAGATACTGTATGTGTTTCGGGGGGGGGGTTAAAGTAAGTAAACGGGGGTGTAATTGGTTGAGTGGTTAACCTCAAATAGAGAGCGTGACCCCAAAGCTTTTCCTTCTTGACATCTATCTTTCTGCGTGTCACCGCCGAGCTCCTTGTTTTTCTCATTACTCTCTGTCTCTCTGTCTCGTCTGTCTCTCCATCTCGTCTCTCTCCCTCTCTCTCCACGTGTTATCTCCGTTTCCGTATGTCTGCTGCACTCGTTCTTTTCTTATCTGCGCCGGCCCAGCGACACACATCAAATAAAAAGTCTCTCTCTCTCTCTCTCTCTCTCTCCCTCTTTCTCTCTGTCCTCCGACGGTAATTTCCTGCCAGCTGGTGATTGGCCAGATTAATGGGGCTCGACTTTGTCGCGAAGGGCTGCAAAGGTGAACGTTATACCGCGCAGGAACATTCTAATTGGAAACGGTTTATGATGCATTCATAATATAGCGTTCAAAGTGCTTTGCATGGACTCGATAGCGGTAAGGAAAGCGGCGGGCCTCCAACCTCAACATCGGGAGCGATTAGCGTTTTCCGCTGTCTTGCTCAAAAGGATACTTTGACGCTAACTCTGGTGGAGCGGGATCCAACTGGCAACCATCCACTCAACCCTTGAGACACTGCCACCGATGGTGTCGTGTCACTGACCGGTGAACGGCCAAGCTCACGTTGTGATATTGACCGTCAGACGCGTTGTCGCCATTTCCCATTGTTTCCCATTGTTTCTCATTGATCTGTTGTTTAGTAGCAGGTCACGGACGAGTGAATCGCGCATCCGCTACGTTCTGCATCGTTGTCTATTGATCGGGTGATTAGTTGATTGCTTCCTTTCTCCTATGGACCCAGGGAAGGCCTCTAAATCTGTCCGCCCCCGTCAAACCATCAATCTCTGCACTCTAAACCACTTAAAAACCAAACGCTGTGGCGATGTACCCTCCCCCTGAGGTGTCTATCCTCCTTTTGTCCCTCGACAGCAATTCCCTCTGCCAGAAATTGGCAAAGCTATCCACAACAACAAGCTCACGGCGTGTCATAAACGGGGGGCTGTCACCGGCGTCCTCTAAAAGTGTCTAAAATGAGTGCCTCGGTCGTAGTTCAACACATTGTGGCCTCCGTGGAGTTTAAAACTAATGTTAGTTCAGAGAGGGAGCGGTCTTATCGACCCATCAGTCAGTTTGCATCCATCTGAACAGGAATACGTCTCCCAGAGTGCACTGCTTCCACTGTTGTGGATCCAGCGAAGCCGGGCTGCTTTGTCTTCGATGCCTAGTGCATCGTTCTCCGTCTGGACTCTGCTTATAGTTTTATCTTTACGGCTTTATCTCTCTCTCTTTCTCTCACTCTTTCTTTATCCCTCTCTCTCTCCCAAATACTGGAGGGCAGGAGGAGAGGGCATACGACTATACGGAGACGGAATGAATTGGAAGATAGTGGAGGACAAAAGAGACTATATAGACAACACAGATAGAGGACGGAGAGGAAAGGATCTAATCTCTTGCACCTAGAAATATACTGTGAAGTTGTTTGGTAAGAAAGTTTGCTTAGCAGCAACTGGAGGACAAAACGATGCCGGTACGCGATTCCAGGAGTTTGATAATACATCCAGCATCAATGTTATTCTCTCCTTGCACTCTTTTTTGTGCTCACTTCCTTTCTCTACATCTTTTTATGTATCATTCATTATTCTACTGCTGAATTGCCTGAAGGAAGCCAAAGCAAGTGAAGTTTTACTCTTATCTACCTGCGTACAAGACGCAACAATGCGGTACAATCTTGAACCTTGAACCTTGAGAGAAAAAGACCATGGAGTGGGCAGAGACGAGTGGAGAGAGGAGAGTAGAGGAGAAGAGGCCTGAAAGAAATGAACATGAACAAGAGGGACAAAGAGAAAGGGAATAGAGAGGGAGGGGGTCCATCCATGCAACGCTCTGATAACAACGAGCAGCAGAAGAGTCCATTCATGGTGAGATCAGAGCAATTAGCTCTGACGCTCTGAATGGAGGAACATAGAGGGGCCATTAACAAGAGCCGGCCATTTAGCTCAGTGGCTCATCTATCGAGCCATTCTGCCCCCTTTATACGAGGCCGCGAGTGTGTGTGTGTTTGTGTGCCTCTCTCTGTCTCTGCGGCCGACCAGGAAAGGACACAAGACAAATGAAGTGTCTGTGGAATGAGAGGCGAGAATACCGATTGTCCACTGTCACCACACACACACGTCTTTCGCAAGCGCGGATGGATGGCGTCCGGGAGAGAGAGAGAGAGAAAAGAAATGTTTCATAAGTATCTGACTGTGCCACGCTAGGATTAGGACGCTTGCCATCCTCTCTGTCTGTCTGTCTGTCTGTCTGTCTGTCTGTCTGTCTGTCTGTCTGTCTGTCTGTCTGTCTGTCTGTCTGTCTGTCTGTCTGTCTGTCTGTCTGTCTGTCTGTCTGTCTGTCTGTCTGCAGCAGGCTGGATAGAATCAGTATTGTTTCGAAGCCAGTGGCGCGTTTATGCACCGTCATGTGTCAGTGTCTCGCAAGCCGACGAATAGCAGATCTGAAAACTCACCTCTTCTCCCTGGCTACTACGACCAGTACTTGCCCTCTATAACTTAAAAAAATAGAAATACAAGCACCTTTATATATTTTTTTTATTTCACTAAATAGCGACTGCTTGATGATGTTACACGTCTTCTATGTAGACCACCCATGGACATAAGAAATCATCAACGTAAGTTAGGTTTCTTAATTTTAGTTATAGAGGGGAAATATAATTGTCCCCGCAGCACTTAGGCCCTAGCCTTGACCTTTCATTTTTTTATGTATTTGATGTATTACCCCCGTGTTGTTCTTTTAAGACGCTCCGGATTAAGAGTGTCTGCTGAATGCCTATGTCGTAAATTGTGAGTCTAAAGTGGGGCTTTGCAGAGTGTTCTACCCGTCATAACGCTGTCCATCAGCTCTCTGTCTCTCTCTCTGTCTCTCTGTCTCTCTCTCTCTCTCTCTCTCTCTCTCTCTCTCTCTCTCTCTCTCTCTCTCTCTCTCTCTCTCTCTCTCTCTCTCTCTCTCTCTCTCTCTCTCTCTCTCTCTCTCTCTCTCTCAGCCTGCTTCTACATTACCACGTCTCAAGTGGAACTCCAGTAGGAAACCATTTGTCGTTAATGAGCCAGAACTGGCCTTGGGTTTTTGGAGAGCACTATAAGTACAAAGCCGGTATGTGGCACGCGGCCTTGTCTGTCTGTCCACGCAGCTAGGGCTTATATAGCGGTGTGCCGACTGGTACACTTTGGTACGGCGAAGGATGCGTGTACGCGTCTGGCTGGCTGGGGCGACGGTCTGAGATGAAGGATGAGTTTAATCAAGCACGCTTTCGTGTTTAAATTGACATTTATTGCGGGCCCCAAATCGAATCACGCATCGACGTCCATTTGGCTCAGTGAATTACACAGGGTGGAGAGATGGGGAGTAAAGTGTTTCTCAATGTTTCTCGCGTTCCTTTTTGCATCCCGGTTGTCGGGGTTTTTTGGTATGCGAGGTTCGTTTTGAATCGGTGCAGACGCAAAAATGATGTTATTGCACATGTATCACCAGGATGAGCCTTTGTGGTTTATAAGGTCATATCCAAATAGACAAATTTGTTTGTCCCAGTGTGAAAACCATGTATCTCCAAAAAAAAAACATTATTTTTTGCTATTAAAGGAGCATTCAGTAATTTTAGAAAAAAAAAAACTCCACTCCCCCCGGTAACAAGATGTGCACATGCACGTGCTCTGCAGTGGAGGGAAGTGCAACAGGCCAACACCACATACACCAAGGCCCACCCCTACTCGATTCTGATTGGAGGAAGGCACCCTCTCATCCTGATTGGATGAAGATGCTTTTCTCCCAAAGCCCAAACTGAAACTATTGTTTTCCTACCCTAGGGGGCTCACTGTAGACGGGGAGGAACTCCTTATATGGTCAGCACACTCTATAGTAAGGAGGATTGACCAAAAAAAAGAAGAAAAAATGAATTAAGTGAAATCAATTACTATACATTTATTACTGTACATTATAAGCATACATGAGGATGTATGCTTCGCCCCCCGCAGCGACAATTTGTTCCGTTATTTCACGGTTGTATGTTCATTTAATCGTTTCACACGTTGTACGTATCTGGCGTGGCTTTAGCTTGAGCAAAGCTCACGTGCACGCGCCTGTGTATGTGCTCACGTGCATGTGTTAACTGTTAATGCGATGTTTTGTCTCTGTCTCAGACCGGGTACGGTGAGGCTATAGGCTTATAGGCCGCTGCCAATTAAGATATATTAAGACCTGACAGGTAGCGCACGAGTGAGATTAATTAAGACGCCGGCGGGCGAGATGGCAGCTAATCTGAGACAGAGGAGAGGAGGCTAATATTAGAACCGCAACTGTCTCCCTCTCACTGCTACCAGCCAGAGAGACAGGGGCGGATCTAGGCATGGGCATGTAGGGGGGCAATGCCCCCCTAAATGCCCAGGCTGCCCCACCAAACGTGATGGCATGTGCCAAACAACCCAAGATATGTCAAATTAAACTGCCTATACTACTGCTACTAACTAACCACAGTTGTGGCACCACTAAACCAACAGCATTTCATCATTGAAAACAGAAAACTCTCTGAGTCAGACCTTTAGCTTTATGCATGCTGTGTGTCTGTTGTAACTTCAACAACAACTGATGTTATTATTGATGCTTTACTTGCCTAATAAAAGTCATCCACGATGAAGCCGCCCCCATACTATTTTCTCCTGTAACCCCCCCCCCCCCCATCGGGAAATGTTACATCCGCCCTGCAGAGAGAGAGAGACTGAGAGAAAGAGAGAGAGACAGACAGAGAGAGAGAGACAGAGATAGAACAGATTCCGTCGAGGGAAAGATGAGCCGAAGATGATCTTCTTGTGAACCGCGTCGGTCGAATACGAGAACGAACACGAGAACATTTGGCAAAAAAAGCAGCGATTCACATGACCTCGGCGCGACCCTTCACCACCACCACCGCACATCCACGCCGACTCATCTTCTTCCTTTCAGACGTGGGCGAGAAAACACTCCGCAAAGACGCCCCCCGAGCACAAAGACACATTTCCTTTTTCCTCGTCGAGTTGAGTCAGCAAAGCCTCATCGGCACTTAAGACTCGGAGCGCTGTGTGTGTTATTGAGTGTGTGTGCGGACCAAAAGCGCCGTCTCATAACGTCTGAGGGTTCTAAGGTTCCTCTTGGCGCCCCACACAGCGACTCATCTCCCATTTTGCAGAGAGAGAGAGAGAGAGAGAGAGAGAGAGACAGAGAGACAGAGAGAGAGAGAGAGAGAGAGAGAGAGAGAGAGAGAGCCTGAGGCGTCTCCCGGTCTCTGAGCTGAACTAAAGCTACCTGAAATGAAACATCTCCTCCTCCTCCTCCTACTGTACCTCAGCCTGTTGTTGATCTGGGAATCCACCGGCTTCAATTAGCTCCCTGATATTCATCTTATATTACTAGAGAGAGAGAGAGAGAGAGAGAGAGATGGATATTTTATTCACTACCTTGCTTTATACTTTCTGAAGAGATGTTTTTCTTTCCCATGCATTGTGCCCTGGGGGGGGGGGGGGGGGGGATAACTGCCACAGTGGCTGAGATGTTCTTTATCTCTTTATCTCTCTCTCTTTCTCTCTCTCTGGCTGATTTTACAAAATGAACCGTTAAAAAGCATTCCTATAGCTGTCCCATGTTGCTTACTTGGAACAGTGGTTTTCAACCTTTTTGATGCCAGGGCCCACTATTTATTCAGCATTTGAGCCACGGACCACCAGTTGAGGACATTTTAGCCCCACAGACCCCAAAACCAAAGATTTATTTTGGTTTTGTCCACAATTCCAGGCTGGATTTCGCAAACAAAACAGGTGTAGACTTCAATAATTCAGATGATGAATATTTTAATTCTTGAGAGTGTAAAAATGCTCTACAAACTACTGGACATCTCTGTTGTTATCTGTTGATAGCTTGTAAATCTGTTCTATTTTCTCATCATGCAACAACAAGCTCTTTTGCAATATGTAATGAGGCATGTTTTGGTGGAGTAACATATTACATATTAACCATTTAGGCAGAGTAATATCGTTACACTACTTTAGCTTGAAAAGGTAATAATATTACAGTATTGTGTAACTCGTTACTGCACAACACTGGCTGTCAGTGTGCCTGGTTTATCTCACTGTCGGTAAACACCAAACAACACACACACACACACACACACACACGCACACGCACACGCAGACACTCTTTGTTTGTTCCATCACATCTGTGTAATGTTGGATAGGAGCGAGAAAGAGAGGGAGGGGTTGTGGCGTTATCGTGGATAAAAGCAAACTCATGAACCCACAGATGGTCTCTGTGATGTGAACAACAGGATATGGAAGAGGGGAAAGGTATTGCTTATAACAGGGGCGGATGTAACATTTCCCAATTGGGGGGACAAGAGAAAATGGTATGGGGGCGACTTCGCTGCGATGAAGTCGCACCCATACCATTTTCAGTTAAAAGACTTTTATTAGTCAAGTAAAGCATCAATAATAACATCAGTTGTTGTTGAAGTTGCAACAGACACGCAGCATGCATAAAGCTAAAGGTCTGACTCAGAGAGTTTTCTGTTTTCAATGATGAAATGCTGTTGATTTAGTGGTGACACAACTGTAGTTAGTAGCAGTAATAGTGTTTCAAATCGTTTAAATCTGCATGAGGTGTTTTTTTTGTAATGCAGGGTGACAAAACACACACGACAGTGTGACATTTTTGGTCGCCTTTGCGAGGTATGCCAGGTTTACACCAAGATGCAGTCACAAAACCTTGCAGGCGTGTGGTTGAGAACACAGTGTCACTTTGTAGGTATGTTTTGTACTATCAGGCAGATTCAAATCCCAACCTAATAAGTAAAAAATACTTCCCACACTTCCCACACTGGATGCTGCGACTGTCTGAAGACTCCAAGGTTGTCCAGAATCGAAGTCAGTCTCCTTTGCATCTCGTCTCCTTTGTATCTTTAGTTTTCCTCACCTATTCGTCCCATTTTGAATTCGGACCACGGGCCCTACAGCAGCCGATACAGACGTGAAAATCTCCCATGTCATTTTTCTCCCCTCACCCCTGTCTAGACCAAGCGGTGGTCCCCCATACTGGGAAGGAACGCCAGACAGGGGTCCTCGAGGGGGGGTGCCCATTGATGTAAATAGGTTTCCAATGTAATGGGTTCCTGTACCCCCAGGGTGCAGTCTGTTTTAGATTTAGGTACCAGTAGGGACAGTTTGCGACCTGATTGTGTCCCCTTTTTTTCAGTTTAGTGAGTCTATAAACGGCTACATGCATCACCGAGGGGAGGGGGGGTTCCAATTTAACATCCAGGGGTGGTCCTGAAAAACACTGTCCTCACAGGTCTGTAACTTCCACAGTTAGACTACTGTAATTTCCGGATTATAAGCCGCACCTGACTATAAGCCGCACCAGGCTTATAGTCACATGCTTCATGTTAGAGCATTGGTTTTCAACTTTTTCGCAATCTAACCCTAACCTTAAAGTGGGGGTGCCGTGATTTTTGTATTTTTTCCAATATTGTACATGTTTAATAGGTGACAGTATGTAAATAGACCCCTTGTTGTGTTTTTTATGTACAATGATGTCTTCCCTTTGTATTTAGGGTTTCTTCCTGGCGGCTGAACCTTTCCAGTCAAACGTGCCAATGAAAAAAACTTCAGTATAGTGACATCATGTGCTCAGCTCCTCCCATAACTCCTCCCCCTTTATCATACAACTAAAGCTGTGGGTGTGGCTTCAGTTCAGGTGGATCTCCACCCATCACCACCCACCAGGCAAACCAGGCATACTTAATGAACTGGTGGAGTGGAATCATAATAATGACAGTTTAACAAACACTGTACACTTTTGGGGGAAAAATCTTACTTTTCATATAACATTAATACCTGATGATCATGTTTTATGGTAGAAAAAAATCACGGCACTCCATCTTTAACAATGTCTTCACCCCACAGACCCCAAAACTAAAGATTTCTTTTGGTTTTGTTCACAATTCCAGGATGGATTTTGGCAAACAAAAGAGGCAAAACATCAAAATCAGACCAAAATGAACATGACTTATGACTTATTGATTAAGTGGTGCTAATTTATATGGTGAATATCATAACTCTTGAGAGTGCCCTAGCGGGTCCATTTGGTTTCATTTTTACGCTCTCAAAGAGTTATATCTGGTTAACCAACTTTCTATCATATAGTCTGCGGAGCCCACCAGGAACCTCGAAAATCCATAGATTGGACACACCGTTGTATAAGCCGCAGGGTAGCGTCTTATACTGTAGTCTGGAAATTACAGTACTACTAGAGGCGCCCCGGAGAAGAGATATCATGATGATAACCAAGATGAGGAGGGTCTGTGAGGTCTATAGTGATTGCAAGGTTGACACTCATTGTTCTAGACATCCAGAAGCAGAATTTTAATGGGGAAGGGGCATGGGGCATGGCTGGACCCCCTCCTCCCACACACACACACACTGTTCCCCTCCGGGGCATACAGTTGTGTGACCCACACAGGCACCCATCCGGAAGACCCCCTCCCCACAACACACGCACGCGCACACACACACACACACACACACACACACACACACACACACACACACACACACACACCACACATGAACCCCACGCCCTATACCTACATGACCTCAATAAGGGTGCAGCACCCATCCTGCCCACCAACCCCCTACTCCCTGACCTATTTAGATTTACTGTACAAATAATGTGCACACACACACACACAACAAGGGGCGGATCTAGGCATGGACATGGGCACGGCAATGCCCCCCTAAATGCCCAGTCTGCCCCCACCAAACACGATGGCATGCAAAACAACCCAAGATATTTCAAATTATGTTTAAATATTTAAGCACTGCGAAACATTACTACTGCTACTGACTAACTACAGCTGTGGCACCACTAAACCAACAGCATTTCATCATTGAAAACAGAAAACTCTCTGAGTCAGACCTTTATCTTTATGCATGCTGCGTGTCTGTTGCAACTTCAACAACAACTGATGTTATTATTGATGCTTTACTTGCCTAATAAAAGTCCCGTAATGGAAAATGGTATGGGTGCGGCTTCATCGGCTTCAGCGATGAAGCCACCCCCATTCCATTTTCTCCTGCCCCCCCAATTGGGAAATGCTATATCCATCCCTGACGCACACACGTGCACGCACGCGTGCACACACACACACACACACACACACACACACACACATGCACACACACACACACACACACACACACTGCCCAAATACAGATTTTTCCAGATGAGCCCTGTAAACCGCCTATTAAATCTTTTTATTTACTGTAGTCGTACGTCTGAATAGCAGGTTAAAGAGATACTTCCATATAAATACGACTAAGCCGTACATTTCAGGAGGACATGTCAGAGGTTTTTTTCTTTTCTTTTCCTGTTATTAGTTTAATGAGCTTGTTGTTGATGATACGACATCGGATACATGCTGTTATTTTTTAGTGTCTTCTCTTCAGACAGTAGCTGCCTGGCTGTCTGGCTCAGTTAATCATGGATAATATTGTCGTTAGAGATTTGATGTGTTGTTGCCGTAGCGGCGCGCATCCGCCGCGCAAAACGGGCGCGCATCCGTGCTGACGATGCGTTGCGGCGGCCAGGATTTTCCACGAGTCTTTGCAAAGAGAGCAGCGGGAGGTGCTGAAGAAGTATTCGAAACAGACAGACTGTTTCTGCTATGGAATCCTGTGATTCAAGGACTGGCTTTCCTGCCTTTGGGGCAGTTTGTGCCGAATGTAAATCCAATCCCAGCACCTGATTGGCCAACAGCCCTGTCAATCACTTTGTTCCCAACGTCGTCATCCAATCCCAGCACCTGATTGGCCAACAGCCCTGTCAATCACTTCGTTCCCAACATCAGTTGCTTTCCCAATATTCTTAGGGGTTCATATGAACCAATCACCGTTAAGACAGCCGGTTTGATAACGCCCATCCCAGAAACTGCTGTGGAGGAGAGGTACAATTCAGACTGAGGTCAGGCTAATATATACACAAAATGCACAGAATGTTCCCTTCAAGTTAAATTCACGCCAGTGTGAAGCGTACTGTAATCACATTTGATATTGTTGCAAAGAAAAACATGAGCCGTACAGAGACAAGGTGTCCTTTTGCCATTCCGGAAATGTCCTCTTTTTTCCGCCTGACACATAAGGTTTACGGCAGTGAAGATTAGATATTTGCATTCATGGGCATGTAGCTGAGTTGGACGTACGTCTGATGCGGTGCTATTTTAACACACTTTAACGTGGTTATTTGCATAAGTGCGGTGCGTGGGACCCGGGTTGATAAACGCCACGCGACTAGACTCGACTAGACGAAGCGCCTGCAGTCATAGCTGTATCTAATATTATGTGTGATTTATGTATAAAATGCACTCAACGCTGAAAAATAAAAGCCTTGGCTACTCTGAATATTCCATCAAAGGGCTAGCTATAGGAGACATTGCACCAAGCAGGAGCTTTTATACTTTTCTGCTCTTAACTGACTAGACTTCTTTACATGGTACAACTGCAGCTAGCGCACATTCATTCAGCAAGAACTGGCACAGATTGCGTTAGCTCATTAAGATGTTTTTTTGGATGTCCCGTGGCTTATTATGAGTGTGTGGCTACTAATCGCTGTGCCTAAAATAGCACACATGCAGGCCTCCTGTGTGTACTAAAAAAAAAGACCCGGCCTTGTTTGCTTGTTGTAAGGCCTGTATTCAGTGGCTTAGATTTAACAAGGCTAAATCGACCACATCCTGCCTGCCCTCATGTTGTGATGATAGTCTAGTGTTTACTGTGTCGGTTGTTGTTGCTGTTAGTTTTCATTAATGCCGTGATGCGAGAGAGCGTACACAGAAATGACCTTTCTCGTGTGGAATAATTGCAATTAACATCACCTCATCGTGTTTGTCTTGTTGGCATTGAGCATTGGAACCGTTTGGCTTGACAAATGACTTGAATATATATACAGAATTACTGGCTAAATTGGGAAATGTTATACATTTTTCAGCATGGAAACGATTATGCGGAAATGATTGCGATTGTCTCAGATAATTAGACAATTATGTGGTAATCGTGACAAGCCTGGAGTTACCCCCGCTCCCACCATTTCTTTTTGGGTGACACTGCCCAGTGTTGCCAACTTGGCACATTTGTCGCTATATTTAGCTTTTTTCAGACCCTCCTAGCGCCAAAATTAGTGAAAAGCTCCTGGCGGAAAATCTAGTGCTTTTTGGCTGGTGAGTTGGGGCGAAATTGATCGACAGCCACCAGAGATAAAATCCTCATTTTTCACCATTTTCCCTCCTGTGACAGTGCCCCAGGCTAAATAATGGTCAGTTGCTTAACCAGATGTAACTCTTTGAGAGACCAAATGGACCCGCAAGGGTCCATTTGGTTTCATTTTTACGCTCTCAAGAGTTAAAATATTCATCATGTGAATTAGCCCCAAGTCTACACAACCTGGGAATGTAGAAGATGAATGGTCATTTTGATCTGTATCAACTCTTCCATGCAAGCATCTAGCGCATTCTAGTGCATTTTGGAAGTGCCACTAGTTCTCTCTCTCTCTCTCTCTCTCTCTCTCTCTCTCTCTCTCTCTCTCTCTCTCTCTCTCTCTCTCTCTCTCTCTCTCTCTCTCTCTCTCTCTCTCTCTCTCTCTCTCTCTCTCTCTCTCTCTCTCTCTCTCTCTTCCCCCCCCCCTCTCTCTCTTTCTATCTCTGACCTTGTCTGTGGCCCTGTGGGAGGCCTGCCTGGGTATAGAGAAGTCCACATTTCTGATGTGACACCAAAGTGCCATGCATGGCATTATTATGTAGAGAGTGTTTCCCTTGCTGCACTGCGTTAGTGTCCATGTCTCTGCCCCACATACAGCACTGCTGATCCTACTGTATCTCCCACCAGCCCCATACATCAGTCATGATCCAACCATAGCCACAAACATCCACCCCCTCCCCTCTTCTTCATCAGATGCCTTGACTGTTTCCTCTGACACAATCCCTTCTGGGCTTGCAGATATTTGAAGTCCGCGACTATACCTTGAGCAGAGTCCCATTGGCAATGGAACTGGTTCTGTCCTTTGTGTTAAACGCCAGTCCTTCATAAGCTTGAAGCCAAACATAGTGCACTCCCATTCACACTCCCTGTAGTAAGTCTTTTCCTAGCCCCAAGTCATCTTTCTGTTTGTCACCTGATTGCGTTGCATCAGGGTCATCTACCGTCCTATTCATACTCCAGTTTTTCGGTGATCAGGTGACCACCGAAAATCATGTTGTGCTTTGGTGATACGCAACTCACCGCTCATCCAAATGAATCTCTCATGTCTTCACTAACCACTGTAACGTAGCGCTATATTGGATCACTCCAATTGGTCCTTCAGTAAGTCCCTCCCCAATCCATACTTGTCCAATCGGCACATCAGAAGAGGAAAGCTCGACCAGGAAAGCTTGACCTGGATTAAGCAACGAAGTTGCTAAGCAAATTGGGCTGGCAGTGGGATATTGAGAACGGCTCATTGGAGTGATTCGACTGCTTAACTTTACAGTATTGTATTGTGCAGCTGTACAACACAGTGTATACTGTACTGTATGTTATGTACCTGTTTCTGATGTATTGTTTTGTCTTCTTTTCCACAGCTGGGACGAGAGCAGCTCCATCAGCAGCGGTTTGAGTGACGGCTCAGACAACCTCAGCTCTGAGGAGTTCAACACAAGTCCCACCCTCAACTCCCTTCCCACCACTCCCATTGGCTCCCGCAGAAACTCAGCTGTGGTGGTAAGCGCCCCGCGCACGCACGCGCGCGCACACACACACACACACACACACACACACACACACACACACACACACACACACACACACATTTGGTTTCATTTTTACGCTCTCAAGAGTTAAAATATTCATCATGTGAATTAGCCCAAATCTACACAACTAGAGAATGTAGAAGATTATGGTCATTACATTCTCTAGTGGTATGTTTCCGTCTCTAGTGCTTCCCTTCAGCATCTAGCGCATTCTAGTGCATTTTGGATTTTGGCAGTTGGCAACACTGAGACACACACACACACACACACACACACACACACACACACACACACACACACACACACACACACACACACACACACACACACTGACACAGCTGTGTGGTGTTGATGGATTGGCCACAGAACAGCGCCAAACCGTTAATCCAGCGCGAGTATTGATGAGGTGCCGAGTGATTTGTAATACACACTCTCTCGACATGAAGGGAAGAACATGCACACACACACACACGCTCTCTCTTTACTCTCTTATGCACACACACGTGCGTGACTGCGTGTGCACGCATGCTCGCACACGCACAAAGGAGCTAATAGGACATGATGTCCTGCAGGGAATCAAGCCGGCCGCCCGTATTCGAGGCACACACGGCGATGTTTATCACCTCTGCAGCGATCGATTACGCAGCGCACGTGCGCCACACACACACACACGCATGCAGCATGCACCGTCCACGCATGCTGCATGCACCATGCATGGTGCAGGCTATGCTGCAGAGCTGCACCAAATGTAACGCTGCATTGCTTCAGTGCAGTCATTCCTGAGGACTAGACTGTGTATGTCAGTAGTACATGGGTGTGTATGTATTGGTGCACATGTATGGTGCAGTGGATCGGAGGAGCCATTGGAAATTGATTGATGGATTGATTCATGTATTGAATACTTCATTAGACACATAAGAAGGTCCTCCTTTCCATCCTGGGCCTGAATTATAAAGAGCATGTTTTAGGTTTTCACTTATCAATCAAGCAATCGTTGAAGGGGAATTCCACCCATATTCAAGATTTTATTTCTGACAGAAAAATAGCCCCAAAAAGAAAAAAAAAAAATCATTAACATGTTGAAACACAACTTGATCATCAAGTTGTGTTTCAACATGTTACTGATTGATTTTTGTTCCAACCTCCATTTCTAGATAACATAGAATGGAGGAACTTGTTTTATCATGTGCACAGAACATCTCTAAGGTATACGAATGGCTTGGTAAAATGTTGACAATGGGAGAAATTCCCTTTTAATCATGCCTATACTGAAGACTCAAAAACTCTTACCATACATATTCTTTCATGTTAACCTTATATTAATCTTAGTGTTTTCCCTGTTTATTATCTAACGGGGGGGTCCCCGCTTTCAACAACCTGACGGCCCACCAGTGAGCCTCCTCGGCCCACAGGTTGAAAACCTGCAGTGCTTTATTACAGTGCAAACCTTTTCAAAGCTGTGATTCTTCCCTCAGCTCCCACCACCCCCAGTCTGTAACTGTAAGGGTGCCAGACAGTGTGTGGGTGCATGTGTGTGTTTATTTGTACGTGCACATTTCCCAATCTGTCTGATGTAGGTCACACCTCCACATTAGTGTGGGCTGTATGGATGAAGTGGTGGGTGGGAGTTGGGGAGGAGAGAGAGAGAGAGGGAGGAAACGGGGTAACCATGGCAACCTCACTGCACACACACGGGATGCTGAGATCGCTGGAACGGCCCTTTGTCTTTTCCGTTGTACTGAAGGACACGAGTGGAACGGCACCATCTGTACATACAGTACAGTATAGATCAGGGTGGTACGGGGATCACCAGTCAGTGGTCCTTGAGAGGGTTCCAGGTGGTCCCTCAGCTAAGTTGGTTAACCAGATGGAAAAGTGGTAAACCAGATGTAACTCTTGAGAGCGTAAAAAATGAAATTTGTGAAATGAAATTCATTTTTTTACGCTCTCAAGAGTTAAAAATCTTCATCATGTGAATTAGCCTAGTCTACACAACTAGAGAATGTAGAAAATTAATGGTCATTTTTGTTTATGTATGTTTGACTGTGTTGTTTCCCCAAATCCAGCCTGGAATTGGGGACAATAGCAAAATGAATCTTTAGTTGTGGGGTCTGTGGGGCTAAAATGTTATCAAAAGGTGGTCCAAATAAATAGTGGGTCCTGGTATCAAAAAGGTTGAAAACCACTGGTATAGAAGATCACACGCATGCATGCATGCATGCGCGCACACACACTCACACACACACACACACACACACACACACACACACACACACACACACACACACACACACACACACACACACACACACGAATACACTCCACGTGGGGGGCCCATCTGCAGCCCCACATCCGGGCCAGTCAGCCGGACGTAAAACCGGGACAACTCCCTCCTACCTCCAAGCCTTGTTGTGGTTGTCATAGTAACCATTCACCCCCTCCCTACAGCATCATTACCATGGCAACCAGGCATCATCATCAGCACCACTACAGCCGACATCGCTCTGATAGCCTTCCAAAAAAGGACAAACTGTTCAAACTGTGTTTCTTCCTCTTTTTCAATACCAAAACGAGTTAGTGGTCAGTCCTCCACCTTTAACTGCCCGGGACTGTCTTATTACTAGTAATAATGATCACTAGACTAATTAGTACTTAGATTAATACTAGCGATGCTGCTGGAACTACTGTAATGTCGTCCCGTTTGTTTTGGAGCCTCGAAATGGCACAACGATCGGCATGGGCTTGTGTAGTGTAGTGCATCGCATCGGTTTTCAACCTTTTTCATACCAGGGCTATTTATTCATAATTTTAGCCACAGACCTCCATTTGATGACATTTTAGCCTCACAGACCCCCAAAACTAAAGATTTCTTTTGCTTTTGTCCTTTTTTCCAGGACACAAAACAGTCAAACTACAGATCAAAATGACCATTAATCTTCTACATTCTCTAGTTGTGTAGACTTGGGATAATTCACATGATGAGTGTTACAACATCTGTAATGGGTGAAGCATAGATGATCATCAGTGATTGAAACAACATAGTGCGATCTTTCCAACAAAATGTTCGGAGGTCGGAGATAGTATGAACACAGCCCTTTACTTCATGGTGTCTTTTGGCATTAAACAGAAGTGGAGTGTCAAGGCAGACATGCAACCCAGATGCGGACAGAGTATTTTATTACTCAAAAAAAAAAAAGAAAAAAAAAAGATTATTCCAAAACTTTCAAGGCAAAATGCCCATAAAATAAAAGACCATGAAGGCAACTACTACTTGAAGTCCAAAACGTGTCCAAAATCAGAAGTGATACTGGGGTCTTGGACTGGACCTTGCATGGAGAGAGATGGTCAGGCTGGCAGAGCACAGAGAGAGGAGAGTTATTACAGAGGCAGCTCCAGAAAAGGAGCGGAATAGAAATGTGTTAAGTCCTCACAAAACACAACTGACCTCCAGGATAAAACACAGAGGTCCATAGTGGTTTTCAACCAGTGGTCCGGGGACCACCAGTGGTCCTTGGGAGAGTTCCAGGTGGTCCACAGGCTAAATGATGGACAGTTTGTTAACTGGGTGTAACTCTTTGAGAGCGCAAACATGAAACCAAATGGACCCTTCCGGGTCCATTTGGCTTCATGTTTACGCTCTCAAGAGTTAAAATATTCCTCATGTGAATTAGCCCCAAGTCTACACAACTAGAGGATGTAGAAGATTATTGGTTATTTATGATCTGTATGTTTGACTGTTTTGTTTCCCCAAATCCAGCCAATGATGGTATTGTGGACAAAAGCAAAAGAAATCTTTAGTTTTGAGGTTCTGTGAGGCTAAAATGTCATCAAATGGCAGTCCTCTGTGGCTCAAATTCAGAGAAAAATAGTGGGCCCTGGTATCAAAAACCACTGATTTATAGAGTAAGAGTAGGTTACCCTAAAGTCCATTCATATCATACTGAAGTCCTCACTATTGAAACCAGTACGCTAAATGGAGGCGCGGCTCGGTCACAAACCCTGAAGTTTCAGTAAAGGGCTGAAGTTTCAGTAAAAAAGGCTCTAGTTTCATTAAGTCATTGTGTATGGGGAGGTATTTGAGTACAATACGAACAATTCGCAGATTATCTTACGGAATGTCAGGTCCGTGCTCTTTGCAGGAGTTTGGCGTGAGACTGGGGTTGGGCTGTCACTGAGTGCAGACACAGCACAGGTGTTTATTTTGTGGTCTCTCTCTCAGGTGATTGGAGAACAGCCAGGTGGTATAATTGCCAGGACACGCCTCCCCCCGAAAGTGGAATGCATGCAGCAACCTAATGGACGTAGAAAATAGAAAAGTCAGAACAAAGCTGCCATGACACAGATTTTGTTTAGCGCACCATTGTGTCTTTCTCATATACACACCAGCGGCGGATGTAACATTTCCCATTGAGGGGGGTAGGAGAAAATGGTATGGGGGCGACTTCATCACCCGTGGCGCGAAGCGACACGGGCGATGAAGCCGTTCATCACATGAAGCCGTTAATCGCTGCATGTCTGTTGCAACAGACAATGCAGCATGCATAAAGCTAAAGGTCTGACTCAGAGAGTTTTCTGTTTTCAATGATGAAATGCTGTTGGTTTAGTGGTAGCCTGGTCTAGCCCTCAATGATTTTGGCCTTGGGGGGCGGGGGTGTCGTGGGATCCACACGGCGGAAGTGCTGCGCTCTGATTTGATCTCACTAACGTGTCGTCATCCCCGGCCCCTCCCGCGCCCGTCCACTGCTGTTCTACGTCACATTATTTAGAGCGACGCCCACCCCGGAAGGTTCACTCCCACTTGAAGGCCACTTTCCAACGTGCGTTAGTCCAGGCTTTCCGTTTTCGCGCAAGGCGAGCGAAAATGAAAGCCTGGGTGTCGAGGCTAGTTTAGTGGTGACGCAGCTGTAGTTAGTTAGTAGCAGTAGTAGTGTTTCAAATCGTTTTAAATATAAGCACTTGGGTTGTTTTGCATGGCATCATGTTTGGTAGGGCAGTCTGGGCATATGCCCATGCCTAGATCCGCCGCTGACACACACACACACACACACACACCCACACACACATTTGCAGCTTTTTCGGCTTTTATTGGCAGTGTAGGAAACATGGAAAGACATGGGGAGTGGCACGAAACAAAGGGATTGGAATTTGGGACTCGAACCCACAACACGAAACCAGGCTGTGTTGAGGCCTAT
>CM076968.1:9857366-9859866 GCA_039105355.1 Benthosema pterotum | reverse complement strand
GTCTAGACTCCCCCTCCCCCCCCCTCCCCGATTTCCGAGTTCGGATCACCACAGAAGTGATGCAAGAATGTATAATTTATTAGAAAAAAGAAGAAAACAGTGATCTGGTTTCATGTCAATTATAAAGCTTCTTTGACAGTGCTGCCCCGTCAAAATTTGGATTATAATGGATTTGGATTATAATGATGACGGCGTGCACCGTCACAAGCAAGCAAGGGGAGCGATTTTTGTGTTCATGCATTCCGGCACTGCTGATGTTTTTCAGCGCAGGCTCTTGTTTTGAAGATCCAAAGTTCCCGAAACCAGATGCAAAACAAACAAACAAACAAAAATAAGGCTACCTTGTTCAATTCTGTAGGCCTAACTGTGATAATCTGGTTCTTTGGTGATGGATCGCTGAATAAAGCATGCTTTGATCAAAATTATTGGTCCACCCATAGCAACCTAGAACAGTGGTTTTCAACCAATGGTCCGGGGACCAACAGTGGTTCTTGAGTTGGTTCCAGGTGGTCCCCAGCTAAGTTGGTTAACCATATCCAAAGTTGGTTACCAGATGCAACGCCTGAGTGCGTGAAAATGCTTTACGCTCTCAAGAGTTAAAATATTTGGCATCTGAATTAGTCCGAGTCTACACTCAGAATACAGGTCATTGTTATCTGTATGTTTGCCTGTTTTGTTTCCCAAAACCATATTGTGTACAAACGCATAAGAGATCTTTAGTTTTGGGTTCTAAAAACTAAATAAATAGTGGGCCCCGGTATCAAAAAGGATGGAAACCCCCAACCTGGAACCATTCATGTGTTCTTTAGCGTAATCACTGAGAAAAACCCTTCTGACGTCAATGGCGGATAATGTGTTAAGGTGATTGCATACAAACTTGACATTTTCTCTCTCTCCCTCTCTCTCTCCAGCTGCGTACAGATGCAGAGAAGCGGTGCCTGGTGGAGAGCGGTCTGTCCTGGGACAGCGACAACACCAAGCCGGGCCGGACGGGGAAGAGCCTGGGCGGCGGCGGAGGAGGAGGAGGAGGGGGCGGAGTCTATGACACGGGCAGCCTGAAGTCGGAGGCCACGCACAAATGGAAGAAGACACAGCAGCAGCAGCAGCAGAGGACGACGGCGACGCCCTCCCCGCAGGGGGAGGGGCTAACGGAGGGAGGAGGCGGAGTCAGGGAGCTGAAGAAGCCCCAGAGCCTGCTGGGACAGTCCATGAGGAAAGCAGGCCGCAACCCCCCCATAGGCGTCACCTCGCCCATCGCACACACACCACCACAGCAGCAGCAGCAGCAGACTGGGATGAAACTGCCAGGTAAGTGGCGAGGAGGGGGACAGTACACACACAGCACCGCTCAGTTCACAACGGGTGTGATTTTTGTCTGTAGAACACAAAAGTACGTCAAGGTTAGTTGGTAGAACACAAAAGTACGTCGTACGACAGCATAGGTCTATGGTTATAGGAATGTTCGTTTAGGGCATATTTAAAGGACAGTGGCAGCCAAGTCTCATGCACTAACTCGGCATGGTAATATCACTGTAAAAAATATTAGTCTGGAATTCCAACAACAACACCCCACCCCCACCCCCAAAAGTGCCACTTTGAATAGTGGGCTTCGATTGGCTCCCCACGACTAGGGGTATGCGAATTGCACTTCAATCCGACGAGTGCCAGACCCAATCTGACCGACCCAAGGGATTTTTCTTTTTTTGGTTTCCAGGCCTTATGCACATGCATGCAGGCACACAGGCATACACACAGGACGCCAGTGGCTATACTCAACCAATGATTTTCAATGAGTCGCTGCATTAACAACAGTGTGTGGCTCTAATAATAACACTAAGTACATTGGATCCATTAGAACACTGGTTATTTCCACAACACCTACAAAACAATATGCAGGTCGGCACCGTCAGGCTTAAACCTCACATCTCCAATTTCCTGCAAATGTCTTACCTACTGCGCATTGCGCTCCTGTCGATCCAGTAATTTTCACTATTTTCAAATGTTTCAATAAAAAGAGGTGAGTTTTTTAGGGAACGTACACATTTTCCACTCCGACAGGCAGCAACGATACATATAATGTAGATTCATAATGTTGACACTCACATTCCACACACACACACACACACACACACACACACACACACACGGTGTGGGTTTTCCCGGGCGGGGCCTCGTACATCTGCCTGTCGTTCTCGGCGGTTTCTCGGGGAGTCGAGCTGCCTCCCTCCCTCCCTCCGTAGTTTTTCTGCTGACGATGCGCGACAGACACATCGTCTGAAGCAACCGCCGTGTCTGTCACATGCGTCCCAGAGAGTGAGTGTGAGTGTGTGTGTGTGTGTGTGTGTGTGTGTGTGTGTGTGTGTGTGTGTGTGTGTGTGTGTGTGTGTGAGTCAGGGGCGGATGTAACATGTCCCGTTTGGGGGGGCAAGAGAACACGTTGGAGAAGCAGGAGAAAATGGTATGGGGGCGGCTTCATCGCCCGTGTCACTTCGCGCCACGG
>CM076968.1:9397366-9852366 GCA_039105355.1 Benthosema pterotum | reverse complement strand
TTTTCCACAGCCATGCTGAGTGTTTGTGTGTCCGTGTGTGTGTGCATGTGTGCGTGTGTGTGCGTGTGTGTGTGTGTGTGGGTGTGTGTGTGTGTGTGTGTGTGTGTGTGTGCGTGTGCGTGTGTTCGCAATAATCTCACTGCTCACACTTGTGTCACACACACTCACACACCATTGACTGGAAAAACGTTGGGAGGCCTGTTTAGCTCATTGGGACGGAAAAGTGGCGTAAGTGAATGATAACATCATGACTATATGCTGCGAACGTGTTCATATATCTCAGTGTTACGAATGGATACTGTCAATAAGACATTGTGTGAGAGAGAGGTTGTCCACTTGTCCGTGTGTATGTGTGTGTGTGAGTGTGAATGAGTGAGAGATTCTGTTTGTGTGTGTCTGTCTACATGCCCACGTGTGTGTGAGAGAGACAATGCTGTTCTGATGTGCGTGTGTGTCTGTGCTCTCTCTGTACACTGTCTGTATCCTGCTTCTTATCGGCGCTACAGACAGACCTCGTAGGTGTTCGGAGCTGATAAGTCCCCTCATGGACTCCCCAGAGTCCCCCCCCATATGGTCACGACCCGTCCCGGAACAACGGTGGGACTATATCTGATGGTTTAGTCACAGATGACTCAGTTGTCCTGTCTTTCGTCTCTCTCTCTCTCTAGGTACGGTGAAGTCCGACATGAAACCGGCCGACAAGTCCCGTCTGGCGGTGAAGTCGTCGTCGGGGCTGCAGCGCTCGTGCTCGGACGCCGGCAAAGACCGGCAAAGCGGAGAGCCGCGCAAGCCGCCGTCCGGCCTGGTCCGACCCTCCACCGCCGGGAGCGGCGGCGGAGGAGGGAGGAAACTTCGGCTTCAAGAAGCCCCAAAACAACAACTCCACCAACACAGGCGGCAGCAGCAACATCCCCGGCGGCTCCGCCACCGTCGGAAAGATCCCCAAATCGTCGGGTATCCCCATCAAACCCACGGCGGGGGAGGAGGAGGAGGAGGAGGTGGGCGTAAGACGAGCCTGGACGTCTCCAACAACGGCGACAACAACAGTTTCAACGCCAGGAACTCGCTCCAGTACCGGTCCTTACCTCGCCCGGCCAAGACCAGCACGCTGACGCTGACCCGGCCCAGCTCGGCCCGGCCCGCCATCACTACCACCACCAACGTGGACCCGGGGCTGATGAAACCGGCCCCCATCGCCGCTCCTCAGCAGACCTCCTCCTCCTCCTCCAGGCTCAAAGAGCCAGGCCACTCCGGTAAAACCGTGGGAGGAGGCGGACGTGGCGGGATCCCCAGCCCCGGGCCGGTCAACCAGACGGACCGGGAGAAGGAGAAGGAGAGAGCCAAGGCCAAGGCGGTGCTGTCCGACTCGGATTGTTGCGGAGGAGGAGGAGGGGGTTCCCTGAAGGCCAGTCCCGCCCAGACCCCGTCGGAGAACGGCGGTAAACTGCACGGCCTGAGACCCCCCAGCGGAAGCGGGACGAAAGGCACGGATCTGCCCTCGCCCAACACGCACAGGTGTGGACTGTTGGTTGCGTGAATCGCATATCGCTAAAACCACTCGACGCCAGAACCGCATAGACGTAGAGCTACTGTTTATGTATATACTCGGACTTACCATTAGAACGTCCCTGTTGTTGTTGACACATTGCTCTCGTTCGACTTGTGTGCCATAATATAACCGTCCACTCCATTGGGATCCATTCGGGACAAAAATGTTCCACACTCTTTTCTCGAAATAATGCATTCTTTTTTGTTAAAAGCACCCCGCATTTAGATCATTATAGCGATTTTTCACTGCAAAATTCCACCGATCGATACGAGAGCACACGAAACACGTAACTCCCAGAGCAGCCCTGTTTCGCTCTCAGTGGAAAAACACTGGTTGGTTTACCTGAATGGGAGTCTATGATAGTGCCTATGGACCTATATAGCAACCCCTGCAGGTAACTCTTTGAGAGCGTAAACATGAAACCAAATGGACCCTTGCGGGTTTCATGTTTACACTCTCAATAGTTAAATCATTCACCATCTGAATTAGTCTACACAACTAGAGAATGTAGAAGATTAATGGTCATTTTGATCTGTCTGAGTCTTTTGTTTCCCAAATCCAGCCTGGAATTGTGGACAAAAGCAAAAAGAAATTTTTAGTTTTGGGGGTCTGTGGGGCTAAAATGTCATCAAATGCTGGTCTGTGGCTCAAATGCAGAATAAATAGTGGGCCCTAGTATCAAAAAGGTTGAAAACCACTGTTTTGGAAGTCAACTTTTTTCCGCTTTTTCCGCAGGTTATCCGGCGTGCGCAGCCTGGGCAAGCCTCCCTCCATGTCCCACCACCTGGACAAGCTCAACTCCAACGGCGTGGAGGTGGTGGACCCCCTGCTGCCTCCCAAGATCCCCCCGTACTCCAAGCTCCAGGACCTGGTCAGCTCCCCCAGCCCCCCCTCCTCCTCCTCTGGCCTCATGACGCCCAGCCCCGCCCCTGTGCTCAACGTCAACTCCTCCGCCTGCTTCTCATCCTCGGGGATCGGTGAGAAGCAAAGAACAAACTGCTTTACAGTCCGAAGAGATCCCGTGCAATCTACATGGCAGTCACACACACACACACACCGTCCTAGATCTCACCAAGTTATAAGAGACACAAGTTCCGACCCTGTACCGAAAGGGTTGAAACTTGGCAACATGTTGCCTCCTCTTCATTTGAGAGAAGGTTTTGAACTCGCATGGGTTCAAAGGGTTAAAACGATGGGTTTCCTCGGAGCCCCTTTAAATAGTGAATTCCATTGTGATGAAGTCGCACCCATACCATTTTCGTCACTTTTATTGGACAAGTAAAGCAATCAATATCAACACCAGTTGTTGTTGAAGTTGCAACAGACACGCAGCATGCATAAAGCTAAAGGTCTGACTCAGAGAGTTTTCTGTTTTCAATGATGACATGCTGTTGGTTTAGCGGTGCCAGTATTGAAGTTAGTTACAGTCGTCGTAGTAGTAGTAGTCGTGTTTCAAATCATTTTAAATATACTGTAAGCACATTCATTTGAAATATCTCTGAAATGTTGGTTGTTTTGCATGCCATCGTGTTTAGCGGGGCAGTCAGGGCATTTATGGGGGCATTGCCCCCCCAATGCGCAATTGCGCATGCCTAAATCCGGCCCTGATATACTACTTTACAACATTTTCAACTGTTTTCATCACAGTGGTAAACACTTGAGATTGTCACTGGTGGTACCACCCTGGCAGGAAAGTGGTAGCACCAGAAAAACTGGTACCACAAAGTACCACAATGCTCTCTGCTGCCAGTTAATGGCAGCAAAGAGCTAATTTATATCCTGATGCTTGCTTTATTATTATTATGCTTTACCAATGTAAAAAGCTGTGTTTCTCCCATGCCAATAAAGTTCCTTGTTGTGTTTTGAATTGAAATTTCCCCCAGGCTTGGGGCCGAGGCAAGTCTCCGCCCTGGGCATGGTGGGGGGCAGCGGCAGTGGCGTCGGCGGAGGTTCAGGGAACACCTCCCCCCACCTGTACCCTCGCCTCTCGGGGCTACACCGCAGCATGGAGTCCCTGCCCCTGCAGATGAGCCTGGCTCCGGAGAGACAGCTCCAACACCCGCAGGGCATGGAGGACGGAGACAGCCGGACTGGGACGACGACGCGAGGTTACCCAGGAACGGAGCCCCGAGACAGGGAGGACAGAGGAGGACCCGGCCCCTGGCTGTGGTGGATGGAGTTCCGGGAGCAGAACCTCGCTGACTCTGTCAGACTGGTGGGTCTCCTCTCCGCTGGTATCCAGATCTTGATCCATGCACGGACAGTGGATTTGGGATCTATTTATGGGGTCAGAGAGCAGTCTTTACGGGGTCACAATTCGAGTAAAACTAGTATTTTTTTTCCACATTGAAGGTATACTAAGTGATTTCGCTTAAAGGGGAATGAGCTCTTCTCTCTAGTGTCCAATGACAATCCAAATACTTTAGCAACTGTTGCTATGGTCAAGCTATAGTCAAGCTTTCCTCTTCCAATGTGCCTATTGGACAAGGCCGATTGGGGAGGGACTTAGATTGGGGAGGGACTTAACCCTAACGGGTTCATTTGGTTCCATTTGTACGCTCTCAGAAAAAAAGAAGCGTCTAAAGAAATCCATTAACATGGTGAAAATCCATCTTGATGATGTCATCAAGATGTTTCACCATGTTAGTGGTTTTCTTCAGACCTCCATTTCTTGGGAACATGTCCACCCAGCACCTCTAGGGTATACTAATGACATATTAGAATGTTGAAAATGGGTGGACTTCCCCTTTAACCCTTTCCCAGCCAAGGACGAGATTGGATGAGTTAGGCCCCGGCTACATTTTTTTTCTTCAAAAAATGAAAATTATTAAATAAATAAAAACTTGGTCCTAGAGCCAATTGGGGAAAAAAAGACATTTGCAGTTAATGGGTAATTTTTAGGCGGACATTTTTATCTTTCTCTCTAATGTCTTTGGTGACCATAATATGGTCACCAAAGACATTAGAGAGAAAGAGGATTATAAGGAGTTCCTCCCTGTTTGGAGCCTTTCGTCCAATCAGGATGAGAGTGGGGGTGGGACTTGGAGTATGTGCTGCTTGGCCTGTTGCACTTACCCCAACTGTGGAGTGTGTGCATGTGCATATTTAGTTACTGGCAGGTGGAGAGGAGGGTTTTCCAAATCGCCCAAATCACCGGATTGCTCCTTTTAATAAATAATGAAAGTCGCTCACACCACATGGCACGAAGCGATGCGTTAGACACTGGTAGATTTGCTGTTTTCACTTGGAGGTTTGGGTCCCCGCGGGGCAAACGTCTTTTAATCTCTCCTTTGGGCCTCGATCTGACAAGTCACATCAAACTCTACCCCTGTAATGCATCATAATGGAATGCAATATGATGTGTTACTCTGCATACACGCAATCCTTTCATCCCTAAAACACTAACAGGGCTATGCAGCTCCACCTACTGGTCTGCTGTGGAACTGACGCACACTACACTCAAGTGCCCTTGAGGGGTGGAAGGCAAAGCAGTTGTTTACTTGTGTGGCAAATTTAAACAGCGAGGTCATTCAGAGAGGTTCTTGAGAAACAAAACAGTAAGACACTAAGGGCACTAACAAGACCAATGCAACACTCGAAAAGCATTTGAATACAATTAAAACAAGGCACCAAAATAACCCCCGAAAGCTCTAATTTGCTGCCGGCAAGAAGGTCGGCGCCTTACATGTTTGTTTTTTTTTTCTTCCTTCTCGGCTCGCCATCTGTGCGTGAATGTACATTTCAAAGCACTTATGCAAATGCACCCATTGAAGGACCAGGAGGAACTGGACTTGGTTAGGGTTATTATGGGCTCCGCATTCAGTCCTCTCCCTTCTCGCGTGACAGCGAGGACGGAGACAATAGTAATCAATCCTCTTGTGCGTTCACACAAGTGGCCACAGATGCAAATGAGATGGCATTTGATGACGAAAACGCTCTTTACCCTGTGAAAAGGTTAGAGCCTTTTTTATGGCCGGATGTGGGGGTGGCCAGGGGCGGATGTAACATTTCCCAATTGGACGGGGCAGGAGAAAATGGTATGGGGGATCGGCTTCGTCGCCGCACCCATACCATTTTTGATTACAGGACTTATATTAGACAATTAAGCATCAATAACAACATCAGTTGTTGTTGAAGTTGCAACAGACACGCAGCATGCATAAAGCTAAAGGTCTGACTCAGAGAGTTTTCTGTTTTCAATGATGAAATGCTGTTGGTTTAGTGGTGACAAAGCTGTAGTTAGTTAGTTAGTAGCAGTAGTAGTGTTTCAAATCACTTTCATTTGAAATATATTTGAAGTGTGGGTTGTTTTGCATGCTGTCGTGTTTGGTGGGGCAGTCTGGACATTTAGCCCCTCCATGCCCCTCCATGCCCATGCCTAGATAGATACGCCTCTGGGGGTGGCAGCAACAATTGCAGCGTGGAGGGGTTTGTAGTCGGTGTCCTGCTTCCAATTAGCAACCAGTAAACCTCCCTATCTCCTCTTCAACCCAAGCTCCATTTATTCCATCCTAGTACCTACCAGGTTTCTGCTCGACGCGCTCGATATATGGAGTTTAAGTGTTTTTTTCTTTTTTTAGAAATAGGTCTGATTGGCACTTCATGTTACTTAATTACCATGATGGTGGAATCGAGGCGAAAGCTAGGAATTAACTAACGGGGAAATGCGAGCGGCTGCTTACAGATGCTCACTGTCTGTGTCTCTCTCACACGCACTCACGCACACACACACACACACACACACACATACACACGTACACAGGCGTACACAAAGTGAGGGGTTGGAAGGGCATTATTAGCGCAGGCTGTTATCAATGCTGTAACGGTGGTGGTGAATGAGGTCATAATTAGAGCCTGGTGCTTTATATATGCCAAAGGAAGAAAGAAAGGGGGGAAAAAATAGAGGCCAGCGCATGGCTGCCTTCAGTACTACTGGATTAAATAATGACAATGTCTCTATCTCTCTCCAGCAGCTCTCAGAGGGACAGGAACACACTGCCCAAGAAAGGCCTGAGGTAACTGCAGCACACGCAAAAAAAACACACAGACACACACATGCCCGTATGCCAGTGATGGGCAAGTTGCTGGGAAAGTGTAGTAAGCTACACTACTTAGTGTAGTAGTGTAGCTTCACTACAAGCTATTCCCAGAACAAATGTAGTAAGCTACACTACAAGCAGGGGTGTAGTGGAGGAGGGACACGGGGGGACGGCGTCCCCCCCCACTTCTCACATCTAAAAATTTTTTGGGGCAAAAGTAGGCCTATGTTTTTTGACCCGCTAGGGTCCATTTGGTTCACATTTGTACACTCTCAGGAAAAAAAATGGAAATGGGTGGAATTCCCTTTAAGAGGCGTCCCCCCACTTCTAAAAGTACCACCACAACACTGACTACAAGCTACGGGAAAATGTAGTTAAGCTATGTAGCTTAGCTACTTGTAGCAAGTTACTGCCCTTCAGTGATGTACGCACAAATGAAGCAGTAACATAAACTGTGCTCTTTTTCCCGAACTCGTCTTCCAGACGTCTTCTATCTTATTTCTACACAAAGGTCTTCGTGACCCTTTCAACCCCACAGGTGCGCAAATCCCTGTGAATGACAGGCACTAATCCTTATACCCCGTAGGGCCTGTTTTTAAACATAGTTCGCTGTCACTCCTGCCTCAAATCTCACCCTCGACAAAATTGCTCGTCTTTCCATCCATCCTATTGTTTGTCAGAACCAAAACCTCAGTCTGACAGTTTAGTGAAATGCCTTCAGGGTTACAGGGGGGAGAAAATGGAAATGTTATTCTAAGGCAAGGAATGACAGATATAGAGAAAGAACTGAGTGACAAGTACAGTTCTCATCTTCAGATGAGAGGCCACTGTTGAGGTATAGGGAAGCAATCTGATGTCCATATAGGGCAGGGGTTTTCAACCGACCACCAGTGGTCCCTGAGAGGAATGCAGGTGGTCCCCAGGCTAAATGATAGAAAGTTGGTTAACCAGATGTAACTCTTTGAGAGCGTAACAATGAAACCAAATGGACCCCGGCGGGTCCATTTGGTTTCATGTTTACACGCTCAAGACTAAACATTCATCATGTGAATTATCCCCAAGTCTACACAACTACAGTACAGTAGAGAATGTAGAAGATTAATGGTCATTTTGATCTGTATGTTTGACTGTTTTGTTTTCTCCAAAATCCACCCTGGTATTGTCGACAAAAACAAAAGAAATCTTTAGTTTTGGGGTGTGTGGGGGCTAAATTTTCATCAAGTGGTGGTCCGTGGCTGAAATTCTGAATGAATAGTGGTCCCTGGTATGAAAAAGGTTGAAAACCTCTGGAGTAGTAGTCTGAATACGCAAGACTATGAAGCAAAGCAGGACAGTTTGAAAACATGACAACAACAAAAAAAAAACGTACCATATCTGTTGTGTAGATATTGTAACTTTCCATTGTATTTTTCCTCTTTGGCAACGTAAACGTCTGTTTTCTCATGCCAATCGTGTTGTCTCCCGACAGTTTCAACGGAGCGCCGCAGGGCGAAGACCAAGAGGCCAAGGAGAGGAGACACTCGCACACCGTCCTGAGCATGACGGACTCCTCACGCACCCCTCCTCTGCTGCCCTCGCCCACCTCCCTGCCCCGCACCGCCAAGACCGGCCTGGGTGAGTGCAGCAGAGCGCACGCAGTACGCACGCACAACAACAACAACAACAACAAGCGCACGCACACACTGTCCCGCACCGCCGCCAAGAACAGCACGGGTGAGTTGGAGAAAGAAAGCTACGCACGCACAGAAACAACTGGTAGTAATCGATTGTGGTTATTGGTTAAATAACTGGGGGGTCTCTCCCTGTTATCCTCAGCTTTTTGGTTTGGTTTGGTTTGGGTTTGGTTTACCAAGTTCATCCAGTCAGAAGAGAGAGGAGTCAACTAAGTGATGAAACAAATGATTTAACTGTCAAAAATATATATTTTTTTAATTGTTTGTTTTAATTGGAAAAGCAGAATACAAAAAATACAATTCTTACAGATAAAAATAAACATAAATAGTGCCTCTCCCAGACCCCACATCCCCACTCAAGTAGTTGTTTTCATCTTCTTTTTATATAGAGAATGTCATCAGTCCAACCAATTATTGCTTCCATATTCAATGGCTCTGGTTAATGCAGAAACAACCAAACAAATAAAGCATGGAATAGAAACAGAATGAAAGTATTTACAATGTTGCTGAGGGGTACAAAAGTAATGTACAGTATATCCTAACTTCAACCAGGAGAGTCTCAATCACCTTCTTTTACATAAAAAGCTAAACTAAAGAGCAGCCATTAGAACCAGTGAAATCACACAAAATCTGCTCTTAATAGGGTTCCAAAATGGTTTTAATAAAATATAACATCCTGTGACCCAGAAATGCCTTGACCATGTAGTTCAGCAGCATAAAATGAGGCAGATTATTTTCTGAAATGGAAGCCAGAGATTCTTCCTTCCAAGTCTGATATATATAGCGCAAAATATATACCACTATATATTTCAATATATCACGATTCTTGCTGCCGCGATATCAATGTCGAATCGGCAGGTTCAAAATCCCCTACTTTAGAAGCATTGATATTCCTAATGAGATGCTCATTTCCAGACGTCCTATAATGGGCCTCCTATGGGCATAATCACAAAGATGTGTGGGTATTACTATTCTATACTTGTTGTAACGTTTTATCCTTCTTTAACCCATTGTGTCATGACCCTCGATTTGAGTTTCTGACACCAGATTATACAGTAGTTCCTTACACCAGATTATAGCTGCAGCAACATTCTAGATTTTGACGCTAGATTCTACAGTAGTATCCGACACTAGATTCTAGTTATTGACACTAAATTATAGTTTCTGATGCTAGGATCTACTTTCTGACATTAGAATCTAGTTTCTGACGCTAGAATCGAGTTTTTGACACTAGATTCTATAGTTCCTGACACTAGATTCTAGTTTTCCTGTGTCAGTGATGCTGACATATTTCAAGCCAAGGACCACCAGAATTATCCATATTTGGCTGCAGACCCACATCTGAAAACATGTTGTTCTAGGGATCCCCCAGAAGCAAAAAATTGACTTAAAAATGTTTACTTCCAAAATAATGTATTCAGAGATTTGCAGCACATTTTCAGAATTTTTTTCAAAAATAGCAGAACTACAAGCTCGTATCGCGCCACTCGGTGGTGTGATATGAGCTTGTAGATCTGCTATTTTTCAACAGATAAAACACCCAAAACGCGTTCAGTACACAAAGGGTTTTAACCCACTCTTCTCCCCCCGTAGCCCTCAGCCCCATCGGTGGACCTCCCAGAATGACGCGCTCCAACAGCATCCCTACCCACGATGCCTCAGCGGAGCTGTACGGGGTGTCCCCGCTGGGCAGCACCCTGTCCCTGGCTGAACGCCCCCGCAGCATGGGAATGGTCCACTCCGGATCCTTCAGGGACAGGGACTCCTGCGACGAGGGTGAGACCACTGTAGAAACAGAGGGGGGGAGTGATGGGCTCACTGGATTTATGTTGAACTCCGTTTTTATTGACCTTCGTAGAACACAAACGTTGAAAATTGTCTCACCGTCACGCCAACGTCCGGTATATTTTACCTGATAAATTCTAGAACAAATATTATTTTGCATCAAAGTTATATAAAAGTACAATAATACATGGCAATTTGTGGTACCTTTGAGGTAATATTTATTTATTTCATTATTCCTTTGTGACTCCAGCTTACTGATGTTTGTTTCCACATTTTTAACATAACATTTCACATATCATGGGCGTCAGATCATGTGAAAAAAATGTATGGATTGATTTAAAGGTAGGGGAAGTGATTTGAAATTCATGGTGTAGTACCAGCCTGGTGCACTAGGGGCCCCCAAAAGTAGCTACACTATGTGAACCTGCTGCTCTCTCCTGATTGGAGGAGAATTGTGGTGACCTGGGGAACTTTTATTAGCTCCTCTGCTAACGTGGGGGAGGGGGAAACTCCATATGTGGTTTCCACACCTTATAATAGAGCATTTTAACAGAAAAAAAAAATTGGGTGATATCTGACAAAAGTGAAATCACTTCCCCTACCTTTAAAGTTATTCCTCAAAATAAAATGAAATACAATAAATCAACTGACCATTGTGGGATTAAGGAGTTACAGATTATTATCATTCACTATATGGGTAAAAAATACCAAAAGACCTGCCTGTCTACATACAGTATATCACTGTTTAGCATTACATAAGCAAGAGGAGATGTTTTAGTGTAACATTGTGTCATGTGGTTAACTACTAACTCACCCATGGAAACTGTAATGGAGTTACTTTACAAATTACTGCAAAAAGTAGTCCCTTACGTAAGGGCATTAGTCCCAACACTGGTTACTTTATAAACACTAAGTTCACTACTTTACTTACATAGTTGTTATTCTCTCTCTCTCTTTCCTTCAGTTCACGGCTCTGTTCTCTCTCTGGCCTCCAACGCTTCGTCTACCTACTCCTCGGTGAGTGTGACAAACCGCCCAACACAGGTAGTTTTTTTTTTTTTTTTTTTTTTTTTTTTTTTTACCATGAAAGGGAGTAGGTTGTTGTCTGATTCACCCACTGCTTTGCTGCGTGGCACAACCCTGAAACAGTGGATAAATCACCCAACAACCCACAACCTTTCATGGTAAATGACGCTTCTACCACATTTTTTTAAATACTGTTTTATTCTTAACATAACTTTGGAATATAATTGACAAAAAGTATTGTAATGTAGAAAGAATAAGCTTCTACCGCTTTTTTTTACATATAAATGAAAGAAACACACTTGTAACTTGCAAGTATCTTTAGTTACAATCCAATTTGCATCATGTCGCATCCAGGTATTTTGAAGTTCCGAGCGGAGTTGTCCTATTTACCACTCTGTTAAGCCAATCACAATCCGATATTTGAACATGTGACTCAACTCCACTGTAGTGTGTGTGTATATTACATTATATTGGTCGACTGCTTGCTCTCCTCTCTGTCTCCTCTATGATGTGTATCTTGGCATGTACTGTTATACGTTAACCCTTGCTGTGTGCTGTGGCCTCTATACCTACCTGCCTGATTAGAAATCTCTCCTCTTGTTTCCCCTTTGCTTGTCTAATATCTTAATATTTGCTTCCAAAAGGCTGAGGAAAGGATACAGGGAGAGGTAGGTGTGGTCCCTCTATCTTCTCTCTCTCTCTCTTTCTGCCCTTTCTTCTCTCTCTCTCTCTCTCTCTCTCTCTCTCTCTCTCTCTCTCTTTCCACCCTTTCTTCTATACCTGTCTCGTCCTTTATTACTCCTCCATTCATCATTCTTCACTCTCTGTGGACGACTCCATTCCCTGAACTCCAACCGTTGTCATTTCCTAGATATTTTTTTTGCCTTCAATTCTCCTTTTCCTGACTTCCAGTTGAATCTAGTTCTTTTCTCACTAACAGCATGTTTGTCCATAAGCAACTGTTATTATATTAATATTCACATGGGCATTTCTTTGTGGTAATATTGACTCTTCGCCAGCCAATTAACCCATTGTGTCCTGATCAGATTCTAGTTTCTGATGCTTTTCACAATTTTTTTCAAAAATAGCAGAACTACAAGCTCATTTCGCGCCACTCGGTGGCGCGATATGAGCTTGTAGATCTGCTATTTTTCAACAGCTTAAAAACACCAAAACGCGTTCAGTACACAAAGGGTTTAAATAAATAAAAAATGGCGGCCATTTTGTTTTAGGGGCGGCGCTATCTCGTCCAAACTCGTCCTTGGCTGGTATAGAGTTAACAAATGGTGAAACGTTTTGCCTCACCTACCCCATGGGGCACATGTCCCGTGACCCCCATTTGTTTTTTGTATCAACTCACCGGACCGTGAGTCTAAACATGTCTGTCTTCTTCCTCGCAGCAAATCCGTAAGCTGAGGAGAGAGCTGGAGTCGTCCCAGGAGAAGGTGGCTAACCTGACCACGCAGCTGTCTGCCAATGTAAGTACATGTAGCGACCGCATCCATTCTGCAACACCTTTGTAAACAATGACCCAAAAATGTACTACTCTTTAAAACTTACCACAACTACTGCTGTGGGGGAGCGAGGCAGCGTTTCTTTTGCCCAGTGGTTTTCAAACCAGTGGTCCGGGGACCACCAGTGGTCCTTGAGAGGGTTTCCCAGTGGTCCCCCAGCTAAGTTGGTTAACCAGATGTAACTCTTTAGAGCGTAAACATGAAACCAAATGGACCCTTGCGGGTCCATTTGGTTCCATGTTTACGCTCTCAAGAGTTAAAATATTCATCATCTGAATTGGCACCACTTAATTAAGAAGTCCACTCCACACAATTAGAGAATGTAGAAGAATGATCATTTTGATTTAGGGCTACTGTATGTTTGGCTGTTTTGTTGTTTTGTGTGTTTGTGCGACAAATAAGCCTGGAATTGTGGACAAAACCAAAAGGAAATCTTTAGTTTTAGGGTCTGTGGGGGTGAACACGTCGTCAAATAGTGGCCTGTGGCTCAAATGCCGAATAAATAGTGGGCCCTGGTATCGAAAAATGGTTGGAAACCACTGTTTTAGCCCATCACAGTGCATAATGAGCAAATAGAGTGGAGTGGTGAGGGGAATTACATTCAAATATGTCACTGAAGTTGCCTATATTACCTTTAACATTCACCATGGCAGCTAAAAGGCCCATGTGTACCGCGTGCACCTGTCTTCTATCATTCCTCCTCCTCTTCCTCATCCATCCAGTCCAGACGCGATCTGTGCTGCCAGGTCCTGTCCTTACAAGCACGTCTCCTCCGAGAGGAGCAGACAGAGTATAGGCATGTCTCTCCTCCTCTCAGATAGATGGGGTATAAGGGGAGGGAGATGTATTATTGCTATAGCTGCCTCAGCTATTCTCTTATCTGAGTCTGCTATACCCTCCTCCTCCGCTCAGAATCAAAGCACACACACACACACACACACACACACACACACACACACACACACACACACACACACACACACACACACACACACAGGTCAGTGTGTCCTTTAAAACGCAGCAGGGAGTTTTCCCGTGGAGCCTCTCCAGCTCTTTGTTTTGTTCACACACAGGCGTTGCTGAGGAATAAAGCACACACACACACAGCATCTTTCGGTGAATTGTGCACACGTGCACGTGTGTACTTGCACGCACACGCTCGCGTGTGTTGCCTCTTCACCCGGGGATTGTTTCACGGTGTTTATCCGACCTCATTAGCGCAGAGGTCGAGGACGGGACACGGACGACGCCGTGTAATAATTATTATGCACTGCATTATTAGTAATATTACTGGCCTATGCGCATCGTCTCTCTCTCTCTCACTCTCTATACCAACCTTTTTGATACCAGGGCCCACTATTTATTCAGCATTTGAGCCACGGAGGACCAGCATTTGAGGACATTTTAGCCCCACAAAGAAGATTTCTTTTGCTTTTGTCCAGGCTGGATTTGGGAGAAAACAAAACAGTCCAACATACAGATCAAAATCACCATTAATCTTCTACATTCTCTAGTTGTGTAGACTTGGGCTAATTCACATGATGAATATTTTAACTCTTGAGAGCGTAAACATGAAACCAAATGGACCCGCAAGGGTCCGTTTGGTTTCATGTTTACGCTCTCAAAGAGTTACATCTGGTTAACCGACTTTCCATCATTTAGTCTGGGGACCACCTGGAACCCGCTCAAGGACCACTGGTTGAAAAACTAGTGCTCTTTACCAGTGGTTTTAAACCCCTTTCATAGCAAGGTCCAGTATTTATTCGGCATTTGAGCCGCGAAACCACCATTTAGTGAGATTTATTTAGCCTCTCAGACCTATAAGTTATCGTTGGACACACTTTTGACATATATTGTGACATGTTGATATTAATATGACACAATTTGTTCTAGAACAACAGTTGGATAATAAAGATCCAACCTGTAGTCCCTATATGATACGCAAGTAGTATTAGTGCATCCTATTTCCATGTCTTTGTCTTTGCTTATGTCCTGTTTAGCCTAGTATTGCTGTCAAACTCATTGCTACGGTGTTGTTTTTTTGGTGTGGACAGGCTAACCTGGTGGCTGCCTTCGAACAGAGCCTGTCTCTGATGACAACGCGACTACAGAGCCTGTCTGTCAGCCACGAACAGAAGGTAATCAGCACGCACGCACGCACACACACACGCACACACACACACACACACACACACACACACACACACACACACACACACACACACACACACACACACACACACACACACACACACACACACATTTGCATCTGCATACCCCTGAGGACGATAACTGACAAGATAGACAGATAGACAAGAGGAAAAACTGGCCCAGTTTTTGTGTGTGTGGCACATTTCCGCACAACTCTGTTTAATACGTGAAAAACAACACGTGGATTGTACACGTATCGCCTTCTATGTCGTTTTGTGGGCCAAATACACAGCATTTTGGGATTATTTGACATTCCAATGTTTAACTAATTTCAAGCTGACACTATAGATTCTAGAAAACGTTTGCTCTGAGAGAGCGCATAATATTCAAAGATGCCGCGTTCACGGCTCTGTGAACGCCTGCTATTTTTCCATGAAAGTTAAAACACCACAAGCACATTAAAGAATGGTTTAAAGCACCTGTACAGATACTGTACTCATATCATAACATGGGTTTCAGAGAGAAAGACTCTACGATTTAGAATACATGATGTGAAAAATCGGTCAGCCTCAAGTCTTTAGAGTCGTTATGGGCCGATCGGATCAGCACCTGGTGGGATCGGAACCCCCACCGTTCTGTAAACAGGGCAGAGAGTCTCAAAACCAAACAGAGAGTCTCTCTGTTTTGCTAGCAAACGGAGAGAGAGAGAGACTCTCCCATAGCGATCTTCCTCCAAGGTTAAAAGACAGCAGTGCTTAGAGGCGGATCTGTGCAGGTCACTGCACTGGGTTGGCACAAACATAAAAGCCTTCTTGAGAAAGAGAGAGAGAGTCTAGACTAGGCCTTTCACCAGGGGCACTAAAGCATGAACCACAGTGCACACAGGGTGCCAGATGCCAGTGTTTTTTGCGAGAGAAATAAGCAACCCCCTAGCTCTGTGAAAACAAACCCTCAAAAGTAGCTGACTCCTCCTATAGGTCCACATATAACCCGATCAGGTATTCGTAAAACTGACTTATCGACAAAGCTCGCAATGCATCGCGACATAATGTCCGGGCAAATACATATTATAACTGAACAAAGATACGTATAAATGCACCGCTTTTGTTTTTGCACCCATTTTTGAGTGAGATGGAGTTAAAGATCTAAAATTCATTCCAGACGCACACTATTACCATTTCTCTCAAACATTGTTCACAAATCTGCCTAAATGTGTGATAGTGAGCACTTCTGCTGTGCTGAGATAATCCACCCCACCTCACAGGTGTGCCACATCAAGATGCAGATCTGACACCATGAATTTTAGATCTTTAAGTCCATCTCATGAAAAATGGGAGCAAAAACAAAAGTTTTATGCTTATATATACAGTATTTTTAAGGGATCAAGCAGTCCACGAAGTGGACCTTGATCCCTTCTTGTTTTTGTCTCTTTTTTCCTCCTTCCACCAGAAATAGCTGTTCTGGCTGAACCGTGCAGTCGGTTTTCGCGAAAATTGGTAATCTGGTAGAGGGTGATGCCAAACGGTGATGATGCGAAGCCTGTGACCACTGGTCAAATGGTGGCGCTATAGCACTCAACTGAAATTGCAAACTTTAAACACTCATAACTCATGAACTGCTCGACTCTCAGAAATGTAACTTATATTCACTTATGCGTCTGCTTATGCCGAACAACTTTTGTATTCTTACTTTTGACCTCTGACCTTTAGATGAACCGCCATCTTGAATTATATGTAAAACAGTTAAAATGTCTCTTCTCCTACAATCTTTGATCAAAATGCATAACAATGACCTACACATGAACTTTGAAGCCATACAAACATGAAATGGGTGTGAATTTTGTTTTCAGTGAAAAAAATGTTTTTACGAGCCAATGAAAATTGCTTGTTTGTGAAAATTCTTCTATTATCCCTAATCTACACATGCAAAGTAATCTGTTTATGAGATTTTACAGTTTGGTAGAGGGGGATGCCAAATAGCAGCAAAACCAGTCTTACTCCAATTGCTCAAATGGGGGCGCTATAACAATTCTTTGAAACTGAAACATTTGAAAAACCATAACTCGGGCCTCGTTTGGCCAAAAATCATGGGACTTGTTTCTACATGTTCCTTGATTCATGTGGAACACATCTGTAACATTGACCGGTAAGCTCCACCCCCAGAGTGTCTGCCATTTTAAGCAGTTTGAAAAATGCTCATGCCTGATTTTCTGGCTGGATTTTTGATTTGCACAACAAATGTTTGTTGTACAAGCCGGTTTGCATTTTTTGTACACACCATCACTGTGTTTGTGTGTGGACGTAAAGTACTTCTGTGGCCTGCCGCACCGAGGACAGCCATCGTCAGTGTGTTAATCTCGCGTTAATTTTTTTGACGCCATTAACGCACGGCTGTGTTAACACGAGATTAATGCATTAATGCGTTAACGCATTAACGTGTTAACGCCAACACCTTTAATATATATAAATAGATGTGGGGTTTTTTTTTCAGGCTAGCTAGATTGCATTGCATTGTGGGTCCTTTAGGTCGTGGGCCGTGGTTTCAAAAAGGTTGGAAACCACTGCTATAAAGCACAAAGCACTGCATCGTTCTAATCTTTTCTGACTGAAATTCGAACAATTTAGCTGTATCATTCCAATTTCAAACTGTATCGTTCCATTTTTAGTCTGAGATTAGTAAACTGTATTGTTCTAATTTCACACTGTATCATTCCAATTTTACTCAGAGAGTAGTAAACTACATCGTTCCAATTTCAAGCTGTATTGTTCCAATATTAGTGAGAGATTATTAAACTATCATTTCAATTTTAAGATGTATCGTTCCAATTTTAGTCAGAGAATAGTACACTATATTGTTTCAATTACAAACTGTATCGTTCCATTTTTAGATTAGTAAACTGTATTGCGACAATTTCAAACTGTATCATTCCAATATTAGTCAGAGATTATTAAACTGTATCGTTCCAATTTTAAGCTGTATCGTTCCACTTTTAATTAGAGATTATTAAACTATCATTTCAATTCCAAGCTCTATTTTAATTATATTCCTCTGGTTGTACAACAATGGGAACTGATGTAGACACACACACACACCAGAGATGGAGCACTCATTAGAGCTGCATGGTGCTTGCTATACAAGCAGGTGTGAAAACCGTTTTGTACAACGCTATGTACCATGGTGTAGTTGCCAACGGGGTCGGGAGTTGGACGGAACGAGGGCGCCTGCTGGCTGAAGCCCATACTGCATCGCAGTGTGCAGTATGGGGGGGCCATACTGCACCGCAGTGTGCAGTGTGGGGGGGCCATACTGCACCGCAGTGCGCAGTGTGGGGGGGCCATACTGCACCGCAGTGCGCAGTGTGGGGGGGCCATACTGCACCGCAATGTGCAGTATGGGGGGGCCATACTGCACCGCAGTGTGCAGTGTGGGGGGGCCATACTGCACCGCAGTGTGCAGTGTGGGGGGGCCATACTGCACCGCAGTGTGCAGTATGGGGGGGGGGCATACTGTACTGCAGTATGGGGGGGGGCATACTGTACTGCAGTATGGGGGGGGGGGGGCATACTGCACCGCAGTGTGCAGTATGGGGGGGGGCTGCGGGGGGCAAGTGACAATATGGGGGGGAGCTGCGGGGGGCAAGCGACAACGGCAACCACACTTTGCAATTTTTAAATTGCGAATATTCTAGTTTCCATTTGTCACTTTGACCACTAAGCTCCACCCTCTGACTGCTGATTTGTGCATATTGTTCATATTGCTTACTGCTTGGTGGCGTGTTGTTGGGTTGTTTCATTGATGACAACAACTAAGCAAATCATTGTGCCAGGATAGCTCAGTCGGTAGGGTGCCTGACTTCGGAACACAAGATTGAGGGTTCAAGTCCCACTGCTGACAATACAAAGTCTGAGTCTCCAAAAACCCTGCTGTGTTTCCACAATCACATGATGTATTTCTTCCATGTTTCTATGGCTTATTTGTGCATATTTAAGGAGCGGTAGTGGCTCAGAGGTAGAGTAACCGGATGGTAACCACAAGGTTGCCGGTTCGATCCCGGGCTCCTGCAGAGTTAGTGTCGATGTGTCCCTGTCCCACTGCCATCAGTGTATGAATGTGTGTGTGAATGGGTGAATGTGATGCACAATCTATGTAAAGCGCCTTGGATAAAGGCGCTATATAAATGCACCATTTACCATTTACCAAGCAGTCCACTGAATGTGTGTGTTGTTTCCAGTACGTCTTGTGTCTGTTGGGTAGCCTCATTGGTAGAGCGCATGACTTGGAAATGAGAGTTCCTGGGTTCAAATCCCGGCACGGACACCTAGTAATATGAGTCAATCATGCACAATCTCATGTGGTCTTCTACATCTAAGTTCATGGTTCTATGTGTAACCCAGGGTAAAACTCAATGTAATGGTGGTTGTCACCATTCGGCCATGTTGTGTTTTGTCACTATTCGGCCATGTTGTCACTAATGACAGTTCACAGCTCAGTTCACCACTCACTCACAGCTCACCAATCATTTACTCATTCACCAAATCAGTGGCCTTGTGGTTAGAGTGTCCGCCCTGAGACTGGGAGGCGGGGTTCGATTCCCGGCCGGGTCATACCAAAGGCTCTAAAAACGGGATCCAATGCCTCCCTGCTTGGCACTCAGCATCAAGGGATGGATTGGGGGTAAGACCCTGTGTCATACTAGCGTCATGTCCAGAGGGTGTACTTGTACATCAAGCTGCCTCATGCTACAGAAACAGGAGATAGGCACCTGCCCTATGGGCCTCATGGCTGGGCAAGGCTGTTTGACTGTCACTATTCGGCCATGTTGTCACTAATGACAGTTCATAGCTCAGTTCACCACTCACTCACAGCTCACCAATCATTCACTCAGTCACACCAGATTACAATGTGAGTCAGTCTCACACATAATTACCTGATGTATTTCTGAAGTTCAGGCTCCCATGTTTCTATGGCTTATTTGTGCGTATTGTTCTTACTCCTTATTGCTGCTTGCTTGATCCCGTTTTATTGCTGCTTGCAGCTATATTTTTCTCTTTTTTTTAGTATATTATTTGAGAATGAGAATCACTGGCTTAAACGACATTAGACACTACACTTTAGGAACAAGTCTGCCAAAATACTGTATATAGCGCTTTGCAGGAAACCCGAGCCCCTTATAAAAGGCAGACATGGCAACGTTGACCGAGAGGGGATGAGAAGGGGTCCTCGTGTGTGTGCACACATGCAAATAATAGGCAGAAGCCGCAAAAACACCACTACCACCATCACCAGCACCCCGGGGCTGATCAACCCACGCACTTAACACACATACAACCACACACCGATCCATAAGGGCTAGAGGAATGTAAGAATGTGTGTGTGTTCATTCTTGTGAATCTAATACCGTGCTACTGGGTCAGGTTTGATCCTATGTACACCACCACCACAACCACCACCGATCCCCCATAATGCAGCAGTGCGGTCCAGCCTGCAGGGCCTGCAGGGCTTGGGCCTCTCTCTCTCTCTCTGTCTTTCTGTCTCTTTGACCCATATTATTCTTCTCCTCGTGTCACGTCAAGCTGTGATCAAAGACCACACCATCATCCTCTCCCCTCAATGCTAAACATCACTGGTAGCTTTCAGCTCACTGCTCAGTGGAGACAGAGGGCCGTTACGCTGGAATGTATAGCCGGGAGGGAGACGTGTGTGTGTGTGTGTCTGTGGAGCGTTAGGTGTTGTTTTTGTGCGTACTCTCGCACTCTGCACGTGCACACACGTGCCCCTGTGCTTGTATTAACGGCTAGAAGCGTCTTCCTGTCATCCTCGCGCGAGAAATGGTTGTTAAACGCATACAGTATATTTTGGAGATATGTTTAGGAGTAGACATGTAGAAGTTTATAGGTTTCAAGGCTGAGGCTAGGGGTCTTCCTTATTTTATAATGCACGGCAAGGCAGTTTAACCCTTAGTGTACTGAACGCGTTTTGGTGTTCAAAGCATTATGTTTTAACTATTGAAAAATAGCAGATCTACAAGCTCCTAGCGCGCCACCGAGTGGCGCGCTATGAGCTTGTATCTCTGCTATTTTTGAAAAATCGTGAAAACGTGGTGCAAATCTTTGAATATTATGTTATTCAGAAACTAGAAATCTAGACAGCATTATGTTTTAACTATTGAAAAATAGCAGATCTACAAGCTCATAGCGCGCCACCGAGTGGCGCGCTATGAGCTTGTATCTCTGCTATTTTTTTGAAAAAAATCGTGAAAACGTGGTGCAAATCTTTGAATAGTATGTTATTCAGAAACTAGAAATCTAGACAGCATTATGTTTTAACTATTGAAAAATAGCAGATCTACAAGCTCATA
The DNA here is from genome assembly GCA_039105355.1 of Benthosema pterotum. NCBI lineage: Eukaryota > Metazoa > Chordata > Actinopteri > Myctophiformes > Myctophidae > Benthosema > Benthosema pterotum. The sequence goes on along the minus strand of CM076968.1, from coordinate 9,831,271 downwards.
GCGCGCCACCGAGTGGCGCGCTATGAGCTTGTATCTCTGCTATTTTTGAAAAAAATCGTGAAAACGTGGTGCAAATCTTTGAATATTATGTTATTCAGAAACTAGAAATCTAGACAGCATTATGTTTTAGCTATTGAAAAATAGCAGATCTACAAGCTCCTAGCGCGCCACCGAGTGGCGCGCTATGAGCTTGTATCTCTGCTATTTTTTGAAAAAAATCGTGAAAACGTGGTGCAAATCTTTGCAACTAGAAATCTAGACAGGACACGATGGGCTAACTCAAAACTGTGCAAAATAATACCCCAAAAAGCTGTTTTGCAACTCGTTGCGTCGGTGCCAGTTTGGCGTCTGTATCTCTCAACGTACTGTACGTCGGTCTCTGTGCAGGACACGGAACTCAGCGACCTGAGGGAGACCATCGAAGCGCTGAAGACCAAGAACGAGGAGGCCCAGGCGGTCATCCAGGGGGCACTCAGTGCCCCGGACATGAAAGGTCTGTCTGTCTGTCTGTCTGTCTGTCTGTCTGTCTGTCTGTCTGTCTGTCTGTCTGTCTGTCTGTCTGTCTGTCTGTCTGTCTCTCATGGTTTATAGAGCTGAGCTGTCCCGCCCCTCTTGTGGCGTTGCTATTGCCCCAGAAATGATTTCCCCACTCATTTTCCTCGTAGACTTTTCGAAAACGATTTGTATAAAGACGATTACGCCATGGAGAAAGAACATTTTCAAAATCTAATTAGCAAGAAGAAAAGAGAAAAAAAACAGCAGGATACGACACATTTTGTTTTTTGTTTTTCTTCTTGGAAATGATTTGTTTGTCCCAAAAGATTGTCTGTGTGTTGTCATGGTTTGTCACGACCCGAGTTGACTTTGTCCGCGGCAGAATCGTATTTGTATAAACCGTTTTCGAAAAGGTCTGCAAGGAAAACGGATGGGGAAACCAGATGTAACTCTTTGAGAGCGTAAAAATGAAACCAAATGGACCCTTGCGGGTCCACAAAATTAAATGACTTTGTCAAGATGTTCATATAGTTTAAATATTTATGTGTGTATTCGTGTGTGTGTGTGTGTGTGTGTGTGTGTGTATGTGACAGACATGTGTATCCGGCGTCAGAACTCGTGTGAGAGCATCTCCAGCCTGAACAGCCTGACCAGTGTGTCCAGTGTGGGCAGTCTGAAGGACCAGGAGGCTAAGAAGAACAAGAAGAAGAAGAGCTGGGTAGGAGAATACACACGCACGCACGCACGCACACACACACACGCACGCAGGCACACGCACACGCACACACACACACTTACCATCTGCTACGTAGGTTTATGACTTATCTGGCTTCTGGCTCTGTGTGTCACACGGCTGCACACTGACTCACAGCACACACACATGCATGTGTTTATACTCACACACACACACACACACACACACACACACACACACACACACACACACACACACACACACACACACACACACACGCACATTTACACATACGTGCCAGGGGATGTGTTGGTAATAATAAGTATTGTAACAGGTGTTGTTGATGTCGATGTGTGTGCATGCGTGCGCGTGTGTGTCTATAACATTCCTCTATGATGACGTGTGAGGAAGAGTGCGTGTTTGCGTGCGCATGTGGCGTGTGCGTCACATTGTTCTATTACGAGACGACACATTCGGTATGTGAGATGTATGACTCCAGTCTTCTGTGTGTGTGTGTGTGTGTGTGTGTGTGTGCATGTGCTTGTGTGATTGTGTGCGTGTGTGCTTGTGTGTGTGTGTGTGTGTTGTTCTAGGTGTGTGAGGTGAGTAACGGTGATTGTATTCAGCCTCTATAATATCCATGTCATCCATCATCATTTCTCCTCTACCGTAAATAAAAACCCTCCAGGTCCCCCTGGTGGCTATTCTGCTGCTCGTCATCCTAGCCACCTCATTGGCTACCCGCTGTTGGAATGTTTGACTTAAGTGAGATCGAAATCGCAATCATAATTAAAGTTTGATGACCAGCAGCAGATCAAATCTTCAGGTGTCCTCAAAATGCCGTCTGCCATTATTAGGGACCGTGTCCACAGAAAACTCCCTCAGAGGAACACTTCTCTGTATATTTATCCCCCCACAATCAGGGTGAATCATCCGTTAGCTTAGCTGAAACATGGACTTGGTAGTAGTGACTCACCCGTTTTAATGATTGTGAATAATCACAGAGTTGTTGTCACATTACAGAGGAGGATTAATGACCCCCAAGCTCCTCGTTAAAGTCAAACTATTGCCAGCTTGGCATTTTTTTTGGAGCACCCAAAAACATTGTCCATTGGGATCGCTGAATCAGAATTACCAGCCTGTCTTTTACCGTAATAATGTACGGTAAACTGGCAGGGTCATATCAAAAGGCTTTCTGTGTAGACATGGTCCCTTTTTTTCCATTATGCTTTCTATCTTTATGGGTGCATGGATGTACCATATAGTTTATGTTGCAGAGTGCCTCACAACGCCCTGCCTAGCAAGATAAAAAAAAATCTCAACCTACAGAGGCATTTGGAATTCCCTATGTATGACGTGGGGGAGATATTATTGTTACTATTAAACTTTTTAGGTCATCAGGCTGAGGTTGTGAGCCACTCTGCTAATGTAGGTACGGATGGAAGTATGGATTTATGAACAGTATGGATGTATGTATGTATGGATTTATTTACGTACAGTCCGGATGAGTACTGTATGTATTGTATGTATGAATGGATGGCCGGATCTACATCATAGTGACCATACTGTAGTGCAGTCAGTATCGACAGGCGTTTCTCCGTCCCTGTATAAGTGTGTGACCCACTGACTGACTGACCGACTGGGTACTAACTAACAGTGTACTTAACTGACACACTGACACACATATTGACTCCACATCATTGACCTATACATACATACATACAGCGCATTTGCCGGGTGGGATATTTCATGAGGAAGCGTCATCGTGTGAAATTAACAATTCTAACAATTCATTTCTATTACTTGTCCGATTTCCTATGACCTTAGCTGATTTACAAGCTCTACAAGGTGTCCGTTGTCTCCTTAGTGCACGATGAGTGTCTGTGAAGTCACTAGTGGTAGATATTGGTGGTTGCAGGGGTTTTTATGGGGGCATGTTTCCAAAGTGTACTTGCTTTCTTGCTTAATAACAGTCGAGCTAAACCGAGCAAGAGTGTGTCTGACATTATAAGCTGTCCTTGAAACAAAACAATGTGTGTGCGAAATGCTCCTGGCTATGGACTGTTTCCATGTGGGAGGCTACTATATGCATACATGCTCAGGAACGCGTGGGGGCGCGTACGCAAGTAAAACGATTAGAATCGATCCTACTTATTGAGCATGTGTCTTTCCAAACGCACAAACCTGCTTCGTGTACCTCGCCTGTAAAACCGGCGCTTCTCAAACATGCTCTTGTCAAAGACCGCCTAAATCCCAAATGCATTTGTACGCAAACAACCCCATCTGAAAATATTCCTTTACTAAGGACCCCACCCCCTCCCCATACAAGATTTGGGTGCTTGTTTCTCTCAAAAAAAAATAAATAAATCTGCCAACACGGATTGCAGAGCTTGTAGATCTTCTATCTCCGCCTTTTACCGCTTTCTTAGGCATAACAAATCCAGCCGTCTTTGTTGAACGTGCGTTCCATCGTGTGTGTCTCTCTCTCTCTCTCTCTCTCCCTCCCCCTGTGCAGCTGAGAAGTTCCTTCAACAAGGCCTTCAGCATCAAGAAGGGTCCCAAGACCTACTCGGACATCGAGGAGATCGCCACGCCCGACTCCTCGGCCCCCAACTCCCCCAAGATCCTCCACGAACACGACGGCGCCGAGGCAGCGGAGAGCCGACCCGCCTCCCTGAAGAACTCCACCTCGGCCACCTCCTCTGTGTGAGTATTAAAAATCCATTGTGTACTTGAACGCATTTGGGTGTTTCAAGCGTTAACTAGCTTTAACGATTGAAAAATAGCAGATCTACAAGCTCGTATCGCGCCACCGAGTGGCGCGATACGAGCTTGTAGGTCTGCTATTTTTGGAAAATCCTTAAAACGTGGTGCAAATCTTTGAATATTATTTTCTGTCGGAGCAAACGTTATTAACTCCAATCTTTGTTTCTGGGAGGGGGTCCCTCCATGGGATATTTTCAGATGGGGGGTCCTCCGCAGCCTGCCAAACACAGACAATTCTAGGGGTCCTTGGCATGAAATATTTTGAGCATCACTGACACAGAAATATTGATTTTTCAGAAACACTAGAATCTAGTGCTAGAAACTACAATCTAGTGGCAGAAAGTACAATCTAAAGCCAGGACAAAATGGGTCAACCCCCCCAGCAAACTAAAGCAGACCATAATCTTCTCCCCCTTTTCTCTCAGGCTCCAGGCGCACTTTTAAGTATGATAGATTGACCACGATTGATCAAATCAGCAAATGAATGGGGCAAAAATGGTATGGGGGGCGACATCATCGCCCGTGTCGCTTCGAAAGTCACCTCCGTAACATTTTCAGTTACAGGACTTATATTAGCCAACTAAAGCATCAATAATAACATCAGTTGGCGTTGGAGGTTGCAACGGACACGCAGCATGCATAAAGCTAAAGGTCTGACTCACAGAGTTTCCTGTAGTTAGGTTAGTGTTTCAAATAATTTTAAATATAAGCACTTTATTTTGAGATATCTTTGAATCTTGGGTTGTTTTGCATGCCGTCATGTTTGGTGGGGCAGTCATGGGGCAGGCATTTAGGGGGGGAGCCCTGCTAGTCTCTACCCAAAGCAAGCTTGTTAGCCTTATCGGTTGTTTTGCTCTTAGCCACATGATAAGATTTGATTCGATTAGAGATCTCCATTAGCTAGTGCTTTAGATAGCAACCACTTAGTTTTCCCCTTGCGGTTCACGTCAAACACAATTGCAGGACACGGATTTGGACCCGTAATTCGCAAACGTAAAAAAAAGACAAAGCCAATACTCAACACACGTTACAAAATAGAAGACAATAAGAAAGCTTGTAAATTGGCTATTGATTTGATTTGTGATACTTGATTTGTGCGACTCTCTTAAGGGACGAAGTAGAGATGGCACAACAAAAAAAAAGTAAAACATTTTGAAATATGGACCAGAGATACAAACGAATATTGCTGTTCGCAAAAGAAATCACACCAGTGTGAATGAGCGTCGAATCGCGGTTTTCGTATGGCCTCATTTGTTTGGGCCGTCAACGTTCATGTTTTTTTTTTTTTTTTTTTTTTTTTTTTTGAGCAGACAAACAACAAAACAGGAGCAAATTAGTTTGATATCTTTTTTTAAATATTTTTATTGGACTTTTTCAATTTAAAATACATCAAGACAAACATAACTGCAGACAGAACAATACACAAACAACAAAACAGACGGATCCCAATACCCACCCACCCCTACCTACCCCTTGTCCCGGGGGAAGTAAAAAGCAATTTAGTAATTCATCTTTATATAAATGGAAAAAAAAGAGAAGAAGGGGGTAGAAAAGATAATAATAATAAATTAAAAAATTAAAAAAAGGAAAAAGAGAGGAGAGGAAAAGAAAAAAAAAAATATATATATATACCTACATTTATATCTACACACATACATACATGAATACATACACACCCATATACACGGCCGCGCGTCAACGTTCATGTTTACACAGACCCTACGAGCTGGGCATAGGAGAGGCTAGCACCCCTTATAGTTGTGTCCACCAGGACCAAGCTATAACATTTTGTGTCCTGCAGCATCATGGAGAGCACGGAGGAGGTGGAGGAGAACGACGAGGAGCACATGGTGACGGAGCTTCGCTCAGAGCTCTGGGAGAAGGAGAGGAAGCTGACGGACATCCGTCTGGAGGCGCTCAACTCCGCCCACCAGCTGGAGCAGCTCCGAGACGCCATGAACAGCATGCAGGTGTGGAAGACCCTCCCCCCCAGCTGCTATGGTCCAATCACGGCTAAACATGACGTGTGATAGACAGACAAACCTCTCCACCATATAATAGCTTTCCTATCTAAGCCCCTCCCCCAAGCTGATATGGTCCATTCACAGCTAAGCATAACGTGTGATAGTACAAACCTCTCCACCAATAATAGCTTTCCTATGTAGGCCCCTCCCCCGAACTGATATGGTCCATTCACAGCTAAGCATAATGTGTGACAGTCAGACAAACCTCTCCACCAATAGCTTTCCTGTATGATAAAACAATATTTTTATTTTATTTTTTATTTTTTTTAAAATAATAAATGTCACACACACTTTTTTCCACTGCATAGGGCACATGCCTTGTTGATGGATTTTTGGAAGAGATTTTGAAGGTCTGGTTCCAAAAATGAACCAGTATTTATTGTGTAAAGTCCATGATGTTTACATTGGAATGAATGAGCCCGGCTGGAAAGTGTCCTAGGGTGGGGCTTAGCTAAAGGTCCATTGTGTAGATTCTTGACAATGAAGTCATTCAGATGCTTAAATATAATTTAACTCTTGAGAGTGTTAAAACGACCCTTACGACCATTACCTTACAAACCTATAAGGGTCAGTTTGGTTACCAACGGTCCATCATTTAAGATGGGGACCACCTGGAATCCTCTCGGCACCCGCAAGGGTCCATTTGGTTTCATGGTTACTTTACATTCTCAAGAGTTAAAATATTCATCTGAATTAGCCCAAGTCTACACAACTAGAGAATGTAGAAGACTACCGGTAATGTTCATTTTTCATCTATTGCCTCTATTTGGCTGTTTTGTTTCTGAAATCCAGTCTGGTATTGTGGACAAAAACAAAATAAATCTTTAGTTTCGGTGTCTGTGGGGCAAAAATGTCCTCAAACGGTGGTCTTTGGCTCAAATTCTGAATAAATAGTGGGCCCTGGTATGAAAAAAGGTTGAAAACGACTGATCCATAGCAATGATGTCTAGAATATAGAGTTTTAACCTAGAATATCACCTTCAGTACTACAGTGTGTGTCAATGAGAGTGCATTGCATTGACCCTTAGTGTACTGAACGCGTTTTGGTGTTCTAAGCATTATGTTTTAACTATTGAAAAATAGCAGATCTACAAGCTCATAGCGCGCCACCGAGTGGCGCGCTATGAGCTTGTATCTCCGCTATTTTTGAAAAATCGTGAAAATCTTTGAATATTATGTTATTCAGAAACTAGAAATCTAGACAGGACACAATGAGTTGACTGGGATGATGATGATGTATAACGGTGAAATATCGCCCTCTTGTGGTGGTTTGCAGTCCACGGTGGAGAACCTGAAAGCAGAGAACGACCATTTGAAGACGGGCAGCGGCGGCGGCAGCGGCATGGTCCCCGGCGTTGCTGCCACAGCAGCGGCGGCCGTAGGGGTCCCTGGGGGTCCCACGGCGTCCACCTCTCAGCCCTCAGGCCTGGCCTCTCTGCTGGGACCCTCACCCATCAGCATGTCCCTCACCAAGTCCTTCAGCCTCAGCCTGAACGACTGCAAAGACCCCGGTGAGAGACGTTGACACTTGTCTTCCTCTTTTCCATGATGACGGACACATTTACTTCCATTATGTTTTAGTACACTGCCCAATCCAAACCACTTTATTCATATAGCATGTTTTAAACTTAAAGGCTTAGTGAGTCCTGTGCAGGGGACATAAAAAATTAAATATGTCGTAGCTAAAACTCAGAAATAAACACAAGCATTAAAGCGCTTTCTTAAAGGGGAACTCCACCCTTTTTGAACATTTTACGTTGTAATATGTCATTAATATACCTTAGAGATGTTGTCTGGACATGATAATAATAAAAGTTCCCTCAATTCTGTATTTCCTAAAAATGGAGGTCTTTCAGACCCCTTTTTCCTGTGAGGGCACAAATGGAACCAAATGGACCCTAGGGGGTCCATTTGGTTCACATTTGCATCCTCTCAGGAAAATTATGAAAATGGGTGGAATTGGATTAGGCCGGATTGGGGAGGGACTAAGCGAAGGGCTAATTCACTCACGGTCAGGAAAATTATTTCCAATTAACATTTTTCTTTCGTAAACATTCACATGTACAGTACGTTACAATTGACGTAAAATAACTAACTTGAACTACCACTGTTAAATAAGTATGGAAGCGTCTCCTCCTCTCTGCTCATCATCTCTGTTCTCTTCGTCTTCTTCTCGGTCCTCAGAAGTGTTTCCAGTGGACGTGTCGACCATGTCCTCCCAGCGGGCCGACACGCGCGTGAAGGTGCTGGTGCGCACCGGAGATCAAACCGAGGTGCGTTCAGTCTGGAGGACACCACTGACACCATTTTAAAACCATTCTGTAACTGTACTTGTGGGTGTTTTAGCTTTCATTGAAAAAATAGCAGCCGTGAACGCCTGCTATTTTTTGGGGGTGGGAGAATGTGAGAATGCAGCACAAATTTTCCGGTATGTTCTTTCAGAGTGAATGTTTGGTAAGAACTACAGTGTCAGGTGCTGTGGTGAAATCAACCATATATAATGGAGCCAAATGGACAATGACGATTAATATGCAGTGTACAACGTCAATGTTATTCTTATTATAAGGCTGTGAAATCAACGGCCAGACTGCTTAAAGGTCGATGTGTAGCAAAAAAAAAAAAGACCAATTGACCGAACGCTGCGTGATGCCGAGGGCATCACCATGACAACACAGCAAGCAGCGTCTGACACTTACCTCCTCATGGCAACAATGACTCAGTGTGTGTGTGTGTGTGTGTGTGTGTGTGTGTGTGTGTGTGTGTGCGTGTGCGTGTGCGTGTGCGTGTGCGTGCGTGCGTGCGTGCGTGCGTGCGTGCGTGCGTGCGTGCGTGCGTGCGTGCGTGCGTGCGTGCGTGCGTGCGTGCGCGCGTGCGTGTGCTGTAGGAGAGCAAACAGCAGCAGGAGTTCTATCTGGGTACGGTGCAGGTCACTGCCAGGATGGACTGGACCAGCCTGGACTCACTCATAGCCAAGACCTTCAGAGTAAGTCCCACAATTCAACAAATTAATAATAAAAAAATAGCGTTCTCTCCTTTCACCATGCTTTTTATTACCAATGTCTTTTAAGTGGTTATCAAACTTTCAAGAGCTTTCAAAAATGTAAAAAAAACAAACAAACAAAAAAAACAGTAGCAATTGGATTCAGAGGAGCTTTATTAGCCTGAGAAAACAAACGTAAGCAAGTGTCACAAATACAATACAATAAAAAAACAGAATAGTTGAAATGAGTATATGTAGTTGGAGGAGGTACAGTGTTGTGTCACATTGCATTGTTTTACAGTATACCTGTTATAACAGGGCATATGCGTTCTTTCTTCTATTCTCAAACAGCGTCAATTATTTGCCTCTTTGCGACAAAATCGCAACATTTTTCCTCGAGATTTTGCAGAGAAAGAAGAGAAAGAAAAGAATGAGAAAAATCTGACTTAACGTCAGTCTAAATGTAGCAGCTTTGTTAGACTATATAGTACAGACTTTGGGGTGGTTGTATTCCTTCTTCTTGTTGTCATAATAGCTCAAAAATCTTGCTGCTGTGCTTGTGCATCCCTGTTGCAGATGTACGCTTATATCCGTTATTTTTTGAAAAATTGTCGCGCAAATCTTTGAAAACAGCAGATTCTGTCATAGTGAACAGTTTTTCTATTCGCATCTATGCCTCTGGAACTCCTGTTTTATCTGTTGAAAAATAGCAGATCAACAAGCTCATGTCGCGCCACCGAGTGGCGCGACATGAGCTTGTTGTTCTGCTATTTTTGAAAAATTGTGAAAATGTGCTGCAAATCTCTGAATACATTATTTTGGAAGCAAACATTTTATCTCAATTTTTTTGCATCTGGGGGATCCCTAGAACAACATGTTTTCAGATGGGGGGGGTCTGCAGCCAAATATGGATAATTCTGGTGGTCCTTGGCTTGAAATATGTTAGCATCACTGACACAGGAGCACAGATTTTTCAGAAAAACTAGAATCTAGTGTTAGAAACGATAGAATCTAGTGTCAAAAACTCGATTCTAGCGTCAGAAACTAGATTCTAGTGTCAAAAAGGAGATCCTAGCATCAGAAACTATCATTTAGTGTCAATGACTAGAATCTAGTGTCGGAAACTACTGTAGAATCTAGCGTCAAAAGCTAGAATGTTGCTGCTGCTATAATCTGGTGTCAGGAACTACTGTATAATCTGGTGTCAGAAACTCGAATCGAGGGTCAGGACACAATGGGTTAAACTACATATTTTCAGAAAGGACCTGAAAAAAATGTTTGACAATCACTGACATAGAGACGACAACATCAACAATGATCCATGTTTGTTTCCCTGCAGGAATACCTGACCCAAGTGGACCCCACGTCCAGCCTGGGCCTGTCGTGTGACTCTCTACACAGCTACCAGCTGTCCCAGGGCGGCGCTGGGCGCAGGGTACTGGGTGGGGACAAGCCCCAGGCCTCTCCGTCCCGCTGCCTGGGCCCCGGACCGGCCCCTCGCATCCTGGTCACCCTCAAAGGTCAGTGGGAATGTCTGGGATCCAGCCTAGGGGGAGCGGAGCTCTGTGAACAATGATTCTAACATCCATCAGGAAAAAAATGTTTTTGGCATCCGTTTCCACCAGATGGAAATGAAATATCGCAATAGTCCTTAATCCGTTTCCTTAATGTCAATGAACTCCACTCGCGTAACATCAGAGGGAGTTCAACAAACCATGTTCAACCCAGATTCGGCGCAAACAAGGGGACTTAATTATTTTCGCTCCCACGCCACCAAATGTAGAACGCCCTACCAACAGTCATTAGGTAAATTCACTTACAGACGGCCTCTCCTTGTAGATATTGCTATATTCCCCTTTTACCTCCACTATGATTGGTGCTTCTGGCTTTACAGAAGTGAATTTTTGTACAAAATAAAAATAGAACTCTAAATGCCTTGATGAAATGTACATGCTGGACACTATTGTGTAATGCTTAACTGGCACGTCGTCTACCCACAGTTTCAGTCTCGTATTGAGTTGTGCTTGAGTTGTACTTAAAAAAAAGCCAATAATAATGTTTCTCCACATTTGCTCCCACGTTCTCAGGCCTCAGGGAGAAGTGCGTGGACTCGCTGGTGTTCGAGACCATGGTGCCCAAGCCCATGCTGCAGCACTACATCGGCCTGCTGCTGAAGCACCGGCGCGTGGTGATGTCCGGCCCCAGCGGGACGGGCAAGACCTACCTGGCCGGGCGGCTGGCCCACTACCTCCTGCAGCGCAGCCGCGAGGCCGAGCCCCAGTCCCCCTCCTCGCCCGTCCCCCCGCCGGGCGGACACTGCACCGCCGTCACCTTCAACATGCACCGCCAGTCGCACAAGGTAAGAATAGTGCTAAATAAGAGCCGTGAATGTCTGCTATTTTTTTTTGGGGGGGGGAATGTAAGAACATGGCACAAATCTTTCAGTATGTTCTTTCAGAGAGAATGTTTTGTAGAATCAGTCACACAAGGTAATAATAATCACCTTCAACATGCACTGCCAGTCACACAAGGTAACAAGTTAAAAAAAGTGCTTAAGTAAAATGACGATCTGAGCACTCAAAAAGTTAAAACTTTAAAAAAGATGAGGAGAGCAAGGGCTAGTACATATTAGCCCTGATGAAGACTCACCCGAGTCGAAACATGTTGGCTGCTTTATTTATTTAATAAATTACGGTACTTCATTCTTGCTCTCCTCAGCTTTTTTAAAGTTTTAACTTTTTGAGTGCTCAGATGGTCATTTTACTTTTGCATTTTGGCTCCCTTTTTGATCTTAGTAGCACCTTATCTAAACTTTTTAGCCTATACTTCTCCGCCGAGCACCTGGTTGTCCTTCTCTCTTTTAAAAAAGTGCTTGTTTTTATGTAAAAATATCAAGCAAATGCAGAAGTGCACAGTCTTTTGTTGTCTGTCTAGTGTTAGCCTTGGTACCCAGGCTTTTATTTTTTGATCACATTCGGCAAGAGAAAAGCAAATTATACTGCAACAGACAGCCAAAACACATTGCAGCAGTGTATTTTGAAGTCCTTCTGTTCCATTTGTTGCCCTCTAGTGGTGTCAGTGCGGTGTGACATGCCAGTGTGACAACACACTGATAGTAATATGTTCTCCCTGGCTTCCATAGTAATGGCTCACTACGTTCACAATCACACAGGGCCGGGCATAGGCTAGTCTAGGACTAATCTCAGGAACAGCTGTACCAGATTTCCAGCACCAGATTTCTTATACTGTGTCGATTTTAGTGTACGTTTTTGGATGCAAAGTTACAGTCTTCCAGTCGTTTCCGAATGATGCCTCGCCACATGGAAGATGCAAAGCTGCATCTTACAAATAAACCGCAACTCTGACACATGTACTACTCAACTCTGCTTTCTAATGATCTGCCATTAGTTCTATATAATGGAAATGAGTGAGGGTCAGATGAGGCTGATTCTGAAAACTGTGCTCATACGTCATCATTTACACTGTGAGAGAAGTCTGTGATCCACCACAGGTTGTGTGTCCATGCACAATTATAAACAGTACATGTGTGTATTGACTTCCTGTGGTGACGTTTCTGCTCCAACCAGGACCTGCAGCTGTATCTGTCCAACATGGCCAATCAGATCGACCGGGAGGTCAGCGGAGGAGAGCTGCCATTGGTCGTCATCCTGGACGACATCAGCGACGCTGCGTCCATCAGTGAGCTGGTCAACGGAGCTCTCACCTGCAAGTACCACAAATGGTGAGTTCACCTCACTTACTGTCTACAAGTATCACAAATGGTGAGTTCACCTCACTTATACCTACAAGTATCACAAATGGTGAGTTCACCTCACTTATATGCATAGGAAATAATAAACAAAAACGTCATTGAGAGAAATACAATGGCATAAGAAACGGTCACATATAACATGCCGCCAAATCTTTTGTTTGACAGGATCCTTTTTCTTAAGTAATTGTAAATGAATGGATCAAGGTCAGATTTCATCCACAATAATTAAACATTCTTTGTTTTTTCCCTCCAGTCCGTACATCATTGGAACGACCAATCAGCCTGTGAAGATGTCATCCAACCACGGACTGCACCTTAGCTTCAGGTACTGTAGAGTCAAATAACACTAACCGCATAATGGTTGTTTTATGGTTGAAAGATATATTTGTTGGAGATGGTGTTTATAACTAGAAAATGCTTCAGTGGTTTGGGATTTACACACTACAGAGGAAGATAACTTATAAGCCTTGTAGATCTGCTGTCCACGCTTTTTTTTGGGGCACTTTCAATGGCATAAAAAATCCCTTAAAAATGTCTGTGGTCCTCCTCAGAATGGTGACGTTCTCCAACAACGTGGAGCCGGCCAACGGCTTCCTGGTGCGCTACCTGCACCGCAAGGCGGCCGAGGCCCAGCAGAGGGAGCCAGAGGGAGCCATGGACGCGGCCGGGAGGCAGGCCCTGCTGGCCGTGTTGGACTGGGTGCCACAGCTCTGGTACCACCTGCACACCTTCCTGGAGAAACACAGCACGTCTGACTTCCTCATAGGTTAGTATATATATATAATCTACCTACCTCCACATGGATATTAAAACGACCCTGGGCTGCTACAGTATTTGGAAATACATAGCAGTCCGATTGCACTATTAGAGGGGAACTCCACCCATTTTCAACATTCTAATATATCATTAGTATACCCTAGAGGTGCTGGGTGGACATGATAAAAACGTTCCCCCCATTCTGTGTTCCCAAGAAATGGAGGTCTGAAGAAAACCACTAACATGGTGAAACATATTGATGACATCATCAAGATGTATTTCCACCGTGTTAATGGATTTCTTTAGACGCTTCTTTTTTTTCTGAGGGCGTACAAATGGAACCAAATGAACCCGTTAGGGTTCATTTGGTTGCATTTGTACGCCCTCAGAAAAAATGTTGAAAATGGGTGGAATTCCCCTTTAAAGGTATAGTACAGTAAGTGATTTGGGTAGATTTGGAAAACCCTCCAGTCCTCCCACCGGAAGCAAGGTGTGTACATGCACACACTCTACAGTGAGGAGAAGTGCAGCATATATACTGCAGCATATATACTGTACATCAAGGCCCAACCCCACTCGATCCCGATTGGAGAAGGGACCCTCTCATCCTGAATGGACGAAAGGCTTTTCTCCCAAAGCCCCAAACTGAAACTAGGGTTTTATGACCCACTGGGGACAGGGGGGGGCTCATTGAATGGTCACCACCCTCTATACTAGGGAGGATTCTGCAAGAGCCCTTAGTTTTGATGGGTAAGAATACTTGCCTTTAAGTGTACTGAACGCGTTTTGGTGTTCTAAGCATTACGTTTTAACTATTGAAAAATAGCAGATCTACAAGTGGCGCGCTATGAGCTTGTATCTCTGCTATTTTTGAAAAATCGTGAAAACGTGGTGCAAATCTTTGAATATTATGTTAGAAATCTAGACAGGACACAATGGGTTAAAAACCAACATAGCTGACAGGATTTGTTTCTCTTTCCTTCCCCAGGTCCATGTTTCTTCCTGTCATGTCCAGTCACAGTGGCTGAGTTCAGGCCGTGGTTCATCGACCTGTGGAACCACTCCATCATTCCTTACCTGCAAGAGGGAGCCAAAGATGGAATCAAGGTGCTTATTATTAACTCATTCACGGATGCGTGCGTGTGTGTGTGTGTGTGTGTGTGTGTGTGTGTGTGTGTGTGTGTGTGTGTGTGTGTGTGTGTGTGTGTGTGTGTGTGTGTGTGTGTGTGTGTGTGTGTGTGTGTGTGTGTGTGTGTGTGTGTGTGTGTGTGTGTGTGTGTGTGTGTACACGAAGAAATAACAAAATAGATGTGACACAGTGTCATCTTTGTTTATGTCTGTAACGTGTTGTCATACTACTCACGTAAAAACATCTATGTGCTCATCATTTATCATGAAATTTGTCCTGAAAAGAAAAGATGCTTGGATGCACATTATAGACACTATGCAATCTATGTCATTTAGGCCTAATGTACTTACGTAGATAGGACTTTTCTGTTTGCATGTACAGGTATGTGTGGTAGTTTTTGCCACTCAAGGTGTTTCCTCATAACTTACAATGATGATACCCTCTATATATTTATTTTATTAGTCAACACATTTAGAGCTGAAAACGTGGCCACAGTTCTGTGTATTTAGGCCACCGTGCCATGCTGTATATCGATAGGAGACAAAAGACGCACCTCCAAAGTCGAGCTATTCACGTATAATGTTGAACGCTACACAATCGCCTAATTTCGCCTAAGTCTTAACCATCTGAGGAGGATAACTGATAGCAGCGCTCTAGTATGCAGATGGATTCCACCATCAAAATTTTACCTGATGAGCAAAGGTGAGCATTGTTCAGTATGTTATAATTCAGTGTGGTGGTGGCGGCGGGTGAACTTTAACCTTCTCATTCACGTAAACTTTGTTTTCACATAACACGCGAGAGGTGCAAACGTGTGACACGTTTGTTTGTTGTTTTCTTCCCACGTTGGGTTATTTCCGGGTGCATTATTTACGGTGAATGGCCGTGAATGAAATGAAACTTAATTCACTTAGAGCAAACTGTACAGCCCGGCTTAGAGTATACATTCAATAGAGACGACACCTGCGTGCTGGAAGTAAATGCGGAAGCACACCGCGGATTGATATGAACACAGTTGTTTGCTCTTTGGGGACCCTGATTATGCAGTGGTCCAATATAGAGTGGAGCGCTGAATTATAGTGTAATATGTCACCGCTCACATGACCAGAACGCTGGCTTCTGATTGGAGCATTCATTCAAGCCATGTAATAAATATAATTATATAGTCTAAGGTACAGCCTTGTGAACGCCTCTATAATTCCCCACCATCCGTCTCGTCCAACCAGGTGCACGGCCAGAAGGCCGTATGGGAGGACCCCGTGGAGTGGGTGAGGGGGACCCTCCCCTGGCCCAACGCGCAGCAGGACCAGTCCAGACTGTTTCACCTACCTCCGCCCAGCACTGGACCGCCTGGAGAGGAGAGGAAAGCCCCCAAAGACACCCCTCCACCCGCCGCCATGGAGTCTGACCCTCTGGTGAGTAGGTGGGGATTTAAAAGGAACACTGGCTAATGAGCCAAACATGGATACATACATTATGCTTGCCCTCTATAACTAGAATTGAGCATTTAAAACACATAGAATAAGCTCTTTAGTTTAAAAATAGTTGTATATGTTGTATATGTTTTTATCCCATAGGGGATTCCATTTTACTGTGCCTGTCACATGGAACGTTTCCAGCCTCACTTCAAAGTTCAAACAGGGCTCTTTCTTTTTTTATATATATATATAACTCATTGCTTGACTTTTTACATAACCCTAACACATTCCTCCTCTGTCTGATCTGCTGCAGATGGCCATGTTACTGAAGCTCCAGGAGTCGGCCAACTACATCGAGTCTCCGGAGCGAGAGGGACTGTTGGACCCCAGTCTGCAGGCCACGCTCTGAGCCAACGCCACCTGCTACTACTACTACTAAGTCTACTACTACTACTACTACTACACAAAACGGACACATAACAGCTGCCTGTAGGAAAAGGATGACGACCGTCAGCCCAAGCCACTGGAAAGTGGGACAAAAACCACACGGTTGTGCCTAACAAAGCGGCTGACGGTGGGGCTGCGTGCTGGAGGTGGAACGTGGCTGTTCAACGGTCCAACGCTAGAGTGAACAGACTGAGAGGTCATCTTGTTGCACTCAGTAAGCAGTTTTTTCCGAGACTTACTGTAACTTATGTACACAAAGGACCT
This sequence comes from Benthosema pterotum, assembly GCA_039105355.1. Classification (NCBI taxonomy): domain Eukaryota; kingdom Metazoa; phylum Chordata; class Actinopteri; order Myctophiformes; family Myctophidae; genus Benthosema; species Benthosema pterotum. Next base: position 9,814,526 of record CM076968.1, on the reverse strand, counting down.
ACAGAATGTGTGATTTTATGGACAAAAGGATAAGGTCCACCCCTGACTATAATAATAATAATGATATACTGTATAACCCCCATACAGAAACGTGCTTTCTTGGGGAAGAAGTGTTTAGGGGGGTCGAACAAGCCGGGAAAGGTATCGATTTGTCCTTTCTCGGTTTTGTTGTTCTCGAGGAGGAGGAGGAGGGAGCGGGTTTTGGAGTTGTTGAATCTGCAAGTGCATGGTAAACCAGAAGAGTGTGATGCAATTCTTATTCATATTTTTACATTATTACCTTATTGATCGAAACCTTCATTCTATTTCCATTTGTAGCCACTAACAAAAGAGATTAAGCTTCCAAAAGTAAATTGTGACAACATCCGAGTTCCCCGCCCCTCCCCAACAAAAAAATTAGGACCTGTCACTCACTAGGCATCAGCCAAAAAAAATGCACTTTATTTTCTACCTATCCTAATTGGATCTTTCTTTTTAATTGGCTGTGTGTCAGTGTCAGTGATCAAAATGAAATCGGCCTGACTTATGTGTTTTACTTGCTACTACCAACCGGCCTAAGCAGCACTATACTCTCAAAGTGTGTGCGCTCTCTACTTATTGAAGGTGCTCAATATAATTAGTATTGGGTCCGTTTTATTAAGACATTGTTATACCATTCGACCGATATTCATCAAATGCATCGGGATGGTCAAAGAACTGTGAATTCTTCCCCGAAAGTGGATAAAAAAGTGACGTAACGTGCATGAGTGAACAGTACACTGAAACAGTTTTAGGACTAGGTCAGGGGTTTTCAACCGGTGTTCCGGGGACCACCTGTGGTCCCTGAGAGGATTCCAGGTGGTCCCCCAGGCTAAATGATGCAAAGTTGGTTAACCAGATGTAACTCTTTGAGAGCGTAAACATGAATGAATTTTTACGCTCTCAAGAGTTAAGATATTCATCATGTGAATTAGCCCCAAGTCTACACAACCAGAGAATGTAGAAGATTAATGGTCATTTTGATCTGTATGTTTTGACTGTTTTGTTTCCCCAAATCCAGCCTGGAATTGTGGACAAAAGCGAAATAAATCTTTAGTTTTCTCGGGCTAGAAGTGTCACCAAGTGGTGGTGCGTGGCTCAAATGCTGAAGAAACAGTGGGCCCTGGTGCCAAAAAGGTTGAAAACCCCCGGTATTATAGAATGACATTATCATTGGATCCGATGGCCGCCGGCGTTTTTTATTTATTTTTTGGCTGTGTATTGATATCAATAACCACAGATGTGAATGAAGCGCTGCCTACTGGAATGTCATCGGTACCAAACATTCCCTGGGTTATATATCCATCAGTGGATGTGTGTGAGCTGCTAACTGACCACAGTATATTAGCAGACATCGTGTCATCTCAACCGATAGGCTACTTACAGTACTATAAAACCCCAGAGGATGGGAGGTGTTGGGAGGCTTGTTTAAGTTTGTCTGCCAACACACAGCCTCTACACTTTCTGGCTATACAATATGCTCGCGTAATATTCTGTACTTAGAAAAAAAAAAACTGTTTTTTGAAATACACATCCTCTTGCGATCGTTCAAAAGAGAGGAATACAGCTTTGAAATGTTGTTTTCTTTTGTAGGATTTTATACCGAATTGTCCTCATACCGATACTCATCATCTACTGTACGTCATCTACTATAGCTAACATGCCATCCAGTCTTCGTGACCGTCAGCCAAAAACGATTTTTATCGACAGCGGCGCTGTTGTAGATAGAAAAGATCGTAGGTTTTCAGTCACCGCGGTTTCTCCGACTAATAATCTCCCTTCCACGACCCACATGAGTGCTAGAGCAGAAGAAACTGCCATCCGCCATTGCAGAGCCTGTACAACAATAAGGATCTTCCAATTTAATGTTTTTTTGGGGGGGGATTATTTGTATCTAAAAACTACACTGTTGTTTGCATTGTCCCATATACAGTACAGTACATGCCATATCGTCTTACATCTGACAAGCGCAAGTTGCAGAGAGCTGAACCTAATTTATACAATATGCATTTGTATATCATTAACAACGGTTATTTCCTGTGTAAGGTTACGGTACGGTTGCTTCTGCGTTCTAAGTGTTAAGTGTCCTCTTGCCTTTCCCTTCCCTTGCCTCCTCTCTTCATGGTGATGGTTGAGAGGGAAGAATACATGAAGGCTCGGCCCGAATAATACTCGGACCAGCCGAAATGTTGCGACATTGACGGGTCAGAAAACTGAGCTCTCGGGAGGGCTGTTGCAGCCTGAAAGAGGGACAAAAGAGGGACATTTCCCCAATTTTCCTGAGTGTGTGACAAATGTGAACCAAATAGACCTGGGTGCATTTGCTTCCATTTGTACACTAAAAGAAGACTGCAGAAAATGCAGGAGAGACCGCAGCACTCAAGTTTACTTTTTCTGCTTTAAAGGTGCACGGCTCAAAAAATGCAACAAAAGAAAAAGGATGCCAGCACTCTAAACTTCATTTCATGGTTTATTTTACCTCAGAAGGCAGGACAGGCAGACTGCCTGTCCTGCCTTCTGAGGTAAAATAAACCATGAAATGAAGTTTAGAGTGCTGGCATCCTTTTTCTTTTGTTCCATTTGTACACTGTCAGAAAAAACATGTCCAAAAAGAGAAATCGTTAACATGGTGAAACACAACTTGATGGTTGAGCCGCCATTGGACTGATCCCATGAAGTGAACAGAGTTTGCGACAGTGGAACTCTGTCTATACTCCGGGCCGAGTATTATTTGGGCCGAACCTTCCTGTTACGGCTGTCTGTACATCAGTGGTTCTCAACGTGTGCGGCCTTAACAAAGTCCAAAAAGCCCAAAATATAAGAAAAAAGATCCAACAAAACTACGCTATAAAAAGCTGCTCTAACATTGGTCAAATCAAAAGGGAAAGATGCAAACGTTTTGGGTACTTTTTCCCCCCGCTATGTTTATATATGGAACCGAGTCAAACCAAACTGAATGCCTACAATTCCTACATTTCATGTCATGGTGGACTCTGGTTCATATATTTAGGGGTCACAGTTTGAAAAGGTTGAGAACCACTGGCGGTGTACTGGATGAGAGAGAGAGAAGAGGGAGTGGAGCAGGGCGGTGGTAATAATAACTACTGTAAACAAATGGTGGTGTGCTCTTAACTTAATAGCTCTGTGCCATTTGACCTCAGACTGCCATGTTGTGTTCTGGTGCTGCTGACGTAAAAACAAAAAAACAAAAGTAATAATCTAGACACGCTGTTGCCTCAGATTAGTATTACCTGTGCCTAAAACACAATGTTGGCCTCATCGAAAGCTGTCTGCCTGGCCCCCTAAAAGCTGCTGTAACACAAAAACTACCAACTACACAAAGGCCTATAGGTTTCAGAGGGAGATAGAGAGAGAGAGAGAACATATCTATCATAAACGTAAAAAGGTAGACGCCTCTTTCGGCTCTGGCAGATAAAACACCAAAACGTGTTCAGTACACAAAGGGTTAAGCCAATGAAGCTCCCTTTGGGTCCGGGAAAAGTCGCGCTCTGATTTGCAGCGACACGGCGTGCCTTCTGCACCTCTTCCACTTGACAACGAACTGCAGGGGCCAATGTTGTCGTTTTTTTTTTTTTTAAATATACATGTATGCTAGATCTTCCTCTGACCTATTATGATGTCACTTAAACAATAATATCACTTTAACATCAGAAATCAAGAAAAAAAAAACAGCACGCTGGGTAGACAGAGTCGATGAAACATTTGGACCTTTTGGCTGGTAGTTCTGACGACAATTAGAACTTAGTAGTGAAGAGTGTGTATGTGTGTCTTATCTGTGTGCACGTCTGTGCTAGGATAGTAAACAACAAATGGGCAACTTCTTACTATAGTTGACTTGTGATTTCAAGCCGAACAACACCTTGTCGCACATGCAGTGCTCATTGTCCTGAATGTCACGTGTGTGTTTGTGTGACTGCAGGTCTTTGACGAGTCGCCTGAGAGTGAAATTTGGTGTAATAATAATAACAATAATAATAATGACAACTTGCCCATCGGAGAAGAGACGATTCTTCCTGTTCTTCTCTCCCCCCACTGCAAAAATAATCTTGCCTCGATCCGGATCGTTGGACCTATAAACTGCAGCTCTGGTCCCATAGCTCCACTGCTGCTATGATTCAATCGTAGATGCAGTGGATCTACGGTCCAGACTAGCTAGACTTACCGTACTTACCTTATCCACAGGGAGGGAGGGAAAGGGGATTTTAATATCTATCTTATTTTCACGTTGTATTTGTTTTTAAGCGGATATGTCTTTTGTTTCTTTCTTTCTTATGCAATCCTTTGTAAAGTTTTGTTTTTTTGTACAGGACATGGCTATTGTAAACATATTGTAAATAAGTCAACGAACGCATCTCTGCGACAGCAATCACTTAAACTATGGAGGTGTGTGTTGTGTGTATGTGTATAAAGACTCAAGAGAAGGCCCTTGTTATTAATGCAGTGAATGCAGGAGGATCCTGGCGGTCATTTTGTATTCCTGGGCAGTGGGAAGGAGCAATACAGAGGCTTGTTGGAGAGAAAGGGGGCTGATAGTGGATTCATGGCATGTCTCTATAAAAGAAAAACACACAGCGAATCCCATTATGTCTAACATTGCTCTATAGACACTCAATAAAGTCATGCCATCCTTAACGTGTCACTGCGTCTTGAGCTTTGTGTGTGTGTGGGGTGCTATTTTTGAAAAAGAATAATAGTTTGTATATGTATAGTCACTGTTTCGACCCCTTGCGGATCCCCGTTAGGTCTGGCAAAGACCCACAAGGGTGACCTGACAGAGCTTTTTTTCCCCAGATTTTCCGTCACTACAGACAGTTTTGAGCATGACAGAAATCCTGAAAAAAATGACACACTCAGTTTTCTTTTTCTAAACCATTAAAAAAACAGGTTGCAGCATACTATATATACTACTATATACTATAGTTCCTAGTTAGTGCAGAGCAGATGTAATGGGAGTGTATCCTACCAAATATAAAGTAAGGACTACAGCACTATAAACAGTAGGCCTGCTGGAAACCAGCCCAAACTGCTACATTATTATGAAAAGCCCCATAAGTCATGTTTTTTTTCTTTTACTTTTTTGCCTCATATATGTTGCAACATCAAATGTGTTACTTCGACAGAAAAACAACCCACTAGCTTTACATCCATACACCTGAATGGAGAAGATGGAGAAGGAGCACTGTATACCATAATTGTATCATATACTGTATATCTGATGCAGTGGTTCCCAAAGTGGGGTGTGGGGACCTTGAGGGAATTCCAGGGGGTCCACAGCTAAATGATATTTTGTAACCAATGGACCCTTACATGCGTCGGCCTCTCTAGCATATCTTTTCAGATAGGGGTCTGGGGGCTGTCAGACAGGCCATGACACCTGTGACTGCTGTTAATAGAGGAAATGCTCCCCCTGCTGTTCTAGACTGGAATCACACCAACTCAGCATTCACTGGACAGGCAGAAGAAGTGCAAACCCATTTGGAAAAGATATAACTAAATTGGTGTAAACTTAAAGTTATTAGTATTTTTTTGTAATGTGGAAACATACAATTTTGTAAAAGAATCATGATATTCAAACAGATTCATAGTATTTTTGTAGTGGCTTTATTCTCTTATGTGAAGATTGTTTGAAAGGTGCCACTTTTAAGAGTTTGTATATGTATGACATCTTCCATAATGGGAAAAGACATGTGAAAGGGTGAAAGTAAAGAGAACGAGACCACTAATAAACCTGCGCAGTGACGTCACCATCCCGGTTCTGGAAGTGTTTTCCCCACTCTTTTTTTTTTTACATCGACTTTTTTGAATATAATTTATATAAAGACGACTTTGTCGCGGACAAAGCCAACTCGGGTCGTTACAAATCATGACGACACACACAATATCATCATATAATATCTAATTAGCAAGTAGTACAAAACGGCAGGATACAACACTTTTTGTTTCGCTTTTCATTATTTGATTGTCCCAAAAGATTGTGTGTCATGATTTGTCACAACCTGAGTTGGCTCTGTCCGCGGCGTAATCATAATCGGGCGTAATCGCTAATCGGGCGGTGACGTCACTGCGCAGGTCTATAGAATAGTGTGGTTGATGATAGTTAATATCTGCTGTCTGGAAGAGACCAACTAACTCCAAAAGTGTTCATATTTCAGGAAATGAAACATCCAGCTCAAGTAGTTAAAGAGTTTCTTCACAGCAAAGGTTCTTTACTTTATTGGTTCAATATGAACAATGAACATATGAAAAGGGCGTTGTTTGTCAGCTTTATTTTGAATATCCCAATAATAAATAAAAATATAAACAATTCTTTACATTTTCTACTTCCAAGGAAAGCAATTAAAGTAAATTAAAATATAATAAAAGATGCCCTGCTGGCAACGCAGGAGACAGATGGTCCTGCGTTGCTAGATCGAGATGTCCCACAAAACTGCCCTATATGGCATGCTTTTAGACATTTGACCCTTTGTGTACTGAACGCGTTTTGGTGTTTTTAAGCTGTTGAAAAATAGCAGCTCTACAAGCTCATATCGCGCCACCGAGTGGCGCGATATGAGCTTGTAGTTCTGCTATTTTTGAAAAAATTGTGAAAAGCATCAGAAACTAGAATCTGATCAGGACACAATGGGTTGAGTGTTCGCTACAGGACGCCGATACCTGCGTTGTCAGTTTCAGGTTCGACTGCAGCAGTAACCACACCCACCTCTACTGGTGTTGCCTCCACCTTCTCTCAAGAACCCACCAGTCCAAACACGTTCTCTGCAAATTGGTCATGCAAAGCAAAATCACCACACCACGCCTCATTGATATTACCGTGATCAATCTCTGTCATGATGGCCATTAGCGCATGTGAATAGGATATCAAATGGAACACAACCACCCTGAAGAATAAACATTATATTGTACTCTTGCATTGATTGATTTAGGCATATAGAAATTTGACTTATCGAAGACTACGACCTCCATAGGTTCATAACCTTTGCATTGATACATTGTTGTACTGTTGTATTGCGCTTCCTTGTTTCTGTTATATTGTGTTTTCTTGATTATATTGTGTTTCTTGTTGTTCTGTTCTTGCTTTGGCAAGAACAGACTTTTTGTAATTTGGTGAGCGACTGGAGCTGTCCATGGATCTCCTTTAAATAGGCTAACACGTTGTGGATTTGATCTTTGGACCACCATCTCTGATCTTTGAACACTACATTTTTCTCCTTAGGCAAGTACACAATGCGCTCCCTTGTACCACCCCCACAGTCTCACTCAGCTCCCCTTTAAAAGCAGACCCCTGGGTAGTGTCAGACTTATCCACCTCGTCCAATCTCTGTACTAATGACTCATTTTCAGTTTTTAACTGGTCCATGATCTTTCTCAGCCTGTAGTCTGGCTCAAAGAGCGGACAGTTCACTTTTTTAGGTCATCCACACTCATGTCTGCGAGTACAGTCCACCTTAGCCGCTGTGTCTTGTCACCAGCAGTCGTCTCATGTTTGTGTGTACAGTCCACCAGCCTGGTAGGAACTTGCGATGGCAGAGTCTTCTGGCTCTCGGCCTTTCTTCTGACGCCGGACATCTGTGGTCACTGCTTTCAGCCGCTACACTACAAAATAAATCAGTGATAGAAACAATTAAAGTTAATAATGAAATTAGAGATTAGAGATGGGTTGAAACACACAATTACATCAGCTTTCTCCATCATCCATCATTATCATTACACTCAGCGTTCTTATGGGTGTAAGAGTTAACCGTTTATCTAATAGATGGCTAAAGCACTGACCACTGAACTCGTGATCAACGCTGTGTAACATACAGGACGTATTTGAGCATTGTATGACATCCCATGAATGCATATGACTGTATTTAATATTCAATTGTTAACTGCAGGCTCATAAAATCAATTGCTACAGCATGTTAATTGCTACACCATGTCATGCCCCCCACCCATGCCCATGCATAGATCCGGCCCTGGTGCCCTGGTTTATAGAGCTGGTTGGTTGCAGGAGAGTTCTTAGGTGTGTGAAAGGGACATGGGCTGACATCAGGGGTTGACACTAAGGTCTCCAAGGCACTTGCCCATCGGGCAAGTGCAAGTCAGGTTCTACTTGCCCTCAGGTCATGGTCACTTGCCCTCCAAAAATATATTGTAAATTTTCCATTTAAGTTTACGTTCTACTTGGGTGCTTTAAACTAGGGGTTTTCAACAGGTGGTCCGGGGACCACCAGTGGTCCCTGAGAGGGTTACCAGGTGGTTAACCAGATGTAACTCTTGAGAACGTAAAAATGAAACCATTCATTCATTCATTCATTCATTTTTACACTCTCAAGAGTTAAAATTCAACATCATAATTAGCCCCAAGTCTACACAACTAGAGAATGTAGAAGATTAATGGTCATTTTGATCTGTATGTTTATTTGCCTGTTTTGTTTCCCAAATCCAGCCTGGAATTGTGGATATCTAGAAAGCAAAGACACAGAGGCAGAGTGCAATGACTGCCTTCAAGACAAATTTATCTTGTGTTGTGTTATAGTGCACTAAGTTGCACACTTGCCCGATCGGGCAACCAGGTAGCAGTCTTCACTTGCCCCACCATTTTTTCTACTTGCCCCGGGCAAGCGGGCAAGTGTTAGTGTCAAGTCCTGCATGCTCATGCTGAGTGTGTACATGGGTGTGAAGGAAAGGAATGTGAAGGAGTGGCTGAAGGGGTGACAGTCAGTGGACACACACATTTTCTTTTTTTCCTGGGAGTCAAATGACCAAATGGATCCATTTGGTTCCATTTATACGGTGTCAGGGGGAAAAAAGAGTAGTAAGAAAATGATTCACGAGGTGAAACAGAACTTGATGTCATCAAGTTGTGTTCCATTATGTTCATCTCTACAGGTATATTCATGACACATTAGAATGTTAAATGGGTGAAATTCCCTTTTAAAGGTTAATTCCACCTATTTCCACCCAAAATGTTACTGAGAGGATACAAATGTGAACAAATGTGATACAAATGGACCCTAGCGGGTCCATTTGTACTCTCTCAGGGGGAAAAAAAGAAAAATCATTAACATGGTGAAATACATCTTGATGATGTCATCAGACATATTTCACAATGTTAATGATTTTTTCAGACCTCCAGACCTTTTAGGAAATACAGAATTGGGGGATTTTTTTTTTGTTTTTTTTTTGTTTTTTTTTATCATGTTCACAAAACACATCTAAGGTATATTAATGACATATTAAAATGTTGAAAATGGGTGGAGTTCCCCTTTAAGCAAATGGACTCGATGCTGGAAGTCCTCACAGTATTTAGATTTTAATCTGGATTACTGATATGAGTCGCAACAGCACAAACATCCATGTAAATATATGAGAGAGACTTTATACTACGCAGCGTTAAAGGGGAATTCCACCCATTTTCAACATCGCATAGGCCTACTACACGGCCAGGCCGACTCGTCTCGTCAGAATTATCATTACAAAAACAAACTATATTTCTGTCTAATGTTACTCACTGTTATGTTGTGTAGACCAAGCTCCTTAACTCTATCTCATTAAGAGCCACAGACCTGTTCTCAACTCAACTTCAGCAGTGCTTACCGCGCTACGTGCATTATGGGAAATTGAGTCTCATAAAAAATAATAATAAATTAAAAAAAAAAAAAAAAAAGGAGGGGGAAAAAATATCCATCTGCAGAGTCGGCGTGTAACAAGACGGTTGTCGATTGGATACGGACGATTCCTGAGGACCAATCACAGCGGGCTTTGCTGTAGCTCTCGGGGTCATCGTTGACCTATTTTTATATGCAAATTAGAGCCATCTAGTAGAAGAGTTGCGACATTGAGGGTCAGAAAGTGAGCGTCTGGACCGCTGTTTATGCATCCTGATTCATTTTATTTTTTATTTTTTTGTAGTATACTGGTATATTATTCTTTCGGAAAGCGAAGCATACAGTTATAACGCCCAGCCCTTGTTTGAACTTTTGAACTTTGACACTCAACGCTGATTGGACGGGCTCGCTGCCGCTCAAAATTCTGCCTGACGTCACACGTGTGCGTCACATGCTCTTTCAATACTCTAAGCAAGGTGCAGTTTCTCTCAGATGCTTTGAAACGTTCAACGGTTCAGACGCATCTCCCCAACTCTTTCACATTGCATTCATTGTGTGTTATTATTTGATTGTACATATTTTTTCTTTGCAGTCTTTGCTTTCTAACAGCTCTCAGTTGTTTTCGGAGCTCTCTCTCCCCCTCTCTCTCTATATCTCTCTATCTCTCTCTATCTCTTCTCCAGGATGGGGAGGTTCAGGAGAACCTTCGCCAACATCTGGAGACAGCTCCGTTCTTTGGGGTGCTGTGCAGGGACCACCAGGGACCGCCACCAGGATCACATCGATCGATTCGATCAGGCAAGTGTTGTTTTTTATCACCCGATCACAGCTAAGCTGTTATTATTTGAGTGTAACACTATCGCTAACGGCCGAAGCTGGATCTACATCAACCTGTAGCATCCTGGCCCTGTCCTGGGCATATTGTCGGTTCTCTCTCTTGTGTAAAACCCTTTAAGATGTACCATGTTTACTGTCAACGTTCCCTGTTAGAAAAAACAGCATGATAACATACTGTAGCAAGATGTGCAAAACCAGGTGAAGTGTTGCTTCATGACCGGAGAGTTGGACACGATTGTGACCGTCACGTGACGGTCATGTTTCAGCATTCACAGGACTAATCCAGTGGTGGAAGAAGTAATGTAATCTAAAAGTTTACTGTCTGGCTCACTAGATCAGTGGTTTTCAACCTTTTTAATACCAGGGCCCAGTATTTATTCTGCATTTTAGCTGCGGACCACCATGTGTTGTTTAGTTTAGTCTAATTGGACCCAAAACTAAGACTTTTCAAGTTTGTGTCCACAATTTAGGAGGTAACTGGCAAAACGATGGTCAAAATAACAATTCTATAGTTTTTAATAGTGTAGATTCTTGGAAATGAAGTATTTCAGATCTTAACATTATAATTTAACTCTTGAGAGCATAAAATGATACCAAATGGACCCTCACGGGTCCATTTGGTATCATTTTACAATCTCAAGGGTTACAGATCTATAATGATCCATTTCGTTACCAACTGTCCATCGTTTAGCTTGGGACCACCTGGAATCCTCTCAGGGACCACTGGAGGTCCACGGACCACTGGTCTAGCTAACACTTTTGTTTCTTTGCATGTTTTTTCTTTCTCTGAACAGTGGGCAGAGATCCAGGAGGTGTTGGACCTTTGGGCTGATGCTAGGAAGCGTCCAGCCAGCGTGGCGGCAGACGGCTACGACAGCTTCTTCTTGGACAGCTCCTCCAGCGACTCCGACTCCGCCAGCATCCCAAAGCGAGTCACATTCGCCCCTGAGGTTGAGGTACGAGTGTTTCCTTAACTCTGTTTCCTGTCAGTGCTGCTTGACTATTTCACTGTTCCATTCAAGGAGACCCAAAATGATAAATTTGTCCCCCATCTGAAAATATGTAGTTCCAGTGACCTTCTTGGAGGTCCCTGGAAGTAACAGTTTGTTTCTGGAGCTGAAATTTTAATTAGTTCCCTGTCTGGAACTACAATGCGTTGTCCCTCACACTAAAAGTTTGGCAAAAGTTTTTGTCCTTGTTGTCCCTCAAACTAGATTTCTTTCCCTGGAGCTAAAGGGCTCCGTTTTCGTTACATGCTAAACCCCTTATCCCAAATCCCTTATTTCATTTTTACTATTTTGAAAAAAATCGTTTTGTAATATTTCAACATGGCAATATATTAACTCGTTGTGAGCTTGTAGACTGGCCATTTAAACTATTGAAAAATGTTTATTTAAATAGTTTAAAAAGGCAAGTTAAGGGGTTTTGTGGTGACAAATATGGAGCCCAAAGTGTTTTCCCCCAAGCTAAAAAAATCTCCTCGGAACTAAGGTTTTGTCGCAACAAAGAACTAAAATCTTGTCCCTGTAAAATGTAAATGTGCACGATATTTCAAAAATAACTAAGACACCTTAATGGCTTGACCTTTGAATGCATTTTGAAACACCTTTTGTTTCTGCTTTTTGTGTTTTTTTCAACTAAACAGTGGATCAGCGTGGAGAACCTTGCAGACCTGCATAAGCCCAAGTGGAAGAAGGCAAGGTTGACGGTAAGGACACGGACACACACACACACACACACACACACACACACACACACACACACACACACACACACACACACACACACACACACACAGCTTTACAATCAATGATCTCTAGGCCCTGTTCACACTGCCAACCCAAGACCAAGTGGGCAGTGGTTGCCAAACGGGGGGCCGGGACCCCCAAGAGTGTCCCCGCAATATTTGGGGGGTAATTAGCTTAAAGATGAAGTGCCATGATTTTATTATTATGAGGAGGAAGAATTCTTTCCAAAAGAATCTCACTCAGAACGGTAAACAAACCCACGTGCAACGTGTAATTTTCTCATTCCTCCTCTTTGTTTCAGGAAGCAGAACGGTGGCAGATGGATCTCTACAAGGCCATCGAGATGGAGGTCCACGAGGAGAGCAGAATCTACACAAGGTACTGTACGTCATCATGTTCTAGCATTTATCAGTAGATTTTCTGTTACAAGCTGCGTATGTCTGGTAACAGTTTGTTACAAATACTGCCAAATACTACTGCAGTTTACCACAAATACTGCCTCCGTCACTCATCTGATGGTGCATACCACCTTTATAATCCAAGTAGGCACCGCTTTTGACAGGCTGTAGTACCATCGTATAAGCTTTATTATTGATATTAAACGTCTTCCTGACTAAAGTCTGTCTGTGACCGCATCTTGCATGTGCACAGCTGTCCACATCCATTATAGCGGCAAACTAAAGCACTTAATCACTCGAGATCTAGAGAACTCTCCCTGGTATGGATAAAAGATGTGATGTTTTGGGGTCTGATTATCCGGTGAGGCTGATGGGAACATGGGGTTTTTCTGGAGCAATGTTGGGTCCGTTTGATTTTGGTAACATTGACCTCAGCAAGACAGCTTCCCAAACAGGATGTGTGCAGCGCGGTTCTGGTGTTCTATGTTATAGGAGGCACAGCAGCCAGTCTTTGTGTTAAATCTCTCTTTCTTTCTCTCTCTCTCTCTCTCTCTAGATTCCACCGCCTTACTGCGGAACAGCGCATGGTGTACCTCCGTACCGGACCAGCGTCTAGGCACTTGTGTGCCAAGGGTTTGACTTCCGACACGCGGCCTTTGGCGTGTGTCACTCCCCACCTCTCTCACCCTTTCCTATCTAATCACTGTTCTCTATCAGTTAGGGCTGCAACAGTTAATTGATTAATCGTAGCCAAATCAATTATGTAATTAGTTGACAAATACTTTAGTAATCCGTTAATTGGAACAGCGACTAAACACTGTCTTTGTCATAGGTGATTTCACACTTAACTATAGTTTTTCCAGTGTGAAGTGTAACTAAACTCACCCTTACAATCTGATGATAGTTTCACATGCACAGTGGCAATGGTTATAGTATCAAGAACAATATTAAACATGTTTGGCTTTTATTTGAATAGCATCCTAATTAGCAAATCAAATGTATTTTTTAACAAATATATATAATATATTTTGTTATATTTTTTTATTTTTAAATAATCATCAGACGAATAGATTCTGAAAGTTCTGTTTGTTGCAGCCCTATTATCAATAAAAACACAAAAAAATACAAAAAAAAAACCCCAAAAACTTTAAAAACCAAAAAAAGTTTTACAGTTAGTTTTAGCTCATGCATTGATTGATGCAGCTCTTGTATGTTTGTATTTACATGAATTCTCTTTTCCAGGTGGTGTTTCCTGAAAGAAGGCCGGAGGGCGTTTGGATTGGGAGGAAACGACCAATCATTGGGGCGTCTGGGTGTGGTAAGAGGTTGCTGTCATGGCCAAAGGTTTTGGCACCCTTGCACATAAAGACCAAACATCTCCAAATGTCTGTAAAATAAGTTGAAGTTGACAAAAGTATTTGGTGTTTCAAATCCTTTTATTAAACTAATAATAACACGGAAATAATATATTACCGTACACAGAAATTGCTGTGGCAAAAGTTTTGACACCTTGAATTCAATATTTGGTAGCACATCCTTGTGTCTGAAGGTCAGCTTGAATCTGTTTTGCAGTTGTCCGAGGTTCTTCTGCCACCATTTGAACAATCCTTTGCTGCAATATTTGGTCCATACCTCTTCTGGGGAGAATGGCTACGGTATCATGAGCTAGAGGTCTTCACAGGGGTTCCGTATCGGTTCCGACGGCGTGTTTTAACAAAGACACTCGGACAGGGTTGGAATCAGACACATACCCGTTGGAACTCTGACCTGTCAATCATTATGTGTAAAACCTGATTATATCCGAGAAGATCTGTTCTACTGCGTGTTGTAGGCTATTGTTTTTGTTGTTGTTGCAAATGTTATGTTGTTGCAAATATCTGGTGTGTGATTGTCTTTTCTGTGTGGGCCTAACCCTCCCTCTCTGTCTGTCTGGGTCTCTCTCCCTCTCTTGTGCGCGTTAATAATAAAATGGTAACTGGTCAATACGTCAGCTATATTAGTTCATAAACTTGGTTGGTTATCTCGGAATGCCGTTGCATGTCGCAATTCGGGCGGGTTCGGCGCCACCATTTGAAAGAAATCTCAGAACAGTTCGTAATCGACTCGGTTACTTGAAAATATTATCGGAACAGTTTGGAATCTGTGATATTGGACGGATTTATTTCGGTTTTCGGATGGAATTTTTGAGACCCGTGAAGACCTCTACCATGATCCTTAACTTCTTGCTAACATTTTGTACAATGGACACAGTCTCTGGTGATGGACTTTTAGCCTTTACATTGTCTATGCTTTGCTACGATCTTCTCTCTCACCTCCTCAGACAATTCTTTGCTTTTTTTTCCTCAGTATTGTTCATGACATGTAGTGACACAACAGCAGTATGAGGGGACACCAAATACTTTTGTCAATTTATTCTTTATTATTTTACATTTGGAGATGTTTGGTCTTCATGTGCAAGGGTGCCAAAACTTTCAGCCAGGACAGTGCCTCCACCTTCGCCTGGCACCCCGGTGGTCACTTGATGGATCAGGTGACCACCACCCTTTTTTTTCTCCCGCCATGGACTGTCCACCTTGACGTGGTGCGGGAGCTGAGTATTGCTTACCTCACAGAGCATGTCCTGTCGGACAGCTCAGTGGGTAAGGAATATGACTAAGGGACAGTCCGTAGATTAAACAAACCTTTCACAGAACTCACCAGAAGTCCAAGGAAAAGCCACTGTGAAGACTGCTAGGTTGTGGGAGAGGATGTTCACACTGAGCAGTGATCCCATGTGAGTCTCATACGTCTTTCATTTGCACACACACACACACTGGCCTAGATTTTCGTCACCACTAAACCCCTTATCCCTTAACTTCTTTGCCCTTTTAAAAAACATTTTTTCAATAGTTTAAATGGCCAGTCTACAAGCCCACAACGTGTCAAAAGATTGGCAAGTTGAACTATTCCAAAAAGATCATCAAAATAGTAAAAAAGAGATGAGGGGTTTGGGATAAGGGGTTTAGCGTGTGACGAAAATGGAGCCCACTATGTTTTTGAAGTAGTTTCATCTTTCTTTTCTGTATCTTGTGTTTCACAACTGCAGCACCTAATCTTTTAAAACCGTCAACAAATGTATGTTTTAGATTTTTGCGTTTGACATCAGCAAATCTACAAGCTCTTATCTGCTATTTGATATGTTACGTAACCGTTTCAAAACTGTAATCTGCGGCCAAATGCATATCAATTTGAGGACTACTAATTTTAGAAGAAAAGTGTAAAATCAGCCCCCGGGTCACAATTGAGAAGGAAGGAGAAGGCATTATGCACTACGCAACGACGCATAAAGATGCCCAGGCATTTGGACACATGTGGGCTAATGAAGAGATCATAGAAACCTTAATGCTGCGTTTCCAATTGCAGCAGATGACAGTGCAGTCAGTGTGAAATCAAACCACAGCAGATTAAATATGGAATAATCATAACATAGCCCATTCACATCAAGTCTACTGAAGTTATTAGGTGAGAATGTGACCTTAGTTGTGTGACATTAATTTTTAACTCATGCAGCCCTTCAGTTTACATAAATTCTCTTCTGTAGGTGGTTGACGTCTGAAGGGAAGCTGTGATTCATTTTGATTCTATGGGGGGAAACGATGACCAGGCCTGAACAGGCCTTGGGGTAAGTATGAGTGATAGAAATGAAATGCAACCCACTGTCTGCCAAGCAACCTGACCAAACCGTACCAAACGAACATGGATAGCTTCACTTTTGGTTGTTAAAGGGTAAGACCACTTTTGTTTCTTTTTTGTGTAGTTACCTTGCCATGTTGTAATCCCAAACGTCGACAAGAAATTTAAAGATATCTTCCAGTAAATAGATCCACTGATAAACCAACACAAAGTTTATTCAGACACTATAGAGCATCTGCATAACTCATGTAGATTTTTTTTCTTTCCTAAAAATGTGAACTACTTGTAGATTACTTGTAGATTGTAGATTGAATTATTTCTTGTCCACATTTGGAATTACATCATTTTTGTGTGTAAGGTACACACAAAAAACAACAAAAGTTATACATATTGTTATCCAATATCATGTTATATGTACTGCCTTTTAGAAGTGTAGTATGAAAGTTACTGTACTGACTACATACTGATATGTTTCCCACTATATCTGGCATCTCCTTTTGCCTAATACATTATTATTGTGCCATTCATTAAACGTCCATCATCACCCCCTCCCCCAAGCCATTCACATTTACAAAAGTGCAGCATGTGTATTTGACAACTTGTGAGAAGAGCAAAACTTCTTCTGTCTAACGATTTCCTTTTCTTTTCTTTACTGTTACACATGTCCTGGAGGTGTTCCTGAAGTGGTAGCAGTTGACTGTTGTGATCTCCTGCACTGAAGAGCCTGTCTGCTCCTCTGCTGAGCATCCATCCATCTTCAATTGTAGTCCAAAAGAGTGCTCCAGACCCCTTTCAGGGACAACCGAGCGTCTAAACAAATGCCCTAACCACGTAAGCAGACAGCAGACTCTTCAAATCTCTCTCACGTGCCTGAGCTTACCCTATCTCTAAGTGAGATACCACCTACTGTACCAAAGAAAACTCATTTCGGCTGCTTGTATTCATTCCTTCGGTCATGACCCACACTTCAATAGGTGATAATTGCTTGGTAGACAGAGCTTTGCCTTCTGGCTCAAGTCTGTTTTTGTACAGAGACTGCAATACTGCACCTTCTGTACTGATTACTTGCCAATTAATTGGGCTTCATAATTTACTGCACTGCAACTTACTTTTGCAAACAGATCTATACTGTATAGAAGAATCATTTGTTTATTCGCAATCATTCATTAAATGTATGTATTGTTTGATTAATGTAAGTGTTTTCATTTGCGGTTGTGGGTTGACCAGGGGTTTCAGCAATCCTTACACCTCTCTAAGGATGACTTAAATGTCTGAAGTATCAGTAACAATCCCAGCCTTAGACTTGTGTGTGATTAAATGACAACATACAAATATTCTTTCTGATTACTATGCATTACTATACCAAAGGTGTCTGCTTTCATTATTATAATTATTTGTTATTACCATACTTCTTTTCAAAGTAGCTTTGCTCAGATAATTGAATTGTAAAAAAAACACAATATTTTCCTCTGAGGTGTGAAGCAGAAATATACAATAATCCACAGTCGTTCCTGGCAGGTGTTTGTAAACACATTCATCAGTCATTACTAGTTCAGTAATGTGGAGACCCGGCATAAAATCTACAAAAGTTTAATCAGCAGAAAACTACCTTACAGGAAACATGATTTATTTTTAAATACATTGCACATAAAACACAAAAGATGTCACGATGCCATATGTCAGGAGATGTTTTAGAAGAACAGTGGTTCTCAGAGTAACCAGGTTCCTGAGGATGTAAGCCTTGAGATTGTATAAATTGAAGGTAATACAATTGAGAACCTGGAATGTCAAATATTAAGGGCAATACCAGTATCAGCCAGTAGATGGCACAACACAGCACACTACTGAAAAACCTTTTTAGAAAATCTGGATAGTTTCAGATTTTCTAATGGTCCTGACATCCTGTGATGATGCCCTTTAATATCATCCTTATAGAGGTTGACTGTGGTATTGATTTGCAGTTCTGACTGTAAGAGCAACACCTAACCTAAACATAAATCATTTATAAAGGAATGTGCAAATTAGGGGCACATGTGTGTGTATGACAATAAATATGATACTGAATAACCATATTAAAAAGTTACTAGATCAACCATTATTATTCATAACTAATTCAACATCAGTGCTTCATGGAATCAATGCAATCAGTCACACTAAAGCCACTCCTAACACGAGCACCGTATAACATACAGTAATTTTATTGCATATAACTCTATGATGTAGTGGTTCCCAAAATGGGGTGCGGGGACGCCCAGGGGCCCTTGAGGGAATTCCAGGGGGTCCCCAGTTAAATGATAGTTTGGAAGCAATGGACCCTTACAAGTAGGTTGAGAATCCACTAGAGCAGTGAAAATTCTTCCGTAGCATATCTTTCAGATAGGGGTCAGGGGCAGTGTTGTAGTGGTACTTTTAGAAGTGGGGGGACGCCTCTTAAAAAATTCACGCATTTTATTTTTTATTTTTTCTGAGAGTGTACGAATGGAACCAAATGGACCCTAGCGGGTCCATTTGGTTCCATTGTACACTCTCAGAAAAAATTAAACTCATTAACATGGTGAAACACATCTTGATGTCATCAAGAACCCACACAGACACTATATTGAGAAAGATTGTTTCGAATGCATTGGTTAGAATTGTATACATAAAAGTATAAATAACAAGACAAAACATAACCCTACTTTTTCCCCCAAAATATTTTAGATATGAGAAGTGGGGGGATGCCGTCCCCCCGTGTCCCCCCTCCACTACACCCCTGGTCAGGGGGCTGATGGGTGTCAATTTGGGTTCTTGGCATGAAAGGTTTTGTGAACCACACTGCTTATAGAAAGACAGTTACTATACTTCTGTTTGCTTCATGGGGCAGTCCAGTAGTGGCTCTTTGTACAGATACTTCTATTAACAGAACGCAGTATGCCAAGATACAAGTAAAGTTAAAATGTGGGAGCATGAATTGGTGTGTGATTTATTTATTTTTATTTGTTCATTTGTAGAGTCTGTTCTAGTCTTCCCACCCTTTGTAGTTTGTTAGATGTTTATAAGCCCTTCCCAGATAGCAAAATCCATTGATTCAACGTTGAATTCTGGTTATCTAACCAAAATTCAACGTTGAATCAATGGATTTTGCTATCTGGGATTGGTATCAAAAGCAAAATGGTTGCAAACAATATACCGGTATAGTATGCTGTAGGTAGGCTACCATTATGAAAATTCCTATGTTGATCTGACAGTGACGCCTCATGTCAAAGCCTCCATGGCTTTGTCACTGTCAGATCAACATATGAATTATGTACTGGCCATATGGAGTGTGTCTTGAGTGTACAGGGTTCCATTAAGACAGATTAACACACAACAGGCAGGGTTGGATAAGTTACTCTTTTTCAAAGAAATCGCCTACAGTTACAAGTTACTTTCTAAAATTTGTAATCAGTAACGTAATCCGGGTCACCCAATTTCAAAAGTAACTGATTACTTTAAGCAACTCTATTTATCAGTAATTACAGTAGATACTGTATACTGTAGTTTTACTACTGCCCTTAACAGGTCCCAATATATATATTTTTTCCATTTTTTTCTCACATACTTTATACTAACAAAAACTAACAAAAAGGAAAAAAAAAAAACACTTGATTGGCAGAAATAAAATAAATACTTTGTATGCAGGCACTAGGCATTGGTGTATTTTTCCCTCTTGTTTGACTCACAGACACATTATCCTCAAATAATAATAATCTGACTAGTGTAGGCCTACTAGTAATAATTATTGCTATAGTTTGTGTCAAACACAGCATGCTCTTATTTGGGGGTCAATGCGTAATTAGAGTCAACATTGAAACAAGTTAAAACAGTCAACATTGTACCTTCTAAACAAAAGGCAAAAAAAGACCCCATGCCATTCTCAGAAACATTAGAGTATAAACAGAGTTGCGATATCTCCATTCACTTTCATAGGAAGGTCTAATGGCGGCTGCTCTACATAGACTTCTATTGAGCATCGGGACAGTTTGTCCCTATTCAGGCTGCATGAACCGCGTCCAAGCGTCCAGTTTCTGACCCCTCAATGTCGCAACTCCGACAGTAGCTGGCTATTGTGTTTTTTACGCCGTGTCGGCTCCGTGTGAGGCCTATTTAGAGAGATGTTATTTTTTATCTAAAGTTATGCTTTATCGCACGTGTTTGATTGGACCTGCTTCCATGGAATACTGTAACTCTTGGGGTTGGGGAATTGAGGATTTACTGGACCACACGGCTGAGAAAGGATTAATTTGCAACGAGTGCAAAAATACGGAGCGCAGGTGAACGTCAAAGTGCTGAGTTTGCTCTTAATGTTGATTATGATGAACAGGCTAGCAGC
The DNA here is from genome assembly GCA_039105355.1 of Benthosema pterotum. NCBI lineage: Eukaryota > Metazoa > Chordata > Actinopteri > Myctophiformes > Myctophidae > Benthosema > Benthosema pterotum. The sequence goes on along the minus strand of CM076968.1, from coordinate 9,793,888 downwards.
TATCATAGACGTCCTGTAAGGAATACAGTAATGTAGGCCTACAGTTGTTAATGTACAGGACAATGTTTGATAGTTGAGTCATTCCACGAAAACGGTACGATGACCTAAAGGTTTTACTCTTAATTCTGAATATCCCACAATATTAAGGACATCTTTATCTATAAGAAAAGCATAATTTCTCATCTCAGGCATTCAATATAATTTTTAATATATCTAAACAGGATAATTGATAACGGGGTTGAGCCAATAACGGAGTTGTGATTTTTGTACTAAAGATAGCCATTACTCTAACTGAGAAGACATGCCTGAGGTTATGGAATCCGGTATATTGTTGGAATAACAAACAGAATCTTTATAACTAATTGTTTTATATCATTATTTTCATGTAACGGAGTTGAGCTGTTGACTGTTGATGTACGACCACATGTGAGAGTACAGAATGCCTCTAAACAGTGTAAATGGGGTTTTAAATTGCCACTTTCTGTAGCATGTTGGTCAGAAGAGTTGTAGAATACTACTTCATATTGGTGATGTCACTTGAATGACTTGTGTAAAGGAAGGAGTTGAGTGCAACTGAGGGACACAGCTATAATGCAATTTAAATGATTAATCATCTATTTATTAAAAAAACTAAACATGTCCAGCATATATATGTGTGTTCATGGCATAATTATATTTTTGTTGATGTTGAATAGTCATATGTCAAGTCCAAGTTCATTGAAGGCCACTGGGGACATGAACAAATGGACAAAATAGGCTGTGTCTACTGAAAGAAAGCAAGATAATTTCTGGTATGAAGATAAAATCCATGTAATGTTTACACAATATTAAAGGGAACATTTCAATTGATTAAAAACATCTTTTACAAATATTTTTAGTGACTCAATCGATAAAATACAGCTGAAACGGTCAGAGGGACTGCAAATCGGAATTGGAATGACTCTTGAGAGTGTAACTCAAAGAGTTACTGTACATCTGGTTAACCATCTTTCCATCATTTAGCCTGAGGACCACCTGGAACCCTCTCAGAGACCACTAGTGGTCCCTGGACCACTGGTTTAAAACCTGTGGGCTAGGGTGTTTGCATGCATGCTGCTGTGCAGGATGACTGTGTGCTACTATCCCAAGTGACAGTTGGAACTATAGCGGTCCTCTGGAGTGAGTGTGGAACTATAGCGGTCCTCTGGAGTGAGTGTGGAACTATAGCGGTCCTCTGGAGTGAGTGTGGAACTATAGCGGTCCTCTGGAGTGAGTGTGGAACTATAGTGGTCCTCTGGAGTGAGTGTGGAACTATAGCGGTCCCATGGAGTGAGTGTGGAACTATAGCAGTCCCATGGAGTGAGTGTGGAACTATAGCAGTCCCATGGAGTGAGTGTGGAACTATAGCGGTCCTCTGGAGTGAGTGTGGAACTATATTGGTGCTATGGAGTGAGTGTGGAACTATAGCAGTCCTCTGGAGTGAGTGTGGAACTATATTGGTGCTATGGAGTGAGTGTGGAACTATAGCAGTCCAATGGAGTGAGTGTGGAACTATAGCAGTGCTATGGAGTGAGTGCGGAACTATAGCAGTCCTATGGAGTGAGTGTGGAACTATAGCGGTCCCCTGGAGTGAGTGTGGAACTATAGTGGTCCTCTGGAGTGAGTGTGGAACTATAGCGGTCCTCTGGAGTGAGTGTGGAACTATAGCGGTCCTCTGGAGTGAGTGTGGAACTATAGTGGTCCTCTGGAGTGAGTGTGGAACTATAGCGGTCCTCTGGAGTGAGTGTGGAACTGTAGCGGTCCCTCTGGAGTGAGTGTGGAACTATAGCGGTCCTCTGGAGTGAGTGTGGAACTATAGCGGTCCTCTGGAGTGAGTGTGGAACTATAGCGGTCCTCTGGAGTGAGTGTGGAACTATAGCGGTCCTCTGGAGTTTGCACTCTACTGAGAGCTGATCTCTTTTATTAATTGTTAGTGGGGAGAATAGCATCATGGTACAATATTTAATCTAATATAAAGATCAGTGGTAATCGACACTGATAAGAACCTGTGTGTGCGTGGAGGAGGTCGATCAAGGCAATGGAAAAACAACCGCTTTAGAAGCAGTGTAAAGTCATCACAGCACTGACGTATCAAAGTGCATCGCAGCAAACTTTCAGATGCTGTTTTCCTCTCCGTGTGGAAGAAGATAAGCTGTAGGGTGGATGTTTATTATTGTGATCTTCCACTCTTGAAATTCTGTGCTTTTGTGTCAACTTTCATGTAAACAATTTGTGATTCTCAGTACATTTATCCCCTAAACCCACTGTGAAAAAACAAACAAAAAGCTTCTCCACACCGAACATGACCCCCATATCAGGAAAAAAAAGTAGAATGAAAAGCTATGGCTCTCGAACTATTATTCACCTCAATCTCTCAGTATAATCTTTTAAAAGTTGACTAAAGCCTTGGCAGCATGTAATGTACGAAGACACCAATGTTTGTTGAGTGCTTAACTCTTTCTACCAACACAGGATTTGTTGTAACTGTTATCTCCCATGGCAATAGCCAGAAAGCACGGTCAGAACCGGGACAGTTTGTGACACCTTGATTGTGTCACTGCAATTCAAGGCTAGTCAGATCTGGCCCAGAATATCAAGCAACACAAATGAGTGGAATCCAGTTATCACATCTTTATTTAGCCAGTTAAAGTAGTTATGACAGATGTTTTCCCACTCCAGAGATGATAGTTGTACATAGTTTAGCATTTCAATCTCCCCTCAGGGATAAATAAAGTTTATCTCATATCATCTCATCTCATGTTATTGATGGAACATTCAGTTAGGGTAGTTAAGCAGAGCTGTATGTATGATGTGTGTGTGTGGGTGTAAAGGCCGGTGTGTACCGGAGCAGAGGATGTGGTTACAGAGCAGGATGTACATCTTCATTAATGATGAGAAATTGCAGGCCTGAACCTGATTGTAAGCCTGAGCCTTGCTAAGAACTCCTGCTTTTCTGTAAGGTCTACAGACGCTGAGCAGAACACAATGTTGTGTTTTCTATACATCAGCTTGTAGATGAATTATGAGCCTATGCATGTAGGCTACAGAGTTATTCTAATGGTATACTAGGCTTTGGAATCAAACCTGCATCTTATGTACAGACTGTAGGAGTATTAAAGTTGTCGGCGAGTGAACAGATCGTCATGGGTTTCACACTACAGGAGTTATTGTTATGCAGCTGCTGCACACAGGAATACAGGCTCACATCACAGGAAGAATTGTTTGATAGCATAGCCTGCGAGACGCGCAGAGACAGGACGTTGCATCTTGAATATCATAAAATAATTATCTGTCTCTACTCTTATCTGTATGTGTGTGCACGGGCACACATCTGATTATCCATCGATACAGACAGACTTGTCATGCATGCTTTCTCGGAATGCACTCGCAAGTAGTTCAAACTTCAAGCTGATCAGCTGATTTGACCTAGTCACGCTAATAAGTCAGACTCATAGTTTAAATTGTGCTGTTTTTTAAATTATATTTTGTTCTTTTTTGCCAAGCCAGGTTTGCGTCTGGCTTATTAGCCAGTATGGCATTGGGTCCCATTTTTGCAGTCTTTGGTATGATTGGAGATGACTTATAGTTCAGAAGATTCATTGTTCCAACATGCTGCTGGTTATGTTTAGGGTTAGGTTTCTGCTGCTGTGTCCGTGGTTATGTTTAGGGCATGTTGGAAAATGTATTAATGATCTCAGGTATAAACGTGCAATAATATACATAAACTATCTATCTATATAACATACATGTGTAAATATGTAATTTAAATGTACATAGTAAACTAAACAATTGTGGACTTCGGGGTGGGGCTTGACAAACCAAATGGCTTCTCCCTGGCCCTTTTTTGGACCTTGGGCAGGAAATGGACATTTTGAACAAAGGGGAGAGGAAAAAAAAATCCATGCACTGTGCCTGTGTGCCTTATCAAAAGAAGAAAAAAAATGTGTACCTACTGTGACTGTCCCTATGTGCCTTATCAAAAGAAGAGAGAGAAAAAAAAATGTATGTACTGTTACCATGTCTTGGTCCAAAAATAAACTGAAACTGAACTGAACTGAACTGAACTGGTTCTGTTTCTGGTTTTGGGACCTTCGGACTACAGTAATGACATGGCACCATTTCAGAGCGGACGGTCTAACCACAAGGCCTCACACATGTTTATGCTTCATATACTGGCAGGGGTTGACCCTAAGGTACAAGTCAGGTTCTACTTGCCCTTAGGTAATGGTCACTTGCCCCCCAAAATATATCGTAAAATTTTGCATTTAAGTTTACTTTCTACTTGGGTGCTTTAAACATTTCCTTTTGCAGTTGAAGACTGTTTTGTTTAAGTCACAATCAGCTACAATGAATATTCAAATTGTAAATCAGTGTAAATCAGAAGTTGAAACATTGGTTCCCGTAGTGGTCGGACTCAGGGGTCTGTGACCCCAGCAAAATGGACCTGGGAGAGAGATAGGAGAGATAGCTAGAAAACATTAAAAGACGCAGAGGCAGAGCACAATGACCACCACCTTCAAGACGAATATATGTCTTGTTGTGTTCTAGCACACTAAGTTGCACACTTGCCCAATCGGGCAACCAGGTAGCAGTCTTAGCTTGCCCGACCATTTGTTTCACTTGCCCCGGGCAAGCGGGAAGTGTTTGTGTCAAGCCCTGTACTGTAAGTCTCTCTGAATTGAGAGTGTCTGCTAAATGCCTAAATTGTAAATTGTAAGGCCAGTCTAGTCATGAATTGACCTGCACCTCTGATTCGAGCTTAGAAGAAACCTTTATGACCAAAGTCAGTAAAGACCAGATCAGGGCTTTATGATTTTGCCTAAAAATAAAACCTTTTTTTTTTTCTTCTTCTTCTTTTTTTAAGCTCAATTTCATTTTTTGTTAGGGTAAAACTATAAAAATGACGATTATTTATTTAAAATATATATTTTTTTTTATTTGATTCTCCTTCCTCCAACAGGGAATAGAGTGGGTCTTATTGGACAAAGATGATGGATAAAGTGCAAACCTCACTTTGCTTTCTTTTAATGAACATTCAAATAGAAATGTCCCCCCTCTCAAAGTATTTCATTTCTCTTATTGTAGTCTTGGGCTACCTTTTGATTTAGAGTAAACAACAGAACACATTGTATTTTCTTTTTTTAGACACACTGCAGAACCTGCTCTCTCCACAAAAGCAAATTCCTCTGTCCATTCCTGCTGAAAAGTACGATGCTCCTCATCCTTTTTTGTTGTTGTTTTTTTAGCCATCTCCTCAAAAGGGGTTCTTTTTAGTTAACAGGACTAGGACCTTACCCGTTTAATATGTGAAGTCCAAATCATGCAAAGCGTGGGTAATGTGATGTACTAATCATTCCAATAATGTAAGTGCACGGAACAATTGTTTTACTGTATATTGTAATAAGGGAAATGGTAAATCAAGTTGTCAGGACCTGCTATGATTACCTGGTTGTGTTTTATGACTGAATGGTAATCTGGTGCTGCGTGCCAGCTGTGTTCTTAACTTCTTTGTGGCATCATGTGCGTATAGTTACAGTACATCTGGTCAACCAACTTTCCATCATTTAGCCTGGGGACCACTTGGAATGCTCTCAGGGACCACTGCTGGTCCCCAGATCACTGGTTGAAAACCACGGTGTTAGTGTACAACCAATTGAAAGACGCAGCAGTGTGTTTTTGTTGCCGACTTTTTGGCAAGCTGGCCTCACAGCTGAGCTCCACCAACGGGTTTAGAGATTGGAAAAACATCCAAGCTCACCTGAAGCTTCACGAGAAGTCCCATGAGCACAAAAAAAAATATGGATGCCTGGCACACACTGCATGCACGCCTTCAAACTGGCACAGCTATAGATCAGGGTGCACAGGATCGTATCAATGCTGAAGTCATCAGATGCAAAGAAGTTATGAAAAGATTGCTTGCTATCGTGTGCCATCTAGCTGAGCATAATCTGGCATTTAGGGGACACAGGGAGAAGTTGTATCAACATGGGAATGGCAATCTCCTGGGTCAAGTACAATTAATGGCCAAATTTGACCCTATTATGAAGGAGCATCTGTTGAAAATTAAAGAAAAACAAATTTCCGATACCTACCTAAGCAAACGCATACAAAATGAATTAATATGCCTTGTCGGCCAGTGCACCACTGATGCAATAGTAGAGCGTGTGAAGAAAGCCAAATACTATGCAGTCATCATGGATTGCACTCCAGATGTAAGCCACAATGAGCAGCTGTCAGTATTGCTGCGAATTGTGAATTGTGAGCTCTCAAAAGGGGTTTCCATGAGCACTTCATGGGATTTCTTGTGGCAGATGACACCACTGGCCAAGGTCTTCTGCAGCTGTTTCTTGGACACCTGGAAAGATTGGGGTTGGACCTTTCCGACTGCCGAGGCCAATCTTATGATAATGGCAGTAATATGCAAGGCAAAACACAGGGTGTCCAAGCAAGGCTGCTGGAACTCAACCCCAAAGCACTGAGTGTGCCATGTGGCAGCCATACCCTGAATCTGGTGGTGGGGGATCCAGCAAAGTCCTCAACCATTTCTTTGGGGTATTTTGGCACTTTACAAAGGCTATATACTTTGTTTAGTAGCTCTGTTCAGCGTTGGAAAATTCTTCAGGAGCATGTGAAGGATTTGACAGTCAAGGCCTTGTCCACTACTAGATGGGAGTGTGGATGCTGTCAAGGCTGTACGCTACCAACTTCCAGAGATTGTTGATGCATTGGCAGCTGTGAAACAGCATGCAATATTGAAGAAGGATCAAGGATGCGTCTCCTCTGCTGACAGCCTGAGGGAGAACATCATGAAGTGGTCATTCATGGTGAGTACCTTTGTTTGGTATGATGTCCTATACCGTGTGAGCAAAATTCTTCAGAGCCCCTGTGTGTCAATTGAGACACTAAGGAGAGAGGTCATGGCAGTGTCAGACTATCTAGAAGACTTTAGGGAAAATGGCTTCAAATCTGTACAAACAGGTGCCAGGGAAATGGCAGAGAAGATGGAGGTGGAGATGGGCTGGCCTGTGGTGCGACAAAAGAAAAGAAAGAGGCAGTTTGATTATGAAGGGAGAGAGGAAAATTTGTCTACTCCAGAGGAGCTCTTCAAAAGAGAGTTTTTTCTCCATCTGGTTGACACAGCCAGTGCCGCTTTAAGAGAATGATTCTCTAGCATGCAGGCCTTCTATGACCTTTATGGGTTTCTTTACTCATCTGAGTTGTTGAAAAGCACAATTCAGAGAGGGAAGCTTGATGAGTGCTGCAGAAAAATGGAGGAAGCAATAGCAGATGTGGATGCAGAGGACCTGAAGATGGAGCTCGAAGGAGCTGTCCGGTCCTTCCCCCCACTTGTCTCAACACCACTACAAATGCTAGAGTACATCTATAAGGAGAATGTCTTAGACATGTATCCAAATACAAGCATTGCCCTAAGACACCTCCTTACTCTGCCTGTCACTGTCGCCTCAGGTGAGAGAAGCTTTTCATCACTAAAACGGCTGAAGACATACATGAGGTCTACAATGTCCCAAGAGAGGTTATCCGCCCTTGCAACGATTTCAATCGAGTATGAGGTCCAAGAGTCACTTGATATGGATGCAGTGATTAGTAGGTTTTCTGAGGCCAAAGTTCGTAAGTTCAAATTTGTTTAATTAATAAGACAAGAGATGCATGGGCATTCCAGACAGAGAGAGAGACAGAAGAAGACAGAGAGAGAGGCAGAAGAAGACAGAAAGAGAAGCAGAAAAAGGGATTCACAAAGAGGGGCAGAAGGAGATAATGAGAGAGGACTCCTCTCTCATTATCTCCTCCAAATTCTCCTCTTAGAGGAGGACATCACACAGACAGAGAGAAGCAGGAGAAGACGTTCACAAACAGGGGCAGAAGAAGAGAGGAGGGCAGCACACAGACAGGGACAAGAATCAGGTAATGATTTGTAGTGCCTTTTAATATGACGCATGCTGGACAACTAATATTTGATAATTATACTCAAAAACAATTGTACTGTGTCCATTATTACAAAAAAGTGTTAACTGTTTGTGTTTTGTATTTGTTTTCTCTGTTCTAGATATCTCCAAAGGAGAGAAGGAGAGAGGAGGACATCACACAGTCAGAGAGAGGCAGGAGAAGTTCACAAACAGGGGCAGAACAAGAGAGCAGGGCAGAACATACACACAGACAGGGACAAGAATCAGGTAATGATTTGTAGTGCCTTTTAATATGAAGCATGCTGGATAATTAATATTTGATAATTATATTAAGAAACAATTGGACTGTGTGCATACTGTTGTGTTTTGTATGTTTTCTCTGTTCTAGATATCTCCAAAGGAGAGAAGGAGAGAGGAGGACATCACACAGTCAGAGAGAGGCAGGAGAAGTTCACAAACAGGGGCAGAACAAGAGAGCAGGGCAGAACATACACACAGACAGGGACAAGAATCAGGTAATGATTTGTAGTGCCTTTTAATATGAAGCATGCTGGACAACTAATATTTGATATTCAGAAACTATATTATATTCAGAAACAATTGGACTGTGTCCATTATTACAAAAAGTGTTAACTGTTTGTGTTTTGTATTTGTTTTCTCTGTTCTAGATATCTACAAGGGAGAGAGGAGGACATCACACAGTCAGAGAGAGGCAGGAGAAGTTGTTGTAGATATCTACAGATGGTACCCATCCCTGATGCATGAAAGCCGGTGCCACACACAGGCACACACATATCTACTCCTCACTCAGACCTCTCTGAAATAGGCCTTCTCTATCTCTCTAACTATTCTTAAAAAAATAAATAAATGCTTTTTGGAATACAATGGTGTGTTACATGATACTTATTTCTCGCCTTTTAAAAGATTCTAGTTAAAACTTTTAGGGCCCCCATAGCTAAATCCGCCTTGTGATGTAAATAATGAGATCCAGAGTAGTTGTGAATTAAACAGCATCACAATTCCCTTTTCAAACATTGTATATAATCCATCCACTGTTTGAATGAACAGTATCCATGTTTCTTTGTCATTTCACAAAAATAAAAGTTGACACATACTGTCTGTAATTAAAGCAAGCATCACGAACAGGGAAAATCTACAAAAGAACAATGTACAAAACATTTCCATTCAGTAAATGTAGGCTACTTGCCCTTGTCTTTCAGTCTGTTATAAACAGCTTTTTTCCTCCACACAGTAGTTAAATTGACATAATATTTAAACTAAAGACGGAAGCATTATAGTATTCTCTTTTTATATATATATTTTTTTATTATTTCAGTTCAGGTTCGGTAACTCTAGCGCCTCGGCTGGAACATTCCACCATAGCAGTTCCTGTTTACACTGAGCATGAGCATTCACACATGATACTGTACAATACACAAGATGCGATGTGAATAATACAACTCTCTCCCCTCTCTCTCTCTAGACTCTGTGAGGTTGGTGGATGGTCCTACTGTGTGTTCTGGCAGAGTGGAGGTGAAGTCTAATGATTCTTGGGTCTCAGTTTGTGAAAGTGACTTTGACCAGCCAGATGCAAAGGTGGTCTGTGGGGAGCTCGGATGCGGTGCTCCTTCTCTCGTCCAGGGGGCGCTATATGGCAAGGTGAACACTCCAATGTGGGCCAAAGAGTTCCAGTGTGAAGGCACTGAGTCTGTTCTCATGGCCTGTGGAACCTCAAACTCCACTAATAATACCTGTTCACCTGACAAGACTGTTGGACTCAACTGCTCAGGTTAAACACAAGCTGCACCCTGGAATATGTATTCTTGCACTGATAGTATACTGGTAGTATACTGATAGTATATTCCTGTTTAAATGTTTACTCACTTGTGTCTTTACAGAGGTTGATGAAGTCAGGTTGGTCGGAGGAAACAGTCACTGTTCTGGTATACTGGAAATAAAACACCAGGGAAAGTGGAGATCAGTGGACGGTGGGTCTCACTGGAACCTGAAGTCCTCATCTGTAGTGTGCAGACAGTTGAACTGTGGCTCTGCCGTGTCAACAGAAAGGAGTTCTGGCTTCACACAACAACCTGTGTGGAGGATTACACCTTACTGTGTTGGGTCTGAGTCCTCACTGAGCCACTGTGTCATAATGGAGAATCATGTCACACAGAAAGGTTTGATTACAGGCAAACCCACTGTGAACTGTTCAGGTAACACAATGACAACAGTCCTTGTGATTTGATTTGATTCAATTTGCATTCATATTGCACTCATACACTGTCTTGTAGATCACTAACATAATTGTGTAATCTCTCTTTCCCTCCACAATCTGTGAGGTTGGTGGATGGTCCTACTTTGTGTTCAGACAGAGTGGAGGTGAAGTCTAATGAGTCGTGGGCCTCACTGTGTGAAGGTGACTTTGACCAGCAGGATGCAGAGGTGGTCTGTAGGGAGATCGGCTGCAGAGCCTCTTCATCCCTCAAGGGGGAGCTCTATGGACAAGTCAAGGCTCCAATGTGGGCCAAAGAGTTCCAGTGTGAAGGCACTGAGTCTGCTCTCCAGGACTGTAGAGTCTCAAACTCCACCAGAAACATCTGCTCATCGGACAGGTCTGTTGGACTAACCTGCTCAGGTAAAAAGACACCTTTGGGTAATAATTTTATAATGAAAGTAATTTTGTGTAACTTTTTGTGCATGCTAACTCGCCCCCAATTTCCCTTCAAGTCAGTGCAAAATAAAATGCCTGTCATGTACTACTTAGTGGGAGAAGCAGATAAACTTGTGATGATTATTTTGTGTTTACTCTCTTGTAGTAGGCTTCTTATACAGAAACAAAGCCTGTTTCCCTTTATCCTGCAGGAGATCAATTTTAGAGGCTACCTTTCTTTCCGTCTTAGATTATGGCGACACCGTTTACAGGTCTGCTGCTCCCTCGACTCTGAAAGACCTTGATACAGTGTATCACTCTGCGCTAAGATGGGTCACAAGGGATAGCTACGGCACCCATCACTGCACTCTCTAGGAGAACGCTGGCTTGTCCTCTCTCTCGGAGAGACGTGACAAGCACTGGTTCTTATTTATTTTTAAAGCTATCTCTGGTAAAGCTCCCCCATATATATGCTCGATGCTAGAGCAAAACCCCATTACATACTCAACCCGCTCAAGTAACTTTTTGACCTTTAAAGTTCCTTTTGCTCACTCAAACCTGGGTAGAACAGCTTTTTCCGTCGGTGCTCCCTCTGACTGGAATGAGCTACAAAAGAAAACTAAATTTTCCTCTCTGCCCTCCCTGGGTCAATTTAGGGAAATTATTTCCAGGACCCTCACTCGCACTTGTAATTGTACTAATTAATTACTGCCTACCTCTGTCTTTGGTATTCTGCCTTGTTTTATTCTGTTATGTTTTGTTGATATCGTGTTTTGTTCTGCTCCTTTTGTTTGTTCTGCTCCTTTTGTTTTATTTTATGTACATTCGGCTACATTGAAAATGAGGGCATGCCCCTCAATTGTACCCCGAATTGAAATAAAGGTTATGATGATGATGATGATTGATTGTTCTCTACAGAGTCAGATGATGTCAGGTTGACAGGAGGAACCAGTACCTGTGCTGGTATACTGGAGATGAAACACCAGGGAGAGTGGAGACCAGTGGATGGTTGGTCTCACTGGAACCTGCAGTCCTCATCTGTAGTGTGTAGACAGCTTGCTTGTGGCTCTGCTGTTTCAACAGAGAGGAGTTCTGGTGTTACACATCAACCGTCATGGAGGATTGCACCTCACTGTGTCGGGTCAGAGCCTTCTCTGAGTGACTGTGGAAAAAAGATGTCTTCCACTTCCTTGTACGTACTGGAGGTGAACTGTTCAGGTAATAAACTGCTACTTCAACTACAGTAATGTCTGACAAAGGCACAGGAAAATCTGGCCCTGACCAGTTGAACCGTTCAGAGCCATTACTTCTTGTTTGTGAATGTAACACTTGTGGATTATTATTAAGCGATGCGTTGTGTTCTGATTGGACATTATGCAATTTACTATACCATTATACATGTTGCAACCAACTAAGCTAAAGTCGTCTTGTAGTAGTCTAAAAATGCATCTAAAATGGAGTAAAAAATAATCTAAAAATGAATGTTTCTGGCGGTCTATATACGGTATATATTCTAAACAGTATATAGTCGGTTTATACAGTATGTAGACATTAATTAGCCAGGCTATATTTTAGACATTTATAAATACACATTGAAACAACATTGCCATCTATAATGTTGAAATACTGTTTCAACGTGTAATCCTAGCCTAGACCACTTAAAATCTTATATTTTTAGACAATTTTACCCAAATTTTAGACCACCCTATATTTATGTCCCACTGAGCATTTTTATGTCATATTATGACATAAAATGCTCAGTGGAACATAATGCCTCTAGTCTCATTTTTGCTTTGATTTTTTGTAATATCCTATTATGCCTTTACTGCCAGTAACTTGATCTCTCTCGCTCTCTTTCTCTCTCCAGGGTCTGTGAGGTTGGTGAATGGGACGACTTTGTGTTCAGGCAGGGTGGAGGTGAGGTCTGATGAGTCGTGGGTCTCAGTGTATGAAGGTGACTTTGACCAGCAGGATGCAGAGGTGGTCTGTAGACACCTTGGCTGTGGGCGTCCTTCAGTCCTCCAGGGGGCGCTCTATGTGGAGGCCAATGCTTCAGTGTGGGCCAGAAAGTTCCAGTGTAAAGGCAATGAGTCTGCTCTCATGGACTGTGGAACTTCAAACTCAACTAGAAACACAAGTTTACCTTACAAGTCTGTGCAACTGCTCAGGTAAAAGACAAGGTAAACTTTTGGCTTATTTCATGAATACATGAATATGAATCTTTATCGTTTACTCTCTTTATCGTTTAGACTCTTTACAGAGTCTGGTGATGTCAGGTTACAGGGGGGAACCAGTAAGTGTATTGGAATCCTGGAGATGAAACACCAGGGAGAGTGGAGACCAGTGGATGGTCGGTCTGACTGGAACCTGAAGTCATCATCTGTAGTGTGTCGACAGCTGGATTGTGGCTCTGCTGTATCAAGAGAAAGGACTTCTGCTTCTACACATGGACCTGTGTGGTGGATTTCAGCCTCCTGTGTTGGGTCTGAGTGTTCCCTGAGGGAGTGTGGAACAAAGCGGTCTGGCAATTCCACTGCCAGACTGGAGATTATCTGTTCTAGTAAAACACTTTTACATTATCTCATCTATCTGTCAGTACACTACACTATAATGCAACAGGTAAATCTACTGTATTCCTAATTTCAGCCAGTCGCTTTTGTTCCAGATCTGCTGTTTAAGCCAACCATCACCTTTGTACACTCCCTTTCTGTAGGCCAGCAGCTGGAGGCTTCCAGCTTCAACACCAGCTGCTCCATCCAGCCAGCTGTCAATCACTCTGCATTCATCACCACGCACAACACCACAGGATACAACACAACACTACTGGATACAACACAACACACAACATCTCTAGATGCAACACAACACACATCTCTAGATGCAACACGACACACAACATCTTTGGACACAACACAGCACACAACACCGGATGCAACAAAAGGCACAACACCAGCTTACTTAACACAACACATAACATCATTGGATACAACACAATCCACAATGTCTTTCGAAACAACACCACACATTTCACTGGATACAACACAAAACACAACATCTCTAGATCCAACACAAAACACATCTCTGGCTACAACACAACACATAACATCTCTGGATCCAACACAACACACATCATCAGTGCATACCTTAGTACACTTCATTTCTGAAAGCCAGCAGCAGGGGCTGCAGGTGATGGAGGGTTTCAGCTTTAGCATCAGATGCTCCATCCGGCCACAGTACCCAGGAGGCTTCTTCCTCCTCACCTTCACTGGATCCAACACAACACACAACTACACCCAGCCAGCTGACAACCATTATGTATCCAACACAACACACAACTACACCCAGCCAGCTGACAGCCATTCTGTATCCAACACAACACACAACTACACCCAGCCAGCTGACAGCCATTCTGTATCCAACACAACACACAACTACACCCAGCCAGCTGACAGCCATTCTGTATCCAACACAACACACAACTACACCCAGCCAGCTGACAACCATTCTGTATCCAACACAACACACAATGTCACTGCGTCCAATGCAACATCACTGGATACAACACAACACGCAACACCACCAGCCACAACACAACAAACAACATCACTAGATACAACACACAACATCGCTGGTTGCAACAAAACTCAGAACCACACCCAGACAGCTGTCAATCAGACTGCCACATTCCTGTTTCCTGCAGCAAACCACACCCACCAGGGAAGTTACAGCTGTGTTTATCACATCCATGTTTTCTTCCACAACTTCTCTTCTAAGAGTGAGGTCATCTCTATCACTGTCAGAGGTAACTTTTCAAATCCAAGCTAACTTTAAGCTGTTCTTTTTCATAGTGAATGATGTTCTATCATACTAACACATTCTCTCACATACTCTCACAGCTTCACATCTGACATCTAACATTCTCAAAAGTATAGTGTTGATGCTTCTGCTCTTGATCCTGATACTCTACCGTCTCTGGAAGGTAATTTTACTTCTTGATTATAACACTGGAATGCAAATTCAATCAGCAGGTTTAGTCAGACATTTTTAATTTAAGAGAGACAGTTAATTAACGCTGGGAACTGTTGTGTTTCCCCAGGTCACCAAAAGCCTTTGTGTGGGATCACACGGCATTGGTGTTGTTTACTACAATGTAAGACGGGAGATTGCTGAGATAGTTTATTATAACGAATTTGCTCGTTCCGATGTTGAAGCCGGACCAAGTCAAGAGACAGAATACCACCAGTATGAAGAGCCAGATCAACCAGGAGGTGCTGAAGCTGCAGCCAGTGAAGACACAGAATACCATCAATATGATGATGTGGGTGTAGGAGGAGGTGCTGAAGCTGCAGCCAGTGAAGACACAGAATACCATCAATATGATGATGTGGGTGTAGGAGGAGGTGCTGAAGCTGCAGCCAGTGAAGACACAGAATACCATCAATATGATGATGTGGGTGTAGGAGGAGGTGCTGAAGCTGCAGCCAGTGAAGACACAGAATACCATCAATATGATGATGTGGGTGTAGGAGGAGGTGCTGAAGCTGCAGCCAGTGAAGACACAGAATACCATCAATATGATGATGTGGGTGTAGGAGGAGGTGCTGAAGCTGCAGCCAGTGAAGAGACAGAATCATACCACCAGTATGACGATGTGGGTGTACAAGAAGGCAGTGAGGGTGGAAGGACACTTACTGTGTTGTCTCCTGTGAATTGGATCATTAAAGGGTTTTGAGAGAGCACAACAGTAAAGGTCACAGATACAGGGCATAGAAGGACCCCTATATGCTGAACCCAATGAAGAGGTAGAATTACAGTATGGTGATGTGGGTGGTCATGCAGGCACAGAAAGGTTCCCATATGGAAAATCTTATATGAATTCCATATCTGCAACCTCTTGAAATCAGCAGCTTTCATACAAACCATTTAAAATAATAATACTATGGATCTCGTATCTATTTTGAATATCGTGTACTGTATAATTCTTATAAATTACAAAATTGCATCTGTTATTTTTCACTTTGCAAAAAATACTATAGATCTTATTAACTTTATTCCATATGAGGATTGGATGACAGCTGCTACTTTCAAATGTTTGCATATATAACATTTTCCATATGGTTTAGGAACCGGCAGGAAACCACTTGTGTATGATTTGGATCTCTAAAGGACAATTTATGTTCTGTTATGTTTTGAAAGCATCACCATATACAGTAGGCCTGCTACCGCCTACGTTACCAGTAGGATGTGGATGTATGGTCTTTGTGCGTCCTCCCAACCAATCAGAATACAAGACATTTCATGAAGTGCAACTTTCTTTCTTTCTTTCTTTCCTTCTTTCTCAGGGTTGCGTTCAACACCACCGGCCGGCGGAGGTCAACCACAACACATTCTTTGTCGTTTAGATGTTGCGTTCTTATTGCAACACACCGACAATGGCTTACGTGGCCTTTATGACTTCATGTCACATCCAATAATTAGCTATCGACCTCCTTATGTTTAATCAAGCCGTTATAACCAACAGTAATTGCTTATCACCCTCATTAAAAATGGATTCAATCTTGAGGTCAAAATCCATGTCAGATCCTGTGTTTAGGTGAGACAGGAGTTCGGGTCTCGATTTCTCCAGAAGAGCAGGCAAAAGGAATATGACCACCACACTTGTATAAATTATATTGTATTATTAACATACTTGTTTGTTTGTACATAGACTACTATTAACGAAGAGCAGCGTGCCATGATTCAAGTAAAGTTAAAATATGGAAGCATGGATTGGTGTCTGTGTGTGTGTGTTTTCTTCTATTTGTTGATTTGTAGAGTGTTATAGTCTCACTAACTTGTGTAGTTTGTTCACAGTACTAATCTATCCAGTGTGGAAGAAGTAATGTGATCTAGAAAGTTACTGTCTAGCTCAGAGGTTTTCAACCTTTCTCATACCAGGGCCCACTATTTATTCTGCATTTTAGCCACGAACCACCATGTGATTTAGTTTAGTTTCTCGGACCCTAGTCTCTCAAGACAAGACTACCTGTAGTTGCCTTCGAGGATCAACAGCGGTGGCGCTGTTTTCTGGTTTGGCAGATAGTTCTTGAAAGCAATATTAAGTTGTACGGTAAATTACATTTGTTTACATGACTGCACAAGCAGCCCTGCCAAACACAAGTCTTTGATAGACAGCTGTCTGTTATAGAGCGGAGTTGAATCAGCTGTTGGCAAAAAATAAATAAAAAATGACAGTCAGCAGATTGGTCTGAAATAGCTCAATTATGAACACTTGAAGATGAGTCCGCTGTGCTGCTTTGCATCATAAAAAACTATAAACCAAAAAGGCAAAGGCTGAAGCTGTGGGTTTATTATGACTACCCTATTGGAAGAGTAACTTTCTTAGTTAGAAAACAAATAACTATACAACGTTCAACAAAAATAAAATCAACATCAGCTTCTTTTAGCATGAGATAACCAAGAATACAGAAATATGCAATCACACAGACACAGAATAAGGCTTTTATGTAGACCAACATGTTTATCCATCTCCGATGATTGGTCTATTAATGTCTATTATGACTATTTAAATATTTAAGCTGGTTGTTGTATTAATTCCTGTCCTGTGTGATAGGGGCTGTAATATTCATATTGCAGTTCCATATTATTTTACTTTAGTAGTGAGAAGAACACCATGTACTTCAACCTGCCCAATATCGAGTGCATTAAGTTACTTTACAGCAGCAGAAGGATTGAGCTGTGGATGTGACCCTTGACCCAGACCCAGTGCACACACCGTGACCTCATCCTGTCCACCGATGGGAAAGCAGTGATGCTTGGAGTGATGTTGTCAAAGGAAGGCTTCAGATCAGGTACATTTTATTTTGAGTTCCAGGTGAAAAGGGAATACTAGTTGGACTGTAGGAATGGCAAGTTGTAGACCAGGGCTTTTCAACCTTTTTGATACCAGGGCCCACTATTTATTAAGTATTTGAGCCACGGACCACCACCTGATGACATTTTAGCCCCCACAGACCCCAAAAACTAAAGATTTGTTTTGCTATTGTCCACAATTGGATTTGGGAAACAAAACAGTCAAACATACAGATCAAAATGACCATTAATCTTCTAGTTGTGCAGACGTTCATTCAGATGATGAATATTTTAACTCTTGAGAGTGTATAAATGAAACCAAATGGACCCGCATGGGTCCATTTGGTTTCATTTTTACACTCAAGAGTTACATCTGGTTAACCAACTTTTCATCTGGTTAACCAACTCAGCTGGGGACCACCTGGAACCATCTCTGACCACTGATGGTCCACCGGATCACCTGTCGGATCAGTCTCACTCAGCTCCCCTTTAAAAGCAGACCCCTGGGTAGTGGCAGACTTGTCCACCTCAACCAATCTCTGTACTAATCACTCATTTTCAGTTTTTAGTCCATAGTTTCTTTCTCAGCCTGTAGTCTGGCTCTAAGAGCAGCCAGTTCATTGTTTCCATGTCATCCACACACATGTCTGTGTGTACAGTCCACCTCAGCAGTTGTGTCTTGTCACCAGCAGTCGTCTCATCCATCGCCCTGACAGTAAACTGTGATGACAGAGACTTCTGGCTCCTGGCCTTTCTACTGACGCCTGATGTCCATGGTCACTGCTTTCAGCCGCTACACTACAAAACAAATCAGTGATAGAAACAATTAAAGTTAATGAAATTAGAGACGGGTTGAAACACACAATTACATCAGCTTTCACCATAATCCATCATTATCATTACACTCAGCGTTCTTGTGGGTGTAGGAGTTAGCTGTTTAACAGATGGCTAAAGCAGTGACCACTGAACTTGTGATCAACATACAGGAAATGATACAACCAATGAATACCCAACAGAGTCTGACTTCTGAGTTTGAGTGTTCTGAGTCTCCAGACTCAGAAGCAGTGGAGCTCTGGACCAGAGGTACATTTATACAGTGTCAGGAAAAAAGGGTACTAAAAAAAACATTACGGGTTAAAAAAAAGAAGCGTCTAAATAGATCATAGTGAAAATACATCTTGATAATGTCAAGATGTTTCACCATGTTAGTGGCTTTCTTCAGACCTCCATTTCTTGGGAACACAAAATGGGGGAACTTTTTTTTTTTTATCATGTCTACCCAACACCTCGAAGGTACATCAATCAATGACATAGTAAAATGTTGAAAATGGGTGGAATTCCCCTTTAAGGACGCCACGTCTCATACTACACGGCCAGGCGTTCAGTGAAAAGTCCAATAGACAACCATAGATATAACAATAATAACACACATGGTAACTGACCGGCGGTAAGCAGCAGTACCTTTCCATCCTTCTGTCTGCCCCTGTGCTGATATTTAATGATTAAATAGTTTAATATTTTACTTTATTATTATAAAATCTAACGAATAGCGTCGCTACTCTAGGATGACAAAAGAGAAGAAAAAAAATAAAAAGGTAAAAAATAAATAAATAAACAAATAAAAATATCCAGCTGCAGGGTCAGTGCGTAACAAGACGGTTGTCTATTGGATATGGACGATTCCCAAGGACCAATCACAGTGGGCTTTGCTGTCGCTCTCGCCGTCATCGTTTTGACCTATTGAACTTTTGAACTTTGACACTCGAAGCTGATTGGACGGGCTCGCTGCCGCTCAAAACTCTGCCTGACGTCACACGTGTGCGTCACAAGCTCTTTCAGGTGCAGTTTCTCTCAGATGCTTTGAAACGTTCAACGGTTCAGACGCATCTCCCCAACTCTTTCACATTGCATTCATTGTGTGTTATCGTCTAATATTATTGTGTATTATTTGGATTATTCCAACGATTTTACTTATTTTTTGGCCAGTCTTTGCTTTCTTCTAACAGCTCTCAGTTGTTTTCGGAGCTCTCTCTCCCCCTCTCTATCTCTCTCTATCTCTCTCTATCTCTTCTCCAGGATGGGGAGGTTCAGGAGAACCTTCGCCAACATCTGGAGACAGCTCCGTTCTTTGGGGTGCTGTGCAGGGACCACCAGGGACCGCCACCAGGATCACATCGATCGATTCGATCAGGCAAGTGTTGTTTTTTATCACCCGATCACAGCTAAGCTGTTATTATTTGAGTGTAACACTATCACTAACGGCCGAAGCTTGATCTACATCAACCTGTAGCATCCTGGCACTGTCCTGGGCATGTTGTCGGTTCTCTCTCTTGTGCAAAACCCTTTAAGATGTACCATGTTTACTGTCAACGTTCCCTGTTAGAAAAAACAGCATGATAACATAGCAAGATGTGCAAAACCAGGTGAAGTGTTGCTTCATGACCGGAGAGTTGGACACGATTGTGACCGTCACGTGACGGTCATGTTTCAGCATTCACAGGACTAATCCAGTGGTGGAAGAAGTAATGTAATCTAAAAGTTTACTGTCTGGCTCACTAGATCAGTGGTTTTCAACCTTTTTAATACCAGGGCCCAGTATTTATTCTGCATTTTAGCCACGGACCACCATGTGTTGTTTAGTTTAGTCTCATGGACCCAAAACTAAGACTTTTCAAGTTTGTGTCCACAATTTAGGAGGTAACTGGCAAAACGTTGGTCAAAATAACAATTCTATAGTTTTGAATAGTGTAGACTCTTGTAAATGAAGTATTTCAGATCTTAACATTAGAATTTAACTCTTGAGAGCGTAAAATGATACCAAATGGACTCTCACGGGTCCATTTGGTATCATTTTATGATCTCAAGAGTTACAGATTTATAATGGTCCATTTCGTTATACCAACTGTCCATCGTTTAGCTTGGGACCACCTGGAATCCTCTCAGGGACCACTGGAGGTCCACGGACCACTGGTCTAGCTAACACTTTTGTTTCTTTGCATGTTTTTTTTTTCTTTCTCTGAACAGTGGGCAGAGATCCAGGAGGTGTTGGACCTTTGGGCTGATGCTAGGAAGCGTCCAGCCAGCGTGGCGGCAGACGGCTACGACAGCTTCTTCTTGGACAGCTCCTCCAGCGACTCCGACTCCGCCAGCATCCCAAAGCGAGTCACATTCGCCCCTGAGGTTGAGGTACGAGTGTTTCCTTAACTCTGTTTCCTGTTAGTGCTGCTTGACTATTTCACTGTTCCATTCAAGGAGCCCCAAAATGATACATTTGTCCCCCATCGGAAAATATGTAGTTCCAGTGACCTTTTTGGAGGTCCCTGGAAGTAACAGTTTGTTTCTGGAGCTGAAATTTTAATTAGTTCCCTGTCTGGAACTACAATGCGTTGTCCCTCAAACTAAAAGTTTGGCAAAAGTTTTTGTCCTTGGGACTAAATTGTTGTCCCTCAAACTAGATTTCTTTCCCTGGAGCTAAAGGGCTCCGTTTTCGTTACATGCTAAACCCCTTATCCCAAATCCCTTATTTCATTTTTACTATTTTGAAAAGACGTTTTGTAATATTTCAACATGGCAATATATTAACTCGTTGTGAGCTTGTAGACTATTTAGATAGTTTAAAAAGGCAAAGCAGTTAAGGGTTTTTGTGGTGAGTGGTGACGAATATGGAGCCCAAAGTGTTTTCCCCCAAGCTAAAAAAATCTCCCCGGAACTAAAGTTTTGTCGCAACAAAGAACTAAAATCTTGTCCCTGTAAAATGTAAATGTGCACGATGTTTCAAAAGTAACTAAGACACCTTAATGGCTTGACCTTTGAATGCATTTTGAAACACCTTTTGTTTCTGCTTTTTGTGTTTTTTCAACTGAACAGTGGATCAGCGTGGAGAACCTTGCAGACCTGCATAAGCCCAAGTGGAAGAAGGCAAGGTTGACGGTAAGGACACGCACACACACACACACACACACACACAGCTTTACAATCAATGATCTCTAGGCCCTGTTCACACTGCCAACCCAAGACCAAGTGGGCAGTGGTTGCCAAACGGGGGGCCGGGACCCCCAAGAGTGTCCCCGCAATATTTGGGGGGTGATTAGCTTAAAGATGAAGTGCCATGATTCTTTTTCCCACCCTAAAACATGATCATCAGGTATTATTATTATTATGAGGAGGAAGAATTCTTTCCAAAAGAATCTCACTCAGAACGGTAAACAAACCCACGTGCAACGTGTAATTTTCTCATTCCTCCTCTTTGTTTCAGGAAGCAGAACGGTGGCAGATGGATCTCTACAAGGCCATCGAGATGGAGGTCCACGAGGAGAGCAGAATCTACACAAGGTACTGTACGTCATCATGTTCTAGCATTTATCAGTAGACTTTTCTGTTACAAGCTGCGTATGTCTGGTAACAGTTTGTTACAAATACTGCCAAATACTACTGCAGTTTACCACAAATACTGCCTCCGTCACTCATCTGATGGTGCATACCACCTTTATAATCCAAGTAGGCACCGCTTTTGACAGGCTGTAGTACCATCGTATAAGCTTTATTATTGATATTAAACGTCTTCCTGACTAAAGTCTGTCTGTGACCGCATCTTGCATGTGCACAGCTGTCCACATCCATTATAGCGGCAAACTAAAACACTTAATCACTCCAGATCTAGAGAACTCTCCCTGGTATGGATAAAAGATGTGATGTTTTGGGGTCTGATTATCCGGTGAGGCTGATGGGAACATGGGGTTTTTCTGGAGCAATGTTGGGTCCGTTTGATTTTGGTAACATTGACCTCAGCAAGACAGCTTCCCAAACAGGATGTGTGCAGCGCGGTTCTGGTGTTCTATGTTATAGGAGGCACAGCAGCCAGTCTTTGTGTTAAATCTCTCTTTCTTTCTCTCTCTCTCTCTCTCTCTAGATTCCACCGCCTTACTGCGGAACAGCGCATGGTGTACCTCCGTACCGGACCAGCGTCTAGGCACTTGTGTGCCAAGGGTTTGACTTCCGACACGCGGCCTTTGGCGTGTGTCACTCCCCACCTCTCTCACCCTTTCCTATCTAATCACTGTTCTCTATCAACTAGGGCTGCAACAGTTAATTGATTAATCGTAGCCAAATCAATTATGTAATTAGTTGACAAATACTTTAGTAATCCGTTAATTGGAACTAAACACTGTCTTTGTCATGGGTGTTTTCACACTTAACTATAGTTTTTCCAGTGTGAAGTGTAACTAAACTCACCCTTACAATCTGATGATAGTTTCACATGCACAGTGGCAATGGTTATAGTATCAAGAACAATATTAAACATGTTTGGCTTTTATTTGAATAGCATCCTAATTAGCAAATCAAATGTATTTTTTAACAAATATATATAATATATTTTGTTATATTTTTTTATTTTTAAATTATTTTTAAGTTATTTTTAAATAATCATCAGACGAATAGATTCTGAAAGTTCTGTTTGTTGCAGCCCTATTATCAATAAAAACACAAAAAAAAAATACAAAAAAAACCCCAAAAACTTTAAAAACCCAAAAAAGTGTTACAGTTAGTTTTAGCTCATGCATTGATTGATGCAGCTCTTGTATGTTTGTATTTACATGAATTCTCTTTTCCAGGTGGTGTTTCCTGAAAGAAGGCCGGAGGGCGTTTGGATTGGGAGGAAACGACCAATCATTGGGGCGTCTGGGTGTGGTAAGAGGTTGCTGTCATGGCCAAAGGTTTTGGCACCCTTGCACATAAAGACCAAACATCTCCAAATGTCTGTAAAATAAGTTGAAGTTGACAAAAGTATTTGGTGTTTCAAATCCTTTTATTAAACTAATAATAACACAGAAATAATATATTACCGTACACAGAAATTGCTGTGGCAAAAGTTTTGACACCTTGAATTCAATATTTGGTAGCACATCCTTGTGTCTGAAGGTCAGCTTGAATCTGTTTTGCAGTTGTCCGAGGTTCTTCTGCCACCATTTGAACAATCCTTTGCTGCAATATTTGGTCCATACTTAAATTACGGCCTCTTCTGGGGAGAATGGCTACGGTATCATGAGCTAGAGGTCTTCACAGGGGTTCCGTATCGGTTCCGACGGCGTGTTTTATCAAAGACACTCGGACAGGGTCGGAATCAGTCACATACCCGTTGGAACTCTGACCTGTCAATCATTATGTGTAAAACCTGATTATATCCGAGAAGACCTGTTCTACTGCGTGTTGTAGGCTATTGTTTTTGTTGTTGTTGCAAATGTTATGTTGTTGCAAATATCTGGTGTGTGATTGTCTTTTCTGTGTGGGCCTAACCCTCCCTCTCTGTCTGTCTGGGTCTCTCTTCCTCTCTTGTGCGCGTTAATGATAAAATGGTAACTGGTCAATGCGTCAGCTATATTAGTTCATAAACTTGGTTGGGTCTCTCGGAATGCCGTTGCATGTCGCAATTCGGGCGGTTCGGCGCCACCATTTGAAAGAAATCTCAGAACAGTTTGTAATCGACTCGGTTACTTGAAAATATCGGAACAGTTTGGAATCTGTGATATTGCACAGATTTATTTCGGTTTTTGGATGGAATTTTTGAGACCCGTGAAGACCTCTACCATGATCCTTAACTTCTTGCTAACATTTTGTACAATGGACACAGTCTCTGGTGATGGACTTTTAGCCTTTACATTGTCTATGCTTTGCTACAATCTTCTCTCTGACCTCCTCAGACAATTCTCTGATTTTTTTTTTGTCAGTATTGTTCATGTAGTGACACAACAGCAGAATGAGGGGACACCAAATACTTTTGTCAATTTATTCTTTATTATTTTACATTTGGAGATGTTTGGTCTTCATGTGCAAGGGTGCCAAAACTTTCAGCCAGGACAGTGCCTCCACCTTCGCCTGGCGCCCCGGTGGTCACTTGATGGATCAGGTGACCACCACCCTTTTTTTTCTCCCGCCATGGACTGTCCACCTTGACGTGGTGCGGGAGCTGAGTATTGCTTACCTCACAGAGCATGTCCTGTCGGACAGCTCAGTGGGTAAGGAATATGACTAAGGGACAGTCCGTAGATTAAACAAACCTTTCACAGAACTCACCAGAAGTCCAAGGAAAAGCCACTGTGAAGACTGCTAGGTTGTGGGAGAGGATGTTCACACTGAGCAGTGATCCCATGTGAGTCTCATACGTCTTTCATTTGCACACACACACACTGGCCTAGATTTTCGTCACCACTAAACCCCTTATCCCTTAACTTCTTTGCCCTTTTAAAAAACATTTTTTTTCGATAGTTTAAATGGCCAGTCTACAAGCCCACAACGTGTCAAAAGATTGGCAAGTTGAACTATTCCAAAAAGATCATCAAATCAGTAAAAAAGAGATGAGGGGTTTGGGATAAGGGGTTTAGCGTGTGGCGAAAATGGAGCCCACTGTATTTGAAGTAGTTTCATCTTTTTTTTTTCTGTATCTTGTGTTTCACAACTGCAGCACCTAATCTTTTAAAACCGTCAACAAATATGTATGTTTTAGATTTTTGCGTTTGACATCAGCAAATCTACAAGCTCTTATCTGCTATTTGATATGTTACGTAACCGTTTCAAAACTGTAATCTGCGGCCAAATGCATATCAATTTGAGGACTACTAATTTTAGAAGAAAAGTGTAAAATCAGCCCCCGGGTCACAATTGAGAAGGAAGGAGAAGGCATTATGCACTACGCAACGACGCATAAAGATGCCCAGGCATGTGGACACGTGGGCTAATGAAGAGATCATAGAAACCTTAATGCTGCGTTTCCAATTGCAGCAGATGACAGTGCAGTCAGTGTGAAATCAAACCACAGTAGATTAAATATGGAATAATCATAACTTCTCCGCCCATTCACATCAAGTCTACTGAAGTTATTAGCTGAGAATGTGACCTTAGTTGTGTGACAGTAATTTTTAACTCATGCAGCCCTTCAGTTTACATGAATTCTCTTCTGTAGGTGGTTGACATCTGAAGGGAAGCTGTGATTCATTTTGATTCTATGGGAGGAAACGATGACCAGGCCTGAACAGGCCTTGGGGTAAGTATGAGTGATAGAAATGAAATGCAACCCACTGTCTGCCAAGCAACCTGACTGTACCAAACGAACATGGATAGCTTCACTTTTGGTTGTTAAAGGGTAAGACCACTTTTGTTTCTTTTTTGTGTAGTTACCTTGCCATGTTGTAATCCCAAACGTCGACAAGAAATTTAAAGATATCTTCCAGTAAATAGATCCACTGATAAACCAACACAAAGTTTATTCAGACACTATAGAGCATCTGCATAACTCATGTAGAGTTTTTTTCTTTCCTAAAAATGTGAACTACTTGTAGATTACTTGTAGATTGAATTATTTCTTGTCCACATTTGGAATTACATCATTTTTGTGTGTAAGGTACACACAAAAAACTCAACAAAAGTTGTACATATTGTTATCCAATATCATGTTATATGTACTGCCTTTTAGAAGTGTAGTATGAAAGTTACTGTACTGACTACATACTGATATGTTTCCCACTATATCTGGCATCTCCTTTTGCCTAATACATTATTATTGTGCCATTCATTAAACGTCCATCATCACCCCCCCCCCCAAGCCATTCACATTTACAAAAGTGCAGCATGTGTATTTGACAACTTGTGAGAAGAGAAAACTTCTGTGGATCACATGTCTAACGATTTCCTTTTCTTTTCTTTACTGTTACACATGTCCTGGAGGTGTTCCTGAAGTGGTAGCAGTTGACTGTTGTGATCTCCTGCACTGAAGAGCCTGTCTGCTCCTCTGCTGAGCATCCAATTGTAGTCCAAAAGAGTGCTCCAGACCCCTTCAGGGACAACCGAGCGTCTAAACAAATGCCCTAACCACGTAAGCAGACAGCAGACTCTTCAAATCTCTCTCACGTGCCTGAGCTTACCCTATCTCTAAGTGAGATACCACCTACTGTACCAAAGAAAACTCATTTCGGCTGCTTGTATTCATTCCTTCGGTCATGACCCACACTTCAATAGGTGATAATTGCTTGGTAGACAGAGCTTTGCCTTCTGGCTCAAGTCTGTTTTTGTACAGAGACTGCAATACTGCACCTTCTGTACTGATTACTTGCCAATTAATTGGGCTTCATAATTTACTGCACTGTTGCCTGTAAGACTTTACGATGCACTGATTGGCTGTATATATATATGGACACCTTGATGTGTTTATCCTTCTGATCTGTAATCAAACAGTGTTTCTTGATGCATCTTGTCTGTATTTTTACTCTATCTCTTATGTATAGTTCTTATATGAGTGGTTTGCAACTTTTTCATGTCAAGGACCCATGTGGTTCCATTTGTACACTCTTGGAGTTACAGACACATTCTGCTCCAAACTATCATTTAATTGGGGACCCCCTGGAACTCCTTCAAGCACCCCAGGGGATCCCTGTACCCCACTTTGGGAACCACTCCTTTTGCAACCAGATCTATACTGTATAGAAGAATCATTTGTTTATTCGCAATCATTCATTAAATGTATGTATTGTTTGATTAATGTAAGTGTTCTGTTTTCATTTGCGGTTGTGGGTTGACCAGGGGTTTCAGCAATCCTTAACACCTCTCTAAGGATGACTTAAATGTCTGAAGTATCAGTAACAATCCCAGCCTTAGACTTGTGTGTGATTAAATGACAACATACAAATATTCTTTCTGATTACTATGCATTACTATGCACTACTAGGTGTCTGCTTTCATTATTATAATTATTTGTAAAAAGTACAATATTTTCCTCTGAGGTGTGAAGCAGAAATATACAATAATCCACAGTCGTTCCTGGCAGGTGTTTGTAAACACATTAATCAGTCATTACTAGTTCAGTAATGTGGAGACCGGCAATAAAATCTACAAAAGTTTAATCAGCAGAAAACTACCTTACAGGAAACATGATTTATTTTTAAATACATTGCACATAAAACACAAATATGGCATGATTCTATATGTCCGGAGATGTTTTACAAGAACAGTGGTTCTCAGAGTAACCAGGTTCCTGAGGATGTAAGTCTTGAGATTGTATAAATTGAAGGTAATACAATTGAGAACCTGGAATGTCAAATATTAAGGGCAATACCAGTATCAGCCAGTAGATGGCACAACACAGCACACTACTGAAAAACCTTTTTAGAAAATCTGAATAGTTTCAGTTCAGATTTTGTAATGGTCCTGACATCCTGTGATGATGCCCTTTAATATCATCTTTATAGAGGTTGACTGTGGTATTGATTTGCAGTTCTGACTGTAAGAGCAACACCTAACCTAAACATAAATCATTTATATTATATAAAGGAATGTGCAAATTAGGGGCACATGTGTGTGTGTGTATGACAATAAATGGCTTTAGTGTGACTGATTGCATTGATTCCATGAAGCACTGTTGTTGAATTAGTTATTATTCATAACTAATTCAACATCAGTGCTTCATGGAATCAATGCAATCAGTCACACTAAAGCCATTCCTAAATGAACACGAGCACTGTATAACATACAGTAATTTTATTGCATATAACTCTATGATGTAGTGGTTCCCAAAATGGGGCGCGGGGACCCCCAGGGGCCCTCGAGGGAATTCCAGGGGGTCCCCAGCTAAATGATAGTTTGGAAGCAAGCAATGGACCTTTACAAGTAGGTTGAGAATCCGATAGAGCAGTAAAAATTCTTCCATAGCATATCTTTCAGATAGGGGTCAGGAGGCTGATGGGTGTCAATTTGGGTTCTTGGGATGAAAGGTTTCGTGAACCACTGCTTATAGAAAGACAGTTACTACACCTCTGTTTGCTTCAAGGGACAGTCCAGTAGTGGCTCTTTGTACAGATACTTCTATTAACAGAACGCAGTATGCCAAGATGCAAGTAAAGTTAAAATGTGGGAGCATGAATTGGTGTGTGATTTATTTATTTTCATTTGTTCATTTGTAGAGTCTGTTGTAGTCTTCCCACCCTTTGTAGTTTGTTAGATGTTTATAATTCCTTGGTATCAAAAGCAAAATGGTCGCAAACAATATACCGGTATAGTATACTGTAGGTAGGCTACCATTATGAAAATTCATATGTTGATCTGACAGTGACGCCTCATGTCAAAGCCTCCATGGCTTTGTCACTGTCAGATCAACATATGAATTATGTACTGGCCAATGGCCATATGGAGTGTGTCTTGAGTGTACAGGGTTCCATTAAGACAGATTAACACACAACAGGCAGGGTTGGATAAGTTACTCTTTTTCAAAGGAAGCAAGTTACTTTCTAAAATTTGTAATCAGTAACGTAATCCGGGTTACCCAATTTCAAAAGTAACTGATTACTTTCATTACTTTAAGCAATTTATCAGTAATTACAGTAGATACTGTATACTGTAGTTTTACTACCGTGCCTTAACAGGTCCCAATACATATATATATATATATATATATATATATATATATATATATATATATATATATATATATATATATATATATATATATATATATATATATATATATATATATATATATATATATATATACCACAAGTACTTTATACTTTATTATTTAAGCACAAAAAAAACAAAAATAGAAAAAAAAAACACTTGATTGGCAGAAATAAAATAAATACTTTATATGCAGGCACTAGGCATTGGTGTATTTTTCCCTCTTGTTTGTCTCACAGACACATTATCCTCAAATAATAATAATCTAACTAGTGTAGGCCTACTAGTAATAATTATTGCTATAGTTTGTGTCAAACACAGCATGCTCTTATTTGGGAGTCAATGGGTAAGCAGAGTCAACATTGAAACAAGTTAAAACAGTCAACATTGTACCTTCTAAACAAAAGGCAAAAAAAGACCCCATGCCATTCTCAGAAACATTAGAGTATAAACAGAGTTGCGACATCTCCATTCACTTTCATAGGAAGGTCTAATGGCGGCTGCTCTACATAGACTTCTATTGAGCATCGGGACAGTTTGTCCCTATTCAGGCTGCATGAACATAGAGTAATAAAATAAGTGCATGAACCGCGTCCAAGCGTCCAGTTTCTGACCCCTCAATGTCGCAACTCCGACATTAGCTGGCTATTTTGTTTTTTACGCCGTGTCGGCTCCGTGTGAGGCCTTTTAGAGAGATGTTATTTTTTTTTTATCTAAAGTTATGCTTTATCGCACGTGTTTGATTGGACCTGCTTCCATGGAATACTGTAACTCTTGGTGTTGGGGAATTGAGGATTTACTGGACCACACGGCTGAGAAAGGATTAATTTGCAACGAGTGCAAAAATACGGAGCGCAGGTGAACGTCAAAGTGCTGAGTTTGCTCTCAATGTTGATTATGATGAACAGGCTAGCAGCTATCATAGACGTCCTGTAAGGAATACAGTAATGTAGGCCTACAGTTGTTAATGTACAGGAAGCTGTTTGATAGTTGAGTCATTCCACGAAAACGGTACGATTTTTTTTTCCTGAAATTTTGACCTAAAGGTTTTACTCTTAATTCTGAATATCCCACAATATTAAGGACATCTTTATCTATAAGAAAAGCATAATTTCTCATCTCAGGCATTCAATATAATTTCTAATATATCTAAACGGGATAATAACTGAGTTGTGATTTTTGTACTAAAGATAGCCATTACTCTAACTGAGAAGACATGCCTGGGGTTTTGGAATCAGATATATTGTTGGAATAACAAACAGAATCTTTATAACTAATTGTTTTACATCATTATTTTCATGTAACGGAGTTGAGCTGTTGACTGTTGATTTACGACCACATGTGAGAGTACAGAATGCCTCTAAAACAGTGTAAAATGGGGTTTTAAATTGCCACTTTCTGTAGCATGTTGGTCAGAAGAGTTGTAGAATAGAATACTACTTCATATTGGTGATGTCACTAAAAGGCCAGTTAATTGTTGTTATGGAGGCAGAATGACTTGTGTAAAGGAAGGAGTTGAGTGCAACTGAGGGACACAGCTATATAATGCCATTTAAATGATTAATCATCTATTTATTAAAAAACTAAACATGTCCAGCACATATGTGTGCCCTTTCTTACCTTTTTTTTTTTTTTTTTTTAATTTCTTTTTATTGGGGTTTTCCAGAGTAAAAAAAAAAAGAAAGAAAAAAATAAACAAACAAACAAAAACAAAAACAAAGCAATGTTGGACACATTCATTTTAACAATTGATTACTAAAAACAGTTATACTTCTCCCCTCAACCTCTTATAAGCAGTCCATTTTTCCCATCTTTTGTAATACATGTCCATTCTCAGTCTGATTCTATATGTCATTCGTTCCATTTCTTCAATGCTATCTATTATATCCCTCCATTGTCTATAACCCGGAGTTTCTTTTTTCAGCCAGTTTTTAGTGACAGTCTTCCTTCCTGCGATCAAAAGAATCCTCACAAGATATCTATCTCCTGGACATACTACTGTCTCCTCTAAACATCCCAAGTACATAACAAGACCAGATCTAGGAATGTCATAGTCCAGAACTTCACATATTGTCTCGTGTATATTTTCCCACAGAGGTTGTATTTTAGGACAATCCCAGAAGACGTGTGTGTGGTTAGGGTTCATATTATTGCATTCCCTCCAGCATGGTTGAGGGACTCCAAGTTGTTTGCTTTTAATTTTGGGTGTGATAAAGTACCGAATCTGATTTTTCCATGCAAATTCCCTCCATCCCGTAGATTGGGTTGTTGTCTGATGTTCTTCCCACATATTTTCCCACACGCCTTCTGTGATCCCCTCTTCCATTTCGTTTTCCCATTTGTTTTTAATATATACAGTAGAGACCTTTTTAGATGTCATCAAACATGTGTACAGGAGTGAAATGGCTCTGGGTGTGACTGCTTTATATGCCTGCTCAAAGATTTTTATTATAGGATGAGTATCATCATTTGGTCTTTTAATTTCTTTGTTATAGTAGTCTCTTATTTGGAAATACCGAAAAAGATCATGTCTATTTAAATTGAATAGTCTCCGAACTTGTTCAAAGGTCATCATTTCTCCTCCTTGAATCAATGAGCTCATGGTGGTAGGAGTCACACCCATTTGGTTCCATTGTCTGTACCTTGGATCAATTAAATTTGGTTTGAATTTTTTATCATATCCTATCCATTTCAGCAGACCCAACTCTTTTCCAATTTTCAGTTGTTTTATTATGTCGTACCATATATTTAGGGTAAAGGAAGTGATCGGGTGCAGCTCTATTTCTCTTCTTACATTTTCTTGTAGCTTTCTCTCTCCAATATTTGCTTGTATAGGGATTGTGAATCCTTTTGTTTCGATATCCTTCCACTTTGCTACATATGACTGACTACACCAATTCAATATTGGTCTCAACTGTGCTGCATGATAGTATTCCTTTAAATTGGGGAGTGCCAATCCTCCTTTATCCTTTGATAATTGCAGTGTGTTATATCTTATTCTGGGGCGCTTTCCTTCCCATATAAATCTCGAAATAAGTTTGTCCCAAAGTTTGAATTGTGTCTGCGGAACTGGAATCGGCAATGATTGAAACAAGTACAGCAAACGAGGCAAGACATTCATTTTAATCGATAAAATTCTATCACTAAACCCCATGGGATACGTAGACCATCTCTCTATATCTTTCTTTATGTTAGTATTGATTTCTCCATAATTGCTTGAGTATAATTTGTTTAGATTTTTGGTTATATTAATGCCCAAATATTTGATAGATTTAGCCTCCCAGTTTATATTCATTTCTTTAAGTTTGGCAGTTGGTTTACAATTAAGCATAAGGATTTGAGTTTTGGATTTATTCAGTCTATATCCTGAGTATTGACTAAACTCATCCAACGTTTGCATTAGGTGATCAAATGACTCTGAAGGATTTTTAAGGTGGACCAATACATCATCTGCGAACAGGCTTACGACATGTTTTGCCCCGTTAATTTCTATTCCCGGTATTCTCCCATTGTCTCTAATCATTTGTGCTAATGGTTCTATGAAAAGAGCGAACAGCGTTGGACTTAAACTACAGCCCTGTCTACACCCCTGCTCTATTCTAAAACTGTCCGTTAAAGAGCCATTTACCTTGATTCTGGCTGTCGGGTTTTCATACAGTGATTCAATACATTTGATTGCGTTATCATTAAAACCAAACCTCCTCAGTGTTAGGAATAGAAACTTGTGTGAAACCTTATCAAAAGCCTGGGCCGCGTCAAAACTAACTATCGCTGCCGGGATTTTATTATTGTTTATTCTATGTAATATATGTAATGTTCTCCTAATGTTATCCTGAGTCTGTCTCCCCGAAATAAAGCCGGTCTGGTCTCCATTCGACAGATCCGAGATAAAAGTCTGAATCCTATCCGACAGAATTGAAGTGTATAGTTTATAATCCACATTTAACAATGAGATCGGCCTATAGCTTGAACATAGAAGTTTGTCTTTCCCTGGTTTTGGTAGAATTGTAATTACAGCTTCTTTCCATGAGGGGGGGGTATCGCCCTTCTCTTTAACCCAATTAAAGGCCCTACACATAGTTGGCATCAATTCTTGTTCAAATTTTTTATACCACTCAGACACATAACCATCACTTCCTGGTGTCCTCCCCGTCTTGGATCTCCCTATTACTTTCTTAATTTCTTCAATGGTTATATTTTGTGTTATTATTGTATTCTCTCTTTCACCAATTGAAGGTAAATTTAACTTATTTAGAAAGGATTTGGAGTCCTCCGTGGATGGAGTAGGTGTTTGGCTATATAACTCCTTATAATAATCTAAAACAATACTCTCAATTTCTTCCTGTTTGTATTTTGTTTCGTTAGTTCTAGGATCTAGCAGTTTGTGAATTGTTCTATCTGCTTGTTGTTTTCTCAGACGTCTGGCCAGTAACCTTGTCGCTCTTGGGCCACTCTCATAGTAATTCTGTTTTAAATACCTAGCCTTCATTTCTACCTCCTGTTGGAGAATTTCATTAATCTGTCTCTTTTTTTCAGTAATTTGTGTAAACACTTGTCTGTCCGTTTTCTTTTGGTGTTTTTGTTCTAATGTTTTAAGTTCACTACTTAGTTGTTTATATCTTACTATTTTTTCTTTCTTCAATCTGCTCGAAATTTCAATTAGCTTTCCCCTCACCACTGCTTTTAATGCATCCCATAATATTACTGGGGAGGTCTCTTCATTGTCATTGTCCGTTATGTAATTTGTAATTTCAGATTTTATTCGTTCAACCACCTGTTCATTGTTTAACAGTCCAGTGTTCATTCTCCATATGGTATTTTTCCTTTTGCTAGATAAACAGACCTTCAAGTAGACAGCATTATGACCAGATACATCTGCCACTCCAATATGACAATCTTGTACCAGTCCCATTTTCTCTTTCTGAGTGTATATATAGTCTAGCCTGCTATACACAGAATAAGTTGGAGAGTAATGACTATATTCTTTTCTGAATGGATTACGATCCCTCCAGACATCTACAAATCCCATTTCTTCCCACGTATTTTTAACCAGTTTTGAGATTGACTTATTACTCTTGATAGAACTAGTAGTATCTAACTCGTAATCCATCACCACATTTAAATCACCTGTACACCAACATATACCCTCTGACTCCAAGCTTATAATATCAAACAGTGCCTTAAAGAATTGCTTATTGCTTTCTGGGGGTGCATATATATTGATTAGTGTGACCTTAATGTCGTCAATTTTCCCTTTTACTAACACATATCTTCCTTCCTTATCTTTAATTTCCTTTTAAAATTCAAATTTGATTTGATTGGAGATCAATATTGCGACCCCACGTTTACGTGGATTGGTATGAGAACTATAGTATGTATTTTTATAACCAAATTTTTTCAGTTTTTCATGTTCGGTTTTACAAAGATGGGTTTCTTGGAGAAAACGTATTTGAACTTTTTCTTTTCTAATTTTAGTCATTACTTTTGCTCTTTTAATTGGGTTCCCCAAGCCATTAACATTCAACGTCATAATTTTAATGTTCTGTCCTGTGGTCATATCCATAAGATTTGGTTCACTAAAAGTATCATCCTGTTTTCAAACATTTGGTGTGTCCAACATACAGCAAAACCAAAAACCCCTTCAACTATGTACAGAAACAAAAATACAATCACATTCGCAAAAACAAAAACAGAAACTGACCTCCAAAAGGAGGCGTCAACCCTCCCTTCTCCTCCCCGTTGACCCTCCTGTGATTTGGTGGGGGAAGTCCCAACCCTAGGTAGGGGCCCCCCTCCAGTACCGAAGATAACCTCTAGAGGTCCCCCCATACCAGAGATATGAAGCTATTTCTCCTGTCAACTCGATTGTTTATGTAAAGTGTAACAGTTGGATAAGCAGAAGTAGATAAAGGTAAATGACAAAGATGCATGAAAGTGTGGGGATTATATAAATAAAAATAAATAAACAAATAAATAGATAAAACTAAGCCTATATAAACCAATCTCTGGGGCATTCTATTGACCATATGCCATAAACCGTGGCCATTTCACTTTAATCCGTGAGCAGCAAATAATGTGTCCATACACCCTCGTCTTTTCCCCACTTCTCTGCTTCGGAATGTAAACAAAACCCAAACGAAATTATATTAAGTCCCCTTGTGTGTTCCATTTCACTTTCATAACCCTATTCATGCACCTAATTCTTCGATCAAAATAAAGCCTCCACATATTCCAGCGGTCAGCCCACACGTATATGCCCCCTTTATTTAAACTATATACCCTTCAGCCCTTTATTCCCCTTCCCGACAGACAGACAAACACAGACAGACAAACGAGAACACACACACACACACACACACGTACAAACACACACACACACACACACACACACACACCGTAAACATTTTCAATTAGTGATTCAAGTTAGTGCCTCTCAGTTACTTATCATTTTAAGGCCGTGGGTGTCTTCTTGGTCTCTTCTTTATTGGAGCAGTATTCAGTTAGTCTCTGGCAGCCTACGTACGGCTACGAAACCGAGCCGCCATAGTCTCTCCGCCAGAATGGGCTCTCATCTTCAGCGTCTGGGGGTCCGTCCGCGTCCTCTCGCTTTTCCTCTCAGCGCGACCTTATCAGCTTGCCCTTGTCTTCCAGCAACCCGCGCCCAGCTATCCAACCTGGCCTGCCTCAGACCCTCCACCAGCGCAGGTCCTCTTCCACCCGTGTCGGGCTCCCCATCTCCTTCCATGACGGTCTCCTCTCCTTCTCCTTCCGTCCTCAGGCCTCTCTTCCTTGCGTCCTCCATGGCTTCCTCGGCTGAGTAGTATGTTCTCCATCCATCTTCCCAGTGGATCCGCATTCTAGTGTACGGCGTTTTAAACGGTGTCTTCGGGGTTGTTGCATTAAGGAGTTTCTTGATTTCGGCGTAGGATTTTCTTGTCTTTAACACCCTGTCCGTGTAGTCATGGTCAAAGTATATTCTGTTTTCCCCAAACTTTACGACCTTCTTCTCCCATGCCTTGGACAGGATCTTCTCCTTCACATCAAACCTCAGGAAGTTTATTACTATGGACCTCGGTGACTGGTTCCCTTCTCTTCTTGGGATTAAAGCTCGGTGGGCTCTTTGTATGGACAAATCTGTGTTTATTATTTCTTTTCTCAACCAATTGTCTATGAATTCCACCATCGAGCTGCTCCCGGACTCTGCCTCTTCTGGAAAGTTGTATATGCGCAGGTTACAACGTCTGGATCTTGATTCTAAATCTTCTATCTTATCCAGCATTTTGTTGTTTTCTGCAATCAGTTCCTTCACAGTTTTATTCACCTCCGAGCTCCACTGTTCCACCTCCTCCGTGCGTTGCAGCGCGCCGGCCATCTCCTCCTGTTGTCCTCTCAGCTTCGTGTCAATCTCGTCAAAGCGTCTCGATATATCGGCGGAAAAGTCCGACAGTTTACCCTCCAACTTGTCTTCCATTTGTTTTACCAGCTCCTTGTTTTCTTCTCGGAGGAATCTTTTCAGTTCGCTCGTAATAAGATTTCGTTGGTCGCCGAGTTGTTTGCTTAGCATAGCCTCCAGACTAGCCTGCGAGCAGGCCACGCTGCCGCCCGCAGGGCCCGTCGCCGATCCATACTCCTCCACCTCGCCGTCCTGACGCATTCCTCCAACTTTTTTAGGCTTTTCTGGTTGCTTCTTCATCTTTAACGTTTTCCAAAGTATGTGCCGTTCGAGTTACTTTCTGCTTATCGAGTTTTATACCTAATGCCAATCGAGTGGCAGAGAGCTCTTAACTACACGTCCACACTGGTCGCGGCCATCTTGGAAGTCTCAGAATCCTTTATATGTGTTTTCATGGCATAATTTATGGCATAATTATATTTTTGTTGATGTTTAATAGTCATATGTCAAGTCCAAGTTCATTGAAGGCCACTGGGGACATGAACAAATGGACAAAATAGGGGGTGTCTACTGAAAGAAAGCAAGATAATTTCTGATATGAAGATAAAATCCATGTAATGTTTACACAATATTAAAGGGAACATTTCAAATGATTAAAAACATCTTTTACAAATATTTTTAGTGACTCAATAAAATACAGCTGAAACGGTCAGAGGGACTGCAAATCGGAATTGGAATGACTCTTGAGAGTGTAACTTGAAGAATCAAAAAAATGAAACCAAATGGCTGTGATTTGTTATTTCACAAGGCAAAGACTCATATGTTAATTATAGCCCATTTAGAATATGCTGTTTCCTGTTGTCACCTTGAGTTGGTCAGAGAGATTCTGCAATGTCAGCTCTCTGGTGGACCCCATGGTGAGACAGGATGGGCACAGGGACACATTTGGGTACAGTGTTTGACAGGTGACAGGTGACAAAGGACTTCCATGTCTGACCATGTTTGTTTCGGTTCTAAGAACAACCCCTTCCTCCTTCCTTGGTGACAGCTGTCTATGTGAAATGTGTATTCTTGTTTAAACCTGCATATAAAGCTCTGTTACTGTATTAGTCTCGGTTCAGTCAGTCTGCCGGCCACCACACCTCGTGGTTGGCTGTTTAAGCCGAGGGCTCTCTCGGAGCCCGAGGCCATGCTGTATGCTGTTTGCTGTCTGCTGAAATAAAAGACCATCATCTTGAGACCAACTCTGCTGCCTGATCTTCCATTCCGCTCCGATCAACTGTCTGCTTTTTCTCCCAGTGATGTTTTTGGTATATTGACGCTGGTACATATGCAACTTGTACCGGTTAAAATTTACCACAAATGGTGCCCCGAAACCCGGTTGTCTTTGGACGATTTTTTTCGTGCCAGGCATATAGAACCAGAGGACTTCGTTTTTTCAGTCTAATGAGTGTTTTTTGATCGGCGACGGAGCGCGGAGTTTGAGATCCTCCTGTCTACCGGCGGAGGAGCGCCCAGAAGTGGGATGGGTGCCACGACGCCACGAGGGTGACGGCGAGCCGAGGACCGCCAGCGAGGAGTGTGGCTGCCTGCGACCCGCGATGCCGGACCATCAGCCGCGGGCTGGGGCTAGATGGACTGCAGCACACGGGACCGGGGAGCGTCATAGCCAAGCAAGGGGATCCTTCGCCATCATCTTCGTCAATATCATCTCAGCGTGGACAGGCGGGCGGCAGCG
This sequence comes from Benthosema pterotum, assembly GCA_039105355.1. Taxonomy (NCBI): domain Eukaryota; kingdom Metazoa; phylum Chordata; class Actinopteri; order Myctophiformes; family Myctophidae; genus Benthosema; species Benthosema pterotum. Next base: position 9,755,876 of record CM076968.1, on the reverse strand, counting down.
GAACGCACGCGCGGCACTAAGCGTCGGGTTGGCGAGGGAGAGTGCACGCTCCTTCGCCGGCTTGGCGTGGTGTGGTGCGCGACGGCGTCAGCGGGAGCAGCAGCGGCGGCGGCGGCGACTGACCCACACAAGCAGTGAGACCTTTTGCGGGCCCCGACTCGAGGGGGGCCGTGAATGACGTTACGACGTGCCTTCTTCTCTGCCCAACCCAAAGCTGGCCACTTTGAGTTGGGAGGGGGGAGAAAGTGAGACTTTAAAGATGGATGATGGACTCCGAGCTGCAAGAACAACAGCGGGAAACATCTCCCACTAGATCCACACGGAGCGGACATTTCAGGGTAAACTAAGAAGCAGTAGCCTACAGAAAGAATATTTTCGTTGTTCCATGTCAAACTATTTTAAGACGGACATTCCTTGTAGTTTGACTTCAAAATTGTACGTAATGTGATCTAAAATCAGCAAAAATGAAGAAGGCAAAGTTGATTTTATATGTGTATTTGTTGTGCTAATTAGGTACATTGACTTAAAACAGCCTATTTGAGTCAAATGCGGTTATTTTGCCTAAATATGAAAACATGAGTTATTAATAATTAAACTCTGGCGTTTTATCAGCACAGCAGAGTTTAATACAATTATAAATCGTGAAGTATTCATATTCTAAAAATGCTCTTTTGGGGAGCTTATAGCAACAAAAGTCTCGTTTATATGTCAGTAAATGTAAATCTAAAGTTCATTCAATCAATATTCCAATATATTTCGGGATTGCGTAGTTGTCAAAAGATTAAATTACACTACAAGTAGTGTCGAGAACTAACTCTTGGAGCGTTTAAATTGGGGACTTAAAATGCGTTTTTTTTATTTTTCTTATTTCGTGCGGTTTGTTAAAAGAGAACAAACAAGTATTGTGTCATGTGTAGGTACTCCCAGGTGAGGAGACATGTGATGGTTATTGTTTATTGTTATGTAACATTTTCAGTCTTAAAAGTTTGAATGACGTTAAGGGAATACTCCACTAAGTGTAAAAGTAATTAGTCATATGGTAACGTTGTGTAATCTTAAATATCCGTCAACCACATTGGGGAAGATTCTATTCTGTAACTACTGAACCTTTAGATACTCGGGAAAAAAGTGTCCCGTGGATCTAAGGGGGGTGTGTACGTTATTTGGTTTCATTTTTTCATATCTTCTGTGTGAAAGACAGAAGTCTTTCAAGGGGGGATGTGAGGAATCAAGAAAATGAAACCAAATGGCTGTGATTTGTTATTTCACAAGGCAAAGACTCATATGTTAATTATAGCCCATTTAGAATATGCTGTTTCCTGTTGTCACCTTGAGTTGGTCAGAGAGATTCTGCAATGTCAGCTCTCTGGTGGACCCCATGGTGAGACAGGATGGGCACAGGGACACATTTGGGTACAGTGTTTGACAGGTGACAGGTGACAAAGGACTTCCATGTCTGACCATGTTTGTTTCGGTTCTAAGAACAACCCCTTCCTCCTTCCTTGGTGACAGCTGTCTATGTGAAATGTGTATTCTTGTTTAAACCTGCATATAAAGCTCTGTTACTGTATTAGTCTCGGTTCAGTCAGTCGGCCGGCCACCACCTCGTGGTTGGCTGTTTAAGCCGAGGGCTCTCTCGGAGCCCGAGGCCATGCTGTATGCTGTTTGCTGTCTGCTGAAATAAAAGACCATCATCTTGAGACCAACTCTGCTGCCTGATCTTCCATTCCGCTCCGATCAACTGTCTGCTTTTTCTCCCAGTGCAGTATGTTTTTTGGTATATTGACGCTGGTACATATGCAACTTGTACCGGTTAAATTTACCACAAACTCAAAGAGTTACTGTACATCTGGTTAACCAACTTTCCATCATTTAGCCTGAGGACCACCTGGAACCCTCTCAGAGACCACTAGTGGTCCCTGGACCACTGGTTTAAAACCTGTGGGCTAGGCTGTTTGCATCCATGCATGCTGCCGTGCAGGATGACTGTGTGCTACTATCCCAAGTGACTGACAAGTGTTGGAACTATAGCGGCCCTCTGGAGTGAGTGTGGAACTATAGCAGTGCTATGGAGTGAGTGTGGAACTATAGCGGTCCCCTGGAGTGAGTGTGGAACTATAGTGCTCCTCTGGAGTGAGTGTGGAACTATAGCGGTCCTCTGGAGTGAGTTTGTAACTATAGCGGTCCCTCTGGAGTGAGTGTGGAACTATAGCGGTTCTCTGGAGTGAGTGTGGAACTATAGCGGTCCCTCTGGAGTGAGTGTGGAACTATAGCGGTTCTCTGGAGTGAGTGTGGAACTATAGCGGTCCTCTGGAGTGAGTGTGGAACTATAGCGGTTCTCTGGATTGAGTGTGGAACTATAGCGGTCCTATGGAGTGAGTGTGGAACTATAGCGGTCCTCTGGAGTGAGTGTGGAACTATAGCGGTCCCTCTGGAGTGAGTGTGGAACTATAGCGGTTCTCTGGAGTGAGTGTGGAACTATAGCGCTCCTCTGGTGTGAGTGTGGAACTATAGCGGTTCTCTGGAGTGAGTGTGGAACTATAGCGGTTCTCTGGATTGAGTGTGGAACTAAAGCGGTCCTATGGAGTGAGTGTGGAACTATAGCGGTCCTCTGGAGTGAGTGTGGAACTATAGCGGTCCTCTGGAGTGAGTGTGGAACTATAGCGGTCCCTCTGGAGTGAGTGTGGAACTATAGCGGTTCTATGGAGTGAGTGTGGAATTATAGCGGTCCTATGGAGTGAGTGTGGAACTATAGCGGTCCTATGGAGTGAGTGTGGAACTATAGCGGTCCTCTGGAGTTTGCACTCTACCGAGAGCTAATCTTGTTTATTAATTGTTAGTGGGGAGAATAGCATCATGGTACAATATTTAATCTAATATAAAGATCAGTGCTAATCGACACTGATAAGAACCTGTGTGTGCGTAGAGGAGGTCGATCAGGGCAATAGAAAACAACCACTTTAGAAGCAGTATAAATTCATCACAGCACTGACGTATCAAAGTGCATCGCAGCAAACTTTCAGATGCTGTTTTCCTCCCTGTGTAGAAGAAGATAAGCTGTAGGGTGGATGTTTATTATTGTGATCTTCCACTCTTGAAATTCTGTGCTTTTGTGTCAACTTTCATGTAAACAATTTGTGATTCTCAGTACATTTATCCCCTAAACCCACTGTGAAAAAACAAACAAAAAGCTTCTCCACACACCGAACATGACCCCCATATCAGGAAAAAAAAAGTAGAATGAAAAGCTATGGCTCTCGAACTATTATTCACCTCAATCTCCCAGTATAATGATCTTTTAAAAGTTGACTAAAGCCTTGGCAGCATGTAATGTAGGAAGACACCAATGTTTGTTGAGTGCTCAGCTCTTTCTACAAACACAGGATTTGTTGTAACTGTTATCTCCCATGGCAATAGCCAGAAAGCACTGTCAGAACCGGGACAGTTTGTGACACCTTGATTGTGTCAATGCAATTCAAGGATAGTCAGATCTGGCCCAGAATATCAACCAACACAAATGAGTGGAATCCACCTTTAAGTTATCACATCATTTACCGTAGTCATTTACCGTAGTTATGACGGATGTTTTCCCACTCCAGAGATGATGGTTGCACATATTTTAGCATTTCAATCTCCCCTCAGGGCTTAATAAAGTTTATCTCATATCATCTCATGATATTGATGGAACATTCAGTTAGGGTAGTTAAGCAGAGCTGTATGTATGATGTGTGTGTGGGGGTGTAAAGGCCAGTGTGTACCGGAGCAGAGGATGTGGTTACAGAGCAGGATGTACATCTTCATTAATGACGAGAAATTGCAGGCCTGAACCTTTGAATCTGATTGTAAGCCTGAGCCTTGCTAAGAACTCCTGCTTCTCTCTAAGATCTACAAACAGACACTGAGTAGAACACAATGTTGTGTTTTCTATACATCAGCTTGTAGATGAATTATGAGCCTATGCATGTAGGCTACAGAGTTATTCTAATGGTATACTAGGCTTTGGAATCAAACCTGCACCTTATGTACAGACTGTAGGAGTATTAAAGTTGTCGGCGAGTGAACAGATCGTCATGGGTTTCACACTACAGGAGTTATTGTTATGCAGCTGCTGCACACAGGAATACTGGCTCACATCACAGGAAGAATTGTTTGATAGCATAGCCTGCGAGACGCGCAGAGACAGGACGTTGCATCTTGAATATCATAAAATAATTATCTGTCTCTACTCTTATCTGTATGTGTGTGCATGGGCGTCAGATTATATCTGATTATCCATCGATACAGACAGACTAATACAGGCTAATAAGTCAGACTCATAGTGAAATTGTGCTGTTTTTTTTATTATGTTTTTTTGCCAATGCAGGTTTGTGTCTGGCTTATTAGCTAGTATGGCATTGGGTCCCATTTTTGCAGTCTTTGGTATGACCCGGCTGTGGTTCCAACTTCCGACCAGCCGACCTCCCAGTTTCAGAGGGGACTAGAGTACCCATGGTTCAGAAGATTCATTGTTCCAACATGCTGCTGGTTATGTTTAGGGTTAGGTTTCTTCTGTTACTCGTGGTTATGTTTAGGGTTAGGTTTCTGCTGCTGTGTCCGTGGTTATGTTTAGGGTTCTGTTTCTGGTTTTGGGACCTTCGGACTACAGTAATGACATGGCACCATTTCAGAGCGGACGGTCTAACCACAAGGCCGCACACATGTTTATGCTTCATGTACTGGCAGGGGTTGACACTAAGGTCTCAGCGGCACTTGCCCATCGGGCAAGTACAAAAGTCAGGTTCTACTTGCCCTTAGGTAATGGTCACTTGCCCCCCAAAATATATCGTAAAATTTTGCATTTAAGTTTACTTTCTACTTGGGTGCTTTAAACATTTCCTTTTGCAGTTGAAGACTGTTTTGTTTAAGTCACAATCAGCTACAATGAATATTCAAATTGTAAATCAGTGTAAATCAGAAGTTGAAACATTGGTTCCCGTAGTGGTCGGACTCAGGGGTCTGTGACCCCAGCAAAATGGACCTGGGAGAGAGATAGGAGAGATAGCTAGAAAACATTAAAAGACGCAGAGGCAGAGCACAATGACCACCACCTTCAAGACGCACACTAAGTTGCACACTTGCCCAATCGGGCAACCAGGTAGCAGTCTTCACTTGCCCGACCATTTGTTTCACTTGCCCCGGGCAAGCGGGCAAGTGTTTGTGTCAAGCCCTGTACTGTAAGTCTCTCTGAATTGAGAGCGTCTGCTAAATGCCTAAATTGTAAATTGTAAGGCCAGTCTAGTCATAAATTGACCTGCACCTCTGATTCGAGCTTAGAAGAAACCTTTATGACCAAAGTCAGTAAAGACCAGATCAGTTTAGGGCTTTATGATTTTGCCTAAAAAACAAAACCTTTTTTTTTCTTCTTTTTTTTAAGCTCAATTTCAATTTTTGTGAGGGTAAAACTATAAAAATGACGATTATTTATTTAAAATCTTTTTTTTTATTTGATTCTTCTTCCTCCAACAGGGAATAGAGTGGGTCTTATTGGACAAAGATGATGGATAAAGTGCAAACCTCACTTTGCTTTCTTTTAATGAACATTCAAATAGAAATGTCCCCCCCTCTCAAAGTATTTCATTTCTCTTATTGGAGTCTTGGGCTACCTTTTGATTTAGAGTAAACAACAGAACACATTGTATTTTCTTTTCTTATTCAACAGAACCCTTTTCACGGTAAGGTAGGCGTGAGTGAGTGTAATACAGTTCTACCGTAAATGTGCTAGGAAAGGGGCATTTTTGTTTTATTATATTGTCCAAATTCTGAAACCTCGATTTCAATTCAATTTCGATTAATTGTTAAGCCCTAGACCACATGTCTAACAGATGTTTATAACAGGCTTCCAACAACTTGGGCTGCCAAAAAAGCAGCTGAACGGCTTGCAAAATCTTCTCTTCTACTATCGGTAGCTGCAAAATATGGAGAAGACACTGTTACTTGGTGTGTGGGTATTTGTCCATTTGCCTTTTGTACAGCACCTCGTGTCCTTGGACTGTATCTCTAGACATAAATAAATGACATAAATATGAGATCCATGTTATTTTTTGTGAAAGTGAAAGATAAATAATTATGTAATTTGTAATTTTGTAAAATGAGAATTATATACAACATACAAAACAGATATAATATCCATATTTTTTTTTTTTTTTTTTTTGTGAAGTAGCCGTTTTCAAGAGTTTGCATATAAGACATTTATCTAAAATTCCCATATGGGGAGGAACTTGAGCTTCTTGTAAACAAGAAAGGCATGAATGTAACCAAGCAATGATGATGAAGAGATATGACGAGCTGACATGTCACTGATAAAACACACAGACGCCAGAGAGTGTTGAGCAGAATCCCAACCAGAAGCAGTCGCTGCAGATCGGTGAAGTTCCAGTTGAGAGTCCAGTGTGAGAGAATCCAGACATGGATAAGACAGTGCTAGTGTTCCTCCTGCTCTGGAGCTCAGGTAATCACTCACTGAATGACACTTGTTGCCTGATGTGGATGTGAAATGACACTGCTATGAAAACCATGAGCTGTTATACAGCTATATAGATAACCATGATGACACGTAAGCACTTTAGTACTGCTGGGTGATTTACGTGTGTGTGTGTGTGTGTGTGTGTGTGTGTGTGTGTGTGTGTGTGTGTGTGTGTGTGTGTGTGTGTGTGTGTGTGTGTGTGTGTGTGTGTGTGTGTGTGTGTGTGTGTGTGTGTGTGTGTGTGTGTGTGTGTGTGTGTGTGTGTGTGTGTGTGTGTGTGTGTCAGTGTATTGTTCGCCCATTTGAATTGCTGGTATAATTGGTTTAAATTAATCTAAAATTGATAGATTTTCTAAAAAAAAAAAAAATGCACCGGATGTCTGCTGGTGCGGTTCTATTCCAGGCGTCGGGAACCTTTTTGGCTGAGAGAGCTATAAACACCACACATTTTTAAATGAAATTCCCAGAGAGCCATAGAATGTTTTAAAAAACGTAAAATACAAGTAGATTTGTGCATTTTATGTAATTTCAACACTTTTAAAGAACAATGAGTCTGATTTATTTTTAATAACATTGTTTTGCAGTTGCTAATCAATGATGAGTATTTCTTTTTTTTAAAAATCAATACCCATATATACCCATATTCTATCTATACAGTACATACTGTGACAACACACAGACACTGCTGATCTTTTTTACAGAGGCATTTAGAGGAGATGAGTACAGCAGAAAGTAAATCTGTCCATTTTATGTAATTTCAACACTTAAAGTACAATAAGTCTGAGTTGTTTTGAATAACATTCTTATGCTGTTGCTATTTTATCATTGCATATTAGATACACTGCAGAACCTGCTCTCTCCACAAAAGCAAATTCCTCTGTCCATTCCTGCTGAAAAGTACAATGCTCCTCATCCTTTTTTGTTGTTGTTTTTTTTAGCCATCTCCTCAAAAGGGGTTCTTTTTAGTTAACAGGACTAGGACCTTACCCGTTTAATATGTGAAGTCCAAATCATGCAAAGCGTGGGTAATGTGATGTACTAATCATTCCAATAATGTAAGTGCACGGAACAATTGTTTTACTGTATATTGTAATAAGGGAAATGGTAAATCAGTTGTGGCAAAGCAAGGTGTACAGAAAAATGGTGATAAATAATGTTGTTGCATAAAAATGGTTGTTTTGTGGACATCATGAAGTATTGTTCCAAGGGTTCATCTCTGTTTATCTGAATCTTCCTCAAACATAAGTTGTCAGGACCTGCTATGATTACCTGGTTGTGTTTTATGACTGAATGGTAATCTGGTGCTGCGTGCCAGCTGTGTTCTTAACTTCTCTGTGGCATCATGTGCGTATAGTTACAGTACATCTGGTCAACCAACTTTCCATCATTTAGCCTGGGGACCACTTGGAATGCTCTCAGGGACCACTGCTGGTCCCCAGATCACTGGTTGAAAACCACGGTGTTAGTGTACAACCAATTGAAAGACGCAGCAGTGTGTTTTTGTTGCCGACTTTTTGGCAAGCTGGCCTCACAGCTGAGCTCCACCAACGGGTTTAGAGATTGGAAAAACATCCAAGCTCACCTGAAGCTTCACGAGAAGTCCCATGAGCACAAAAAAAATATGGATGCCTGGCACACACTGCATGCACGCCTTCAAACTGGCACAGTTATAGATCAGGGTGCACAGGATCGTATCAATGCTGAAGTCATCAGATGCAAAGAAGTTATGAAAAGATTGCTTGCTATCGTGTGCCATCTAGCTGAGCATAATCTGGCATTTAGGGGACACAGGGAGAAGTTGTATCAACATGGGAATGGCAATTTCCTGGGTCAAGTACAATTAATGGCCAAATTTGACCCTATTATGAAGGAGCATCTGTTGAACATTAAAGAAACACAAATTTCCGATACCTACCTGAGCAAACGCATACAAAATGAATTCATATGCCTTGTCGGCCAGTGCACCACTGATGCAATAGTAGAGCGTGTGAAGAAAGCCAAATACTATGCAGTCATCATGGATTGCACTCCAGATGTAAGCCACCATGAGCAGCTGTCAGTACTGCTGCGAATATTCAACTGTGAGCTCTCAAAAGGGGTTTCCATGAGCACTTCATGGGATTTCTTGTGGCAGATGACACAACTGGCCAAGGTCTTCTGCAGCTGTTTCTTGGACACCTGGAAAGATTGGGGTTGGACCTTTCCGACTGCCGAGGCCAATCTTATGATAATGGCAGTAATATGCAAGGCAAAACACAGGGTGTCCAAGCGAGGCTGCTGGAACTCAACCCCAAAGCACTGAGTGTGCCATGTGGCAGCCGTTACCCTGAATCTGGTGGTGGGGGATGCAGCAAAGTCCTCAACCATTTCTTTGGGGTATTTTGGCACTTTACAAAGGCTATATACTTTGTTTAGTAGCTCTGTTCAGCGTTGGAAAATTCTTCAGGAGCATGTGAAGGATTTGACAGTCAAGGCCTTGTCCACTACTAGATGGGAGTGCCGTGTGGATGCTGTCAAGGCTGTACGCTACCAACTTCCAGAGATTGTTGATGCATTGGCAGCTGTGAAACAGCATGCAATATTGAAGAAGGATCAAGAATGCGTCTCCTCTGCTGACAGCCTGAGGGAGAACATCATGAAGTGGTCATTCATGGTGAGTACCTTTGTTTGGTATGATGTCCTATACCGTGTGAGCAAAATTCTTCAGAGCCCCAGTGTGTCAATTGAGACACTAAGGAGAGAGGTCATGGCAGTGTCAGACTATCTAGAAGACTTTAGGGAAAATGGCTTCAAATCTGCACAAACAGGTGCCAGGGAAATGGCAGAGAAGATGGAGGTGGAGATGGGCTGGCCTGTGGTGCGACAAAAGAAAAGAAAGAGGCAGTTTGATTATGAAGGGAGAGAGGAAAATTTGTCTACTCCAGAGGAGCTCTTCAAAAGAGAGTTTTTTCTCCATCTGGTTGACACAGCCAGTGCCGCTTTAAGAGAACGATTCTCTAGCATGCAGGCCTTCTATGACCTTTATGGGTTTCTTTACTCATCTGAGTTGTTGAAAAGCACAATTCAGAGAGGGAAGCTTGATGAGTGCTGCAGAAAAATGGAGGAAGCAATAGCAGATGTGGATGCAGAGGACCTGAAGATGGAGCTCGAAGGAGCTGTCCGGTCCTTCCCCCCACTTGTCTCAACACCACTACAAATGCTAGAGTACATCTATAAGGAGAATGTCTTAGACATGTATCCAAATACAAGCATTGCCCTAAGACACCTCCTTACTCTGCCTGTCACTGTCGCCTCAGGTGAGAGAAGCTTTTCATCACTAAAACGGCTGAAGACATACATGAGGTCTACAATGTCCCAAGAGAGGTTATCCGCCCTTGCAACGATTTCAATCGAGTATGAGGTCCAAGAGTCACTTGATATGGATGCAGTGATTAGTAGGTTTTCTGAGGCCAAAGTTCGTAAGTTCAAATTTGTTTAATTAATAAGACAAGAGATGCATGGGCATTCCAGACAGAGAGAGAGACAGAAGAAGACAAAGAGAGAGGCAGAAGAAGACAGAAAGAGAAGCAGAAAAAGGGATTCACAAAGAGGGGCAGAAGGAGAGAATGAGAGAGGACTCCTCTCTCATTATTTCCTTCTGCCCCTCTTTGTAAATTCTCCTCTTAGAGGAGGACATCACACAGACAGAGAGAAGCAGGAGAAGACGTTCACAAACAGGGGCAGAAGAAGAGAGGAGGGCAGCACACAGACAGGGACAAGAATCAGGTAATGATTTGTAGTGCCTTTTAATATGACGCATGCTGGACAACTAATATTTGATAATTATACTCAAAAACAATTGTACTGTGTCCATTATTACAAAAAAGTGTTAACTGTTTGTGTTTTGTATTTGTTTTCTCTGTTCTAGATATCTCCAAAGGAGAGAAGGAGAGAGGAGGACATCACACAGTCAGAGAGAGGCAGGAGAAGTTCACAAACAGGGGCAGAACAAGAGAGCAGGGCAGAACATACACACAGACAGGGACAACAATCAGGTAATGATTTGTAGTGCCTTTTAATATGAAGCATGCTGGATAATTAATATTTGATAATTATATTAAGAAACAATTGGACTGTGTGCATACTGTTTGTGTTTTGTATTTGTTTTCTCTGTTCTAGATATCTACAAAGGAGAGAAGGAGAGAGGAGGACATCACACAGTCAGAGAGAGGCAGGAGAAGTTCACAAACAGGGGCAGAACAAGAGAGCAGGGCAGAACATACACACAGACAGGGACAAGAATCAGGTAATGATTTGTAGTGCCTTTTAATATGAAGCATGCTGGATAACTAATATTTGATAATTATATTCAGAAACAATTGGACTGTGTCCATTATTACAAAAAGTGTTAACTGTTTGTGTTTTGTATTTGTTTTCTCTGTTCTAGATATCTACAAGGGAGAGAGGAGGACATCACACAGTCAGAGAGAGGCAGGAGAAGTTGTTGTAGATATCTACAGATGGTACCCATCCCTGATGCATGAAAGCCGGTGCCACACACATACACAGGCACACACATATCTACTCCTCACTCAGACCTCTCTGACATAGGCCTTCTCTATCTCTCTAACTATTCTTAAAAAAATAAATAAATGCTTTTTGGAATACAATGGTGTGTTACATGATACTTATTTCTCGCCTTTTAAAAGATTCTAGTTAAAACTTTTAGGGCCCCCATAGCTAAATCCGCCTGCTCAGTGTAAACAGGAACTGCTATGATGGAATGTACCAGCAGAGGCGCTAGATAGAAATCCCATAACTTGTGATGTAAATAATGAAATCCCGAGTAATTGTGAATTAAACAGCATCCCAATTCCCTTTTCAAACATTGTATATAATCCATCCACTGTTTGAATGAACAGTATCCATGTTTCTTTGTCATTTCACAAAAATAAAAGTTGACACATACTGTCTGTAATTAAAGCAAGCATCACGAACAGGGAGAATCTACAAAAGAACAATGTACAAAATATAAACAGCTTTTTTCCTCCACAAAGTAGTTAAATTGACATAATATTTAAACTAAAGACGGAAGCATTATAGTATTCTCTTTTTATATATATTTTTTTTATTATTTCAGTTCAGGTTCGGTAACTCTAGCGCCTCGGCTGGAACATTCCACCATAGCAGTTCCTGTTTACACTGAGCATGAGCATTCACACATGATACTGTACAATACACAAGATGCGATGTGAATAATACAACTCTCTCCCCTCTCTCTCTCTCTAGACTCTGTGAGGTTGGTGGATGGTCCTACTGTGTGTTCTGGCAGAGTGGAGGTGAAGTCTAATGATTCTTGGGTCTCAGTTTGTGAAAGTGACTTTGACCGGCCGGATGCAAAGGTGGTCTGTAGGGAGCTCGGATGCGGTGCTCCTTCTCTCGTCCAGGGGGCGCTATATGGCAAAGTGAACACTCCAATGTGGGCCAAAGAGTTCCAGTGTGAAGGCACTGAGTCTGTTCTCATGGCCTGTGGAACCTCAAACTCCACTAATAATACCTGTTCACCTGACAAGACTGTTGGACTCAACTGCTCAGGTTAAACACAAGCTGCACCCTGGAATATGTTTTCTTGTGCTGATAGTATACTGGTAGTATACTGATAGTATATTCCTGTTTAAATGTTTACTTACTGTCTTTACAGAGGTTGATGAAGTCAGGTTGGTCGGAGTCATGTTGGTCGGAGGAAACAGTCACTGTTCTGGTATACAGGAAATAAAACACCAGGGAAAGTGGAGATCAGTGGACGGTGGGTCTCACTGGAACCTGAAGTCCTCATCTGTAGTGTGCAGACAGTTGAACTGTGGCTCTGCCGTGTCAACAGAAAGGAGTTCTGGCTTCACACAACAACCTGTGTGGAGGATTACACCTTACTGTGTTGGGTCTGAGTCCTCGCTGAGCCACTGTGTCATAATGGAGAATCATGTCACACAGAAAGGTTTGATTACAGGCAAACCCACTGTGAACTGTTCAGGTAACACAATGACAACAGTCCTTGCGATTTGATTCAATTTGCATTCATATTGCACTCATACACTGTCTTGTAGATCACTAACATAATTGTGTAATCTCTCTTTCCCTCCAGAATCTGTGAGGTTGGTGGATGGTCCTACTTTGTGTTCAGGCAGAGTGGAGGTGAAGTCTAATGAGTCGTGGGCCTCACTGTGTGAAGGTGACTTTGACCAGCAGGATGCAGAGGTGGTCTGTAGGGAGATCGGCTGCAGAGCTTCTTCATCCCTCAAGGGGGAGCTCTATGCACAAGTCAAGGCTCCAATGTGGGCCAAAGAGTTCCAGTGTGAAGGCACTGAGTCTGCTGTCCAGGAATGTAGAGTCTCAAACTCAACCAGAAACATCTGCTCATCGGACAGGTCTGTTGGACTAACCTGCTCAGGTAAAAAGACACCTTTGGGTAATAATTTTATAATGAAAGTAATTTTGTGTAGCTTTTTGTGCATGCTAACTCGCCCCCAATTTCCCTTCAAGTCAGTGCAAAATAAAATGCCTGTCATGTACTTGATAGTGGGAGAAGCAGATAAACTTGTGATGATTATTTTGTGTTTACTCTCTTGTTCTCTACAGAGGCAGATGATGTCAGGTTGACAGGAGGAACCAGTACCTGTGCTGGTATACTGGAGATGAAACACCAGGGAGAGTGGAGACCAGTGGATGGTTGGTCTCACTGGAACCTGCAGTCCTCATCTGTAGTGTGTAGACAGCTTGCTTGTGGCTCTGCTGTTTCCACAGAGAGGAGTTCTGGTGTTACACATCAACCGTCATGGAGGATTGCACCTCACTGTGTCGGGTCAGAGCCTTCTCTGAGTGACTGTGGAAAAAAGATGTCTTCCACTTCCTTGTACGTACTGGAGGTGAACTGTTCAGGTAATAAACTGCTACTTCAACTACAGTAATGTCTGACAAAGGCACAGGAAAATCTGGCCCTGATCAGTTGAACCGTTCAGAGCCATTACTTCTTGTTTGTGAATGTAACACTTGTGGATTATTATTAAGCGACGTGTTGTGTTCTGATTGGACATTATGCAATTTACTATACCATTATACATGTTGCAACCAACTAAGCTAAAGTCGTCTTGTAGAAGTCTAAAAATGCATCTAAAATGGAGTAAAAAATAATTTAAAATGAATGTTTCTGGCGGTCTACAGTATATAGTCGGTTTATACAGTATGTAGACATTAATTAGCCAGGCTATATTTTAGACATTTATAAATACACATTGAAACAACATTGCCATCTATAAATATATGTTGAAATACTGTTTCAACGTCTAATCCTAGCCTAGACCACTTAAAATCTTATATTTTTAGACTATTTTTACCCAAATTTTAGACCACCCTATATGACGTAAAAATGCTCAGTGGGACATAATGCCTCTAGTCTCATTTTTGCTTTGATTTTTTGTAATTTCCTATTATGCCTTTACTGTCAGTAACTTGATCTCTCTCACTCTCTTTCTCTCTCCAGGGTCTGTGAGGTTGGTGAATGGGACGACTTTGTGTTCAGGCAGGGTGGAGGTGAGGTCTGATGAGTCGTGGGTCTCAGTGTATGAAGGTGACTTTGACCAGCAGGATGCAGAGGTGGTCTGTAGACACCTTGGCTGTGGGCGTCCTTCAGTCCTCCAGGGGGCGCTCTATGGGGAGGCCAATGCTTCAGTGTGGGCCAGAAAGTTCCAGTGTAAAGGCAATGAGTCTGCTCTCATGGACTGTGGAACTTCAAACTCAACTAGAAACACAAGTTTACCTTACAAGTCTGTTCAACTCACCTGCTCAGGTAAAAGACAAGGTAAACTTTTGGCTTATTTCATGAATACATGAATATGAATCTTTATCATTTACTCTCTGGTCTCTTTACAGAGTCTGGTGATGTCAGGTTGGAGGGGGGAACCAGTAAGTGTATTGGAATCCTGGAGATGAAACACCAGGGAGAGTGGAGACCAGTGGATGGTCGGTCTGACTGGAACCTGAAGTCATCATCTGTAGTGTGTCGACAGCTGGATTGTGGCTCTGCTGTATCAAGAGAAAGGACTTCTGCTTCTACACAAGGACCTGTGTGGTGGATTTCAGCCTCCTGTGTTGGGTCTGAGTATTCCCTGAGGGAGTGTGGAACAAAGTGGTCTGGCAATTCCACTGCCAGACTGGAGATTATCTGTTCTAGTAAAACACTTTTACATTATCTCATCTGTCTGTCAGTACACTATACTGTAATGAAACAGGTAAATCTACTGTATTCCTAATTTCAGCCAATCGCCTCTGTTTTGTTCCAGATCTGCTGTTTAAGCCAACCATCACCTTTGTACACTCCCTTTCTGAAGGCCAGCAGCTGGAGGCTTCCAGCTTCAACAGCAGCTGCTCCATCCAGCCAGCTGTCAATCACTCTGCATTCAACACCACACACAACATCAGTGGATACAACACAACACCACTGGATACAACACAACACTACTGGTCACAACACAACACACAACATCTCTAGATGCAACACGACACACATCTTTGGACACAACACAGCACACAACACCGGATGCAACAAAAGGCACAACACCAGCTTACTTAACACAACACATAACATCATTGGATTCAACACAATCCACAATGTCTTTCGAAACAACACAACACATTTCACTGGATACAACACAAAACACAACATCTCTAGATCCAACACAAAACACATCTTTGGCTACAACACAACACATAACATCTCTGGATCCAACACAACACACATCATCAGTGCATACCTCAGTACACTCCATTTCTGAAAGCCAGCAGCATGCAGGTGATGGAGGGTTTCAGCTTCAGCATCAGATGCTCCATCCGGCCACAGTACCCTGGAGGCTTCTTCCTCCTCACCTTCACTGGATCCAACACAACACACAACTACACCCAGCCAGATGACAACCATTCTGTATCCAACACAACACACAACTACACCCAGCCAGCTGACAACCATTCTGTATTCAACACAACACACAACTACACCCAGCCAGCTGACAGCCATTCTGTATCCAATACAACACACAACTACACCCAGCCAGCTGACAACCATTCTGTATCCAACACAACACACAACTACACCCAACCAGCTGACAGCCATTCTGTATCCAACACAACACACAACTACACCCAGCCACCTGACAGCCATTCTGTATCCAACACAACACACAACTACACCCAGCCACCTGACAACCATTCTGTATCCAACACAACACACAACTACACCCAACCAGCTGACAGCCATTCTGTATCCAACACAACACCCAACTACACCCAGCCAGCTGACAACCATTCTGTATCCAACACAACACACAACTACACCCAGTCAGCTGACAACCATTCTGTATCCAATACAACACACAATGTCACTGTGTCCAATGCAACATCACTGGATACAACACAACACACAACACCACCAGCCACAACACACCAAACAACATCACTGGATACAACACACAACATTGCTGGTTGCAACAAAACTCAGAACCACACCCAGACAGCTGTCAATCAGACTGCCACATTCCTGTTTCCTGCAGCAAACCACACCCACCAGGGAAGTTACAGCTGTGTTTATCACATCCATGTTTTCTTTCACAACTTCTCCTCTAAGAGTGAGGTCATCTCTATCACTGTCAGAGGTAACTTTTCAAGTCCAAGCAAACTTTAAGCTATTCTTTTTCATAGTGTTTGATGTTCTAACATACTAACACATTTCTCTCACAGCTTCACATCTGACATCTAACATTCTCAAAAGTACAGTATTGATGCTGCTGCTCTTGATCCTGATACTCTACCGCCTCTGGAAGGTAATTTTACTTCTTGATTATAACACTGGAATGCAAATTCAATCAGCAGTTTAGTCAGACATTTTTAATTTAAGAGAGACAGTTAATTAACGCTGGGAACTGTTGTGTTTCTCCAGGTCACCAAAAGCCTTTGTGTGGGATCACACAACATTGGTGTTGTTTACTACAATGTAAGACGGGAGAGTGCTGAGATAGTTTATCATGATGAATTTGCTCGTTCCGATGTTGAAGCCGGACCGAGTGAAGAGACAGAATACCAGCAGTATGAAGAGCCAGATCAACAAGGAGGTGCTGAAGCTGCAGCCAGTGAAGACACAGAATACCATCAATATGATGATGTGGGTGTAGGAGGAGGTGCTGAAGCTGCAGCCAGTGAAGAGACAGAATCATACCACCAGTATGACGATGTGCGTGTACAAGAAGGCAGTGAGGGTGGAAGGACACTTACTGTGTTGTCTCCTGTGAATTGGATCATTAAAGGGTTTTGAGAGAGCAAAACAGTAAAGGTCACAGATACAGGGCATAGAAGGACCTTATATGCTGAACCCAATGAAGAGGTAGAATTACAGTATGGTGATGTGGGTGGTCAGGCAGGCACAGAAAGGTTCCCATATGAGATTTTTTTTATGCAAACTCTTGAAAGCAGCAGCTTTCATACAAACCATTTAAAATAATAATACTATGGATCTCGTATCTATTTTGAATATCGTGTACTGTATAATTCTTATAAATTACAAAATTGCATCTGTTATTTTTCACTTTGCAAAAAATACTATAGATCTTATTAACTTTATTCCATATGAGGATTGTATGACAGCTGCTACTTTCAAATGTTTGCATATATAACATTTTCCATATGGTTTAGGAACCGGCAGGAAACCACTTGTGTATGATTTGGATCTCTAAAGGACAATTCATGTTCTGTAATGTTTGAATTTTGAAAGCATCACCATATACAGTAGGCCTGCTACCGCCTACGTTACCAGTAGGATGTGGATGTATGGTCTTTGTGCGTCCTCCCAACCAATCAGAATACAAGACATTTTATGAAGTGCAACTTTCTTTCTTTCTTTCTTTCCTTCTTTCTCAGGGTTGCGTTCAACACCACCGGCCGGCGGAGGTCAACCACAACACATTTTTTGTCGTTTAGATGTTGCGTTCTTATTGCAACACACCGACAATGGCTTACGTGGCCTTTATGACTTCATGTCACATCCAATAATTAGCTAGCGACCTCCTTATGTTTAATCAAGCCGTTACAACCAACAGTAATTACTTATCACCCTCATTAAAAATGGATTCAATCTCTAGGTCAAAATCCATGTCAGATCCTGTGTTTAGGTGAGAAAGGAGTTTGGGTCTCACGTAAGTCTCGATTGCTCCAGAAGAGCAGGCAAAAGGAATATGACCGCCACACTTGTATAAATTATATTGTATTATAATATTAACATACTTGTTTGTTTGTACATAGACTACTATTAACGAAGAGCAGAGTGCCATGATTCAAGTAAAGTTAAAATATGATAGCATGGATTTGTGTGTGTGTGTGTGTGTGTGTGTGTGTGTGTGTGTGTGTGTGTGTGTGTGTGTGTGTGTGTGTGTGTGTGTGTGTGTGTGTGTGTGTGTGTGTGTGTGTGTGTGTGTGTGTGTGTGTGTTCTATTTGTTGATTTGTAGAGTGTTATAGTCTCACTAACTTGTGTAGTTTGTTCACAGTACTAATCTATCCAGTGTGGAAGAAGTAATGTCATCTAGAAAGTTACTGTCTAGCTCAGAGGTTTTCAACCTTTCTCATACCAGGACCCACTATTTATTCTGCATTTTAGCCACGGACCACCATGTGATTTAGTTTAGTTTTTCGGACCCTAGTCTCTCAAGACAGACTAGTTGCCTTCGAGGATCAACAGCGGTGGCGTTGTTTTCTGGTTTGGCAGATAGTTCTTGAAAGCAATATTAAGTTGTACGGTAAATTACATTTGTTTACATGACTGCACAAGCAGCCCTGCCAAACACAAGTCTTTGATAGACAGCTGTCTGTTCTAGAGCGGAGTTGAATCAGCTGTTGGCAAAAAATAAATAAAAAATGACAGTCAGCAGATTGGTCTGAAATAGCTCAATTATGAACACTTGAAGATGAGTCCGCTGTGCTGCTTTGCATCATTAAAAATCTATAAACCAAAAAGGCAAAGGCTGAAGCTGTGGGTTTATTATGACTACCCTATTGGAAGAGTAACTTTCTTAGTTAGAAAACAAATAACTATACAACGTTCAACAAAAATAAAATCAACATCAGCTTCTTTTAGCATGAGATAACCAAGAATACAGAAATATGCAATCACACAGGCACAGAATAAGGCTTTTATGTAGACCAATCCATCTCCAATGATTGGTCTATTAATATGTCTATTATGACTATTTAAATATTTAAGCTGGTTGTTGTATTAATTCCTGTCCTGTGTGATAGGGGCTGTAATATTCATATTGCAGTTCCATATTATTTTACTTTAGTAGTGAGAAGAAGAACACCATGTACTTCAACCTGCCCAATATCGAGTGCATTAAGTTACTTTACAGCAGCAGAAGGATTGAGCAGTGGATGTGACCCTTGACCCAGACCCAGTGCACACACCGTGACCTCATCCTGTCCACCGATGGGAAAGCAGTGATGCTTGGAGTGATGTTGTCAAAGGAAGGCTTCAGATCAAGTACATTTTATTTTGAGTTCCAGGTGAAAAGGGAATACTAGTTGGACTCAATGGACTGTAGGAATGGCAAGTTGTAGACCAGGGCTTTTCAACCTTTTTGATACCAGGGCCCACTATTTATTCAGTATTTGAGCCACGGACCACCACCTGATGACATTTTAGCCCCCACAGACCCCAAAAACTAAAGATTTGTTTTGCTTTTGTCCACAATTGGATTTGGGAAACAAAACAGTCAAACATACAGATCAAAATGACCATTAATCTTCTAGTTGTGCAGACGTTCATTCAGATGATGAATATTTTAACTCTTGAGAGCGTAAAAATGAAACCAAATGGGTCCATTTGGTTTCAATTTTACACTCAAGAGTTACATCTGGTTAACCAACTTTTCATCTGGTTAACCAACTTAGCTGGGGACCACCTGGAACCATCTCAGGGACCACTGATGGTCCACCGGATCAGCTGTCGGATCAGTTTCACTCAGCTCCCCTTTAAAAGCAGACCCCTGGGTAGTGGCAGACTTGTCCACCTCATCCAATCTCTGTACTAATCACTCATTTTCAGTTTTTAGTCCATAGTTTCTTTCTCAGCCTGTAGTCTGGACCTAAGAGCAGCCAGTTCATTGTTTCCATGTCATCCACACACATGTCTGCGTGTACAGTCCACCTTAGCAGTTGTGTCTTGTCACCAGCAGTCGTCTCATCCATCGCCCTGACAGTAAACTGTGATGACAGAGACTTCTGGCTCCTGGCCTTTCTACTGACGCCTGATGTCCATGGTCACTGCTTTCAGCCGCTACACTACAAAACAAATCAGTGATAGAAACAATTAAAGTTAATGAAATTAGAGATGGGTTGAAACACACAATTACATCAGCTTTCACCATAATCCATCATTATCATTACACTCAGCGTTCTTGTGGGTGTAAGAGTTAACCGTTTATCTAATAGATGGCTAAAGCAGTGACCACTGAACTCATGATCAACCCTGTGTAACATACAGGAAATGATGAATACCCAACAGAGTCTGACTTCTGAGTTTGAGTGTTCTGAGTCTCCAGACTCAGAAGCAGTGGAGCTCTGGACCAGAGGTACATTTATACAGTGTCAGGAAAAAAGGGTACTAAAAAAAACATTACGGGTTAAAAAAAAGAAGCGTCTAAATAGATCATAGTGAAAATACATCTTGATGATGTCAAGATGTTTCACCATGTTAGTGGCTTTCTTCAGACCTCCATTTCTTGGGAACACAAAATGGGGGAACTTTTTTTTTTTCATCATTGTCCACCCAAGTTACCTCGAAGGTACATCAATCAATGACATAGTAAAATGTTGAAAATGGGTGGAATTCCCCTTTAAGTACTACACGGCCAGGCGTTCAGTGAAAAGTCCAATACACAACCATAGATATAACAATAATAACACACATGGTCACTGACCGGCGGTAAGCAGCAGTACCTTTCCATCCTTCTGTCTGCCCCTGTGCTGATATTTAATGATTACCGGTAAATATTTTAATATTTTACTTTATTATTATAAAATCTAACGAATAGCGTCGCTACTCTAGGATGACAAGAGAGGAGAAAATTAAAAAATAATAAAATAAAATAAAAATGTAAAAAAATAAATAAATAAACAAATAAAAATATCCAGCTGCAGGGTCAGTGCGTAACAAGACGGTTGTCTATTGGATATGGACGATTCCCAAGGACCAATCACAGTGGGCTTTGCTGTCGCTCTCGCCGTCATCGTTTGACCTATTGAACTTTTGAACTTTGACACTCGAAGCTGATTGGACGGGCTCGCTGCCGCTCAAAATTCTGCCTGACGTCACACGTGTGCGTCACGTGCTCTTTCAGGTGCAGTTTCTCTCAGATGCTTTGAAACGTTCAACGGTTCAGACGCATCTCCCCAACTCTT
Organism: Benthosema pterotum; assembly: GCA_039105355.1. NCBI lineage: Eukaryota > Metazoa > Chordata > Actinopteri > Myctophiformes > Myctophidae > Benthosema > Benthosema pterotum. The sequence goes on along the minus strand of CM076968.1, from coordinate 9,734,904 downwards.
TCACATTGCATTCATTGTGTGTTATCGTCTAATATTATTGTGTATTATTTGGATTATTCCAACGATTTTACTTATTTTTTGGCCAGTCTTTGCTTTCTTCTAACAGCTCTCAGTTGTTTTCGGAGCTCTCTCCCCCTCTCTCTCTATCTCTCTCTATCTCTCTCTATCTCTTCTCCAGGATGGGGAGGTTCAGGAGAACCTTCGCCAACATCTGGAGACAGCTCCGTTCTTTGGGGTGCTGTGCAGGGACCACCAGGGACCGCCACCAGGATCACATCGATCGATTCGATCAGGCAAGTGTTGTTTTTTATCACCCGATCACAGCTAAGCTGTTATCATTTGAGTGTAACACTATCGCTAACGGCCGAAGCTGGATCTACATCAACCTGTAGCATCCTGGCCCTGTCCTGGGCATATTGTCGGTTCTCTCTCTTGTGTAAAACCCTTTAAGATGTACCATGTTTACTGTCGACGTTCCCTGTTAGAAAAAACAGCATGATAACATAGCAAGATGTGCAAAACCAGGTGAAGTGTTGCTTCATGACCGGAGAGTTGGACACGATTGTGACCGTCACGTGACGGTCATGTTTCAGCATTCACAGGACTAATCCAGTGGTGGAAGAAGTAATGTAATCTAAAAGTTTACTGTCTGGCTCACTAGATCAGTGGTTTTCAACCTTTTTAATACCAGGGCCCAGTATTTATTCTGCATTTTAGCCGCGGACCACCATGTGTTGTTTAGTTTAGTCTAATTGGACCCAAAACTAAGGCTTTTCAAGTTTGTGTCCACAATTTAGGAGGCATAACTGGCAAAACGATGGTCAAACAATTCTATAGTTTTGAATAGTGTAGACTCTTGTAAATGAAGTATTTCAGATCTTAACATTAGAATTTAACTCTTGAGAGCGTAAAATGATACCAAATGGACTCTCACAGGTCCATTTGGTATCATTTTATGATCTCAAGAGTTACAGATTTATAATGGTCCATTTCGTTATACCAACTGTCCATCGTTTAGCTTGGGACCACCTGGAATCCTCTCAGGGACCACTGGAGGTCCACGGACCACTGGTCTAGCTAACACTTTTGTTTCTTTGCATGTTTTTTCTTTCTCTGAACAGTGGGCAGAGATCCAGGAGGTGTTGGACCTTTGGGCTGATGCTAGGAAGCGTCCAGCCAGCGTGGCGGCAGACGGCTACGACAGCTTCTTCTTGGACAGCTCCTCCAGCGACTCCGACTCCGCCAGCATCCCAAAGCGAGTCACATTCGCCCCTGAGGTTGAGGTACGAGTGTTTCCTTAACTCTGTTTCCTGTCAGTGCTGCTTGACTATTTCACTGTTCCATTCAAGGAGCCTCAAAATGATAAATTTGTCCCCCATCTGAAAATATGTAGTTCCAGTGACCTTTTTGGAGGTCCCTGGAAGTAACAGTTTGTTTCTGGGGCTGAAATTTTAATTAGTTCCCTGTCTGGAACTACAATGCTTTGTCCCTCAAACTAAAAGTTTGGCAAAAGTTTTTGTCCTTGGGACTAAAATGTCCCTCAAACTAGATTTCTTTCCCTGGAGCTAAAGGGCTCCGTTTTCGTTACATGCTAAACCCCTTATCCCAAATCCCTTATTTCATTTTTACTATTTTGAAAAGACGTTTTGTAATATTTCAACATGGCAATTTATTAACTCGTTGTGAGCTTGTAGACTATTTAGATTAGTTTAAAAAGGCAAAGAAGTTAAGGGGTTTTGTGGTGACGAATATGGAGCCCAAAGTGTTTTCCCCCAAGCTAAAAAATTCTCCTCGAAACTAGTTTCGAGGAGTTTTGTCGCAACAAAGAACAAAAATCTTGTCCCTGTAAAATGTAAATGTGCACGATATTTCAAAAATAACTAAGACACCTTAATGGCTTGACCTTTGAATGCATTTTGAAACACCTTTTGTTTCTGCTTTTTGTGTTTTTTCGACTGAACAGTGGATCAGCGTGGAGAACCTTGCAGACCTGCATAAGCCCAAGTGGAAGAAGGCAAGGTTGACGGTAAGGACACGGACACACACACACACACACACACACACACACACACACACACACACACACACACACACACACACACACACACACACACACACACACACACACACACACACACACACACACACACACACACACACCTTTACAATCAATGATCTCTAGGCCCTGTTCACACTGCCAACCCAAGACCAAGTGGGCAGTGGTTGCCAAACGGGGGGCCGGGACCCCCAAGAGTGTCCCCGCAATATTTGGGGGGTGATTAGCTTAAAGATGAAGTGCCATGATTTTATTATTATGAGGAGGAAGAATTCTTTCCAAAAGAATCTCACTCAGAACGGTAAACAAACCCACGTGCAACGTGTAATTTTCTCATTCCTCCTCTTTGTTTCAGGAAGCAGAACGGTGGCAGATGGATCTCTACAAGGCCATCGAGATGGAGGTCCACGAGGAGAGCAGAATCTACACAAGGTACTGTACGTCATCATGTTCTAGCATTTATCAGTAGATTTTCTGTTACAAGCTGCGTATGTCTGGTAACAGTTTGTTACAAATACTGCCAAATACTACTGCAGTTTACCACAAATACTGCCTCCGTCACTCATCTGATGGTGCATACCACCTTTATAATCCAAGTAGGCACCGCTTTTGACAGGCTGTAGTACCATCGTATAAGCTTTATTATTGATATTAAACGTCTTCCTGACTAAAGTCTGTCTGTGACCGCATCTTGCATGTGCACAGCTGTCCACATCCATTATAGCGGCAAACTAAAGCACTTAATCACTCGAGATCTAGAGAACTCTCCCTGGTATGGATAAAAGGTGTGATGTTTTGGGGTCTGATTATCCGGTGGGGCTGATGGGAACATGGGGTTTTTTCTGGAGCAATGTTGGGTCCGTTTGATTTTGGTAACATTGACCTCAAACAGGATGTGTGCAGCGCGGTTCTGGTGTTCTATGTTATAGGAGGCACAGCAGCCAGTCTTTGTGTTAAATCTCTCTTTCTTTCTCTCTCTCTCTCTCTCTCTCTAGATTCCACCGCCTTACTGCGGAACAGCGCATGGTGTACCTCCGTACCGGACCAGCGTCTAGGCACTTGTGTGCCAAGGGTTTGACTTCCGACACGCGGCCTTTGGCGTGTGTCACTCCCCACCTCTCTCACCCTTTCCTATCTAATCACTGTTCTCTATCAACTAGGGCTGCAACAGTTAATTGATTAATCGTAGCCAAATCAATTATGTAATTAGTTGACAAATACTTTAGTAATCCGTTAATTGGAACTAAACACTGTCTTTGTCATGGGTGTTTTCACACTTAACTATAGTTTTTCCAGTGTGAAGTGTAACTAAACTCACCCTTACAATCTGATGATAGTTTCACATGCACAGTGGCAATGGTTATAGTATCAGGAACAATATTAAACATGTTTGGCTTTTATTTGAATAGCATCCTAATTAGCAAATCAAATGTATTTTTTAACAAATATATATAATATATTTTGTTATATTTTTTTATTTTTAAATTATTTTGAAGTTATTTTTAAATAATCATCAGACGAATAGATTCTGAAAGTTCTGTTTGTTGCAGCCCTATTATCAATAAAAACACAAAAAAATACAAAAAAAACCCCCAAAAACATTAAAAACCCAAAAAAGTTTTACAGTTAGTTTTAGCTCATGCATTGATTGATGCAGCTCTTGTATGTTTGTATTTACATGAATTCTCTTTTCCAGGTGGTGTTTCCTGAAAGAAGGCTGCAGGGCGTTTGGATTGGGAGGAAACGACCAATCATTGGGGCGTCTGGGTGTGGTAAGAGGTTGCTGTCATGGCCAAAGGTTTTGGCACCCTTGCACATAAAGACCAAACATCTCCAAATGTCTGTAAAATAAGTTGAAGTTGACAAAAGTATTTGGTGTTTCAAATCCTTTTATTAAACTAATAATAACACGGAAATAATATATTACCGTACACAGAAATTGCTGTGGCAAAAGTTTTGACACCTTGAATTCAATATTTGGTAGCACATCCTTGTGTCTGAAGGTCAGCTTGAATCTGTTTTGCAGTTGTCCGAGGTTCTTCTGCCACCATTTGAACAATCCTTTTCTGCAATATTTGGTCCATACTTAAATTACGGCCTCTTCTGGGGAGAATGGCTACGGTATCATGAGCTAGAGGTCTTCACAGGGGTTCCGTATCGGTTCCGACGGCGTGTTTTAACAAAGACACTCGGACAGGGTTGGAATCAGTCACATACCCGTTGGAACTCTGACCTGTCATTATGTGTAACACCTGATTATATCCGAGAAGACCTGTTCTACTGCGTGTTGTAGGCTATTGTTTTTGTTGTTGTTGCAAATGTTATGTTGTTGCAAATATCTGGTGTGTGATTGTCTTTTCTGTGTGGGCCTAACCCTCCCTCTCTGTCTGTCTGGGTCTCTCTCCCTCTCTTGTGCGCGTTAATAATAAAATGGTAACTGGTCAATGCGTCAGCTATATTAGTTCATAAACTTGGTTGGGTCTCTCGGAATGCCGTTGCATGTCGCAATTCGGGCGGGTTCGGCGCCACCATTTGAAAGAAATCTCAGAACAGTTCGTAATCGACTCGGTTACTTGAAAATATTATCGGAACAGTTTGGAATCTGTGATATTGCACGGATTTATTTCGGTTTTCGGATGGAATTTTTGAGACCCGTGAAGACCTCTACCATGATCCTTAACTTCTTGCTAACATTTTGTACAATGGACACAGTCTCTGGTGATGGACTTTTAGCCTTTACATTGTTTATGCTTTGCTACAATCTTCTCTCTGACCTCCTCAGACAATTCTCTGCTTTTTTTTTCTCAGTATTGTTCATGACATGTAGTGACACAACAGCAGTATGAGGGAACACCAAATACTTTTGTCAATTTCAACTTTATTTTACATTTGGAGATGTTTGGTCTTCATGTGCAAGGGTGCCAAAACTTTCAGCCAGGACAGTGCCTCCACCTTCGCCTGGCGCCCCGGTGGTCACTTGATGGATCAGGTGACCACCACCCTTTTTTTTCTCCCGCCATGGACTGTCCACCTTGACGTGGTGCGGGAGCTGAGTATTGCTTACCTCACAGAGCATGTCCTGTCGGACAGCTCAGTGGGTAAGGAATATGACTAAGGGACAGTCCGTAGATTAAACAAACCTTTCACAGAACTCACCAGAAGTCCAAGGAAAAGCCACTGTGAAGACTGCTAGGTTGTGGGAGAGGATGTTCACACTGAGCAGTGATCCCATGTGAGTCTCATACGTCTTTCATTTGCACACACACACACACACTGGCCTAGATTTTCGTCACCACTAAACCCCTTATCCCTTAACTTCTTTGCCCTTTTAAAAAACATTTTTTTCGATAGTTTAAATGGCCAGTCTACAAGCCCACAATGTGTCAATAGATTGGCAAGTTGAACTATTCCAAAAAGATCATCAAATCAGTAAAAAAGAGATGAGGGGTTTGGGATAAGGGGTTTAGCGTGTGGCGAAAATGGAGCCCACTGTATTTGAAGTAGTTTCATCTTTTTTTTTCTGTATCTTGTGTTTCACAACTGCAGCACCTAATCTTTTAAAACCGTCAACAAATATGTATGTTTTAGATTTTTGCGTTTGACATCAGCAAATCTACAAGCTCTTATCTGCTATTTGATATGTTACGTAACCGTTTCAAAACTGTAATCTGCGGCCAAATGCATATCAATTTGAGGACTACTAATTTTAGAAGAAAAGTGTAAAATCAGCCCCCGGGTCACAATTGAGAAGGAAGGAGAAGGCATTATGCACTACGCAACGACGCATAAAGATGCCCAGGCATGTGGACACGTGTGGGCTAATGAAGAGATCATAGAAACCTTAATGCTGCGTTTCCAATTGCAGCAGATGACAGTGCAGTCAGTGTGAAATCAAACCACAGCAGATTAAATATGGAATAATCATAACTTCTCCGCCCATTCACATCAAGTCTACTGAAGTTATTAGGTGAGAATGTGACCTTAGTTGTGTGACATTAATTTTTAACTCATGCAGCCCTTCAGTTTACATAAATTCTCTTCTGTAGGTGGTTGACGTCTGAAGGGAAGCTGTGATTCATTTTGATTCTATGGGGGGAAACGATGACCAGGCCTGAACAGGCCTTGGGGTAAGTATGAGTGATAGAAATGAAATGCAACCCACTGTCTGCCAAGCAACCTGACCAAACCGTACCAAACGAACATGGATAGCTTCACTTTTGGTTGTTAAAGGGTAAGACCACTTTTGTTTCTTTTTTGTGTAGTTACCTTGCCATGTTGTAATCCCAAACGTTGACAAGAAATTTAAAGATATCTTCCAGTAAATAGATCCACTGATAAAACAACACAAAGTTTATTCAGACACTATAGAGCATCTGCATAACTCATGTAGAGTTTTTTTCTTTCCTAAAAATGTGAACTACTTGTAGATTACTTGTAGATTGTAGATTGAATTATTTCTTGTCCACATTTGGAATTACATCATTTTTGTGTGTTAAGGTACACACAAAAAACTCAACAAAAGTTGTACATATTGTTATCCAATATCATGTTATATGTACTGCCTTTTAGAAGTGTAGTATGAAAGTTACTGTACTGACTACATACTGATATGTTTCCCACTATATCTGGCATCTCCTTTTGCCTAATACATTATTATTGTGCCATTCATTAAACGTCCATCATCACCCCCTCCCCCAAGCCATTCACATTTACAAAAGTGCAGCATGTGTATTTGACAACTTGTGAGAAGAGCAAACTTCTGTGGATCACATGTCTAACGATTTCCTTTTCTTTTCTTTACTGTTACACATGTCCTGGAGGTGTTCCTGAAGTGGTAGCAGTTGACTGTTGTGATCTCCTGCACTGAAGAGCCTGTTTGCTCCTCTGCTGAGCATCCATCCATCTTCAATTGTAGTCCAAAAGAGTGCTCCAGACCCCTTCAGGGACAACCGAGCGTCTAAACAAATGCCCTAACCACGTAAGCAGACAGCAGACTCTTCAAATCTCTCTCACGTGCCTGAGCTTACCCTATCTCTAAGTGAGATACCACCTACTGTACCAAAGAAAACTCATTTCGGCTGCTTGTATTCATTCCTTCGGTCATGACCCACACTTCAATAGGTGATAATTGCTTGGTAGACAGAGCCTTGCCTTCTGGCTCAAGTCTGTTTTTGTACAGAGACTGCAATACTGCACCTTCTGTAATGATTACTTGCCAATTAATTGGGCCTCATAATTTACTGCACTGTTGCCTGTAAGACTTTATGATGCACTGATTGGCTGTATATATGGACACCTTTATGTGTTTATACTTGAGATCTGTAATCAAATAGTGTTTCTTGATGCATCTTGTCTGTATTTTTACTCTTATCTCTTCTGTATAGTTCTTATCTGAGTGGCTACCAACTTTTTCATGTCAAGGACCCATGTGGTTCCATTTGTACACCCTTGAAGTTACAGACACATTTTGTTATCATTTAAAGTATCATTTAACTGGGGACCCCCTGGAACTCCTTCAAGCACCCCAGGGGATCCCTGTACCCCACTTTAAGAACCACCCCTTTTGCAACCAGATCTATATGTACTGTATAGAAGAATTTGTTTATTCGCAATCATTCATTAAATGTGTCATACATTTAATGAATGATTGCGAATAAACGAACAATACATAGTATGTATTGTTTGTTTATTCACAATCATTCATTAAATGTATGTATTGTTTTTTTATTCACAATCATTCATTAAATGTATGTATTGTTTGATTAATGTGTTTTCATTTGCGGTTGTGTGTTGACCAGGGGTTTCAGCAATCCTTACACCTCTCTAAGGATGACTTAAATGTCTGAAGTATCAATAACAATCCCAGCCTTAGACTTGTGTGAGATTAAATGACAACATACAAATATTTGTTTCTGACTTCTATACCAAAGGTGTCTGCTTTCATTATTATAATTATTTGTTATTACCATACTTCTTTTCAAAGTAGCTTTGCTCAGATAATTGAATTGTAAAAAGTACAATATTTTCCTCTGAGGTGTGAAGCAGAAATATACAATAATCCACAGTCGTTCCTGGCAGGTGTTTGTAAACACATTAATCAGTCATTACTAGTTCAGTAATGTGGAGACCCGGCATAAAATCTACAAAAGTTTAATCAGCAGAAAACTACCTTACAGGAAACATGATTTATTTTTAAATACATTGCACATAAAACACAAAAGATGTCATGATGCCATATGTCAGGAGATGTTTTAGAAGAACAGTGGTTCTCAGAGTAACCAGGTTCCTGAGGATGTAAGTCTTGAGATAGTATAAATTGAAGGTAATACAATTGAGAACCTGGAATGTCAAATATTAAGGGCAATACCAGTATCAGCCAGTAGATGGCACAACACAGCACACTACTGAAAAACCTTTTTAGAAAATCTGAGATTTTCTAATGGTCCTGACAGCCTCACATCCTTTAATATCATCTTTATAGAGGTTGACTGTGGTATTGATTTGCAGTTCTGACTGTAAGAGCAACACCTAACCTAAACATAAATCATTAATATTATATAAATGAATGTGCAAATAAGGGGCACATGTGTGTGTATATATGACAATAAATATGATACTGAATGACCATATTAAAAAGTTACTAGATCAACCATTATTATTCATAACTAATTCAACATCAGTGCTTCATGGAATCAATGCAATCAGTCACACTAAAGCCATTCCTAAATGAACACGAGCACTGTATAACATACAGTAATTTTATTGCATATAACTCTATGATGTAGTGGTTCCCAAAATGGGGTGCGGGGACCCCCAGGGGCCCTTGAGGGAATTCCACGGGGTCCCCAGTTAAATGATAGTTTGGAAGCAATGGACCCTTACAAGTAGGTTGAGAATCCACTAGAGCAGTGAAAATTCTTCCGTAGCATATCTTTCAGATAGGTGTCAGGAGGCTGATGGGTGTCAATTTGGGTTCTTGGCATGAAAGGTTTTGTGAACCACTGCATATAGAAAGACAGTTACTACACTTCTGTTTGCTTCATGGGACAGTCCAGTAGTGGCTCTTTGTACAGATACTTCTATTAACAGAACGCAGTATGCCAAGATACAAGTAAAGTTAAAATGTGGGAGCATGAATTGGTGTGTGATTTATTTATTTTCATTTGTTCATTCGTAGAGTCTGTTCTAGTCTTCCCACCCTTTGTAGTTTGTTAGATGTTTAAGCCCTTGGTATCAAAAGCAAAATGGTCGCAAACAATATACCGGTATAGTACTGTAGGTATTATGAAAATTCATATGTTGATCTGACAGTGACGCCTCATCTCAAAGCCTCCATGGCTTTGTCACTGTCAGATCAACATATGAATTATGTACTGGCCAATGGCCATATGGAGTGTGTCTTGAGTGTACAGGGTTCCATTAAGACAGATTAACACACAACAGGCAGGGTTGGATAGGTTACTCTTTTTCAAAGGAATCGCCTACAGTTACAAGTTACTTTCTAAAATTTGTAATCAGTAACGTAATCCGGGATACCCAATTTCAAAAGTAACCGATTACTTTCATTACTTTAAGCAACTCTATTTATCAGTAATTACAGTAGATAGGCCTACTGTATACTGTAGTTTTACTACTGTGCCTTAACAGGTCCCAATATATTTTCCATTTTTTTCTCACATACTTTATACTTTATTATGTAAGCACAAAAAAAAAAGAAAAAAGAAAAAAAAAACACTTGATTGGCAGAAATAAAATAAATACTTTGTATGCAGGCACTAGGCATTGGTGTATTTTTCCCTCTTGTTTGTCTCACAGACACATTATCCTCAAATAATAATAATCTAACAAACTAGTGTAGGCCTACTAGTAATAATTACTGCTATAGTTTGTGTCAAACACAGCATGCTCTTATTTGGGAGTCAATGGGTAAGCAGAGTCAACATTCAAACAAGTTAAAGTCAACATTGTACCTTCTAAACAAAAGACAAAAAAGACCCCATGCCATTCTCAGAAACATTAGAGTATAAACAGAGTTGCGATATCTCCATTCACTTTCATGGGAAGGTCTAATGGCGGCTGCTCTACATAGACTTCTATTGAGCATCGGGACAGTTTGTCTCTATTCAGGCTGCATGAACCGCGTCCAAGCGTCCAGTTTCTGACCCCTCAATGTCGCAACTCCGACATTAGCTGGCTATTTTGTTTTTTACGCCGTGTCGGCTCCGTGTTGCTGGAGCCTGAGATGTTATTTTTTTTATCTAAAGTTATGCTTTATCGCACGTGTTTGATTGGACCTGCTTCCATGGAATACTGTAACTCTTGGTGTTGGGGAATTGAGGATTTACTGGACCACACGGCTGAGAAAGGATTAATATGCAACGAGTGCAAAAATACGGAGCGCAGGTGAACGTCAAAGTGCTGAGTTTGCTCTCAATGTTGATTATGATGAACAGGCTAGCAGCTATCATAGACGTCCTGTAAGGAATACAGTAATGTAGGCCTACAGTTGTTAATGTACAGGACAATGTTTGATAGTTGAGTCATTCCACGGAAACGGTACGATTTCTTTCTGAAATTTTGACCTCTTTACTCTTAATTCTGAATATCCCACAATATTAAGGACATCTTTTTCTATAAGAAAAGCATAATTTCCCATCTCAGGCATTCAATATAATTTTTAATATATCTAAACAGGATAATTGATGACGGGGTTGAGCCAATTACTGTACGTTAAAGTTGATAACGGAGTTGTGATTTTTGTACTAAAGATAGCCACTACTCTAACTGAGAAGACATGCCTGAGGTTATGGAATCAGATAGCTCTGATCCAGAGCTCCATTGTTTCTGAGTCTGACTTGCATTGGAGCTCTGTTGGTCTCCGTGCATTCGGCCATTACTGCACCCGACCAGCCTCTCTTCTCTAGTGGATATTTAAAGAACGTTTTACCTACTCACCAAAATAAACACGTCTTGTGTCATTAGAAAGCCTACTTACCTTAGTGGAAACACTCTGAGACCCCCACCACAGGGATAAATTGGACTTTTTGCCCAGAACGCGATCGTTTTTCACTGAAGGAAAAAATATTTCCTAAGGAACTTTTCTATTGGCAATATCGGTAGAGGGCGCAAATCCTGGTTGTTTTTCTGGTGAAAAACGATCGCGTTCTGGCCAAAAAGTCCATGTTATCTGTGTGGTGGGGGGCTCAGAGTGCTACCACTAAGGTAAGTAGGCTTTCTAATGACACAAGACGTGTTTATTTTGGTGAGTAGGTAAAACGTTCTTTATATATCCACTAGAGAAGAGAGGCTGGTCGGGTGGAGTAATGGCCGATTGAACGGAGACGAGCAGAGCTCCAATGCAAGTCAGACTCAGAAGCAGTGGAGCTCTGGACCAGAGCTAGGAATCAGTATATTCATCCATTGTTGGAATAACAAACAGAATCTTTATAACTACTAATTGTTTTATATCATTATTTTCATGTAACAGAGTTGAGCTGTTGACTGTTGATTTACGACCACATGTGAGAGTACAGAATGCCTCTGAAACAGTCTAAAATGGGGTTTTAAATTGCCACTTTCTGTAGCATGTTGGTCAGAAGAGTTGTAGAATACTACTTCATATTGGTGATGTCACTAAAAGGCCAGTTAATTGTTGTTATGGAGGCAGAATGACTTAATTTATGGCATACCGGTAATTATATTTTTGTTGATGTTTAATAGTTATATGTCAAGTCCAAGTTCATTGAAGGCCACTGGGGACATGAACAAATGGACAAAATAGGGGGTGTCTACTGAAAGAAAGCAAGATAATTTCTGATATGAAGATAAAATCCATGTAATGTTTACACAATATTAAAGGGAACATTTCAAATGATTAAAAACATCTTTTACAAATATTTTTTAGTGACTCAATCAATAAAATACAGCTGAAACGGTCAGAGGGACTGCAAATCGGAATTGGAATGACTCTTGAGAGTGTAACTCAAAGAGTTACTGTACATCTGGTTAACCAACTTTCCATCATTTAGCCTGAGGACCACCTGGAACCCTCTCAGAGACCACTAGTGGTCCCTGGACCACTGGTTGGAAACCCACGGGCTAGGGTGTTTGCATGCATGCTGCCGTGCAGGATGACTGTGTGCTACTATCCCAAGTGACTGACAAGTGTTGGAACTATAGCCTGTGGAACTATAGCGGTCCTCTGGAGTGAGTGTGGAACTATAGCGGTCCTCTGGAGTGAGTGTGGAACTATAGTGGTGCTATGGAATGAGTGAGGAACTATAGCAGTCCAATGGAGTGAGTGTGGAACTATAGCAGTGCTATGGAGTGAGTGTGGAACTATAGCGGTCCTCTGGAGTGAGTGTGGAACTATATTGGTGCTATGGAGTGAGTGTGGAACTATAGCAGTCCTCTGGAGTAAGTCTGGAACTATATTGGTGCTATGGAGTGAGTGTGGAACTATAGCAGTCCAATGGAGTGAGTGTGGAACCATAGCGGTCCCCTGGAGTGAGTGTGGAACTATAGCGGTCCTCTGAAGTGAGTGTGGAACTATAGCGGTCCTCTGGAGTGAGTGTTGGAACTATAGCGGTCCTCTGGAGTGAGTGTGGAACTATAGCGGTTCTATGGAGTGAGTGTGGAACTATAGCGGTCCTATGGAGTGAGTGTGGAACTATAGTGGTCCTCTAGCTCTGGTCCAGAGCTCCCCTGCTTCTGATTCTGACTCAGAATCAGAAGCAGGGGAGCTCTGGACCAGAGCTAGCTGTCCTCTGGAGTGAGTGTGGAACAATAGCGGTCCTCTGGAGTTTGCACTCTACCGAGAGCTGATCTTGTTTATTAATTGTTAGTGGGGAGAATAGCATCATGGTACAATATTCAATCTAATATAAAGATCAGTGGCAGTGCTAATCGACACTGATAAGAACCTGTGTGTGCGTGGAGGAGGTCGATCAGGGCAATAGAAAACAACCACTTTAGAAGCAGTGTAAAGTCATCACAGCACTGACGTATCAAAGTGAACAAAGTGAACAGCAAACTTTCAGATGCTGTTTTCCTCCCTGTGTGAAGGAAGATAAGCTGTAGGGTGGATGTTTATTATTGTGATCTTCCACTCTTGAAATTCTGTGCTTTTGTGTCAACTTTCATGTAAACAATTTGTGATTCTCAGTACATTTATCCCCTAAACCCACTGTAAAAAAACAAACAAAAAGCTTTTCCACACACCGAACATGACCCCCATATCAGGAAAAAAAAAGTAGAATGAAAAGCTATGGCTCTCGAACTATTATTCACCTCAATCTCTCAGTATAATGATATTTTAAAAGTTGACTAAAGCCTTGGCAGCATGTAATGTAGGAAGACACCAATGTTTGTTGAGTGCTCAGCTCTTTCTACAAACACAGGATTTGTTGTAACTGTTATCTCCCATGGCAATAGCCAGAAAGCACTGTCAGAACTGGGACAGTTTGTGACACCTTGATTGTGTCAATGCAATTCAAGGATAGTCAGATCTGGCCCAGAATATCAACCAACACAAATGAGTGGAATCCACCTTTAAGTTATCACATCATTTACCGTAGTCAGTTAACATAGTTATGGCAAATGTTTTCCCACTCCAGAGATGATGGTTGCACATATTTTAGCATTTATTTATCCCCTCAGGGATAAATAAAGTTTATCTCATATCATCTCATGACATTGATGGAACATTCAGTTAGGGTAGTTAAGCAGAGCTGTATGTATGTTGTGTGGGGGGTGTAAAGGGCAGTGTGTACCGGAGCAGAGGATGTGGTTATAGAGTAGGATGTACATCTTCATTAATGACGAGAAATTGCAGGCCTGAACCTTTGAATCTGATTGTAAGCCTGAGCCTTGCTAAGAACTCCTGCTTCTCTGTAAGGTTTACAGACGCTGAGCAGAACACAATATTGTGTTTTCTATACATCAGCTTGTAGATGAATTATGAGCCTGTGCATGTAGGCTACAGAGTTATTCTAATGGTATACTAGGCTTTGGAATCAAACCTGCATCTTATGTACAGACTGTAGGAGTATTAAAGTTGTTGGTGAGTGAACAGATCGTCATGGGTTTCACACTACAGGTGTTATTGTTGTGCAGCTGCTGCACAAAGGAATATTGGCTCACATCAGAGGAAGAATTGTTTGATAGCATAGCCTGCGAGACGCGCAGAGACAGGACGTTGCATCTTGAATATCATAAAATAATTATCTGTCTCTACTCTTATCTGTATGTGTGTGCACGGGCACACATCTGATTAAACATCGATACAGACAGACTTGTCATGCATGCTTTCTCGGAATGCACTCGCAAGTAGTTCAAACTTCAAGCTGATCAGCTGATTTGACCTAGTCTCGCTAATAAGTCAGACTCCTAGTGAAATTGTGCTGTTTTTTAAATTATATTTTGTTCTTTTTTGCCAAGCCAGGTTTGCGTCTGGCTTATTAGCCAGTATGGCATTGGGTCTCATTTTTGCAGTCTTTGGTATGATTGGAGACTACCTATAGTTCAGAAGATTCATTGTTCCAACATGCTGCTGGTTATGTTTAGGGTTAGGTTTCTTCTGTTACTCGTGGTTATGTTTAGGGTTAGGTTTCTGCTGCTGTGTCCGTAGTTATGTTTAGGGTTCTGTTTCTGGTTTTGGGACCTTTGGACTACAGTAATGACATGGCACCATTTCAGAGCGGACGGTCTAACCACAAGGCCTCACACATGTTTATGCTTCATGTACTGGCAGGGGTTGACACTAAGGTCTCAGAGGCACTTGCCCACCGGGCAAGTACAAGTCAGGTTCTACTTGCCCTTAGGTAATGGTCACTTGCCCCCCCAAAATATATCGTAAAATTTTGCATTTAAGTTTACTTTCTACTTGGGTGCTTTAAACATTTCCTTTTGCAGTTGAAGACTGTTTTTTTTTTAAGTCACAATCACCTACAATGAATATTCAAATTGTAAATCAGTGTAAATCAGAAGTTGAAACATTGGTTCCCGTAGTGGTCGGACTCAGGGGTCTGTGACCCCAGCAAAATGGACCTGGGAGAGAGATAGGAGAGATAGCTAGAAAACATTAAAAGACGCAGAGGCAGAGCACAATGACCACCACCTTCAAGACGAATATAATATTTATGTCTTGTTGTGTTCTAGCACACTAAGTTGCACACTTGCCCAATCGGGCAACCAGGTAGCAGTCTTTACTTGCCCGACCATTTGTTTCACTTGCCCCGGGCAAGCGGGCAAGTGTTTGTGTCAAGCCCTGTACTGTAAGTCTCTCTGAATTGAGAGCGTCTGCTAAATGCCTAAATTGTAAATTGTAAGGCCAGTCTAGTCATGAATTGACCTGCACCTCTGATTCGAGCTTAGAAGAAACCTTTATGACCAAAGTCAGTAAAGACCAGATCAGTTTAGGGCTTTATGATTTTGCCTAAAAATAAAATCTTTTTTTTTTCTTCTTTTTTTTAAGCTCAATTTCAATTTTTGTTAGGGTAAAACTATAAAAATGACGATTATTTATTTAAAATATATTTTTTTTATTTGATTCTCCTTCCTCCAACAGGGAATAGAGTGGGTCTTATTGGACAAAGATGATGGATAAAGTGCAAACCTCACTTTGCTTTCTTTTAATGAACATTCAAATAGAAATGTATTTCATTTCTCTTATTGGAGTCTTGGGCTACCTTTTGATTTAGAGTAAACAACAGAACACATTGTATTTTCTTTTCTTATTCAACAGAACCCTTTTCACGGTAAGGCAGGCGTGAGTGAGTGTAATACAGTTCTACCGTAAATGTGCTAGGAAAGGGGCATTTTTGTTTTATTATATTGTCCAAATTCTGAAACCTCGATTTCAATTCAATTTCGATTAATTGTTAAGCCCTAGACCACATGTCTAACAGATGTTTATAACAGGCTTCCAACAACTTGGGCTGCCAAAAAAGCAGCTGAACGGCTTGCAAAATCTTCTCTTCTACTATCGGTAGCTGCAAAATATGGAGAAGACACTGTTACTTGGTGTGTGGGTATTTGTCCATTTGCCTTTTGTACAGCACCTCGTGTCCTTGGACTGTATCTCTAGACATAAATAAATGACATAAATATGAGATCCATGTTATTTTTTGTGAAAGTGAAAGATAAACAATTATTTTACAATTTTGTAAAATTAGAATTATAATACAACATACAAAACAGATATAATATCCATAGTATTTTTTTTTTTTGTGAAGTAGCCTTTTTGAAAGTAGCCGTTTTCAAGAGTTTGCATATAAGACATTTATCTAAAATTCCCATATGGGGAGGAACTTGAGCTTCTTGTAAACAAGAAAGGCATGAATGTAACCAAGCAATGATGATGAAGAGATATGACGAGCTGACATGTCACTGATAAAACACACAGACGACAGTGAGTGTTGAGCAGAATCCCAACCAGAAGCAGTCGCTGCAGATCGATGAAGTTCCAGTTGAGAGTCCAGTGTGAGAGAATCCAGACATGGATAAGACAGTGCTAGTGTTCCTCCTGCTCTGGAGCTCAGGTAATCACTCACTGAATGACACTTGTTGGCTGATGTGGATGTGAAATGACACTGCTATGAAAACCATGAGCTGTTATACAGCTATATAGATAACCATGATGACACGTAAGCACTTTAGTACTGCTGGGTGATTTACGTGTGTGTGTGTGTGTGTGTGTGTGTATGTCTGTGTGTGTGGGTGTGTGTGTGTGTGTGTGTGTGTGTGTGTGTGTTCGCCCATTTGAATTGCTGGTATAATTGGTTTAAATTAATCTAAAATTGATACATTTATTTTTTATTTTTTAAATGCACCGGATGTCTGCTGGTGCGGTTCTATTCCAGGCGTCGGGAACCTTTTTGGCTGAGAGAGCTATAAACACCACACATTTTAAATGAAATTCCCTGAGAGCCATAGGAATGTTTTAAAAAACATAAAATACAAGTAAATTTGTGCATTTTATGTAATTACAACACTTTTAAAGAACAATGAGTCTGATTTCTTTTCAATAACATTGTTTTGCAGTTGCTAATCAATGATGAGTGTTTATTTTTTTTTTAAATCAATACCCATATATACCCATATTCTATACAGTACATACTGTGACAACACACAGACACTGCTGATCTTTTTTACAGAGGCATTTAGAGGAGATGAGTACAGCAGAAAGTAAATCTGTCCATTTTATGTAATTTCAACACTTAAAGTACAATAAGTCTGAGTTGTTTTCAATAACATTCTTATGCTGTTGCTATTTTATCATTGCATATTAGATACACTGCAGAACCTGCTCTCTCCACAAAAGCAAATTCCTCTGTCCATTCCTGCTGAAAAGTACGATGCTCCTCATCCTTTTTTTTGTTGTTTTTTTAGCCATCTCCTCAAAAGGGTTTCTTTTTAGTTAACAGGACTAGGACCTTACCCGTTTAATATGTGAAGTCCAAATCATGCAAAGCGTGGGTAATGTGATGTACTAATCATTCCAATAATGTAAGTGCACGGAACAATTGTTTTACTGTATATTGTAATAAGGGAAATGGTAAATCAGTTGTGGCAAAGCAAGGCGTACAGAAAAAATGGTGATAAATAATGTTGTTGCATAAAAATGGTTGTTTTGTGGACATCATGAAGTATTGTTCCAAGGGTTCGTCTCTGTTTATCTGAATCTTCCTCAAACATAAGTTGTCAGGACCTGCTATGATTACCTGGTTGTGTTTGACTGAATGGTAATCTGGTGCTGCGTGCCAGCTGTGTTCTTAACTTCTTTGTGGCATCATGTGCGTATAGTTACAGTACATCTGGTCAACCAACTTTCCATCATTTAGCCTGGGGACCACTTGGAATGCTCTCAGGGACCCAGATCACTGGTTGAAAACCACGGTGTTAGTGTACAACCAATTGAAAGACGCAGCAGTGTGTTTTTGTTGCCGACTTTTTGGCAAGCTGGCTTCACAGCTGAGCTCCACCAACGGGTTTAGAGATTGGAAAAACATCCAAGCTCACCTGAAGCTTCACAAGAAGTCCCATGAGCACAAAAAATATGGATGCCTGGCACACACTGCATGCACGCCTTCAAACTGGCACAGCTATAGATCAGGGTGCACAGGATCGTATCAATGCTGAAGTCATCAGATGCAAAGAAGTTATGAAAAGATTGCTTGCTATCGTGTGCCATCTAGCTGAGCATAATCTGGCATTTAGGGGACACAGGGAGAAGTTGTATCAACATGGGAATGGCAATTTCCTGGGTCAAGTACAATTAATGGCCAAATTTGACCCTATTATGAAGGAGCATCTGTTGAAAATTAAAGAAAAACAAATTTCCGATACCTACCTGAGCAAACGCATACAAAATGAATTAATATGCCTTGTCGGCCAGTGCACCACTGATGCAATAGTAGAGCGTGTGAAGAAAGCCAAATACTATGCAGTCATCATGGATTGCACTCCAGATGTAAGCCACAATGAGCAGCTGTCAGTACTGCTGCGAATTGTCAACTGTGAGCTCTCAAAAGGGGTTTCCATGAGCACTTCATGGGATTTCTTGTGGCAGATGACACCACTGGCCAAGGTCTTCTGCAGCTGTTTCTTGGACACCTGGAAAGATTGGGGTTGGACCTTTCCGACTGCCGAGGCCAATCTTATGATAATGGCAGTAATATGCAAGGCAAAACACAGGGTGTCCAAGCGAGGCTGCTGGAACTCAACCCCAAAGCACTGAGTGTGCCATGTGGCAGCCATACCCTGAATCTGGTGGTGGGGGATGCAGCAAAGTCCTCAACCATTTCTTTGGGGTATTTTGGCACTTTACAAAGGCTATATACTTTGTTTAGTAGCTCTGTTCAGCGTTGGAAAATTCTTCAGGAGCATGTGAAGGATTTGACAGTCAAGGTCCACTACTAGATGGGAGTGCCGTGTGGATGCTGTCAAGGCTGTACGCTACCAACTTCCAGAGATTGTTGATGCATTGGCAGCTGTGAAACAGCATGCAATATTGAAGAAGGATCAAGAATGCGTCTCCTCTGCTGACAGCCTGAGGGAGAACATCATGAAGTGGTCATTCATGGTGAGTACCTTTGTTTGGTATGATGTCCTATACCGTGTGAGCAAAATTCTTCAGAGCCCCAGTGTGTCAATTGAGACACTAAGGAGAGAGGTCATGGCAGTGTCAGACTATCTAGAAGACTTTAGGGAAAATGGCTTCAAATCTGCACAAACAGGTGCCAGGGAAATGGCAGAGAAGATGGAGGTGGAGATGGGCTGGCCTGTGGTGCGACAAAAGAAAAGAAAGAGGCAGTTTGATTATGAAGGGAGAGAGGAAAATTTGTCTACTCCAGAGGAGCTCTTCAAAAGAGAGTTTTTTCTCCATCTGGTTGACACAGCCAGTGCCGCTTTAAGAGAACGATTCTCTAGCATGCAGGCCTTCTATGACCTTTATGGGTTTCTTTACTCATCTGAGTTGTTGAAAAGCACAATTCAGAGAGGGAAGCTTGATGAGTGCTGCAGAAAAATGGAGGAAGCAATAGCAGATGTGGATGCAGAGGACCTGAAGATGGAGCTCGAAGGAGCTGTCCGGTCCTTCCCCCCCACTTGTCTCAACACCACTACAAATGCTAGAGTACATCTATAAGGAGAATGTCTTAGACATGTATCCAAATACAAGCATTGCCCTAAGACACCTCCTTACTCTGCCTGTCACTGTCGCCTCAGGTGAGAGAAGCTTTTCAACACTAAAACGGCTGAAGACATACATGAGGTCTACAATGTCCCAAGAGAGGTTATCCGCCCTTGCAACGATTTCAATCGAGTATGAGGTCCAACAGTCACTTGATATGGATGCAGTGATTAGTAGGTTTTCTGAGGCCAAAGTTCGTAAGTTCAAATTTGTTTAATTAATAAGACAAGAGATGCATGGGCATTCCAGACAGAGAGAGAGACAGAAGAAGACAGAGAGAGAGGCAGAAGAAGACAGAAAGAGAAGCAGAAAAAGGGATTCACAAAGAGGGGCAGAAGGAGAGAATGAGAGAGGACTCCTCTCTCATTATCTCCTCCAAATTCTCCTCTTAGAGGAGGACATCGCACAGACAGAGAGAAGCAGGAGAAGACGTTCACAAACAGGGGCAGAAGAAGAGAGGAGGGCAGCACACAGACAGGGACAAGAATCAGGTAATGATTTGTAGTGCCTTTTAATATGACGCATGCTGGACAACTAATATTTGATAATTATACTCAAAAACAATTGTACTGTGTCCATTATTACAAAAAAGTGTTAACTGTTTGTGTTTTGTATTTGTTTTCTCTGTTCTAGATATCTCCAAAGGAGAGAAGGAGAGAGGAGGACATCACACAGTCAGAGAGAGGCAGGAGAAGTTCACAAACAGGGGCAGAACAAGAGAGCAGGGCAGAACATACACACAGACAGGGACAACAATCAGGTAATGATTTGTAGTGCCTTTTAATATGAAGCATGCTGGACAACTAATATTTGATAATTATATTCAGAAACAATTGGACTGTGTCCATTATTACAAAAAGTGTTAACTGTTTGTGTTTTGTATTTTTTTTTTGTCTGTTCTAGATATCTACAAGGGAGAGAGGAGGACATCACACAGTCAGAGAGAGGCAGGAGAAGTTGTTGTAGATATCTACAGATGGTACCCATCCCTGATGCATGAAAGCCGGTGCCACACACATACACAGGCACACACATATCTACTCCTCACTCAGACCTCTCTGACATAGGCCATAGGCCAGTCTGTTATAAACAGCTTTTTTCCTCCACAAAGTAGTTAAATTGACATAATATTTAAACTAAAGACGGAAGCATTATAGTATTCTCTTTTTATATTATTTTTTTTATTATTTCAGTTCAGGTTCGGTAACTCTAGCGCCTCTGCTGGAACATTCCACCATAGCAGTTCCTGTTTACACTGAGCATGAGCATTCACACATGATACTGTACAATACACAAGATGCGATGTGAATAATACAACTCTCTCCCTCTCTCTCTCTCTAGACTCTGTGAGGTTGGTGGATGGTCCTACTGTGTGTTCTGGCAGAGTGGAGGTGAAGTCTAATGATTCTTGGGTCTCAGTTTGTGAAAGTGACTTTGACCAGCCGGATGCAAAGGTGGTCTGTAAGGAGCTCGGATGCGGTGCTCCTTCTCTCGTCCAGGGGGCGCTATATGGCAAGGTGAACACTCCAATGTGGGCCAAAGAGTTCCAGTGTGAAGGCACTGAGTCTGTTCTCATGGCCTGTGGAACCTTAGCCTGGTCTAGCCCTCAATGATTTTGGCCTTGGGGGGCGGGGGTGTCGTGGGATTCACACGGCGGAAGTGCTGCGCTCTGATTTGATCTCACTAACGTGTCGTCATCTCCGGCCCCTCCCACGCCCGTCCACTGCTGTTCTACGTCACATCATTTAGAGTGACGCCCACCCCGGAAGGTTGACACTCCCCTCAAGGCCACTTTCCAACGTGCGTTAGTCCAGGCTTTCCGTTTTCGCGCAAGGCGGACGAAAATGAAAGCCTGGGTGTCGAGGCTAGTGGAACCTCAAACTCCACTAATAATACCTGTTCACCTGACAAGACTGTTGGACTCGACTGCTCAGGTTAAACACAAGCTACACCCTGGAATATGTTTTCTTGTACTGATAGTATATTCCTGTTTAAATGTTTACTCACTTGTGTCTTTACAGAGGTTGATGAAGTCAGGTCGGTCAGAGGAAAAGTCACTGTTCTGGTATACTGGAAATAAAACACCAGGGAAAGTGGAGATCAGTGGACGGTGGGTCTCACTGGAACCTGAAGTCCTCATCTGTAGTGTGCAGACAGTTGAACTGTGGCTCTTCACTAACAAGATCACTAACATAATTGTGTAATCTCTCTTTCCCTCCGGAATTTCTGAGGGAGGTGGATGGTCCTACTTTGTGTTCAGGCAGAGTGGAGGTGAAGTCTAATGAGTCGTGGGCCTCACTGTGTGAAGGTGACTTTGACCAGCAGGATGCAGAGGTGGTCTGTAGGGAGATCGGCTGCAGAGCTTCTTCATCTCTCAAGGGGGAGCTCTATGCACAAGTCAAGGCTCCAATGTGGGCCAAAGAGTTCCAGTGTGAAGGCACTGAGTCTGCTCTCCAGGACTGTAGAGTCTCAATCTCAACCAGAAACATCTGCTCATCGGACAGGTCTGTTGGACTAACCTGCTCAGGTAAAAAGACACCTTTGGGTAATAATTTTATAATGAAAGTAATTTTGTGTAACTTTTTGTGCATGCTAACTCGCCCCCAATTTCCCTTCAAGTCAGTGCAAAATAAAATGCCTGTCATGTACTTGATAGTGGGAGAAGCAGATAAACTTGTGATGATTATTTTGTGTTTACTCTCTTGTTCTCTACAGAGGCAGATGATGTCAGGTTGACAGGAGGAACCAGTACCTGTGCTGGTATACTGGAGATGAAACACCAGGGAGAGTGGAGACCAGTGGATGGTTGGTCTCACTGGAACCTGCAGTCCTCATCTGTAGTGTGTAGACAGCTTGCTTGTGGCTCTGCTGTTTCAACAGAGAGGAGTTCTGGTGTTACACATCAACCGTCATGGAGGATTGCACCTCACTGTGTCGGGTCAGAGCCTTCTCTGAGTGACTGTGGAAAAAAGATGTCTTCCACTTCCTTGTACGTACTGGAGGTGAACTGTTCAGGTAATAAACTGCTACTTCAACTACAGTAATGTCTGACAAAGAAACAGGAAAATCTGGCCCTGACCAGTTGAACCATTCAAAGCCATTAATTATTTTTTGTGAATGTAACACTTGTATTATTAAGCGATGTGTTGTGTTCTGATTGGACATTATGCAATTTACTATACCATTATACATGTTGCAACCAACTAAGCTAAAGTCGTCTTGTAGAAGTCTAAAAATGCATCTAAAATGGAGTAAAAAATAATTTAAAATGAATGTTTCTGGCGGTTTATATACGGTATATACTCTAAACAGTATATAGTCGGTTTATACATGTAGACATTAATTAGCCAGGCTATATTTTAGACAGTTATAAATACACATTGAAACAACATTGTCATCTATAAATATATGTTGAAATACTGTTTCAACGTCTAATCCTAGCCTAGACCACTTAAAATCTTATATTTTTAAACTATTTTTACCCACATTTTAGACCACCCTATATGACGTAAAAATGCTCAGTGGGACATAATGCCTCTAGTCTCATTTTTGCTTTGATTTTTTGTAATTTCCTATTATGCCTTTAATGTCAGTAACTTGATCTCTCTCACTCTCTTTCTCTCTCCAGGCTCCAGGTTGGTGAATGGGACGACTTTGTGTTCAGGCAGGGTGGAGGTGAGGTCTGATGAGTCGTGGGTCTCAGTGTATGAAGGTGACTTTGAAGAGCAGGATGCAGAGGTGGTCTGTAGACACCTTGGCTGTGGGCGTCCTTCAGTCCTCCAGGGGGCGCTCTATGGGGAGGCCAATGCTTCAGTGTGGGCCAGAAAGTTCCAGTGTAAAGGCAATGAGTCTGGTCTCATGGACTGTGGAACTTCAAAGTCAACTAGAAACACAAGTTTACCTTACAAGTCTGTGCATCTCACCTGCTCAGGTAAAAAACAAGGTAAACTTTTGGCTTATTTCATGAATACATGAATATGAATCTTTATCATTTACTCTCTGGTCTCTTTACAGAGTCTGTTGATGTCAGGTTACAGGGGGGAACCAGTAAGTGTATTGGAATCCTGGAGATGAAACACCAGGGAGAGTGGAGACCAGTGGATGGTCGGTCTGACTGGAACCTGAAGTCATCATCTGTAGTGTGTCGACAGCTGGATTGTGGCTCTGCTGTATCAAGAGAAAGGACTTCTGCTTCTACACAAGGACCTGTGTGGTGGATTTCAGCCTCCTGTGTTGGAACTGAGTATTCCCTGAGGGAGTGTGGAACAAAGCGGTCTGGCAATTCCACTGCCAGACTGGAGATTATCTGTTCTAGTAAAACACTTTTACATTATCTCATCTATCTGTCAGTACACTATACTATCATTGACAACCATTCTGTATCCAACACAACACACAACTACACCCAGCCAGCTGACAACCATTCCGTATCCAACACAACACACAACTACACCCAGTCAGCTGACAACCATTCTGTATCCAACACAACACACAACTACACCCAGTCAGCTGACAACCATTCCGTATCCAACACAACACACAACTACACCCAGTCAGCTGACAACCATTCTGTATCCAATACAACACACAATGCCACTGTGTCCAATGCAACATCACTGGATACAACACAACACACAACATCACTGGATACAACACACAACATCGCTGGTTGCAACAAAACTCAGAACCACACCCAGACAGCTGTCAATCAGACTGCCACATTCCTGTTTCCTGCAGCAAACCACACCCACCAGGGAAGTTACAGCTGTGTTTATCACATCCATGTTTTCTTTCACAACTTCTCCTCTAAGAGCGAGGTCATCTCTATCACTGTCAGAGGTAACTTTTCAAGTCCAAGCTAACTTAAAGCTGTTCTTTTTCATAGTGTTTGATGTTCTATCATACTAACACATTTCTCTCACAGCTTCACATCTGACATCTAACATTCTCAAAAGTATAGTGTTGATGCTTCTGCTCTTGATCCTGATACTCTACCGTCTCTGGAAGGTAATTTTACTTCTTGATTATAACACTGGAATGCAAATTCAATCAGCAGTTTAGTCAGACATTTTTAATTTAAGAGAGACAGTTAATTAACGCTGGGAACTGTTGTGTTTCTCCAGGTCACCAAAAGCCTTTGTGTGGGATCACACAACATTGGTGTTGTTTACTACAATGTAAGACGGGAGAGTGCTGAGATAGTTTATTATAACGAATTTGCTCGTTCCGATGTTGAAGCCGGACCGAGTAAAGAGACAGAATACCACCAGTATGAAGAGCCAGATCAACCAGGAGGTGCTGAAGCTGCAGCCAGTGAAGAGACAGAATACCATCAATATGATGATGTGGGTGTAGGAGGAGGTGTTGAAGCTGCAGCCAGTGAAGACACAGAATACCATCAATATGATGATGTGGGTGTAGGAGGAGGTGCTGAAGCTGCAGCCAGTGAAGAGACAGAATACCATCAATATGATGATGTGGGTGTAGGAGGAGGTGCTGAAGCTGCAGCCAGTGAAGACACAGAATACCATCAATATGATGATGTGGGTGTAGGAGGAGGTGCTGAAGCTGCAGCCAGTGAAGACACAGAATACCATCAATATGATGATGTGGGTGTAGGAGGAGGTGCTGAAGCTGCAGCCAGTGAAGACACAGAATCATACCACCAGTATGACGATGTGGGTGTACAAGAAGGCAGTGAGGGTGGAAGGACACTTACGGTGTTGTCTCCTGTGAAATGGATCATTAAAGGGTTTTGAGAGAGCACAACAGTAAAGGTCACAGATACAGGACATAGAAGGACCTCTATATGCTGAACCCAATGAAGAGGTAGAATTACAGTATGATGATGTGGGTGGTCAGGCAGGCACAGAAAGGTTCCCATATGAGATTTTTTTTATATGAATTCCATATATGCAAACTCTTGAAAGCAGCAGCTTTCATACAAACCATTTAAAATAATAATACTATGAATGTAATATCTGTTTTGAATATCATGTACTAATTACAAAATTGTATGTTTTATATATTTTTCACTTTGCAAAAAATACTATGGATCTTATATTAACTGTATTCTCTTATGAGGATTGTATGACAGCTGCTACTTTCAAATGTTTGCATATATAACATTTTCCATATGGTTTAGGAACCGGCAGGAAACCACTTGTGTATGATTTGGATCTCTAAAGGACAATTTATGTTCTGTAATGTTTGAATTTTGAAAGCATCACCATATACAGTAGGCCTGCTACCGCCTACGTTACCAGTAGGATGTGGATGTATGGTCTTTGTGCGCCCTCCCAACCAATCAGAATACAAGACATTTTATGAAGTGCAACTTTCTTTCTTTCTTTCCTTCTTTCTCAGGGTTGCGTTCAACACCACCGGCCGGCGGAGGTCAACCACAACACATTCTTTGTCGTTTAGATGTTGCGTTCTTATTGCAACACACCGACAATGGCTTACGTGGCCTTTATGACTTCATGTCACATCCAATAATTAGCTATCGACCTCCTTATGTTTAATCAAGCCGTTATAACCAACAGTAATTACTTATCACCCTCATTAAAAATGGATTCAATCTTGAGGTCAAAATCCATGTCAGATCCTGTGTTTAGGTGAGAAAGGAGTTCGGGTCTCACGTAAATCTCGATTTCTCCAGAAGAGCAGGCAAAAGGAATATGACCGCCACACTTGTATAAATTATATTTTATTATTAACATACTTATTTGTTTGTACATAGACTTCTATTAACGAAGAGCAGCGTGCCATGATTCAAGTAAAGTTAAAATATGGAAGCAGCCCTGCCAAACACAAGTCTTTGATAGACAGCTGTCTGTTATAGAGCGGAGTAGAATCAGCTGTTGGCAAAAAATAAATAAATAAATAAATAAAAAATGACAGTCAGCAGATCGGTCTGAAATAACTCCAAAAATGTTTCAGGAAATGAAACATCCAGCTCAAGTAGTTAAGAGTTTTTTTTTTTTTACTTTATTGGTTCAATATTAACAATGCACATATGGAAAGAGTGTTGTTTGTTTGTCATGTTTATTTTGAATATCCCAATAATAAGTAAAATATGAACAATTCTTTACATGTTCTACTTCCAAGGAAAGCAATTAAAGTAAATTAAAATATAAACAATGACAGGGAAAAGGGCAGAAAAACTGTCCTAGGGTATGATATCTGAAAAGGACTGAAGTAGTAAAACCTCTATACTCCCACCCCTCTGTATTTTGAATAATTCATTGCTTACTTCTTTGCACCAGAAGGGGGGGGGGGGGGGGCACTGAAACATGTCAGATCATCCATTCCATAACATACAGGATTCATTACATGCATCCATATATACAGCACTGTTTTATAATAATACAAAACTAAAAAAGGCTAAACCAGGGCCCACTATTTATTCAGTATTTGAGCCACGGACCACCACCTGATGACATTTTAGCCCCCACAGACCGTAAAAACTAAAGATATGTTTTGCTTTTGTCCACAATTGGATTTGGGAAACAAAACAGTCAAACATACAGATCAAAATGACCATTAATCTTCTAGTTGTGTAGACTTGGGCTCATTCAGATGATGAATATTTTAACTCTTGAGAGTGTAAAAATGAAACCAAATGGACCCGCATGGGTCCATTTGGTTTCATTTTTGCACTCAAGAGTTACTTCTGGTTACCCAACTTTTCATCTGTTTAACCAACTTAGCTGGGGACCACCTGGAACCATCTCAGGGACCACTGATGGTCCACCGGATCACCTGTCGGATCAGTCTCACTCAGCTCCCCTTTAAAAGCAGACCCCTGGGTAGTGGCAGACTTGTCCACCTCATCCAATCTCTGTACTAATCACTCATTTTCAGTTTTTAGTCCATAGTTTCTTTCTCAGCCTGTAGTCTGGCTCTAAGAGCAGCCAGTTCATTGTTTCCATGTCATCCACACACATGTTTGTGTGTACAGTCCACCTCAGCAGTTGTGTCTTGTCACCAGCAGTCGTCTCATCCATCGCCCTGACAGTAAACTGTGAGACTTCTGGCTCCTGGCCTTTCTACTGACGCCTGATGTCCATGGTCACTGCTTTCAGCCGCTACACTACAAAACAAATCAGTGATAGAAACAATTAAAGTTAATGAAATTAGAGATGGGTTGAAACACACAATTACATCAGCTTTCACCATAATCCATCATTATCATTACACTCAGTGTTCTTGTGGGTGTAAGAGTTAACCGTTTATCTAATAGATGGCTAAAGCAGTGACCACTGAACTCGTGATCAACGCTGTGTAACATACAGGAAATGATACAACCAATAAATACCCAACAGAGTCTGACTTCTGAGTTTGAGTGTTCTGAGTCTCCAGACTCAGAAGCAGTGGAGCTCTGGACCAGAGGTACATTTATACAGTGTCAGGAAAAAAGGGTACTAAAAAAAACATTACGGGTTAAAAAAGAAGCGTCTAAATAGATCATAGTGAAAATACATCTTGATGATGTCAAGATGTTTCACCATGTTAGTGGCTTTCTTCAGACCTCCATTTCTTGGGAACACAAAATGGGGGAACTTTTTTTTCATCATGTCCACCCAAGTTACCTCGAAGGTACATCAATCAATGACATAGTAAAATGTTGAAAATGGGTGGAATTCCCCTTTAAGGACGCCACGTCTCATACTACACGGCCAGGCGTTCAGTGAAAAGTCCAATACACAACCATAGATATAACAATAATAACACACATGGTAACTGACCGGCGGTAAGCAGCAGTACCTTTCCATCCTTCTGTCTGCCCCTGTGATTAAATATTTTAATATTTTACTTTATTATTATAAAATCTAACGAATAGCATCGCTACTCTAGGATGACAAAAGAGAAGAAAAAAATAAAAAGGTAAAAAATAAATAAACAAATAAAAATATCCAGCTGCAGGGTCAGTGCGTAACAAGACGGTTGTCTATTGGATATGGACGATTCCCAAGGACCAATCACAGTGGGCTTTGCTGTCCGTCATCGTTGACCTATTGAACTTTTGAACTTTGACACTCGAAGCTGATTGGACGGGCTCGCTGCCGCTCAAAACTCTGCCTGACGTCACACGTGTGCGTCACGTGCTCTTTCAGGTGCAGTTTCTCTCAGATGCTTTGAAACGTTCAACGGTTCAGACGCATCTCCCCAACTCTTTCACATTGCATTCATTGTGTGTTATCGTCTAATATTATTGTGTATTATTTGGATTATTCCAACGATTTTACTTATTTTTTGGCCAGTCTTTGCTTTCTAACAGCTCCCAGTTGTTTTTGGAGCTCTCTCTCCCCCTCTCTCTCTATCTCTCTCTATCTCTCTCTATCTCTTCTCCAGGATGGGGAGGTTCAGGAGAACCTTCGCCAACATCTGGGGACAGCTCCGTTCTTTGGGGTGCTGTGCAGGGACCACCAGGGACCGCCACCAGGATCACATCGATCGATTCGATCAGGCAAGTGTTGTTTTTTATCACCCGATCACAGCTAAGCTGTTATCATTTGAGTGTAACACTATCACTAACGGCCGAAGCTGGATCTACATCAACCTGTAGCATCCTGGCCCTGTCCTGGGCATATTGTCGGTTCTCTCTCTTGTGCAAAACCCTTTAAGATGTACCATGTTTACTGTCAACGTTCCCTGTTAGAAAAAACAGCATGATAACATAGCAAGATGTGCAAAACCGGGTGAAGTGTTGCTTCATGACCGGAGAGTTGGACACGATTGTGACCGTCACGTGACGGTCATGTTTCAGCATTCACAGGACTAATCCAGTGGTGGAAGAAGTAATGTAATCTAAAAGTTTACTGTCTGGCTCACTAGATCAGTGGTTTTCATCCTTTTTAATACCAGGGCCCAGTATTTATTCTGCATTTTAGCCTAGGACCACCATGTGTTGTTTAGTTTAGTCTAATTGGACCCAAAACTAAGACTTTTCAAGTTTGTGTCCACAATTTAGGAGGTAACTGGCAAAACGATGGTCAAAATAACAATTCTACAGTTTTTAATTGTGTAGTTTCTTGAAAATGAAGTATTTCAGATCTTAACATTATAATTTAACTCTTGAGAGCGTAAAATGATACCAAATGGACCCGTGAGGGTCCATTTGGTATCATTTTACAGATTTATAATGGTCCATTTCGTTACCAACTGTCCATCGTTTAGCTTGGGACCACCTGGAATCCTCTCAGGGACCACTGGAGGTCCACGGACCACTGGTCTAGCTAACACTTTTGTTTCTTTGCATGTTTTTTCTTTCTCTGAACAGTGGGCAGAGATCCAGGAGGTGTTGGACCTTTGGGCTGATGCTAGGAAGCGTCCAGCCAGCGTGGCGGCAGACGGCTACGACAGCTTCTTCTTGGACAGCTCCTCCAGCGACTCCGACTCCGCCAGCATCCCAAAGCGAGTCACATTCGCCCCTGAGGTTGAGGTACGAGTGTTTCCTTAACTCTGTTTCCTGTCAGTGCTGCTTGACTATTTCACTGTTCCATTCAAGGAGCCTCAAAATGATACATTTGTCCCCCATCGGAAAATATGTAGTTCCAGTGACCTTCTTGGAGGTCCCTGGAAGTAACAGTTTGTTTCTGGGGCTGAAATTTTAATTAGTTCCCTGTCTGGAACTACAATGCGTTGTCCCTCAAACTAAAAGTTTGGCAAAAGTTTTTGTCCTTGGGACTAAATTGTTGTCCCTCAAACTAGATTTCTTTCCCTGGAGCTAAAGGGCTCCGTTTTTGTTACATGCTAACCCCCAAATCCCTTATTTCATTTTTACTATTTTGAAAAGACGTTTTGTAATATTTCAACATGGCAATATATTAACTCGTTGTGAGCTTGTAGACTATTTAGATAGTTTAAAAAGGCAAAGAAGTTAAGGGGTTTTGTGGTGACAAATATGGAGCCCAAAGTGTTTTCCCCCAAGCTAAAAAATTCTCCTCGGAACTAAAGTTTTGTCGCAACAAAGAACTAAAATCTTGTCCCTGTAAAATGTAAATGTGCACGATATTTCAAAAATAACTAAGACACCTTAATGGCTTGACCTTTGAATGCATTTTGAAACACCTTTTTGTTTCTGCTTTTTGTGTTTTTTCAACTGAACAGTGGATCAGTGTGGAGAACCTTGCAGACCTGCATAAGCCCAAGTGGAAGAAGGCAAGGTTGACGGTAAGGACACGGACACACACACACGCACGCACGCACGCGCACACACACACACACACACACACACACACACACACACACACACACACACACACACACACACAGCTTTACAATCAATGATCTCTAGGCCCTGTTCACACTGCCAGCCCAAGTCCAAGTGGGCAGTGGTTGCCAAACAGGGGGCCGGGACCCCCAAGAGTGTCCCCGCAATATTTGGGGGGTGATTAGCTTAAAGATGAAGTGCCATGATTCTTTTTCCCACCCTAAAACATGATCATCAGGTATTATTATTATTATTATGAGGAGGAAGAATTCTTTCCAAAAGAATCTCACTCAGAACGGTAAACAATCCCGCGTGCAACGTGTAATTTTCTCATTACTCCTCTTTGTTTCAGGAAGCAGAACGCTGGCAGATGGATCTCTACAAGGCCATCGAGATGGAGGTCCACGAGGAGAGCAGAATCTACACAAGGTACTGTACGTCATCATGTTCTAGCATTTATCAGTAGATTTTCTGTTACAAGCTGCGTATGTCTGGTAACAGTTTGTTACAAATACTACTACAGTTTAACACAAATACTGCCTCCGTCACTCATCTGATGGTGCATACCACCTTTATAATCCAAATAGGCACCGCTTTTGACAGGCTGTAGTACCATCGTATAAGCTTTATTATTGATATTAAACGTCTTCCTGACTAAAGTCTGTCTGTGACCGCATCTTGCATGTGCACAGCTGTCCACATCCATTATAGCGGCAAACTAAAACACTTAATGACTCGAGATCTAGAGAACTCTCCCTGGTATGGATAAAAGGTGTGATGTTTTGGGGTCTGATTATCCAGTGAGGCTGATGGGAACATGGGGTTTTTCTGGAGCAATGTTGGGTCCGTTTGATTTTGGTAACATTGACCTCAGCAAGACAGCTTCCCAAACAGGATGTGTGCAGCGCGGTTCTGGTGTTCTATGTTATAGGAGGCACAGCAGCCAGTCTTTGTGTTAAATCTCTCTTTCTTTCTTTCTCTCTCTCTCTCTCTCTCTCTCTAGATTCCACCGCCTTACTGCGGAACAGCGCATGGTGTACCTCCGTACCGGACCAGCGTCTAGGCACTTGTGTGCCAAGGGTTTGACTTCCGACACGCGGCCTTTGGCGTGTGTCACTCCCCACCTCTCTCACCCTTTCCTATCTAATCACTGTTCTCTATCAACTAGGGCTGCAACAGTTAATTGATTAATCGTAGCCAAATCAATGATGTAATTAGTTGACAAATACTTTAGTAATCCGTTAATTGGAACTAAACACTGTCTTTGTCATGGGTGTTTTCACACTTAACTATAGTTTTTCCAGTGTGAAGTGTAACTAAACTCACCCTTACAATCTGATGATAGTTTCACATGCACAGTGGCAATGGTTATAGTATCAAGAACAATATTAAACATGTTTGGCTTTTATTTGAATAGCATCCTAATTAGCAAATCAAATGTATTTTTTAACAAATATATATAATATATTTTGTTATATTTTTTTATTTTTAAATTATTTTTAAGTTATTTTTAAATAATCATCAGACGAATAGATTCTGAAAGTTCTGTTTGTTGCAGCCCTATTATCAATAAAAACACAAAAAAATACAAAAAAAACCCAAAAACTTTAAAAACCCAAAAATGTTTTACAGTTAGTTTTAGCTCATGCATTGATTGATGCAGCTCTTGTATGTTTGTATTAACATGAATTCTCTTTTCCAGGTGGTGTTTCCTGAAAGAAGGCTGCAGGGCGTTTGGATTGGGAGGAAACGACCAATCATTGGGGCGTCTGGGTGTGGTAAGATGTTGCTGTCATGGCCAAAGGTTTTGGCACCCTTGCACATAAAGACCAAACATCTCCAAATGTCTGTAAAATAAGTTGAAGTTGACAAAAGTATTTGGTGTTTCAAATCCTTTTATTAAACTAATAATAACACAGAAATAATATATTACACAGAAATTGCTGTGGCAAAAGTTTTGACACCTTGAATTCAATATTTGGTAGCACATCCTTGTGTCTGAAGGTCAGCTTGAATCTGTTTTGCAGTTGTCCGAGGTTCTTCTGCCACCATTTGAACAATCCTTTGCTGCAATATTTGGTCCATACTTAAATTACGGCCTCTTCTGGGGAGAATGGCTTCGGTATCATGAGCTAGAGGTCTTCACAGGGGTTCCGTATCGGTTCCGACGGCGTCTTTATCCGAGAAGACCTGTTCTACTGCGTGTTGTAGGCTATTGTTTTTGTTGTTTTTTTGTTGTTGTTGCAAATGTTATGTTGTTGCAAATATCTGGTGTGTGATTGTCTTTTCTGTGTGGGCCTAACCCTCCCTCTCTGTCTGTCTGGGTCTCTCTCCCTCTCTTGTGCGCGTTAATAATAAAATGGTAACTGGTCAATACGTCAGCTATATTAGTTCATAAACTTGGTTGGTTATCTCGGAATGCCGTTGCATGTCGCAATTCGGGCGGGTTCTGCGCCACCATTTGAAAGAAATCTCAGAACAGTTCGTAATCGACTCGATTACTTGAAAATATTATCGGAACAGTTTGGAATCTGTGATATTGCACGGATTTATTTCGGTTTTCGGATGGAATTTTTGAGACCCGTGAAGACCTCTACCATGATCCTTAACTTCTTGCTAACATTTTGTACAATGGACACAGTCTCTGGTGATGGACTTTTAGCCTTTACATTGTTTATGCTTTGCTACAATCTTCTCTCTGACCTCCTCAGACAATTCTCTGCTTTTTTTTTCTCAGTATTGTTCATGACATGTAGTGACACAACAGCAGTATGAGGGAACACCAAATACTTTTGTCAATTTATTCTTTATTTTACATTTGGAGATGTTTGGTCTTCATGTGCAAGGGTGCCAAAACTTTCAGCCAGGACAGTGCCTCCACCTTCGCCTGGCACCCCGGTGGTCACTTGATGGATCAGGTGACCACCACCCTTTTTTTTCTCCCGCCATGGACTGTCCACCTTGACGTGGTGCGGGAGCTGAGTATTGCTTACCTCACAGAGCATGTCCTGTCGGACAGCTCAGTGGGTAAGGAATATGACTAAGGGACAGTCCGTAGATTAAACAAACCTTTCACAGAACTCACCAGAAGTCCAAGGAAAAGCCACTGTGAAGACTGCTAGCTTGTGGGAGAGGATGTTCACACTGAGCAGTGATCCCATGTGAGTCTCATACGTCTTTCATTTGCACACACACACTGGCCTAGATTTTCGTCACCACTAAACCCCTTATCCCTTAACTTCTTTGCCTTTTTAAAAACATTTTTTTCGATAGTTTAAATGGCCAGTCTACAAGCCCACAACGTGTCAAAAGATTGGCAAGTTGAACTATTCCAAAAAGATCATCAAATCAGTAAAAAAGAGATGAGGGGTTTGGGATAAGGGGTTTAGCGTGTGGCCAAAATGGAGCCCACTGTATTTGAAGTAGTTTCATCTTTTTTTTTCTGTATCTTGTGTTTCACAACTGCAGCACCTAATCTTTTAAAACCATCAACAAATATGTATGTTTTAGATTTTTGCGTTTGACATCAGCAAATCTACAAGCTCTTATCTGCTATTTGATATGTTACGTAACCGTTTCAAAACTGTAATCTGCGGCCAAATGCATATCAATTTGAGGACTACTAATTTTAGAAGAAAAGTGTAAAATCAGCCCCCGGGTCACAATTGAGAAGGAAGGAGAAGGCATTATGCACTATGCAACGACGCATAAAGATGCCCAGGCATGTGGACACGTGTGGGCTAATGAAGAGATCATAGAAACCTTAATGCTGCGTTTCCAATTGCAGCAGATGACAGTGCAGTCAGTGTGAAATCAAACCACAGCAGATTAAATATGGAATAATCATAACTTCTCCGCCCATTCACATCAAGTCTACTGAAGTTATTAGGTGAGAATGTGACCTTAGTTGTGTGACATTAATTTTTAACTCATGCAGCCCTTCAGTTTACATAAATTCTCTTCTGTAGGTGGTTGACGTCTGAAGGGAAGCTGTGATTCATTTTGATTCTATGGGGGGAAACGATGACCAGGCCTGAACAGGCCTTGGGGTAAGTATGAGTGATAGAAATGAAATGCAACCCACTGTCTGCCAAGC
The DNA here is from genome assembly GCA_039105355.1 of Benthosema pterotum. Lineage (NCBI taxonomy): Eukaryota > Metazoa > Chordata > Actinopteri > Myctophiformes > Myctophidae > Benthosema > Benthosema pterotum. The sequence continues at coordinate 9,699,842 of CM076968.1, read as the reverse complement.
AACCTGACAAAACCGTACCAAACGAACATGGATAGCTTCACTTTTGGTTGTTAAAGGGTAAGACCACTTTTGTTTCTTTTTTGTGTAGTTACCTTGCCATGTTGTAATCCCAAACGTCGACAAGAAATTTAAAGATATCTTCCAGTAAATAGATCCACTGATAAACCAACACAAAGTTTATTCAGACACTATAGAGCAGTGGTGTCAAAGTCATTTGGGGTGGGGGCCGCATTGGACTTAATGTCACTTCATGGGGGCCGGAGCGCCGCGGTGCAACCAGTCGCAGACCGGAAGCATGCACGGCACATAAATGTTTATGTACACAGCCGTTACTTCTATATAGTATATCACACAAGTCATATTTATTATTAAGAATAGCTATTAATATATTATATATTAGTGACTTTTCATTATTGGTTTTATACTTGTAGCCTAGATTAAGACATTTGCTATGAAAGATGCTATTTTTATTTACAGAGCATCAATAAACCATATGAAAATAGCATTTAAATTTCAAATACTAAATTTAAGTATGTATAGTTAACTAAGTATAGTTCTCGGTTATACACCCTTGTACTACTGAAGTATAGTTCTCTCGGTTACACACCCTTGTACTGCTGAAGTATAGTTCTCGGTTACACACCCTTGTACTGCTGAAGTATAGTTCTCGGTTACACACCCTTGTACTGCTGAAGTATAGTTCTCTCGGTTACACACCCTTGTACTGCTGAAATATAGTTCTCACTTTGCAGTGCCAGCAGCCTAGCCTGGTAAAACGACTCCCCCTGCTGGACAACATGCATTACTGCCGTTCAGAAGAGAGCTCAAAAGCATTTCTTTAAACGATCATAACTTTTGATAGGAACGTGCTAGAGACTTACTTTTTTTTTTAATAGACTCAGACATTTTTGCTCTACAAGCCTGGGGCCGGATTAAATCATCTCGCGGGCCGGATCTGGCCCGCGGGCCTTGACTTTGACACATGTGCTATAGAGCATCTGCATAACTCATGTAGAGTTTTTTTCTTTCCTAAAAATGTGAACTACTTGTAGATTACTTGTAGATTGTAGATTGAATTATTTCTTGTCCACATTTGGAATTACATCATTTTTGTGTGTAAGGTACACACAAAAAACTCAACAAAAGTTGTACATATTGTTATCCAATATCATGTTATATGTACTGCCTTTTAGAAGTGTAGTATGAAAGTTACTGTACTGACTACATACTGATATGTTTCCCACTATATCTGGCATCTCCTTTTGCCTAATACATTATTATTGTGCCATTCATTAAACGTCCATCATCACCCCCTCCCCCAAGCCATTCACATTTACAAAAGTGCAGCATGTGTATTTGACAACTTGTGAGAAGAGCAAACTTCTGTGGATCACATGTCTAACGATTTCCTTTTCTTTTCTTTACTGTTACACATGTCCTGGAGGTGTTCCTGAAGTGGTAGCAGTTGACTGTTGTGATCTCCTGCACTGAAGAGCCTGTCTGCTCCTCTGCTGAGCATCCATCCATCTTCAATTGTAGTCCAAAAGAGTGCTCCAGACCCCTTCAGGGACAACCGAGCGTCTAAACAAATGCCCTAACCACGTAAGCAGACAGCAGACTCTTCAAATCTCTCTCACGTGCCTGAGCTTACCCTATCTCTAAGTGAGATACCACCTACTGTACCAAAGAAAACTCATTTCGGCTGCTTGTATTCATTCCTTCGGTCATGACCCACACTTCAATAGGTGATAATTGCTTGGTAGACAGAGCTTTGCCTTCTGGCTCAAGTCTGTTTTTGTACAGAGACTGCAATACTGCACCTTCTGTAATGATTACTTGCCAATTAATTGGGCCTCATAATTTACTGCACTGTTGCCTGTAAGACTTTATGATGCACTGATTGGCTGTATATATATGGACACCTTTATGTGTTTATCCTTGTGATCTGTAATCAAACAGTGTTTCTTGATGCATCTTGTCTGTATTTTTACTCCATCTCTTATGTATAGTTCTTATATGAGTGGTTTGCAACTTTTTCATGTCAAGGACCCATGTGGTTCCATTTGTACACTCTTGGAGTTACAGACACATTCTGCTCCAAACTATCATTTAATTGGGGACCCCCTGGAACTCCTTCAAGCACCCCAGGGGATCCCTGTACCCCACTTTGGGAACCACCCCTTTTGCAACCAGATCTATATGTACTGTATAGAAGAATCATTTGTTTATTCGCAGTCATTCATTAAATGTATGTATTGTTGATTGATTAATGTAAGTGTTTTCATTTGCGGTTGTGGGTTGACCAGGGGTTTCAGCAATCCTTACACCTCTCTAAGGATGACTTAAATGTCTGAAGTATCAATAACAATCCCAGCCTTAGACTTGTGTGTGATTAAATGACAACATACAAATATTCTTTCTGATTACTATGCATTACTATACCAAAGGTGTCTGTTTTCATTATTATAATTATTTTTATTACCATACTTCTTTTCCAAGTAGCTTTGCTCAGATAATTGAATTGTAAAAAGTACAATATTTTCCTCTGAGGTGTGAAGCAGAAATATACAATAATCCACAGTCGCTCCTGGCAGGTGTTTGTAAACACATTAATCAGTCATTACTAGTTCAGTAATGTGGAGACCCGGCATAAAATCTACAAAAGTTTAATCAGCAGAAAACTACCTTACAGGAAACATGATTTATTTTTAAATACATTGCACATAAAACACAAAAGATGTCATGATGCCATATGTCAGGAGATGTTTTAGAAGAACAGTGGTTCTCAGAGTAACCAGGTTCCTGAGGATGTAAGTCTTGAGATAGTATAAATTGAAGGTAATACAATTGAGAACCTGGAATGTCAAATATTAAGGGCAATACCAGTATCAGCCAGTAGATGGCACAAACAGCACACTACTGAAAAACCTTTTTAGAAAATCTGAATAGTTTCAGATGTTCTAATGGTCCTGACAGCCTCACATCCTTTAATATCATCTTTATAGAGGTTGACTGTGGTATTGATTTGCAGTTCTGACTGTAAGAGCAACACCTAACCTAAACATAAATCATTTATAAATGAATGTGCAAATAAGGGGCACATGTGTGTGTATATATGACAATAAATATGATACTGAATGACCATATTAAAAAGTTACTAGATCAACCATTATTATTATATTATTATATAACTAATTCAACATCAGTGCTTCATGGAATCAATGCAATCAGTCACACTAAAGCCATTCCTAAATGAACACGAGCACTGTATAACATACAGTAATTTTATTGCATATAACTCTATGATGTAGTGGTTCCCAAAATGGGGTGCGGGGACCCCCAGGGGCCCTTGAGGGAATTCCACGGGGTCCCCAGTTAAATGATAGTTTGGAAGCAATGGACCCTTACAAGTAGGTTGAGAATCCACTAGAGCAGTAAAAATTCTTCCGTAGCATATCTTTCAGATAGGTGTCAGGAGGCTGATGGGTGTCAATTTGGGTTCTTGGCATGAAAGGTTTTGTGAACCACTGCATATAGAAAGACAGTTACTACACTTCTGTTTGCTTCATGGGACAGTCCAGTAGTGGCTCTTTGTACAGATACTTCTATTAACAGAACGCAGTATGCCAAGATACAAGTAAAGTTAAAATGTGGGAGCATTGGTGTGTGATTTATTTATTTTCATTTGTTCATTTGTAGAGTCTGTTCTAGTCTTCCCACCCTTCCCACTGTAGTTTGTTAGATGTTTATAAGCCCTTGGTATCAAAAGCAAAATGGTCGCAAACAATATACCGGTATAGTATGCTGTAGGTAGGCTACCATTATGAAAATTCATATGTTGATCTGACAGTGACGCCTCATGTCAAAGCCTCCATGGCTTTGTCACTGTCAGATCAACATATGAATTATGTACTGGCCAATGGCCATATGGAGTGTGTCTTGAGTGTACAGGGTTCCATTAAGACAGATTAACACACAACAGGCAGGGTTGGATAGGTTACTCTTTTTCAAAGGAATCGCCTACAGTTACAAGTTACTTTCTAAAATTTGTAATCAGTAACGTAATCCGGGATACCCAATTTCAAAAGTAACTGATTACTTTCTATTTATCAGTAATTACAGTAGATAGCCTACTGTATACTGTAGTTTTACTACTGTGCCTTAACAGGTCCCAATAATATATATATATTTTACATTTTTTCACATACTTTATACTTTATTATGTAAGCACAAAAAAAACAAAAAAAGAAAAAAAAAACACTTGATTGGCAGAAATAAAATAAATACTTTGTAGTTATGCAGGCACTAGGCATTGGTGTATTTTTCCCTCTTGTTTGTCTCACAGACACATTATCCTCAAATAATAATAATCTAACTAGTGTAGGCCTACTAGTAATAATTATTGCTATAGTTTGTGTCAAACACAGCATGCTCTTATTTGGGAGTCAATGGGTAAGCAGAGTCAACATTCAAACAAGTTAAAACAGTCAGCATTGTACCTTCTAAACAAAAGACAAAAAAAGACCCCATGCCATTCTCAGAAACATTAGAGTATAAACAGAGTTGCGACATCTCCATTCACTTTCATGGGAAGGTCTAATGGCGGCTGCTCTACATAGACTTCTATTGAGCATCGGGACAGTTTGTCCCTATTCAGGCTGTATGAACCGCGTCCAAGCGTCCAGTTTCTGACCCCTCAATGTCGCAACTCCGACATTAGCTGGCTATTGTGTTTTTTACGCCGTGTCGGCTCCGTGTGAGGCCTATTTAGAGAGATGTTATTTTTTTATCTAAAGTTATGCTTTATCGCACGTGTTTGATTGGACCTGCTTCCATGGAATACTGTAACTCTTGGTGTTGGGGAATTGAGGATTTACTGGACCACACGGCTGAGAAAGGATTAATTTGCAACGAGTGCAAAAATACGGAGCGCAGGTGAACGTCAAAGTGCTGAGTTTACTCTCAATGTTGATTATGATGAACAGGCTAGCAGCTATCATAGACGTCCTGTAAGGAATACAGTAATGTAGGCCTACAGTTGTTAATGTACAGGACAATGTTTGATAGTTGAGTCATTCCACGAAAACGGTACGATGACCTAAAGGTTTTACTCTTTTTTTTCCATTTATAGTTTTTATTGATTTTTTCTCTTTTTTATACATGTTGGCAACTTACAGTATAGAGTGCTTTCTGTCTTAACAATAGATCAGTTCATGATGTATAAATGTAAGGGGGTAGGCACCAAATACAAATCTACATTAGAGTATTAACTAAAAACATTAAAATAGACAAACAAAAACAAAAAGGATCCTCATTCGTCATCGTACCATCATCATTAACCAAAAGCAACAAAGCAAAAATTAAAACAAAACAAAACAGAACAAAAAACATTAAACGACAAAACAGAAAAAAAAAAAAAAAAAAAAAAAAAAAAAAAAAAAAGAAAGGAAGGGAGGGGAGGGGGTCTTGGGTTATGTAAATATATATAAATTAGGTATATTTATTTGTTTTTGCTTTTGTTTACTTGCTTTTGCACCGTGAAAATTCGAATTATATTTATTAGTGTAATGGGACAGTCTCGTTCTCTTCTATGGAGTCCAGGCTTCCTATATAATTCCATAGGGGTGACCACAATTTCCAAAATTTCTCTGTGTTTTGATGGAGGTCGTATGTGAGTTTTTCCAACGGCAGGAAAGTAGATGTTTGGTTTAACCACATTTTAACTGTCGGTACCTGGGGTGTTGACCACAGCAGCAAAATGCATTTTTTGGCCAGGTATATCAACATATCTAGTAGTCTGGTGGTGTCAGGGTCTAATACCAAGTTGCTATTAGAATATAGTAAATACAAATTAGGAGTAAGATTAAAAACCTTATCCAGAATTTTTTCAATGTGGGAGTGGATCTTCTTCCAGTATTGTTGGATTAACTCACATTTCCAAAAGACATGCATAATAGTGCCTACCTCCTTGTGGCATTTGGGGCAGAGTTCAGAGGAGTTGGGAAACATGTTATGAAGACGGAGGGGTGTGTAGTAAATTCTGTGAAAGAATTTGAAATTTAGTTCATGGATATTTATAGAGGTACATTTAGGGAATATCTTATTGCAGATGGAGATCCACTCCTCTGCAGTGAATTCCACCCCGATGTCCTCCTCCCACACTCGTTTTAATGAGTCATAGGAGGAGGTACCAGTGCTGGACAATAGATCATATATAACTGAAATGTGGCCTTTCTTTGTGTTAGGATTAATGAGTAATTTTTCTATTTCCGTAGTTTCAAAACGTAGTTTCCCAGCTGTCCTCTGGCTTTCTAGGAAGTGTCGAATTTGGAGGTACTTGAAAAAATCCCTGTTCATGAGATTGAATTCATCTTTTAGTTGCTGGAACGATTTCATCATATTTTGGTCATATAAATTTGTGGCCTCGGTGATGCCCTTTGTGTTCCAGTCTGAGAGTCCAATATTTTGTAATTGGGTAGGGAAATCTGGGTTAAGTCTAAGGGGTGAGTGTATTGAAATGAATTTAGGGATTTTCAAGTACTTCCTCACATCTTTCCAAACCAGAAGTGTATTGTATGGGGCATAGCAGTCAGCGAGATCTTGGATAGTGTCCTCATTATAGATAAACAATAAGGAGTCTAGTGGTCTTGGGTGGCACAGCATTGCCTCTGTCTTTAGGTTTTACTCTTAATTCTGAATATCCCACAATATTAAGGACATCTGTATCTATAAGAAAAGCATAATTTCCCATCTCAGGCATTCAATATAATTTTTAATATATCTAAACAGGATAATTGATAACGGGGTTGAGCCAATAACGGAGTTGTGATTTTTGTACTAAAGATAGCCACTACTCTAACTGAGAAGACATGCCTGAGGTTATGGAATCAGATATATTGTTGGAATAACAAACATCATTATTTCATGTAACAGAGTTGAGCTGTTATGATTTACGACCACATGTGAGAGTACAGAATGCCTCTAAAACAGTGTAAAATGGGGTTTTAAATTGCCACTTTCTGTAGCATGTTGGTCAGAAGATAAATTGCCACTTTCTGTAGCATGTTGGTCAGAAGAGTTGTAGAATACTACTTCCTATTGTTGATGTCACTAAAAGGCCATGTTAATTGTTGTTATGGAGGCAGAATGACTTGTGTAAAGGAAGGAGTTGAGTGCAACTGAGGGACACAGCTATATAATGCCATTTAAATGATTAATCATGTATTTATTAAAAAACTAAACATTTCCAGCATATATATGTGTGTTCATGGCATAATATGGCATATTTATATTTTTGTTGATGTTTAATAGTCATATGTCATGTCCGATTTCATTGAAGGCCACTGGGGACATGAACAAATGGACAAAATAGTGGGTGTCTAGTCTACTGAAAGGAAGCAAGATAATTTCTGATATGAAGATAAAATCCATGTAATGTTTACACAATATTAAAGGGAACATTTCAATTGATTAAAAACATCTTTTACAAATATTTTTAGTGACTCAATCAATAAAATACAGCTGAAACGGTCAGAGGGACTGCAATTCGGAATTGGAATGAGTTACTGTACATCTGGTTAACCAACTTTCCATCATTTAGCCTGAGGACCACCTGGAACCCTCTCAGAGACCACTAGTGGTCCCTGGACCACTGGTTGAAAACCTGTGGGCTAGGCTGTTTGCATGCATGCTGCCGTGCAGGATGACTGTGTGCTACTATCCCAACTGTGACTGACAAGTGTTGGAACTATAGCGGTCCTCTGGAGTGAGTGTGGAACTATAGCGGTCCTCTGGAGTGAGTGTGGAACTATTGCGGTCCTCTGGAGTGAGTGTGGAACTATAGCGGTCCCCTGGAGTGAGTGTGGAACTATAGTGGTGCTATGGAATGAGTGTGGAACTATAGCAGTCCAATGGAGTGAGTGTGGAACTATAGCGGTGCTATGGAGTGAGTGTGGAACTATATTGGTGCTATGGAGTGAGTGTGGAACTATAGCAGTCCAATGGAGTGAGTGTGGAACTATAGCAGTGCTATGGAGTGAGTGTGGAACTATATTGGTGCTATGGAGTGAGTGCGGAACTATAGCGGTCCCCTGGAGTGAGTGTGGAACTATAGCGGTCCCCTGGAGTGAGTGTGGAACTATAGCGGTCCTCTGGAGTGAGTGTGGAACTATAGCAGTCCCCTGGAGTGAGTGTTGAACTATAGCGGTCCCCTGGAGTGAGTGTTGAACTATAGCGGTCCTCTGGAGTGAGTGTGGAACTATAGCGGTCCTCTGGAGTGAGTGTGGAACTATAGTGGTCCTCTGGAGTGAGTGTGGAACTATAGCAGTCCTCTGGAGTGAGTGTGGAACTATAGCGGTCCCCTGGAGTGAGTGTTGAACTATAGCGGTCCCCTGGAGTGAGTGTTGAACTATAGCGGTCCTCTGGAGTGAGTGTGGAACTATAGCGGTCCTCTGGAGTGAGTGTGGAACTATAGTGGTCCTCTGGAGTGAGTGTGGAACTATAGCAGTCCCTCTGGAGTGAGTGTGGAACTATAGCGGTCCTCTGGAGTGAGTGTGGAACTATAGCGGTCCTCTGGAGTGAGTGTGGAACTATAGCGGTCCTCTAGAGTGAGTGTGGAACTATAGCGGTCCTCTGGAGTGAGTGTGGAACTATAGCGGTCCTCTGGAGTGAGTGTGGAACTATAGCGGTCCTCTGGAGTTTGCACTCTACCGAGAGCTGATCTTGTTTATTAATGTCAGTGGGGAGAATAGCATCATGGTACAATATTTAATCTAATATAAAGATCAGTGCTAATCGACACTGATAAGAACCTGTGTGTGCGTGGAGGAGGTCGATCAGGGAAAACAACATAGAACACAACCGCTTTAGAAGCAGTGTAAAGTCATCACAGCACTGACGTATCAAAGTGCATCGCAGCAAACTTTCAGATGCTGTTTTCCTCCCTGTGTAGAAGAAGATAAGCTGTAGGGTGGATGTTTATTATTGTGATCTTCCACTCTTGAAATTCTGTGCTTTTGTGTCAACTTTCATGTAAACAATTTGTGATTCTCAGTACATTTATCCCCTAAACCCACTGTGAAAAACAAACACGCTTCTCCACACACCGAACATGACCCCCATATCAGGAAAAAAAAAAAAATAGAATGAAAAGCTATGGCTCTCGAACTATTATTCACCTCAATCTCTAAGAATAATGATCTTTTAAAAGTTGACTAAAGCCTTGGCTGCATTTAATGTATGAAGACACCAATGTTTGTTGAGTGCTCAGCTCTTTTCCACAAACATTTATTTAATTTACTTGTTGTAACTGTTATCTCCCATGGCAATAGCCAGAAAGCACTGTCAGAACCGGGACAGTTTGTGACACCTTGATTGTGTCAATGCAATTCAATAGTCAGATCCGGCCCAGAATATCAACCAACACAAATGAGTGGAATCCACCTTTAAGTTATCACATCTTTATTTAGTCAGTTACTGTAGTTATGGCAGATGTTTTCCCACTCCAGAGATGATGGTTGCACATATTTTAGCATTTCAACCTCCCCTCAGGGATAAATAAAGTTTATCTCATATCATCTCATGACATTGATGGAACATTCAGTTAGGGTAGTTAAGCAGAGCTGTATGTATGATGTGTGTGTGGGGGTGTAAAGGCCAGTGTGTACCGGAGCAGAGGATGTGGTTACAGAGCAGGATGTACTTCATCTTCATTAATGATGAGAAATTGCAGGCATGAACCTTTGAATCTGATTGTAAGCCTGAGCCTTGCTAAGAACTCCTGCTTCTCTCTAAGATCTACAAACAGACACTGAGTAGAACACAATGTTGTGTTTTCTATACATCAGCTTGTTGATGAATTATGAGCCTGTGCATGTAGGCTACAGAGTTATTCTAATGGTATACTAGGCTTTGGAATCAAACCTGCATCTTATGTACAGACTGTAGGGAGTATTAAAGTTGTCGGTGAGTGAACAGATCGTCTTGGGTTTCACACTACAGGAGTTATTGTTGTGCAGCTGCTGCACACAGGAATACAGGCTCACATCACAGGAAGAATTGTTTGATAGCATAGCCTGCGAGACGCGCAGAGACAGGACGCTGCATCTTGAATATCATAAAATAATTATCTGTCTCTACTCTTATCTGTATTTGTGTGCACGGGCGTCATATTATATCTGATTATCCATCGATACAGACAGACTAATACAGGCTAATAAGTCAGACTCATAGTGAAATTGTGCTGTTTTTTTTATTATATTTTTTTTGCCAATGCAGGTTTGTGTCTGGCTTATTAGCTAGTATGGCATTGGGTCCCATTTTTGCAGTCTTTGGTATGACCCGGCTGTGGTTCCAACTTCCGACCAGCCACCCTCCCAGTGTCAGAGGGGACTAGAGTACCCATGGTTCAGAAGATTCATTGTTCCAACATGCTGCTGGTTATGTTTAGGGTTAGGTTTCTTCTGTTACTCGTGGTTATGTTTAGGGTTAGGTTTCTGCTGCTGTGTCCGTGGTTATGTTTAGGGTTCTGTTTCTGGTTTTGGGACCTTCGGACTACAGTAATGACATGGCACCATTTCAGAGCGGACGCTCTAACCACAAGGCCTCACACATGTTTATGCTTCATGTACTGCAGGGGTTGACACTAAGGTCTCAGCAGCACTTGCCCATCGGGCAAGTACAAGTCAGGTTCTACTTGCCCTCAGGTAATGGTCACTTGCCCCCCAAAATATATCGTAAAATTTTGCATTTAAGTTTACTTTCTACTTGGGTGCTTTAAACATTTCCTTTTGCAGTTGAAGACTGTTTTGTTTAAGTCACAATCAGCTACAATGAATATTCAAATTGTAAATCAGAAGTTGAAACATTGGTTCCCGTAGTGGTCGGACTCAGGGGTCTGTGACCCCAGCAAAATGGACCTGGGAGAGAGATAGGAGAGATAGCTAGAAAACATTAAAAGACGCAGAGGCAGAGCACAATGACCACCACCTTCAAGACGAATATATATGTCTTGTTGTGTTCTAGCACACTAAGTTGCACACTTGCCCAATCGGGCAACCAGGTAGCAGTCTTCACTTGCCCAACCATTTGTTTCACTTGCCCCGGGCAAGCGGGCAAGTGTTTGTGTCAAGCCCTGTACTGTAAGTCTCTGAATTGAGAGCGTCTACTAAATGCCTAAATTGTAAATTGTAAGGCCATTCTAGTCATGAATTGACCTGCACCTCTGATTCGAGCTTAGAAGAAACCTTTATGACCAAAGTCAGTAAAGACCAGATCAGGGCTTTATGATTTTGCCTAAAAATAAAACCTTTCTTTTTTTTTAAGCTCAATTTCAATTTTTGTTAGGGTAAAACTATAAAAATGACGATTATTTATTTAAAATCTTTTTTTATTTGATTCTCCTTCCTCCAACAGGGAATAGAGTGGGTCTTATTGGACAAAGATGATGGATAAAGTGCAAACCTCACTTTGCTTTCTTTTAATGAACATTCAAATAGAAATGTATTTCATTTCTCTTATTGGAGTCTTGGGCTACCTTTTGATTTAGAGTAAACAACAGAACACATTGTATTTTCTTTTCTTATTCAACAGAACCCTTTTCACGGTAAGGTAGGCGTGAGTGAGTGTAATACAGTTCTACCGTAAATGTGCTAGGAAAGGGGCATTTTTGTTTTATTATATTGTCCAAATTCTGAAACCTCGATTTCAATTCAATTTCGATTAATTGTTAAGCCCTAGACCACATGTCTAACAGATGTTTATAACAGGCTTCCAACAACTTGGGCTGCCAAAAAAGCAGCTGAACGGCTTGCAAAATCTTCTCTTCTACTATCGGTAGCTGCAAAATATGGAGAAGACACTGTTATTTGGTGTGTGGGTATTTGTCCATTTGACTTTTGTACAGCACCTCGTGTCCTTGGACTGTATCTCTAGACATAAATAAATGACATAAATATGAGATCCATGTTATTTTTTGTGAAAGTGAAAGATAAATAATTATGTAATTTGTAATTTTGTAAAATGAGAATTATATACAACATACAAAACAGATATAATATCCATAGTATTTTTTTTTTTTTTTTTTTTTTTGTGAAGTAGCTTGTATGAAAGTAGCCGTTTTCAAGAGTTTGCATATAAGACATTTATCTAAAATTCCCATATGGGGAGGAACTTGAGCTTCTTGTAAACAAGAAAGGCATGAATGTAACCAAGCAATGATGATGAAGAGATACTGACATGTCACTGATAAAACACACAGACGACAGAGAGTGTTGAGCAGAATCCCAACCAGAAGCAGTCGCTGCAGATCGGTGAAGTTCCAGTTGAGAGTCCAGTGTGAGAGAATCCAGACATGGATAAGACAGTGCTAGTGTTCCTCCTGCTCTGGAGCTCAGGTAATCACTCACTGAATGACACTTGTTGGCTGATGTGGATGTGAAATGACACTGCTATGAAAACCATGAGCTGTTATACAGCTATATAGATAACCATGATGACACGCAAGCACTTTAGTACTGCTGGGTGATTTACGTGTGTGTGTGTGTGTGTGTGTGTGTGTGTGTGTGTGCGCGCGCGTGCGCGTGCGCGCGTGCGCGCGTGCGCGTGCGTGTGTGTGTGTCAGTGTATTGTTCGCCCATTTGAATTGTATAATTGGTTTAAATTAATCTAAAATTGATAGATTTTCTAAAAAAAAAAAAAAAAAATGCACCGGATGTCTGCTGGTGCGGTTCTATTCCAGGCGTCGGGAACCTTTTTGGCTGAGAGAGCTATAAACACCACACATTTTTAAATGAAATTCCCAGAGAGCCATAGAATGTTTTAAAAAACGTAAAATACAAGTAAATTTGTGCATTTTATGTAATTTCAACACTTTTAAAGAACAATGAGTCTGATTTATTTTTAATAACATTGTTTTGCAGTTGCTAATCAATGATGAGTATTTCTTTTTTTTAAATCAATACCCATATATACCCATATTCTATACAGTACATACTGTAAGTAAGTAAGTAAGTAAACTTTATTTGTATAGCACTTCTCACAGAGAAAGCTCACAAAGTGCTTTACATGCAATAAAAATGAAAAATAAAAAATAAAACACAAGATAAGTAGTATTGCACAAAATGTGACAACACACAGACACTGCTGATCTTTTTTACAGAGGCATTTAGAGGAGATGAGTACAGCAGAAAGTAAATCTGTCCGTTTTATGTAATTTCAACACTTAAAGTACAATAAGTCTGAGTTGTTTTGAATAACATACTTATGCTGTTGCTATTTTATCATTGCATATTAGACACACTGCAGAACCTGCTCTCTCCACAAAAGTAAATTCCTCTGTCCATTCCTGCTGAAAAGTACGATGCTCCTCACCCTTTTTTTTACATTTTTTTTAGCCATCTTCTCAAAAGGGTTTCTTTTTAGTTAACAGGATTAGGACCTTACCCGTTTAATATGTGAATTCCAAATCATGCAAAGCGTGGGTAATGTGATGTACTAATCATTCCAATAATGTAAGTGCACGGAACAATTGTTTTACTGTATATTGTAATAAGGGAAATGGTAAATCAGTTGTGGCAAAGCAAGGCGTACAGAAAAATGGTGATAAATAATGTTGTTGCATAAAAATGGTTGTTTTGTGGACATCATGAAGTATTGTTCCAAGGGTTCGTCTCTGTTTATCTGAATCTTCCTCAAACATAAGTTGTCAGGACCTGCTATGATTACCTGGTTGTGTTTTATGACTGAATGGTAATCTGGTGCTGCATGCCAGCTGTGTTCTTAACTTCTCTGTGGCATCATGTGCGTATAGTTACAGTACATCTGGTCAACCAACTTTCCATCATTTAGCCTGGGGACCACTTGGAATGCTCTCAGGGACCACTGCTGGTCCCCAGATCACTGGTTGAAAACCACGGTGTTAGTGTACAACCAATTGAAAGACGCAGCAGTGTGTTTTTGTTGCCGACTTTTTGGCAAGCTGGCCTCACAGCTGAGCTCCACCAACGGGTTTAGAGATTGGAAAAACATCCAAGCTCACCTGAAGCTTCACGAGAAGTCCCATGAGCACAAAAAAATATGGATGCCTGGCACACACTGCATGCACGCCTTCAAACTGGCACAGTTATAGATCAGGGTGCACAGGATCGTATCAATGCTGAAGTCATCAGATGCAAAGAAGTTATGAAAAGATTGCTTGCTATCGTGTGCCATCTAGCTGAGCATAATATGGCATTTAGGGGACACAGGGAGAAGTTGTATCAACATGGGAATGGCAATTTCCTGGGTCAAGTACAATTAATGGCCAAATTTGACCCTATTATGAAGGAGCATCTGTTGAAAATTAAAGAAAAACAAATTTCCGATACCTACCTGAGCAAACGCATACAAAATGAATTAATATGCCTTGTCGGCCAGTGCACCACTGATGCAATAGTAGAGCGTGTGAAGAAAGCCAAATACTATGCAGTCATCATGGATTGCACTCCAGATGTAAGCCACAATGAGCAGCTGTCAGTACTGCTGCGAATTGTCAACTGTGAGCTCTCAAAAGGGGTTTCCATGAGCACTTCATGGGATTTCTTGTGGCAGATGACACCACTGGCCAAGGTCTTCTGCAGCTGTTTCTTGGACACCTGGAAAGATTGGGGTTGGACCTTTCCGACTGCCGAGGCCAATCTTATGATAATGGCAGTAATATGCAAGGCAAAAACACAGGGTGTCCAAGCGAGTCTGCTGGAACTCAACCCCAAAGCACTGAGTGTGCCATGTGGCAGCCATACCCTGAATCTGGTGGTGGGGGATGCAGCAAAGTCCTCAACCATTTCTTTGGGGTATTTTGGCACTTTACAAAGGCTATATACTTTGTTTAGTAGCTCTGTTCAGCGTTGGAAAATTCTTCAGGAGCATGTGAAGGATTTGACAGTCAAGGCCTTGTCCACTACTAGATGGGAGTGCCGTGTGGATGCTGTCAAGGCTGTACGCTACCAACTTCCAGAGATTGTTGATGCATTGGCAGCTGTGAAACAGCATGCAATATTGAAGAAGGATCAAGAATGCGTCTCCTCTGCTGACAGCCTGAGGGAGAACATCATGAAGTGGTCATTCATGGTGAGCAAAATTCTTCAGAGCCCCTGTGTGTCAATTGAGACACTAAGGAGAGAGGTCATGGCAGTGTCAGACTATCTAGAAGACTTTAGGGAAAATGGCTTCAAATCTGTACAAACAGGTGCCAGGGAAATGGCAGAGAAGATGGAGGTGGAGATGGGCTGGCCTGTGGTGCGACAAAAGAAAAGAAATAGGCAGTTTGATTATGAAGGGAGAGAGGAAAATTTGTCTACTCCAGAGGAGCTCTTCAAAAGAGAGTTTTTTTCTCCATCTGGTTGACACAGCCAGTGCCGCTTTAAGAGAACGATTCTCTAGCATGCAGGCCTTCTATGACCTTTATGGGTTTCTTTACTCATCTGAGTTGTTGAAAAGCACAATTCAGAGAGGGAAGCTTGATGAGTGCTGCAGAAAAATGGAGGAAGCAATAGCAGATGTGGATGCAGAGGACCTGAAGATGGAGCTCGAAGGAGCTGTCCGGTCCTTCCCCCCACTTGTCTCAACACAACTACAAATGCTAGAGTACATCTATAAGGAGAATGTCTTAGACATGTATCCAAATACAAGCATTGCCCTAAGACACCTCCTTACTCTGCCTGTCACTGTCGCCTCAGGTGAGAGAAGCTTTTCATCACTAAAACGGCTGAAGACATACATGAGGTCTACAATGTCCCAAGAGAGGTTATCCGCCCTTGCAACGATTTCAATCGAGTATGAGGTCCAAGAGTCACTTGATATGGATGCAGTGATTAGTAGGTTTTCTGAGGCCAAAGTTCGTAAGTTCAAATTTGTTTAATTAATAAGACAAGAGATGCATGGGCATTCCAGACAGAGAGAGAGAAAAGACAGAAAGAGAAGCAGAAAAAGGGATTTACAAAGAGGGGCAGAAGGAGAGAATGAGAGAGGACTCCTCTCTCGTTATCTCCTTCTGCCCCTCTTTGTAAATTCTCCTCTTAGAGGAGGACATCACACAGACAGAGAGAAGCAGGAGAAGACGTTCACAAACAGGGGCAGAAGAAGAGAGGAGGGCAGCACACAGACAGGGACAAGAATCAGGTAATGATTTGTAGTGCCTTTTAATATGACGCATGCTGGACAACTAATATTTGATAATTATACTCAAAAACAATTGTACTGTGTCCATTATTACAAAAAAGTGTTAACTGTTTGTGTTTTGTATTTGTTTTCTCTGTTCTAGATATCTACAAAGGAGAGAAGGAGAGAGGAGGACATCACACAGACAGAGAGAAGCAGGAGAAGACGTTCACAAACAGTGGCAGAAGAAGAGAGGAGGGCAGCACACAGACAGGGACAAGAATCAGGTAATGATTTGTAGTGCCTTTTAATATGACGCATGCTGGACAACTAATATTTGATAATTATACTCAAAAACAATTGTACTGTGTCCATTATTACAAAAAAGTGTTAACTGTTTGTGTTTTGTATTTGTTTTCTCTGTTCTAGATATCTCCAAAGGAGAGAAGGAGAGAGGAGGACATCACACAGTCAGAGAGAGGCAGGAGAAGTTCACAAACAGGGGCAGAACAAGAGAGCAGGGCAGAACATACACACAGACAGGGACAAGAATCAGGTAATGATTTGTAGTGCCTTTTAATATGAAGCATGCTGGATAATTAATATTTGATAATTATATTAAGAAACAATTGGACTGTGTGCATACTGTTGTGTTTTGTATTTGTTTTCTCTGTTCTAGATATCTACAAAGGAGAGAAGGAGAGAGGAGGACATCACACAGTCAGAGAGAGGCAGGAGAAGTTCACAAACAGGGGCAGAACAAGAGAGCAGGGCAGAACATACACACAGACAGGGACAAGAATCAGGTAATGATTTGTAGTGCCTTTTAATATGAAGCATGCTGGACAACTAATATTTGATAATTATATTCAGAAACAATTGGACTGTGTCCATTATTACAAAAAGTGTTAACTGTTTGTGTTTTGTATTTGTTTTCTCTGTTCTAGATATCTACAAGGGAGAGAGGAAGACATCACACAGTCAGAGAGAGGCAGGAGAAGTTGTTGTAGATATCTACAGATGGTACCCATCCCTGATGCATGAAAGCCGGTGCCACACACATACACAGGCACACACATATCTACTCCTCACTCAGACCTCTCTGACATAGGCCTTCTCTATCTCTCTAACTATTCTTAAAAAAATAAATAAATGCTTTTTGGAATACAATGTGTGTTACATGATACTTATTTCTCGCCTTTTAAAAGATTCTAGTTAAAACTTTTAGGGCCCCCATAGCTAAATCCGCCTGCTCAGTGTAAACAGGAACTGCTATGATGGAATGTACCAGCAGAGGCGCTAGATAGAAATCCCATAACTTGTGATGTAAATAATGAGATCCAGAGTAGTTGTGAATTAAACAGCATCACAATTCCCTTTTCAAACATTGTATATAATCCATCCACTGTTTGAATGAACAGTATCCATGTTTCTTTGTCATTTCACAAAAATAAAAGTTGACACATACTGTCTGTAATTAAAGCAAGCATCACGAACAGGGAGAATCTACAAAAGAACAATGTACAAAACATTTCCATTAAGTAAATGTAGGCTACTTGCCCACAAAGTAGTTAAATTGACATAATATTTAAACTAAAGACGGAAGCATTATAGTATTCTCTTTTTATATTATTATTTTTTTATTATTTCAGTTCAGGTTCGGTAACTCTAGCGCCTCTGCTGGAACATTCCACCATAGCAGTTCCTGTTTACACTGAGCATGAGCATTCACACATGATACTGTACAATACACAAGATGCGATGTGAATAATACAACTCTCTCCCCTCTCTCTCTCTCTAGACTCTGTGAGGTTGGTGGATGGTCCTACTGTGTGTTCTGGCAGAGTGGAGGTGAAGTCTAATGATTCTTGGGTCTCAGTTTGTGAAAGTGTGAAAGCAAAGGTGGTCTGTAGGGAGCCCGGATGCGGTGCTCCTTCTCTCGTCCAGGGGGCGCTATATGGCAAGGTGAACACTCCAATGTGGGCTAAAGAGTTAGAATGTGAAGGCACTGAGTCTGTTCTCATGGCCTGTGGAACCTCAAACTCCACTAATAATACCTGTTCACCTGACAAGACTGTTGGACTCAACTGCTCAGGTTAAACACAAGCTGCACCCTGGAATATGTTTTCTTGTGCTGATAGTATACTGGTAGTATACTGATAGTATATTCCTGTTTAAATGTTTACTCACTTGTGTCTACAGAGGTTGATGAAGTCAGGTTGGTCGGAGGAAACAGTCACTGTTCTGGTATACTGGAAATAAAACACCAGGGAAAGTGGGGATCAGTGGACGGTGGGTCTCACTGGAACCTGAAGTCCTCATCTGTAGTGTGCAGACAGCTGAACTGTGGCTCTGCCGTGTCAACAGAAAGGAGTTCTGGCTTCACACAACAACCTGTGTGGAGGATTACACCTTACTGTGTTGGGTCTGAGTCCTCGCTGAGTCCTCGCTGAGCCACTGTGTCATAATGGAGAATCATGTCACACAGAAAGGTTTGATTACAGGCAAACCCACTGTGAAAGGTTCAGGTAACACAATGACAACAGTCCTTGCGATTTGATTCAATTTGCATTCATATTGCACTCATACACTGTCTTGTAGATCACTAACATAATTGTGTAATCTCCCTCTCCCTCCAGAGTCTGTGAGGTTGGTGGATGGTCCTACTTTGTGTTCAGGCAGAGTGGAGGTGAAGTCCAATGAGTCGTGGGCCTCACTGTGTGAAGGTGACTTTGACCAGCAGGATGCAGAGATGGTCTGTAGGGAGATCGGCTGCAGAGCTTCTTCATCCCTCAAGGGGGAGCTCTATGCACAAGTCAAGGCTCCAATGTGGGCCAAAGAGTTCCAGTGTGAAGGCACTGAGTCTGCTCTCCAGGACTGTAGAGTCTCAATCTCAACCAGAAACATCTGCTCATCGGACAGGTCTGTTGGACTAACCTGCTCAGGTAAAAAGACACCTTTGGCTTTGGGTAATAATTTTATAATGAAAGTAATTTTGTGTAACTTTTCATGCATGCTAACTCGCCCCCAATTTCCCTTCAAGTCAGTGCAAAATAAAATGCCTGTCATGTACTTGATAGTGGGAGAAGCAGATAAACTTGTGATGATTATTTTGTGTTTACTCTCTTGTTCTCTACAGAGGCAGATGATGTCAGGTTGACAGGAGGAACCAGTACCTGTGCTGGTATACTGGAGATGAAACACCAGGGAGAGTGGAGACCAGTGGATGGTTGGTCTCACTGGAACCTGCAGTCCTCATCTGTAGTGTGTCGACAGCTTGCTTGTGGCTCTGCTGTTTCAACAGAGAGGAGTTCTGGTGTTACACATCAGCCTGCATGGAGGATTGCACCTCACTGTGTCGGGTCAGAGCCTTCTCTGACTGGCTGTGGAAAAAAGATGTCTTCCACTTCCTTGTATGTACTGGAGGTGAACTGTTCAGGTAATAAACTGCTACTTCAACTACAGTAATGTCTGACAAAGCCACAGGAAAATCTGGCCCTGATCAGTTGAACCGTTCAGAGCCATTACTTCTTGTTTGTGAATGTAACACTTGTGGATTATTATTAAGCGACGTGTTGTGTTCTGATTGGACATTATGCAATTTACTATACCATTATACATGTTGCAACCAACTAAGCTAAAGTCGTCTTGTAGTAGTCTAAAAATGCATCTAAAATGGAGTAAAAAATAATTTAAAATGAATGTTTCTGGCGGTCTACAGTATATAGTCGGTTTATACAGTATGTAGACATTAATTATCCAGGCTATATTTTAGACATTTATAAATACACATTGAAACAACATTGCCATCTATAAATATATGTTGAAATACTGTTTCAACGTCTAATCCTAGCCTAGAACAAATCTTATATTTTTAGACTATTTTTACCCAAATTTTAGACCACCCTGTATGACGTAAAAATGCTCAGTGGGACATAATGCCTCTAGTCTCATTTTTGCTTTGATTTCCTATTATGCCTTAACTGTCAGTAACTTGATCTCTCTCGCTCTCTTTCTCTCTCCAGGGTCTGTGAGGTTGGTGAATGGGACGACCTTGTGTTCAGGCAGGGTGGAGGTGAAGTCTGATGAGTTGTGGGTCTCAGTGTATGAAGGTGACTTTGACCAGCAGGATGCAGAGGTGGTCTGTAGACACCTTGGCTGTGGGCGTCCTTCAGTCCTCCAGGGGGCGCTCTATGGGGAGGCCAATGCTTCAGTGTGGGCCAGAAAGTTCCAGTGTAAAGGCAATGAGTCTGCTCTCATGGACTGTGGAACTTCAAACTCAACTAGAAACACAAGTTTACCTTACAAGTCTGTGCAACTCACCTGCTCAGATAAACGACAAGGTAAACTTTTGGCTTATTTCATGAATACATGAATATGAATCTTTATCATTTACTCTCTGGTCTCTTTACAGAGTCTGTTGATGTCAGGTTACAGGGGGGAACCAGTAAGTGTATTGGAATCCTGGAGATGAAACACCAGGGAGAGTGGAGACCAGTGGATGGTCGGTCTGACTGGAACCTGAAGTCATCATCTGTAGTGTGTCGACAGCTGGATTGTGGCTCTGCTGTATCAAGAGAAAGGAGTTCTGCTTCTACACATGGACCTGTGTGGTGGATTTCAGCCTCCTGTGTTGGGACTGAGTATTCCCTGAGGGAGTGTGGAACAAAGCGGTCTGGCAATTCCACTGCCAGACTGGAGATTATCTGTTCTAGTAAAACACTTTTACATTATCTCATCTATCTGTCAGTACACTATACTATAATGAAACAGGTAAATCTACTGTATTCCTAATTTCAGCCAATCGCCTCTGTTTTGTTCCAGATCTGCTGTTTAAGCCAACCATCACCTTTGTACGCTCCCTTTCTGAAGGCCAGCAGCTGGAGGCTTCCAGCTTCAACACCAGCTGCTCCATCCAGCCAGCTGTCAATCACTCTGCATTCATCACCACGCACAACACCACTGGATACAACACAACACTACTGGACACAACACAACACACAACATCTCTATATGCAACACAACACACAACATCTCTAGATGCAACACGACACACAACACCTTTGGATACAACAAAAGGCACAACACCCGCTTACTTAACGGAACACACAACATCATTGGATACAACACAATCCACAACGTCTTTCGAAACAACACAACACATTTCACTGGATACAACAGAAAACACAACATCTCTAGATCCAACACAAAACACATCTCTGGCTACAACACATCATATAACATCTCTGGATCCAACACAACACACATCATCAGTGCATACCTCAGTACACTCCATTTCTGAAAGCCAGCAGCAGGGGCTGCAGGTGATGGAGGGTTTCAGCTTCAGCATCAGATGCTCCATCCGGTCACAGTACCCAGGAGGCTTCTTCCTCCTCACCTTCACTGGATCCAACACAACACACAACTACACCCAGCCAGCTGACAACCATTCTGTATCCAACACAACACATAACTACACCCAGCCAGCTGACAGCCATTCTGTATCCAACACAACACACAACTACACCCAGCCAGCTGACAGCCATTCTGTATCCAACACAACACATAACTACACCCAGCCAGCTGACAGCCATTCTGTATCCAACACAACACATAACTACACCCAGCCAGCTGACAGCCATTCTGTATCCAACACAACACACAACTACACCCAGCCAGCTGACAACCATTCTGTATCCAACACAACACACAACTACACCCAGCCAGCTTACAACCATTCTGTATCCAACACAACACACAACTACACCCAACCAGCTGACAGCCATTCTGTATCCAACACAACACACAACTACACACAGCCAGCTGACAGCCATTCTGTATCCAACACAACACACAACTACACCCAGCCAGCTGACAACCATTCTGTATCCAACACAACACACAACTACACCCAGCCAGCTGACAACCATTCTGTATGAAACACAACACACAACTACACCCAGTCAGCTGACAACCATTCTGTATCCAACACAACACACAACTACACCCAGCCAGCTGACAGCCATTCTGTATCCAACACAACACACAACTACACCCAGCCAGCTGACAGCCATTCTGTATCCAACACAACACACAACTACACCCAGCCAGCTGACAACCATTCTGTATCCAACACAACACACAACTACACCCAGCCAGCTGACAACCATTCTGTATCCAACACAACACACAACTACACCCAGCCAGCTGACAACCATTCTGTATCCAACACAACACACAACTACACCCAGCCAGCTGACAGCCATTCTGTATCCAACACAACACACAACTACACCCAGTCAGCTGACAACCATTCTGTATCCAACACAACACACAACTACACCCAGTCAGCTGACAACCATTCTGTATCCAACACAACACACAACTACACCCAGCCAGCTGACAGCCATTCTGTATCCAACACAACACACAACTACACCAAGCCAGCTGACAACCATTCTGTATCCAATACAACACACAATGTCACTGCGTCCAATGCAACATCACTGGATACAACACAACACCACCAGCCACAACACAACAAACAACATCACTGGATACAACACACAACATCGCTGGTTGCAACAAAACTCAGAACCACACCCAGACAGCTGTCAATCAGACTGCCACATTTCTGTTTCCTGCAGCAAACCACACCCACCAGGGAAGTTACAGCTGTGTTTATCACATCCATGTTTTCTTTCACAACTTCTCCTCTAAGAGCGAGGTCATCTCTATCACTGTCAGAGGTAACTTTTCAAGTCCAAGCTAACTTTAAGCTGTTCTTTTTCATAGTGTTTGATGTTCTAACATACTAACACATTTCTCTCACAGCTTCACATCTGACATCTAACATTCTCAAAAGTACAGTATTGATGCTTCTGCTCTTGATCCTGATACTCTACCGTCTCTGGAAGGTAATTTTACTTCTTGATTATAACACTGGAATGCAAATTCAATCAGCAGGTTTAGTCAGACATTTTTAATTTAAGAGAGACAGTTAATTAACGCTGGGAACTGTTGTGTTTCTCCAGGTCACCAAAAGCCTTTGTGTGGGATCACACGACATTGGTGTTGTTTACTACAATGTAAGACGGGAGAGTGCTGAGATAGTTTATTATAACGAATTTGCTCGTTCCGATGTTGAAGGCGGACCAAGTCAAGAGACAGAATACCACCAGTATGAAGAGCCAGATCAACAAGGAGGTGCTGAAGCTGCAGCCAGTGAAGACACAGAATACCATCAATATGATGATGTGGGTGTAGGAGGAGGTGCTGAAGCTGCAGCCAGTGAAGACACAGAATACCATCAATATGATGATGTGGGTGTAGGAGGAGGTGCTGAAGCTGCAGCCAGTGAAGACACAGAATACCATCAATATGATGATGTGGGTGTAGGAGGAGGTGCTGAAGCTGCAGCCAGTGAAGAGACAGAATCATACCACCAGTATGACGATGTGGGTGTACAAGAAGGCAGTGAGGGTGGAAGGACACTTACTGTGTTGTCTCCTGTGAATTGGATCATTAAAGGGTTTTGAGAGAGCACAACAGTAAAGGTCACAGATACAGGGCATAGAAGGACCCCTATATGCTGAACCCAATGAAGAGGCAGAATTACAGTATGGTGATGTGGGTGGTCATGCAGGCACAGAAAGGTTCCCATATGGAAAATCTTATATGAATTCCATATATGCAAACTCTTGAAATCAGCAGCTTTCATACAAACCATTTAAAATAATAATACTATGAATCTCATATCTGTTTTGAATATCATGTACTAATTACAAAATTGTATGTTTTATATACTTTTCACTTTGCAAAAAATACTATGGATCTTATATTAACTTTATTCTCTTATATGAGGATTGTATGACAGCTTCTACTTTCAAATGTTTGCATAATAACATTTTCCTTATGGTTTAGGAACCACTTGTGTATGATTTGGATCTCTAAAGGACAATTCATGTTCTGTAATGTTTGAATTTTGAAAGCATCACCATATACAGTAGGCCTGCTACCGCCTACGTTACCAGTAGGATGTGGATGTATGGTCTTTGTGCGTCCTCCCAACCAATCAGAATACAAGACATTTTATGAAGTGCAACTTTCTTTCTTTCTTTCTTTCCTTCTTTCTCAGGGTTGCGTTCAACTCACCGGCCGGCGGATGTTGCGTTCTTATTGCAACATACCGACAATGGCTTACGTGGCCTTTATGACTTCATGTCACATCCAATAATTAGCTATCGACCTCCTTATGTTTAATCAAGCCGTTATAACCAACAGTAATTACTTATCACCCTCATTAAAAATGGATTCAATCTTGAGGTCAAAATCCATGTCAGATCCTGTGTTTAGGTGAGACAGGAGTTTGGGTCTCACGTAAATCTCGATTTCTCCAGAAGAGCAGGCAAAAGGAATATGACCACCACACTTGTATAAATTATATTGTATTATTAACATACTTGTTTGTTTGTACATAGACTATTAACGAAGAGCAGCGTGCCATGATTCAAGTAAAGTTAAAATATGGAAGCAGCCCTGCCAAACACAAGTCTTTGATAGACAGCTGTCTGTTATAGAGCGGAGTAGAATCAGCTGTTGGAAAAATAAATAAATAAATAAAAAATGACAGTCAGCAGATCGGTCTGAAATAACTCCAAAAATGTTTCAGGAAATGAAACATCCAGCTCAAGTAGTTAAGAGTTTTTTTTTTTTTTTTTTTTACTTTTTTGGTTCAATATTAACAATGAACATATGGAAAGAGTGTTGTTTGTTTGTCATGTTTATTTTGAATATCCCAAAAATAAATAAAATATGAACAATTCTTTACATGTTCTACTTCCAAGGAAAGCAATTAAAGTAAATTAAAATATAAACAATGACAGGGAAAAGGGCAGAAAAACTGTCCTAGGGTATGATATCTGAAAAGGACTGAAGTAGTAAAACCTCTATACTCCCACCCCTCTGTATTTTGAAAAATTCATTGCTTACTTCTTTGCACCAGAAGGGGGGGGGGGGCACTGAAACATGTCAGATCATCCATTCCATAACATACAGGATTCATTACATGCATCCATATATACAGCACTGTTTTATAATAATACAAAACTAAAAAAGGCTAAACCAGGGCCCACTATTTATTCAGTATTTGAGCCACGGACCACCACCTGATGACATTTTAGCCCCCACAGACCGTAAAAACTAAAGATATGTTTTGCTTTTGTCCACAATTGGATTTGGGAAACAAAACAGTCAAACATACAGATCAAAATGACCATTAATCTTCTAGTTGTGTAGACTTGGGCTCATTCAGATGATGAATATTTTAACTCTTGAGAGTGTAAAAATGAAACCAAATGGACCCGCATGGGTCCATTTGGTTTCATTTTTGCACTCAAGATTTACTTCTGGTTACCCAACTTTTCATCTGTTTAACCAACTTAGCTGGGGACCACCTGGAACCATCTCAGGGACCACTGATGGTCCACCGGATCACCTGTCGGATCAGTCTCACTCAGCTCCTCTTTAAAAGCAGACCCATGGGTAGTGGCAGACTTGTCCACCTCATCCAATCTCTGTACTAATCACTCATTTTCAGTTTTTAGTCCATAGTTTCTTTCTCAGCCTGTAGTCTGGACCTAAGAGCAGCCAGTTCATTGTTTCCATGTCATCCACACACATGTTTGCGTGTACAGTCCACCTTAGCAGTTGTGTCTTGTCACCAGCAGTCATCTCATCCATCGCCCTGACAGTAAACTGTGAGACTTCTGGCTCCTGGCCTTTCTACTGACGCCTGATGTCCATGGTCACTGCTTTCAGCCGCTACACTACAAAACAAATCAGTGATAGAAACAATTAAAGTTAATGAAATTAGAGATGGGTTGAAACACACAATTACATCAGCTTTCACCATAATCCATCATTATCATTACACTCAGTGTTCTTGTGGGTGTAAGAGTTAACCGTTTATCTAATAGATGGCTAAAGCAGTGACCACTGAACTTGTGATCAACGCTGTGTAACATACAGGAAATGATACAACCAATAAATACCCAACAGAGTCTGACTTCTGAGTTTGAGTGTTCTGAGTCTCCAGACTCAGAAGCAGTGGAGCTCTGGACCAGAGGTACATTTATACAGTGTCAGGAAAAAAGGGGTACTAAAAAAAACATAACGGGTTTAAAAAAAAGAAGCGTCTAAATAGATCATAGTGAAAATACATCTTGATGATGTCAAGATGTTTCACCATGTTAGTGGCTTTCTTCAGACCTCCATTTCTTGGGAACACAATTTTGGGGGAACTTTTTTTTCACCATGTCCACCCAAGTTACCTCGAAGGTACATCAATCAATGACATAGTAAAATGTTGAAAATGGGTGGAATTCCCCTTTAAGGACGCCACGTCTCATACTACACGGCCAGGCGTTCAGTGAAAAGTCCAATACACAACCATAGATATAACAATAATAACACACATGGTAACTGACCGGCGGTAAGCAGCAGTACCTTTCCATCCTTCTGTCTGCCCCTGTGATTAAATATTTTAATATTTTACTTTATTATTATAAAATCTAACGAATAGCGTCGCTACTCTAGGATGACAAAAGAGAAGAAAAATAAAATAAAATAAAAAGGTAAAAAATAAATAAATAAATAAATAAATAAAATAATCAAATAAAAATATCCAGCTGCAGGGTCAGTGCGTAACAAGACGGTTGTCTATTGGATATGGACGATTCCCAAGGACCAATCACAGTGGGCTTTGCTGTCGCTCTCGCCGTCATCGTTGACCTATTGAACTTTTGAACTTTGACAATCGAAGCTGATTGGACGGGCTCGCTGCCGCTCAAAATTCTGCCTGACGTCACACGTGTGCGTCACATGCTCTTTCAGGTGCAGTTTCTCTCAGATGCTTTGAAACGTTCAACGGTTCAGACGCATCTCCCCAACTCTTTCACATTGCATTCATTGTGTGTTATCGTCTAATATTATTGTGTATTATTTGGATTATTCCAACGATTTTACTTATTTTTTGGCCAGTCTTTGCTTTCTTCTAACAGCTCTCAGTTGTTTTCGGAGCTCTCTCTCCCCCTCTCTCTCTATCTCTCTCTATCTCTCTCTATCTCTTCTCCAGGATGGGGAGGTTCAGGAGAACCTTCGCCAACATCTGGAGACAGCTCCGTTCTTTGGGGTGCTGTGCAGGGACCACCAGGGACCGCCACCAGGATCACATCGATCGATTCGATCAGGCAAGTGTTGTTTTTTATCACCCGATCACAGCTAAGCTGTTATCATTTGAGTGTAACACTATCGCTAACGGCCGAAGCTGGATCTACATCAACCTGTAGCATCCTGGCCCTGTCCTGGGCATATTGTCGGTTCTCTCTCTTGTGTAAAACCCTTTAAGATGTACCATGTTTACTGTCAACGTTCCCTGTTAGAAAAAACAGCATGATAACATAGCAAGATGTGCAAAACCAGGTGAAGTGTTGCTTCATGACCGGAGAGTTGGACACGATTGTGACCGTCACGTGACGGTCATGTTTCAGCATTCACAGGACTAATCCAGTGGTGGAAGAAGTAATGTAATCTAAAAGTTTACTGTCTGGCTCACTAGATCAGTGGTTTTCAACCTTTTTAATACCAGGGCCCAGTATTTATTCTGCATTTTAGCCGCGGACCACCATGTGTTGTTTAGTTTAGTCTAATTGGACCCAAAACTAAGACTTTTCAAGTTTGTGTCCACAATTTAGGAGGTAACTGGCAAAACGATGGTCAAAATAACAATTCTACAGTTTTTAATTGTGTAGTTTCTTGAAAATGAAGTATTTCAGATCTTAACATTATAATTTAACTCTTGAGAGCGTAAAATGATACCAAATGGACCCGTGAGGGTCCATTTGGTATGATACCAAATGGACCCGTGAGGGTCCATTTGGTATCATTTTACAGATTTATAATGGACCATTTCGTTACCAACTGTCCATCGTTTACCTTGGGACCACCTGGAATCCTCTCAGGGACCACTGGAGGTCCACGGACCACTGGTCTAGCTAACACTTTTGTTTCTTTGCATGTTTTTTCTTTCTCTGAACAGTGGGCAGAGATCCAGAAGGTGTTGGACCTTTGGGCTGATGCTAGGAAGCGTCCAGCCAGCGTGGCGGCAGACGGCTACGACAGCTTCTTCTTGGACAGCTCCTCCAGCGACTCCGACTCCGCCAGCATCCCAAAGCGAGTCACATTCGCCCTTGAGGTTGAGGTACGAGTGTTTCCTTAACTCTGTTTCCTGTCAGTGCTGCTTGACTATTTCACTGTTCCATTCAAGGAGACCCAAAATGATACATTTGTCCCCCATCGGAAAATATGTAGTTCCAGTGACCTTCTTGGAGGTCCCTGGAAGTAACAGTTTGTTTCTGGAGCTGAAATTTTAATTAGTTCCCTGTCTGGAACTACAATGCGTTGTCCCTCAAACTAAAAGTTTGGCAAAAGTTTTTGTCCTTGGGACTAAAATGTCCCTCAAACTAGATTTCTTTCCCTGGAGCTAAAGGGCTCCGTTTTCGTTACATGCTAAACCCCTTATCCCAAATCCCTTATTTCATTTTTACTATTTAAAAAAAAATCGTTTTGTAATATTTCAACATGGCAATATATTAACTCGTTGTGAGCTTGTAGACTGGCCATTTAAACTATTGAAAAATGTTTATTTAAATAGTTTAAAAAGGCAAAGAAGTTAAGGGGTTTTGTGGTGACGAATATGGAGCCCAAAGTGTTTTCCCCCAAGCTAAAAAATTCTCCTCGGAACTAAAGTTTTGTCGCAACAAAGAACTAAAATCTTGTCCCTGTAAAATGTAAATGTGCACGATGTTTCAAAAATAACTAAGACACCTTAATGGCTTGACCTTTGAATGCATTTTGAAACACCTTTTGTTTCTGCTTTTTGTGTTTTTTCAACTGAACAGTGGATCAGCGTGGAGAACCTTGCAGACCTGCATAAGCCCAAGTGGAAGAAGGCAAGGTTGACGGTAAGGACACGGACACACACACACACACACACACACACACACACACACACACACACACACACACACACACACACACACACACACACACACACACACACACACAGCTTTACAATCAATGATCTCTAGGCCCTGTTCACACTGCCAGCCCAAGTCCAAGTGGGCAGTGGTTGCCAAACGGGGGGCCGGGACCCCCAAGAGTGTCCCCGCAATATTTGGGGGGTGATTAGCTTAAAGATGAAGTGCCATGATTTTATTATTATGAGGAGGAAGAATTCTTTCCAAAAGAATCTCACTCAGAACGGTAAACAAACCCGCGTGCAACGTGTAATTTTCTCATTCCTCCTCTTTGTTTCAGGAAGCCGAACGCTGGCAGATGGATCTCTACAAGGCCATCGAGATGGAGGTCCACGAGGAGAGCAGAATCTACACAAGGTACTGTACGTCATCATGTTCTAGCATTTATCAGTAGACTTTCTGTTACAAGCTGTGTATGTCTGGTAACAGTTTGTTACAAATACTACTACAGTTTAACACAAATACTGCCTCCGTCACTCATCTGATGGTGCATACCACCTTTATAATCCAAATAGGCACCGCTTTTGACAGGCTGTAGTACCATCGTATAAGCTTTATTATTGATATTAAACGTCTTCCTGACTAAAGTCTGTCTGTGACTGCATCTTGCATGTGCTCAGCTGTCCACATCCATTATAGCGGCAAACTAAAGCACTTAATCACTCGAGATCTAGAGAACTCTCCCTGGTATGGATAAAAGATGTGATGTTTTGGGGTCCGATTATCCAGTGAGGCTGATGGGAACATGGGGTTTTTCTGGAGCAATGTTTGGTCCGTTTGATTTTGGTAACATTGACCTCAGCAAGACAGCTTCCCAAACAGGATGTGTGCAGCGCGGTTCTGGTGTTCTATGTTATAGGAGGCGCAGCAGCCAGTCTTTGTGTTAAATCTCTCTTTCTTTCTTTCTCTCTCTCTCTCTCTCTCTAGATTCCACCGCCTTACTGCGGAACAGCGCATGGTGTACCTCCGTACCGGACCAGCGTCTAGGCACTTGTGTGCCAAGGGTTTGACTTCCGACACGCGGCCTTTGGCGTGTGTCACTCCCCACCTCTCTCACCCTTTCCTATCTAATCACTGTTCTCTATCAACTAGGGCTGCAACAGTTAATTGATTAATCGTAGCCAAATCAATTATGTAATTAGTTGACAAATACTTTAGTAATCCGTTAATTGGAACTAAACACTGTCTTTGTCATGGGTGTTTTCACACTTAACTATAGTTTTTCCAGTGTGAAGTGTAACTAAACTCACCCTTACAATCTGATGATAGTTTCACATGCACAGTGGCAATGGTTATAGTATCAAGAACAATATTAAACATGTTTGGCTTTTATTTGAATAGCATCCTAATTAGCAAATCAAATGTATTTTTTAACAAATATATATAATATATTTTGTTATATTTTTTTATTTTTAAATTATTTTTAAGTTATTTTTAAATAATCATCAGACGAATAGATTCTGAAAGTTCTGTTTGTTGCAGCCCTATTATCAATAAAAACACAAAAAAATACAAAAAAAACCCCAAAAACTTTAAAAACCCAAAAATGTTTTACAGTTAGTTTTAGCTCATGCATTGATTGATGCAGCTCTTGTATGTTTGTATTTACATGAATTCTCTTTTCCAGGTGGTGTTTCCTGAAAGAAGGCCGGAGGGCGTTTGGATTGGGAGGAAACGACCAATCATTGGGGCGTCTGGGTGTGGTAAGAGGTTGCTGTCATGGCCAAAGGTTTTGGCACCCTTGCACATAAAGACCAAACATCTCCAAATGTCTGTAAAATAAGTTGAAGTTGACAAAAGTATTTGGTGTTTCAAATCCTTTTATTAAACTAATAATAACACGGAAATAATATATTACACAGAAATTGCTATGGCAAAAGTTTTGACACCTTGAATTCAATATTTGGTAGCACATCCTTGTGTCTGAAGGTCAGCTTGAATCTGTTTTGCAGTTGTCCAAGGTTCTTCTGCCACCATTTGAACAATCCTTTGCTGCAATATTTGGTCCATACTTAAATTACGGCCTCTTCTGGGGAGAATGGCTTCGGTATCATGAGCTAGAGGTCTTCACAGGGGTTCCGTATCGGTTCCGACGGCGTCTTTATCCGAGAAGACCTGTTCTACTGCGTGTTGTAGGCTATTGTTTTTGTTGTTTTTTTGTTGTTGTTGCAAATGTTATGTTGTTGCAAATATCTGGTGTGTGATTGTCTTTTCTGTGTGGGCCTAACCCTCCCTCTCTGTCTGTCTGGGTCTCTCTCCCTCTCTTGTGCGCGTTAATAATAAAATGGTAACTGGTCAATACGTCAGCTATATTAGTTCATAAACTTGGTTGGTTATCTCGGAATGCCGTTGCATGTCGCAATTCGGGCGGTTCGGCGCCACCATTTGAAAGAAACAGTTCGTAATCGACTCGGTTACTTGAAAATATTATCGGAACAGTTTGGAATCTGTGATATTGCACGGATTTATTTCGGTTTTCGGATGGAATTTTTGAGACCCGTGAAGACCTCTACCATGACCCTTAACTTCTTGCAAACATTTTGTACAGTGGACACAGTCTCTGGTGATGGACTTTTAGCCTTTACATTGTCTATGCTTTGCTACGATCTTCTCTCTGACCTCCTCAGACAATTCTCTGCTTTTTTTTTCTCAGTATTGTTCATGACATGTAGTGACACAACAGCAGTATGAGGGGACACCAAATACTTTTGTCAATTTATTCTTTATTATTTTACATTTGGAGATGTTTGGTCTTCATGTGCAAGGGTGCCAAAACTTTCAGCCAGGACAGTGCCTCCACCTTCGCCTGGCGCCCCGGTGGTCACTTGATGGATCAGGTGACCACCACCCTTTTTTTTCTCCCGCCATGGACTGTCCACCTTGACGTGGTGCGGGAGCTGAGTATTGCTTACCTCACAGAGCATGTCCTGTCGGACAGCTCAGTGGGTAAGGAATATGACTAAGGGACAGTCCCTAGATTAAACAAACCTTTCACAGAACTCACCAGTCCAAGGAAAAGCCACTGTGAAGACTGCTAGGTTGTGGGAGAGGATGTTCACACTGAGCAGTGATCCCATGTGAGTCTCATACGTCTTTCATTTGTACACACACACACACACACTGGCATAGATTGTCGTCACCACTAAACCCCTTATCCCTTAACTTCTTTGCCTTTTTAAAAAGCATTTTTTCAAAATGAAATGGCCAGTCTACAAGTACACAACGTGTCAATAGATTGGTACGTTGAACTATTCCAAAAAGTTCTTCAAAATAGTAAAAAAAAAAAAAAAAGATAAGGGGTTTGGGATAAGGGGTTTAGCGTGTGACGACAATGGAGCCCACTATGTTTTTGAAGTAGTTTCATCTATTTTTTTCTGTATCTTGTGTTTCACAAATGCAGCACCTAATCTTTTAAAACCATCAACACATCTGTGTATTTTAGATTTTTGTGTTTGATATCAGCAGATCTACAAGCTCTTATCTGCTATTTGATGTTACGTAACCGTTTCAAAGAGTCAACCTGGGGGTCCACGGGACACTGTTGGTACGTCACTATGAGTCAACCTGGGGGTCCACGGGACACTGTTGGTACGTCACTATGAGTCAACCTGGGGGTCCACGGGACACTGTTGGTACGTCACTATGAGTCAACCTGGGGGTCCACGGGACACTGTTGGTACGTCACTATGAGTCAACCTGGGGGTCCATGGGATACTGTTGGTACGTCACTATGAGTCAACCTGGGGGTCCATGGGATACTGTTGGTACGTCACTATGAGTCAACCTGGGGGTCCACGGGACACTGTTGGTACGTCACTATGAGTCAACCTGGGGGTCCACGGGACACTGTTGGTACGTCACTATGAGTCAACCTGGGGGTCCATGGGATACTGTTGGTACGTCACTATTAGCCTTAGCCTTCACACCAGAAAGATTCACTGAGATTAAAACCAATCCTGCTGCGTATTTTTAGAAAGTGAACTTCATTCGACATTCAAGTCTTAAAAAACAGTGGTTTGGCTTCGCAACGAAGCAGAGTGCGGATCACTCCTGTGAATGTAATCGCATTAAACATAGGGGGTGAATATACCACTATGGGTTGAACATGTTAATTAGCTTGATATTCGATATTACCGGTATTGAAAACTAGATGACAATGGCGTGCAGTCATAGTCAGACACGTTCCACCAGTCATCTACTGTAGTTCTCAGAATTGCTACATTGAGGGGTCAGAAACTGAGCACTCTGCTGTTCAAGCAGACTAAATAGGGAAAAACTGGAGTTGGAAATACATTGTTTCCCAAAATCCTAGCCCAAATAAGGGCTATTTTAGGCATGTGTGTAACATGAAAATTGTTTGTATAGTTACAATTAAAATTGTCATTGCGCACATTTTAATAGAATACAGCATAATGTCGGTATTTGACGATATTCGGTATTTGAGATTTTTTATTACTTGGTATCGATTTCCAATATCGCGATAAACTGTAATACCGGTATATTGCCCAAGACTAATGCACACACGCACACACAGACCCGATGAAAATACACACTGCAACCACGTTTCTAAGTTCCCATCACATTATGTCTGAATCCTACTGCTAATGTTCATTAACAGCCATCCATCAAACAGCAGCAGATTAAATATGCAATAATCATAACTTCTCCGCCCATTCACATCTAGTCTACCGAAGTATTCGGTGAGAATGTGACCTTAGTTGTGTGACAGTAAGTTTGTGAATTTACATGAATTCTCTTCTGTAGGTAGTTGGTTGACTTCTGAAGGGAGGCTGTGATTCTGTGTTCAATTCAAAATATGTTCCTTGCTGACTTACATTGCACACGAAAACAGCTCTCAAAATCACTCTTTTAATACGTAAACCAACTCAAAGTTGATTCAGTCACTATAGTGCATCTAGCATCTCATAACTCTAGTAGTTTTATTTTTTCATAAAAAGTATTATCTTCCTGTAGATTTGGCTACACCATTAGTTTTTAAATTATTATTTCTTGTCCACATTTGGAATTACATAATAAAGTAACTACACAACAAAAGTGGTCTAACCCTTTTAAGTTATCCAATATAGGTATGTGTTAACTAGGGGTGGGACGGTTCACTTATCCTACGGTTCGGTTCGTACCTCGGTATGGGGGCCACGGTTTCGGTTCGGTTTCGGTATGTTTTGCTTTTTATTTTGTTTATAAGCAAATTGAACGTGAATATAAAAAATAAATCAAGGTATTCAAAACATTAAACAACCTTGTATTGTAAACTCAAATGTTAAGGTATTAGACTAAAAATAATTCCTATTTAGACATATTCAGTTGGCCTATCTCGTTCCTTTTCATTATTCACAGAAGAGAAAATGTATATTGCTATTTGTGCATCATTATTAGGCTATTTTCAAGGGATATATAAAATACCTAGGCTAATAAAATGAATGCACGTTTCAGTTAAGCGTCAGGCAGGTAGCATACAGACATGCAGCATTATAGACAGACAACAAAGTTAAATCAGTTTAGTTTACAAGACAATATCTGCTTTATTAATAAGGATATTATTATCCATACTATAATTAAGGAAGTGTGTTTGTCTGAACTGAAATATTGCGGTTCATTAGCCCGTATTGAACCTTGGACCCCGTATTGAACGGTTCGTTTTTTTTCGGTGAATTGTCCCACCCCTATTGTTAACCAATATCTTGTTATATGTACTGTCTCGTAGAAGTGTAGTATGAAAGTTTCTATACTGACTACATATGATTTCCTTTTCTTTTCTTTACTGTTACACATGTCCTGGAGGTGTTCCTGAAGTGGTACCAGTTGACTGTTGTGATCTCCTGCACTGAAGAGCCTGTCTGCTCCTCTGCTGAGCAGCTTCCACCACATGGACTACTGATTCACTCCTCCATTCCATCCATCCATCTTCAATTGTAGTCCAAAAGAGTGCTCCAGACCCCTTTAAGGAGACAACAGAGTGCCTAACCAAATAATGCCCTAACCACGTAAGCAGACAGCAGACTCTTCTCTGAATCTCTCTCATGTGTGAACTTCTAACCATGTCTCTAAGTGAGATGCCAACCATCTACATAAGAGAACTCATTTCGGCTGCTTAAGTCCATGGGCATTCCTTCGGTCATGAGTCATGACCCACACTTCAATAGGTGATAATCGCTTGGTAGACACAGACCTTTGTCTCTTTTTGTGACAACAGTTTGGTACAGAGACTGCAATACCAGCCCTGCTGTACTGATTGTTTGCCAATTGCTTGGGCTTCATAATTGACTGCACTGTTGCCTGTAAAACTTTATGATGCACTGACTATATATGGAAACCTTATTTGTTTATACTTGAGAGATCTGTAATCACTTTTTTTTCTTGAGGCATCTTGTCTTTCTTTCTTTTTGTTCTCTCTTCTGTATAGTATTGGTATAGTATTGCATCTTTTTTCCTCCTTATCCAAGTGGTTCCAAAGTGTTTTCATGTCAACTACCCATTTGGTTCCATTTGTACACACTAACAGAAAGACTAACAGGGTTCATTTAGTTCCAAACTCTAATTTAACTGGAAACCCTCTAGAACTCCCTCAAGCACCCCAAGCCATGACACCTGTGGCTGCTGCTAATGGAGGAAATACTCCCCCTGCTGTTCTAGAGTGGAATCACACCAACTCACCATTCACTGGACAGCCAGAAGAACAAGTGCAAACCCATATGGAAAAGATATAACTAAATCGGTGTATACATGAAATTTAAAGTTAATAGTATTTTTTGTTAGGTGAAAACATACAATTTTGTAAAAGAATCATGATATTCAAACAGATAGAGTAGCAGTGGCTTTATTCTCGTATGTGAAGATTGTATGAAAGGTGCCACTTTTAAGAGTTTGTATACCGTATGTATGACATCTTCCATATGAGGAGGAGACATGTGAAAGTAAAGACAACACCAATAGAATAGTATGGTTGATGATAGTTAATATCTCTGCTGTCTGGAAGAGACCAACTAACTCCAAAAATGTTTTAGGAAATGAAACATCCAGCTCAAGTAGTTAAGAGGTTTTTTTCTTTCTCCAAAAAGTTTTTTACTTTATTGGTTCAATAATAACAATGAACATATGGAAAGAGTGTTGTTTGTTTGTCATGTTCATTTTGAATATCCCAATAATAAATAAAATATGAACAATTCTTTACATTTTCTACTTCCAAGGAAAGCAATTAAAGTAAATTAAAATATAAAAGATGACAGGGAAAGGGGCAGAAAAACTGTCCTAGGGTATGATGTCTGAAAAGGACTGAGAGGTAGTAAAACTTATACTCCCACCCCTCTGTACTTTGAATAATTCATGGGGGGGCACTGAAACATGTCAGATCATCCATTCCATAACATACAGTATTCATTACATGCATCCATATATACAGCACTGTTTTATAATAATACTGTAACTGCCGATTTCCATTTCCCAACCAGGTCTTAGCAGTTACTTCACAGGTAAGTGGGATGGGAGTGATCCTACGCAGTGCATACAGAGAATACAGCAACAGATGGATGTCCAGTCTTTGATCCAGTTTTAGGGTTATTTATTGAAAATGATGAACAGATTATCCAACACATACCAGTTATTTCATTGCAGAGTGTCACTGAGAGCCTAGGTGCTATCTGTCTGTCTGCTTGGTGGCCTGCTGTGGCTACTGCTGTACTGGTAAGAACGGTATGGCTCTCACTCTCCCAGTCCCTGTGTCTACTGACTGAGTGCACCTGTGTGTGTTACCCTTGTAGATGTTGGTTGAGATGTTCACACCCTGTGCTGCACCTCCCTCTATCCCGCCACCATGTGGTCAAAACTTGTAACAAAAATGAGCTGTTCTCTAGTGGATCTCTAATGGCTCCTACAAATGCAAAACTAAAAAAGGCTAAACATGTGGAGTGGAGTTAGCAACCTGGTTTGGCAGATAGTTCTTGAAAGCAATATTACGCTGTACCGTAAATTACATTTGTTTACATGACTGCACAAGCAGCCCTGCCAAACACAAGTCTTTGATAGACAGCTGTCTGTTATAGAGCGGACTTGAATCAGCTGCAAAACATAAATAAATAAATGACAGTCAGCAGACTAGTCTGAAATAGCTCAATTATGAACACTTGAAGATGAGTCCGCTGTGCTGCTTTGCATCATAAAAAACCATAAACCAAAAAGTCAAATGCTGAAGTTGTGTGTTTATTATGCCTACCCTATTGGAAGAGTAACTTTCTTAGTTATAAAACAAATAACTATATAACGTTCAACAAAAATAAATCAGAATCAGCGTCTTTTAGCACAAGATAACCAAGAATACAGAAATATGCAATCAAACAGACACCCATGTTCTGCATATGTTGTGTTATGTTTATGTAGACCAACCTGTTTATCCATCTCTGCTTGTTCTATTAATGTCTATTTTAATATTTAAGCTGATTGTTGTGGTATTAATTCCTGTCCTGTGTGATACGGGCTGTAATATTTGTATTGCATCTCCATATTATTTTACTTTAGTAGTGAGAACAGTGAGCATGCACTATTGTTTGTGGACATTCTAACGGCAATTCATTACGACTTGGTGGTTGTTGTCGTGTTTAGTATGTCTAACTTCTCTCTGTAAGACGCAAATGGAGCTTTACCTGAGCGTTACGGAACTCAGAGGCCACACTTTATCTGCATCTATATCAGGACTTTAAGAATCATCACAGGCTCATTGACCACTATTGCAAGACCAACAAGGCAGGCGTTTGTACTACTAGAACATTGTACTGAAGTCTGAAGAACACCATGGTTACTTCAACCTACCTAATATTATTGAGTGCATTAAGTATCCGATCACCGATGGGAAAGCAGTGATGCTTGGAGTGATGTCAGAGGAAGGCTTCAGATCAGGTACATTTTATTCAGGTGAAAAGGGAAGACTAGTTGGACTGTAGGAATGGCAAGTTGTAAACCAGGGCTTTTCAACCTTTTTGATACCAGGGCCCACTATTTATTCAGTATTTGAGCCACGGACCACCACCTGATGACATTTTAGCCCCCACAGACCCCAAAAACTAAAGATTTGTTTTGCTTTTGTCCACAATTGGATTTGAGAAACATAACAGTCAAACATACAGATCAAAATTACCATTAATCTTCTAGTTGTGTAGACTTGGGCTCATTCAGATGATGAATATTTTAACTCTTGAGAGTGTATAAATGAAACCAAATGGACCCATGCGGGTTCATTTTTGCACTCAAGTGTTACATCTGGTTACCCAACATTTCATCTGGTTAACCAACTTAGCTGGGGACAACTTGGAACCATCTCAGGGACCACTGGTGGTCCACCGGATCACCTGTCGGATCAGTTTCACTCAGCTCCCCTTTAAAAGCAGACCCATGGGTAGTGGCAGACTTGTCCACCTCATCCAATCTCTGTACTAATCACTCATTTTCAGTTTTTAGTCCATAGTTTCTTTCTCAGCCTGTAGTCTGGACCTAAGAGCAGCCAGTTCATTGTTTCCATGTCATCCACACACATGTCTGTGTGTACAGTCCACCTTAGCAGTTGTGTCTTGTCACCAGCAGTCGTCTCATCCATCGCCCTGACAGTAAACTGTGATGACAGAGACTTCTGGCTCCTGGCCTTTCTACTGACGCCTGATGTTTGTGCTCACTGCTTTCAGCCGCTACACTACAAAACAAATCAGTGATAGAAACAATTAAAGTTAATGAAATTAGAGACGGGTTGAAACACACAATTACATCAGCTTTCTTTCACCATAATCCATCATTATCATTACACTCAGCGTTCTTGTGGGTGTAAGAGTTAACCGTTTATCTAATAGATGGCTAAAGCAGTGACCACTGAACTTGTGATCAACGCTGTGTAACATACAGGAAATGATACAACCAATGAATACCCAACAGAGTCTGACTTCTGAGTTTGAGTGTTCTGAGTCTCCAGACTCAGAAGCAGTGGAGCTCTGGACCAGAGGTACATTTATACAGTGTCAGGAAAAAAGGGTACTAAAAAAAAACATTACGGGTTAAAAAAAAAGAAGCGTCTAATAGATCATAGTGAAAATACATCTTGATGATGTCAAGATGTTTCACCATGTTAGTGGCTTTCCTCAGACCTCCATTTCTTGGGAACACAAAACGGGGGAACTTTTTTTTTCATCATGTCCACCCAAGTTACCTCGAAGGTACATCAATCAATGACATAGTAAACTGTTGAAAATGGGTGGAATTCCCCTTTAAGGACGCCACGTCTCGTACTACACGGCCAGGCGTTCAGTGAAAAGTCCAATACACAACCATAGATATAACAATAATAACACACATGGTAACTGACCGGCGGTAAGCAGCAGTACCTTTCCATCCTTCTGTCTGCCCCTGTGCTGATATTTAATGATTAAATATTTTAATATTTTACTTTATTATTGTAAAATCTAACGAATAGCGTCGCTACTCTAGGATGACAAAAGAGAAGAAAATAAAAATAAAAAATAAAAAGGTAAAAAATAATAAACAAATAAAAATATCCAGCTGCAGGGTCAGTGCGTAACAAGACGGTTGTCTATTGGATATGGACGATTCCCAAGGACCAATCACAGTGGGCTTTGCTGTCGCTCTCGCCGTCATCGTTGACCTATTGAACTTTTGAACTTTGACAATCGAAGCTGATTGGACGGGCTCGCTGCCGCTCAAAACTCTTCCTGACGTCACACGTGTGCGTCACGTGCTCTTTCAGGTGCAGTTTCTCTCAGATGCTTTGAAACGTTCAACGGTTCAGACGCATCTCCCCAACTCTTTCACATTGCATTCATTGTGTGTTATCGTCTAATATTATTGTGTATTATTTGGATTATTCCAACGATTTTACTTATTTTTTGGCCAGTCTTTGCTTTCTTCTAACAGCTCTCAGTTGTTTTCGGAGCTCTCTCTCCCCCTCTCTCTCTATCTCTCTCTATCTCTCTCTATCTCTTCTCCAGGATGGGGAGGTTCAGGAGAACCTTCGCCAACATCTGGAGACAGCTCCGTTCTTTGGGGTGCTGTGCAGGGACCACCAGGGACCGCCACCAGGATCACATCGATCGATTCGATCAGGCAAGTGTTGTTTTTTATCACCCGATCACAGCTAAGCTGTTATTATTTGAGTGTAACACTATCGCTAACGGCCGAAGCTGGATCTACATCAACCTGTAGCATCCTGGTCCTGTCCTGGGCATATTGTCGGTTCTCTCTCTTGTGCAAAACCCTTTAAGATGTACCATGTTTACTGTCAACGTTCCCTGTTAGAAAAAACAGCATGATAACATAGCAAGATGTGCAAAACCAGGTGAAGTGTTGCTTCATGACCGGAGAGTTGGACACGATTGTGACCGTCACGTGACGGTCATGTTTCAGCATTCACAGGACTAATCCAGTGGTGGAAGAAGTAATGTAATCTAAAAGTTTACTGTCTGGCTCACTAGATCAGTGGTTTTCAACCTTTTTAATACCAGGGCCCAGTATTTATTCTGCATTTTAGCCACGGACCACCATGTGTTGTTTAGTTTAGTCTCATGGACCCAAAACTAAGACTTTTCAAGTTTGTGTCCACAATTTAGGAGGTAACTGGCAAAACGATGGTCAAAATAACAATTCTACAGTTTTTAATTGTGTAGTTTCTTGAAAATGAAGTATTTCAGATCTTAACATTATAATTTAACTCTTGAGAGTGTAAAATGATACCAAATGGACCCGTGAGGGTCCATTTGGTATCATTTTACAGATTTATAATGGACCATGTCGTTACCAACTGTCCATCGTTTACCTTGGGACCACCTGGAATCCTCTCAGGGACCACTGGAGGTCCACGGACCACTGGTCTAGCTAACACTTTTGTTTCTTTGCATGTTTTTTTTTTCTCTGAACAGTGGGCAGAGATCCAGGAGGTGTTGGACCTTTGGGCTGATGCTAGGAAGCGTCCAGCCAGCGTGGTGGCAGACGGCTACGACAGCTTCTTCTTGGACAGCTCCTCCAGCGACTCCGACTCCGCCAGCATCCCAAAGCGAGTCACATTCGCCCCTGAGGTTGAGGTACGAGTGTTTCCTTAACTCTGTTTCCTGTCAGTGCTGCTTGACTATTTCACTGTTCCATTCAAGGAGCCTCAAAATGATAAATTTGTCCCCCATCTGAAAATATGTAGTTCCAGTGACCTTTTTGGAGGTCCCTGGAAGTAACAGTTTGTTTCTGGAGCTGAAATTTTAATTAGTTCCCTGTCTGGAACTACAATGCGTTGTCCCTCAAACTAAAAGTTTGGCAAAAGTTTTTGTCCTTGGGACTAAAATGTTGTCCCTCAAACTAGATTTCTTTCCCTGGAGCTAAAGGGCTCCGTTTTTGTTACATGCTAAACCCCTTATCCCAAATCCCTTATTTCATTTTTACTATTTTGAAAAAAATCGTTTTGTAATATTTCAACATGGCAATATATTAACTCGTTGTGAGCTTGTAGACTATTTAGATAGTTTAAAAAGTCAAAGAGGTTAAGGGGTTTTGTGGTGACGAATATGGAGCCCAAAGTGTTTTCCCCCAAGCTAAAAAAAATCTCCTCGGAACTAAAGTTTTGTCGCAACAAAGAACTAAAATCTTGTCCCTGTAAAATGTAAATGTGCACGATATTTCAAAAATAACTAAGACACCTTAATGGCTTGACCTTTGAATGTATTTTGAAACACCTTTTGTTTCTGCTTTTTGTGTTTTTTCAACTGAACAGTGGATCAGCGTGGAGAACCTTGCAGACCTGCATAAGCCCAAGTGGAAGAAGGCAAGGTTGACGGTAAGGACACGGACACACACACACACACACACACACACACACACACACACACACACACACACACACACACACACACACACACACACACAGCTTTACAATCAATGATCTCTAGGCCCTGTTCACACTGCCAAGTTGCCAACCCAAGACCAAGTGGGCAGTGGTTGCCAAACGGGGGGCCGGGACCCCCAAGGGTGTCCCCGCAATATTTGGGGGGTGATTAGCTTAAAGATGAAGTGCCATGATTCTTTTTCCCACCCTAAAACATGATCATTAGGTATTATTATTATTATGAGGAGGAAGAATTCTTTCCAAAAGAATCTCACTCAGAACGGTAAACAAACCCACGTGCAACGTGTAATTTTCTCATTCCTCCTCTTTGTTTCAGGAAGCCGAACGGTGGCAGATGGATCTCTACAAGGCCATCGAGATGGAGGTCCACGAGGAGAGCAGAATCTACACAAGGTACTGTACGTCATCATGTTCTAGCATTTATCAGTAGATTTTCTGTTACAAGCTGCGTATGTCTGGTAACAGTTTGTTACAAATACTACCGCAGTTTAACACAAATACTGCCTCCGTCACTCATCTGATGGTGCATACCACCTTTATAATCCAAATAGGCACTGCTTTTGACAGGCTGTAGTACCATCGTATAAGCTTATTATTGATATTAATAAACGTCTTCCTGACTAAAGTCTGTCTGTGACCGCATCTTGCATGTGCACAGCTGTCCACATCCATTATAGCGGCAAACTAAAACACTTAATCACTCGAGATCTAGAGAACTCTCCCTGGTATGGATAAAAGATGTGATGTTTTGGGGTCTGATTATCCAGTGAGGCTGATGGGAACATGGGGTTTTTCTGGAGCAATGTTGGGTCCGTTTGATTTTGGTAACATTGACCTTAGCAAGACAGCTTCCCAAACAGGATGTGTGTAGCGCGGTTCTGGTGTTCTATGTTATAGGAGGCGCAGCAGCCAGTCTTTGTGTTAAATCTCTCTTTCTTTCTCTCTCTCTCTCTCTCTCTAGATTCCACCGCCTTACTGCGGAACAGCGCATGGTGTACCTCCGTACCGGACCAGCGTCTAGGCACTTGTGTGCCAAGGGTTTGACTTCCGACACGCGGCCTTTGGCGTGTGTCACTCCCCACCTCTCTCACCCTTTCCTATCTAATCACTGTTCTCTATCAACTAGGGCTGCAACAGTTAATTGATTAATCGTAGCCAAATCAATGATGTAATTAGTTGACAAATACTTTAGTAATCCGTTAATTGGAACTAAACACTGTCTTTGTCATGGGTGTTTTCACACTTAACTATAGTTTTTCCAGTGTGAAGTGTAACTAAACTCACCCTTACAATCTGATGATAGTTTCACATGCACAGTGGCAATGGTTATAGTATCAAGAACAATATTAAACATGTTTGGCTTTTATTTGAATAGCATCCTAACTAGCAAATCAAAT
Organism: Benthosema pterotum; assembly: GCA_039105355.1. NCBI lineage: Eukaryota > Metazoa > Chordata > Actinopteri > Myctophiformes > Myctophidae > Benthosema > Benthosema pterotum. Next base: position 9,656,316 of record CM076968.1, on the reverse strand, counting down.
GTATTTTTTAACAAATATATATAATATATTTTGTTATATTTTTTTTATTTTTAAATTATTTTTAAGTTATTTTTAAATAATCATCAGACGAATAGATTCTGAAAGTTCTGTTTGTTGCAGCCCTATTATCAATAAAAACACAAAAAAATACAAAAAAAAAACCCCAAAAACTTTAAAAACCCAAAAAAGTTTTACAGTTAGTTTTAGCTCATGCATTGATTGATGCAGCTCTTGTATGTTTGTATTTACATGAATTCTCTTTTCCAGGTGGTGTTTCCTGAAAGAAGACCGGAGGGCGTTTGGATTGGGAGGAAACGACCAATCATTGGGGCGTCTGGGTGTGGTAAGAGGTTGCTGTCATGGCCAAAGGTTTTGGCACCCTTGCACATAAAGACCAAACATCTCCAAATGTCTGTAAAATAAGTTGAAGTTGACAAAAGTATTTGGTATTTCAAATCCTTTATTAAACTAATAATAACACAGAAAAAATATATTACACAGAAATTGCTGTGGCAAGAGTTTTGACCCCTTGAGTTAAATATTTGGTAGCACATCCTTGTGTCTGAAGGTCAGCTTGAATCTGTTTTGCAGTTGTCACCATTTGAACAATCCTTTGCTGCAATATTTGGTCCATACTTCTCTTACGGCCTCTTCTGGAGAGATTGGCTGCCGTACCATGAGCTAGAGGTCTTCACAGGCGTTCCGTGCCCGTAAAAACTCGGACCCGTCAGACCCATCGGTTCCGACGGCGCAAAGACACTCGGACAGGGTCGGAATCAGACACATACCCGTTGGAACTCTGACCTGTCAATCATTATGTGTAAAACCTGATTATATCCGAGCAGACCTGTTCTACTGTGGGCTATTGTTTTTGTTGTTGTTTTTTGTTGCTGTTGCAAATGTTATGTTGTTGCAAATATCTGGTGTGTGATTGTCTTTTCTGTGTGGGCCTAACCCTCCCTCTCTGTCTGTCTGGGTCTCTCTTCCTCTCTTGTGCGCGTTAATGATAAAATGGTAACTGGTCAATGCGTCAGCTATATTAGTTCATAAACTTGGTTGGGTCTCTCGGAATGCCGTTGCATGTCGCAATTCGGGCGGGTTCGGCGCCACCATTTGAAAGAAATCTCAGAACAGTTCGTAATCGACTCGGTTACTTGAAAATATTATCGGAACAGTTTGGAATCTGTGATATTGCACGGATTTATTTCGGTTTTCGGATGGAATTTTTGAGACCTTAACTTCTTGCTAACATTTTGTACAATGGACACAGTCTCTGGTGATGGACTTTTAGCCTTTACATTGTTTATGCTTTGCTACAATCTTCTCTCTGACCTCCTCAGACAATTCTCTGCTTTTTTTTTTCTCAGTATTGTTCATGACATGTAGTATGAGGGGACACCAAATACTTTTGTCAATTTCAACTTATTTTACATTTGGAGATGTTTGGTCTTCATGTGCAAGGGTGCCAAAACTTTCAGCCAGGACAGTGCCTCCACCTTCGCCTGGCGCCCCGGTGGTCACTTGATGGATCAGGTGACCACCACCCTTTTTTTTCTCCCGCCATGGACTGTCCACCTTGACGTGGTGCGGGAGCTGAGTATTGCTTACCTCACAGAGCATGTCCTGTCGGACAGCTCAGTGGGTAAGGAATATGACTAAGGGACAGTCCGTAGATTAAACAAACCTTTCACAGAACTCACCAGAAGTCCAAGGAAAAGCCACTGTGAAGACTGCTAGGTTGTGGGAGAGGATGTTCACACTGAGCAGTGATCCCATGTGAGTCTCATACGTCTTTCATTTGCACACACACACACACACACACACTGGCCTAGATTTTCGTCACCACTAAACCCCTTATCCCTTAACTTCTTTGCCCTTTTAAAGAACATTTTTTTTGATAGTTTAAATGGCCAGTCTACAAGCCCACAACGTGTCAAAAGATTGGCAAGTTGAACTATTCCAAAAAGATCATCAAATCAGTAAAAAAGAGATGAGGGGTTTGGGATAAGGGGTTTAGCGTGTGGCGAAAATGGAGCCCACTGTATTTGAAGTAGTTTCATCTTTTTTTCTGTATCTTGTGTTTCACAACTGCAGCACCTAATCTTTTAAAACCGTCAACAAATGTATGTTTTAGATTTTTGCGTTTGACATCAGCAAATCTACAAGCTCTTATCTGCTATTTGATATGTTACGTAACCGTTTCAAAACTGTAATCTGCGGCCAAATGCATATCAATTTGAGAACAACTAATTTTAGAAGAAAAGTGTAAAATCAGCCCCCGGGTCACAACTGAGAAGGAAGGAGAAGGCATTATGCACTACGCAACTACGCATAAAGATGCCCAGGCATGTGGACACGTGTGGGCTAATGAAGAGATCATAGAAACCTTAATGCTGCGTTTCCAATTGCAGCAGATGACAGTGCAGTCAGTGTGAAATCAAACCACAGCAGATTAAATATGGAATAATCATAACTTCTCCGCCCATTCACATCAAGTCTACCGAAGTTATTAGGTGAGAATGTGACCTTAGATGTGTGACAGTAATTTTTAACTCATGCAGCCCTTCAGTTTACATGAATTCTCTTCTGTAGGTGGTTGACTTCTGAAGGGAAGCTGTGATTCATTTTGATTCTATGGGAGGAAACGATGACCAGGCCTGAACAGGCCTTGGGGTAAGTATGAGTGATAGAAATGAAATGCAACCCACTGTCTGCCAAGCAACCTGACCAAACCGTACCAAACGAACATGGATAGCTTCACTTCTGGTTGTTAAAGGGTAATACCACTTTTGTTTCTTTTTTGTGTAGTTACCTTGCCATGTTGTAATCCCAAACGTCGACAAGAAATTTAAAGATATCTTCCAGTAAATAGATCCACTGATAAACCAACACAAAGTTTATTCAGACACTATAGAGCATCTGCATAACTCATGTAGATTTTTTTTCTTTCCTAAAAATGTGAACTACTTGTAGATTACTTGTAGATTGTAGATTGAATTATTTCTTGTCTACATTTGGAATTACATCATTTTTGTGTGTAAGGTACACACAAAACACTCAACAAAACTTATACATATTGTTATCCAATATCATGTTATATGTACTGCCTTTTAGAAGTGTAGTATGAAAGTTACTGTACTGACTACATACTGATATGTTTCCCACTATATCTGGCATCTCCTTTTGCCTAATACATTATTATTGTGCCATTCATTAAACGTCCATCATCACCCCCCACCCCCCCGCAAGCCATTCACATTTACAAAAGTGCAGCATGAGTATTTGACAACTTGTGAGAAGAGAAAACTTCTGTGGATCACATGTCTAACGATTTCCTTTTCTTTTCTTTACTGTTACACATGTCCTGGAGGTGTTCCTGAAGTGGTAGCAGTTGACTGTTGTGATCTCCTGCACTGAAGAGCCTGTCTGCTCCTCTGCTGAGCATCCATCCATCTTCAATTGTAGTCCAAAAGAGTGCTCCAGACCCCTTCAGGGACAACCGAGCGTCTAAACAAATGCCCTAACCACGTAAGCAGACAGCAGACTCTTCAAATCTCTCTCACGTGCCTGAGCTTACCCTATCTCTAAGTGAGATACCACCTACTGTACCAAAGAAAACTCATTTCGGCTGCTTGTATTCATTCCTTCGGTCATGACCCACACTTCAATAGGTGATAATTGCTTGGTAGACAGAGCTTTGCCTTCTGGCTCAAGTCTGATTTTGTACAGAGACTGCAATACTGCACCTTCTGTACTGATTACTTGCCAATTAATTGGGCCTCATAATTTACTGCACTGTTGCCTGTAAGACTTTATGATGCACTGATTGGCTGTATATATATGGACACCTTTATGTGTTTATACTTGAGATCTGTAATCAAATAGTGTTTCTTGATGCATCTTGTCTGTATTTTTACTCTATCTCTTCTGTATAGTTCTTATCTGAGTGGCTACCAACTTTTTCATGTCAAGGACCCATGTGGTTCCATACACTCTTGAAGTTACATACACATTTTGTTATCATTTAAAGTATCATTTAACTGGGGACCCCCTGGAACTCCTTCAAGCACCCCAGGGGATCCCTGTACCCCACTTTAAGAACCACCCCTTTTGCAACCAGATCTATATGTACTGTATAGAAGAGTTTGTTTATTCACAATCATTCATTAAATGTATGTATTGTTTGATTAATGTGTTTTCATTTGCGGTTGTGTGTTGACCAGGGGTTTCAGCAATCCTTACACTTCTCTAAGGATGACTTAAATGTCTGAAGTATCAATAACAATCCCAGCCTTAGACTTGTGTGTGATTAAATGACAACATACAAATATTTGTTTCTGATTTCTATACCAAAGGTGTCTGCTTTCATTATTATAATTATTTGTTATTACCATACTTCTTTTCAAAGTAGCTTTGCTCAGATAATTGAATTGTAAAAAGTACAATATTTTCCTCTGAGGTGTGAAGCAGAAATATACAATAATCCACAGTCGTTCCTGGCAGGTGTTTGTAAACACATTAATCAGTCATTACTAGTTCAGTAATGTGGAGACCCGGCATAAAATCTACAAAAGTTTAATCAGCAGAAAACTACCTTACAGGAAACATGATTTATTTTTTAAATACATTGCACATAAAACACAAAAGATGGCATGATGCCATATGTCAGGAGATGTTTTAGAAGAGTAGTGGTTCTTAGAGTAACCAGGTTACTGAGGATGTAAGTCTTGAGATTGTATAAATTGGAGGTAATACAATTGAGAACCTGGAATGTCAAATATTAAGGGCAATACCAGTATCAGCCAGTAGATGGCACAAACACAGCACACTACTGAAAAACCTTTTTTTTTTTTAGAAAATCTGAATAGTTTCAGTTCAGATTTTGTAATGGTCCTGACAGCCTCACATCCTTTAATATCATCTTTATAGAGGTTGACTGTGGTATTGATTTGCAGTTCTGACTGTAAGAGCAACACCTAACATAAACATAAATCATTTATATTATATAAAGGAATGTGCAAATTAGGGGCACATGTGTGTGTGTATATATGACAATAAATGGCTTTAGTGTGACTGATTGCATTGATTCCATGAAGCACTGTTGTTGAATTAGTTATTATTCATAACTAATTCAACATCAGTGCTTCATGGAATCAATGCAATCAGTCACACTAAAGCCATTCCTAAATGAACACGAGCACTGTATAACATACAGTAATTTTATTGCATATAACTCTATGATGTAGTGGTTCACAAAGTGGGCTGCGGGGGACCCCCAGGGGCCCTTGAGGGAATTCCAGGGGGTCCCCAGTTAAATGATAGTTTGGAAGCAATGGACCCTTACAAGTAGGTTGAGAATCCACTAGAGCAGTGAAAATTCTTCCGTAGCATATCTTTCAGATAGGTGTCAGGAGGCTGATGGGTGTCAATTTGGGTTCTTGGCATGAAAGGTTTTGTGAACCACTGCATATAGAAAGACAGTTACTACACTTCTGTTTGCTTCATGGGACAGTCCAGTAGTGGCTCTTTGTACAGATACTTCTATTAACAGAACGCAGTATGCCAAGATACAAGTAAAGTTAAAATGTGGGAGCATTGGTGTGTGATTTATTTATTTTCATTTGTTCATTTGTAGAGTCTGTTCTAGTCTTCCCACCCTTCCCACTGTAGTTTGTTAGATGTTTATAAGCCCTTGGTATCAAAAGCAAAATGGTCGCAAACAATATACCGGTATAGTATGCTGTAGGTAGGCTACCATTATGAAAATTCATATGTTGATCTGACAGTGACGCCTCATGTCAAAGCCTCCATGGCTTTGTCACTGTCAGATCAACATATGAATTATGTACTGGCCAATGGCCATATGGAGTGTGTCTTGAGTGTACAGGGTTCCATTAAGACAGATTAACACACAACAGGCAGGGTTGGATAGGTTACTCTTTTTCAAAGGAATCGCCTACAGTTACAAGTTACTTTCTAAAATTTGTAATCAGTAACGTAATCCGGGATACCCAATTTCAAAAGTAACTGATTACTTTCTATTTATCAGTAATTACAGTAGATACTGTATACTGTAGTTTTACTACTGTGCCTTAACAGGTCCCAATATATATATATTTTCCATTTTCTTCTCACATACTTTATACTTTATTATGTAAGCACAAAAAAAAAAAAAAAAGAAAAAAAAACACTTGATTGGCAGAAATAAAATAAATACTTTGTATGCAGGCACTAGGCATTGGTGTATTTTTCCCTCTTGTTTGTCTCACAGACACATTATCCTCAAATAATAATAATCTAACTAGTGTAGGCCTACTAGTAATAATTATTGCTATAGTTTGTGACAAACACAGCATGCTCTTATTTGGGGGTCAATGCGTAAGCAGAGTCAACATTGAAACAAGTTAAAACAGTCAGCATTGTGCCTTCTAAACAAAAGACAAAAAAAGACCCCATGCCATTCTCAGAAACATTAGAGTATAAACAGAGTTGCGACATCTCCATTCACTTTCATGGGAAGGTCTAATGGCGGCTGCTCTACATAGACTTCTATTGAGCATCGGGACAGTTTGTCCCTATTCAGGCTGTATGAACCGCGTCCAAGCGTCCAGTTTCTGACCCCTCGATGTCGCAACTCCGACATTAGCTGGCTATTGTGTTTTTTACGCCGTGTCGGGCTCCGTGTGGTGTGAGGCCTTTTAGAGAGATGTTATTGTTTATCTAAAGTTATGCTTTATCGCACGTGTTTGATTGGACCTGCTTCCATGGAATACTGTAACTCTTGGTGTTGGGGAATTGAGGATTTACTGGACCACACGGCTGAGAAAGGATTAATTTGCAACGAGTGCAAAAATACGGAGCGCAGGTGAACGTCAAAGTGCTGAGTTTGCTCTCAATGTTGATTATGATGAACAGGCTAGCAGCTATCATAGACGTCCTGTAAGGAATACAGTAATGTAGGCCTACAGTTGTTAATGTACAGGAAGCTGTTTGATAGTTGAGTCATTCCACGAAAACGGTACGATTTTTTTTTCCTGAAATTTTGACCTAAAGGTTTTACTCTTAATTCTGAATATCCCACAATATTAAGGACATCTTTATCTATAAGAAAAGCATAATTTCTCATCTCAGGCATTCAATATAATTTTTAATATATCTAAACAGGATAATTGGGTTGAGCCAATAACGGAGTTGTGATTTTTGTACTAAAGATAGCCATTACTCTAACTGAGAAGACATGCCTGAGGTTATGGAATCAGATATATTGTTGGAATAACAAACATAATCTTTATAACTAATTGTTTTATATCATTATTTTCATGTAACGGAGTTGAGCTGTTGACTGTTGATTTACGACCACATGTGAGAGTACAGAATGGCTCTAAAACAGTGTAAAATGGGGTTTTAAATTGCCACTTTCTGTAGCATGTTGGTCAGAAGAGTTGTAGAATACTACTTCATATTGGTGATGTCACTAAAAGGCCAGTTAATTGTTGTTATAGAGGGAAGAATGACTTGTGTAAAGGAGTTGAGTGCAACTGAGGGACACAGCTATATAATGCCATTTAAATGATTAATCATCTATTTATTAAAAAAAAAAAAAAAAAAAAAAAAAAAAAAAAAAAACTAAACATGTCCAGCATATATATGTGTGTTCATGGCATAATTTATGGCATAATTATATTTTTGTTGATGTTTAATAGTCATATGTCAAGTCCAAGTTCATTGAAGGCCACTGGGGACATGAACAAATGGACAAAATAGGGGGTGTCTACTGAAAGAAAGCAAGATAATTTCTGATATGAAGATAAAATCCATGTAATGTTTACACAATATTAAAGGGAACATTTCAATTGATTAAAAACATCTTTTACAAATATTTTTAGTGACTCAATCAATAAAATACAGCTGAAACGGTCAGAGGGACTGCAAATCGGAATTGGAATGACTCTTGAGAGTGTAACTCAAAGAGTTACTGTACATCTGGTTAACCATCTTTCCATCATTTAGCCTGAGGACCACCTGGCAGACAATTGGACTCGAGTCCTATTGACTCGACTTGGATCAAGTCCAAGTCGCATTTTTGACTCGACTTGACTCGCTTGGGACGTAGGTAAAATACTTGAGACTCGGACTTGACTTGAGACAACCTGACTCGGCGACTCGTCCGAGTCATCGTCCGAGTCACCATTGCCGGGGGCAACGGTGTGCAAATGAAACCAAATGAACCAGTCAGGGAGCGGTCAGAAAACAGTGAACGGAGTTTGCAGTACTTCCCAGTTTCCACAACTCTCCAACTGTCTATTTCAGTAATTCTAATGAACGCCACGCTATAGGTTCACGCGTTTATTGATTGATAGATTGATTGAGTGATTGGAGACAGGCATGTAGAGCGAGCAAGCACAAAAGACTCTGATGAGGCCATACGCCACAGCAGCCACACTACACCACACACAGAAACAAACACTGCTACTCCTGAGCGACAACCTCGTCCTCGTCTGCACAACAATCACCAAAGGTTGTCAAATTTGCTTTTAAAAACTTCCATTCTGATGGGAAACGGAGGATGGCCAAACAACAGAAAACAATATCACTCACCACCGTCACGAACGCTGATTTGGGCTCCTGTATGTCCGTATGTGACTGGCTGCATAAATAATCCATCATCCATCCATATAGAAACTAGAAAGGCAGTAATCCATCTTCCAAAATTCTCACTTCTCACAACATGTATCCAGTTGTTGGGGTTAAAACCTCACTCCACGCAACCTCCACCTAAAATAGTTATTCATTCCTCCCCTTTCCACCGGTACGTTCTTCTCGCTAAATAGTTATTATTATTATTTCGCCAGCTCTGCTCTCCGAAGGACGGTAGGACCCCATCCCACCAAAACAAATGCACGTGTAGTCATAGACTCAGTGTTGCCAACTTCACGCATTTGACACTATATTTAGCTTTTTTTCCAGACCCCCCTAGCGCCAAAATGATTGAAAAACTCAAGGTGATATTCACTACTAGTGCTTTTATAGTGAGCTGGGTTGAAAAACACTGCTCTAACTCCTTGTAGTGCGTTTTGGAAGTGCCACTAGTGCATTTTGGATTTTGGCAGTTGGCAACTGAGTGTAGTACATGAGTAGGTAGCTAACTTAGTGCCTGATGAAAAATGAACACTATGTTAAATTAATGATCCGTGTGCGTGTAGGTATGCCTGCTCTACAAAATGCTACACAAGCACAATTGTACTGTAACTCTCATCTCTATTAATAATTTTTTTCTTTCATTCATATAATTCAAGTTACACTGCAACAAAACTGATAACTGATAAAACTGATATATATATATTTTTTTACATTTGACCGTAGGAAGTTGTAACCTGTGACTTGACTTGAAAACCAGTGACTTGAAAACATTGTGACTCGACGCGAAACAACCATGCGACTTGACTCGACTTGACTCGCCCAACTGTGTGGACTCGACTCGACTTGACTCGCCCACAACCTAAAAAAAACTTGACTTGCTTGAGACTTGGGACCAAATGACTTGTGCTTGCTTGAGACTCGGCTCGGAGGGACTCGTGCAATTGTCTGCCACCTGGAACCCTCTCAGAGACCACTAGTGGTCCCTGGACCACTGGTTTAAATCCTGTGGGCTAGGCTGTTTGCATGCATGCATGCTGCCGTGCAGGATGACTGTGTGCTACTATCCCAAGTGACTGTTGGAACTATAGCGGTCCTCTGGAGTGAGTGTGGAACTATAGCGGTCCTCTGGAGTGAGTGTGGAACTATAGCGGTCCTCTGGAGTGAGTGTGGAACTATAGTGGTCCTCTGGAGTGAGTGTGGAACTATAGCGGTCCCATGGAGTGAGTGTGGAACTATAGCAGTCCCATGGAGTGAGTGTGGAACTATAGCAGTCCCATGGAGTGAGTGTGGAACTATAGCGGTCCTCTGTAGTGAGTGTGGAACTATAGCGGTCCTCTGGAGTGAGTGTGGAACTATAGCGTTCCTCTGGAGTGAGTGTGGAACTATAGCGGTCCTCTGGAGTGAGTGTGGAACTATAGCGGTCCTCTGGAGTGAGTGTGGAACTATAGCGGTCCTCTGGAGTGAGTGTGGAACTATAGCGGTCCCTCTGGAGTGAGTGTGGAACTATAGCGGTTCTATGGAGTGAGTGTGGAACTATAGCGGTCCTATGGAGTTTGCACTCTACCGAGAGCTGATCTTGTTTATTAATTGTTAGTGGGGAGAATAGCATCATGGTACAATATTTATTCTAATATAAAGATCAGTGCTAATCGACACTGATAAGAACCTGTGTGTGCGTGGAGGAGGTCGATCAGGGAAAACAACATAGAACACAACCGCTTTAGAAGCAGTGTAAAGTCATCACAGCACTGACGTATCAAAGTGCATCGCAGCAAACTTTCAGATGCTGTTTTGTGAAGGAAGATAAGCTGTAGGGTGGATGTTTATTATTGTGATCTTCCACTCTTGAAATTCTGTGCTTTTGTGTCAACTTTCATGTAAACAATTTGTGATTCTCAGTACATTTATCCCCTAAACCCACTGTGAAAAAACAAACAAAAAGCTTCTCCACCCACCGAACATGACCCCCATATCAGGAAAAAAAAAGTAGAATGAAAAGCTATGGCTCTCGAACTATTATTCACCTCAATCTCTAAGAATAATGATCTTTTAAAAGTTGACTAAAGCCTTGGCTGCATTTAATGTATGAAGACACCAATGTTTGTTGAGTGCTTAACTCTTTCTACAAACACAGGATTTGTTGTAACTGTTATCTCCCATGGCAATAGCCAGAAAGCACGGTCAGAACCGGGACAGTTTGTGACACCTTGATTGTGTCAATGCAATTCAAGGCTAGTCAGATCTGGCCCAGAATATCAACCAACACAAATGAGTGGAATCCAGTTATCACATCTTTATTTAGCCAGTTAAAGTAGTTATGACAGATGTTTTCCCACTCCAGAGATGATAGTTGTACATAGTTTAGCATTTTCAATCTCCCCTCAGGGATAAATAAAGTTTATTTCATATCATCTCATCTCATGTTATTGATGGAACATTCAGTTAGGGTAGTTAAGCAGAGCTGTATGTATGATGTGTGTGTAAAGGCCAGTGTGTACCGGAGCAGAGGATGTGGTTACAGAGCAGGATGTACATCTTCATTAATGACGAGAAATTGCAGGCCTGAACCTTTGAATCTGATTTTAAGCCTGAGCCTTGCTAAGAACTCCTGCTTCTCTGTAAGGTCTACAGACGCTGAGCAGAACACAATGTGGTGTTTTCTATACATCAGCTTGTAGATGAATTATGAGCCTGTGCATGTAGGCTACAGAGTTATTCTAATGGTATACTAGGCTTGGGAATCAAACCTGCATCTTATATACAGACTGTAGGAGTATTAAAGTTGTCGGCGAGTGAACAGATCGTCATGGGTTTCACACTACAGGAGTTATTGTTATGCAGCTGCTGCACACAGGAATACTGGCTCACATCACAGGAAGAATTGTTTGATAGCATAGCCTGCGAGACGCGCAGAGACAGGACGTTGCATCTTGAATATCATAAAATAATTATCTGTCTCTACTCTTATCTGTATGTGTGTGCACGGGCACACATCTGATTATCCATCGATACAGACAGACTTGTCATGCATGCTTTCTCGGAATGCACTCGCAAGTAGTTCAAACTTCAAGCTGATCAGCTGATTTGACGCTAATCAGTCGCTAATAAGTCAGACTCATAGTTTAAATTGTGCTGTTTTTTAAATTATATTTTGTTCTTTTGCCAAGCCAGGTTTGCGTCTGGCTTATTAGCCAGTATGGCATTGGGTCCCATTTTTGCAGTCTTTGGTATGATTGGAGACTACCTATAGTTCAGAAGATTCATTGTTCCAACATGCTGCTGGTTGTTTAGGGATAGGTTTCTGCTGCTGTGTCCGTGGTTATGTTTAGGGTTAGGTTTCTTCTGTTACTCGTGGTTATGTTTAGGGTTAGGTTTCTGCTGCTGTGTCCGTGGTTATGTTTAGGGCATGTTGGAAAATGTATTAATGATCTCAGGTATAAACGTGCAATAATATACATAAACTATCTATCTATATAACATACATGTGTAAATATGTAATTTAAATGTACATAGTAAACTAAACAATTGTGGACTTCGGGGTGGGGCTTGACAAGCCAAGTGGCTTCTCCCTGGCCCTTTTTTGGACCTTGGGTAGGATACGGACATTTTGAACAAAGGGGAAAAAAAAAATCCATGCACTGTGCCTGTGTGCCTTATCAAAAGAAGAAAAAAAAATGTGTACCTACTGTGACTGTCCCTATGTGCCTTATCAAAAGAAGAGAGAGAAAAAAAATGTATGTACTGTTACCATGTCTTGGTCCAAAAATAAACTGAAACTGAAACTGAACTGAACTGAACTGAACTGAACTGGTTCTGTTTCTGGTTTTGGGACCTTCGGACTACAGTAATGACATGGCACCATTTCAGAGCGGACGGTCTAACCACAAGGCCTCACACATGTTTATGCTTCATATACTGGCAGGGGTTGACCCTAAGGTCTCAGAGGCACTTGCCCATCGGGCAAGTACAAGTCAGGTTCTACTTGCCCTTAGGTAATGGTCACTTGCCCCCCAAAATATATCGTAAAATTTTGCATTTAAGTTTACTTTCTACTTGGGTGCTTTAAACATTTCCTTTTGCAGTTGAAGACTGTTTTGTTTAAGTCACAATCAGCTACAATGAATATTCAAATTGTAAATCAGTGTAAATCAGAAGTTGAAACATTGGTTCCCGTAGTGGTCGGACTCAGGGGTCTGTGACCCCAGCAAAATGGACCTGGGAGAGAGATAGGAGAGATAGCTAGAAGACATTAAAAGACGCAGAGGCAGAGCACAATGACCACCACCTTCAAGACGAATATATGTCTTGTTTTGTTCTAGCATACTAAGTTGCACACTTGCCCAATCGGGCAACCAGGTAGCAGTCTTCTCTTGCCCGACCATTTGTTTCACTTGCCCCGGGCAAGCGGGAAGTGTTTGTGTCAAGCCCTGTACTGTAAGTCTCTCTGAATTGAGAGCGTCTGCTAAATGCCTAAATTGTAAATTGTAAGGCCAGTCTAGTCATGAATTGACCTGCACCTCTGATTCGAGCTTAGAAGAAACCTTTATGACCAAAGTCAGTAAAGACCAGATCAGGGCTTTATGATTTTGCCTAAAAATAAAATCTTTTTTTTTTCTTCTTTTTTTAAGCTCAATTTCAATTTTTGTTAGGGTAAAACTATAAAAATGACGATTATTTATTTAAAATATATTTTTTTTATTTGATTCTCCTTCCTCCAACAGGGAATAGAGTGGGTCTTATTGGACAAAGATGATGGATAAAGTGCAAACCTCACTTTGCTTTCTTTTAATGAACATTCAAATAGAAATGTCCCCCCTCTCAAAGTATTTCATTTCTCTTATTGTAGTCTTGGGCTACCTTTTGATTTAGAGTAAACAACAGAACACATTGTATTTTCTTTTCTTATTCAACAGAACCCTTTTCACGGTAAGGTAGGCGTGAGTGAGTGTAATACAGTTCTACCGTAAATGTGCTAGGAAAGGGGCATTTTTGTTTTATTATATTGTCCAAATTCTGAAACCTCGATTTCAATTCAATTTCGATTAATTGTTAAGCCCTAGACCACATGTCTAACAGATGTTTATAACAGGCTTCCAAAAACTTGGGCTGCCAAAAAAGCAGCTGAACGGCTTGCAAAATCTTCTCTTCTACTATCTGTAGCTGCAAAATATGGAGACTTGTTACTTGGTGTGTGGGTATTTGTCCATTTGCCTTTTGTACAGCACCCCGTGTCCTTGGACTGTATCTCTAGCAGGGGTAGACATTAAGGGAAATTTTCCACTGGCCCTTTGGGCCAGTGGCTTTTAAGAATCACTGGCCCCACAACTGTAACCACTGGCCCAGGTAATCGATCCCCACAGTCTGCAAAAAAGACCACCATTTATTAATGCATTAAATGCATTCAAGTTAACAGCACTCTTTTCATGGGGGTCAAAACCAGTAGACCGTTCAGCAAGCTGATCCATATACAATGCAGAATGCCTAAAATATTTTTTGTGAAAACAAAACAAAATATACAACAAAATATAAATAAAACTTAAACAATTACAAAACAACACCAACATATTGTGAAATAAAAATAATAATACAATATGTATATCAGGGGTGCCCAACCTTTTTTGACCCAAGATCAAAGACTAATACAGGTTGTCATGGCGACCATACAACAAAAGTTTGCACCAACGGTTTGTACAACAAATGTGCCAACGAGGGCATTTTACCACTGGCCCCATCGGGCCAGTATAGGGCGCCATCTGGTGGTCCGCACGTGTTTTCAAACCTGTTTCGGGCCATCGGGCCAATTATAATGTCGACCCCTGTCTAGACATAAATAAATGACATAAATATGAGATCCATGTTATTTTTTGTGAAAGTGAAAGATAAATAATTATGTAATTTGTAATTTTGTAAAATGAGAATTATATACAACATACAAAACAGATATAATATCCATAGTATTTTTTTTTTTTTTTATTTTTTTGTGAAGTAGCTTGTATGAAAGTAGCCGTTTTCAAGAGTTTGCATATAAGACATTTATCTAAAATTCCCATATGGGGAGGAACTTGAGCTTCTTGTAAACAAGAAAGGCATGAATGTAACCAAGCAATGATGATGAAGAGATATGACGAACTGACATGTCACTGATAAAACACACAGACGACAGAGAGTGTTGAGCAGAATCCCAACCAGAAGCAGTCGCTGCAGATCGGTGAAGTTCCACTTGAGAATCCAGACATGGATAAGACAGTGCTAGTGTTCCTCCTGCTCTGGAGCTCAGGTAATCACTCACTGAATGACACTTGTTGGCTGATGTGGATGTGAAATGACACTGCTATGAAAACCATGAGGCTATTGATATGGCGAAAATTGTACACTAAGCATTGGAGTCAAAGGCAGTCTTCTTGTAGATGATTTGTAGGTTTATTGAGCGTCAGGCAGGAAAGTAACAGGCAAGCATCAGGGTAGCATATTCTCATTGTAGCATAGCATTCGTGGTCAGGCCCTGTGGCCTAGCTCAGTAACGGCCCTCCGATGGTCTGTTGGATTCTGTGTCCCGTTTCTGTGTTCGGTTCTGTGTCGTTCTGTGTTCGATCTGTGTGAGTAGGCTATTCTCTAGTAGCAATTATATTGGCCAGAAGCCCCACCCAGGGGTGTGGACTTCCGGTAAGTCAGACATCAAAGGGTTGCATAAACAGGTGAATACACAAGCATGGCAGAGGAAGTTACTGTAGAGTGACAGGACAGAAGGTCCTGGATGTCGCACCTAGCTAACAGTTCCTTCACAGCATGAAGGACTATAGTGGTAAGTCAGACATCAAAGGGTATAATAAGCCAGGTGAATACACATACATTACAGTAATGGAAGCCAAGGATGGAAATCTACCTTATCAGTCCATCCTCTTGTTTAAATAACAACAGCTTAATTAAACAACACTTGTGAATTTCCATTAAACATCATAATTTCCATCAAAATCAGATTTTCATCAAATCAAATATCATAACATCACATCCAAAGTAAATACAACACTAATATCATAATTGACTGAAGCAAAAAGTCAAAGTTACATTGTATATACAATTAAAACAGCTGCAAAAACCCACTTGGATTTTTTTTTTTTTTTCTTCTTCCTTTTTTAATGTGTACGCACTTCATCACATTTCTCAATTCAGTCATATTGGCCAGATATGACTGAAAACAGGAATGCAACTGTGTCATCACAGCAGCTCACAGCCACTGTAAGGCAGTTTTCTTCTTCGAAAATAAAACTCACATCTCCTCCCTCACATCCATGAGCAAATCATGGATGTAAAAGTCTTCACAGGAGCCGTACGCCCGTGAGGCAAAACTTATGGTGTGCTTGTAGTGGTGTGAAGTTGTAGATCAGCCGTCGCGCGCCATGCACGTATAGCAGCCTCTTCTGCCGCTGCCGTACCGGGCCGTCCGGGGACACCTCCCTGGTCGTAGGACACCAGGCTGAAGACACTTCCGTCGACCGCAGACAAGCCGGGATGATGCTGACGTGACGATTACTGTAGTAGACTGGTATACTGCTGGTAGTGTGCGCTGTCCTTGTTGGCCCCTGTTGTGCCAACATCTTCGCGCTGGTGTGGTGATGATGCGTCGGGCCGCTGCGTAATGGACACGCTGCTCGGAATGAAGACATGGGACCTGCTGGTGGTGTCGACTGCCACTGCTTGCCGCATCTCCGTCGCGCTGGTGATGAACGCCGCCGACGATCCACTCCTCTCCACAGGCGAATACGGCCGCTGCGTAATGGGCTGGACACGGTCCGCTGCTCCCCGACGTGCCAAGGGAGTATGCATCCTCCCCGCGAGTGGAGCAGAGCCGCAGATCGCCGGCCTCGGGATGTGTAGCCGCCATTACGCACGCTCACGCCGCTGCTGTGAAGCGCATATCCTCACCGCTGGCTGCTGTTGCTGGAGATCCATTGTCTCGCCATGAGTGCACCACTTCACACCGCTATTATTGATGTTGAAAATCATACCGCCGAAAAAATACGTCGCCAAAAAGAAATAGATCGCCGTCAAAAAATCAGACTGAAATACTAAAAGTCCATAGTTTCAATGGCTGGAGAAGGAAGCAACGGAGGAGCAGCACTCTGTTTCGAAGGTTCCATGTGTATTGTAGTCTTGGAGTATCACCAACAGACCATCACAAACACACAACTCGACTCTCACTCACTCTCACTCACACATCAACTTCCTCCTCTCACTCACTCCACTCCATCTTTCCCTTTCCTTTTTTTTTGTTTTGTTGTTGTTTATATCACATGATTCTAGCTCTGTTCAAGATTTTACTCTACGTTTTAAATAGTCTTGTCAGGTTAATATTTTGGAGAAACAGCAGTCTTCTCAGGTTTTATGCTACACTGTAAGGTCTTTATGTCTGGAATTGGAGTGCATTTTATTCCCCATATTCTGTCAGATAATGTTTTGAAACACAACTGTCTAGTCACTCAGATTCTTTTTCTTTATGCTGCAAGGCTGTAACAAGTCTTATGTCCGAAATATTCCACAATGTGTCTTTATGTTAATGTAACAAGGTCTCCATGCCCGAATTATATATAGATATAATTCCACATGTGTCTTTATGTTAATGTAACAAGGTCTTTATGCCCGAATTATTTCCGCAATGTCTTTAGTTACGGCCTCAGCAAGATACAGCAGTCTTTATACGGAAATTACTGTTTTGTTTTCTTTTTTTTTTTTTTTATAAACAATAATTTCAGTAAGCTTCTTATACAAGACACTAGCTCCTCTGTTGTGTTTCACACCTGTAGACAGGTCTATGGAAATATGGTCTTATTCTTTAACATGGCTCCAATTTTAACCCATATAGATTAAGTAAACCTGCAAACATCCTCATTTATTCCCATGTATTTTACAAGTTGTTGTCTAAGTTAACTGTTTGTAGATTAAACTGTTGCTTCCATGACCCCTGCTGTAGCCTGAATTTACATTAGCATACAACAAACTGACCCTCCCCCCCCAGTGCTCAAGGCTTTGTGGCACCTAGGCCTCTCAGGTGTCAATGAATTGCTGCTGAATTATTCTCAAACTGCAAAAGTCACTGTACAGTATTAAATCCAGATTAATCAAATTTACCAGTGACTGTATGATTCTAGAAGTTAGGTATCTTGGTAAAGGTAAAGTTTTGCAGTGAACCATAGCTTACTATCAGACAGCCAAAGTGACTGGCAGAAAATAGAGCACATCACACACACATCCATTCACAATCATTCCATGCACACACTGGTGGAAGAAACTTTAACTAAATCTAGCACTAAGATCTCTCAGCCTGCATGATACTTTAGCCTTGTGATAACTCCATTGTCCTCCAATTTTAGTGTAGCCACGGTCCTTTTCAATCCAGAAGTTTTGAAATCTCCAAGAAATAATGTCCATGCAGGTCCATTGTTCTCCCAAAAAGGAAAAAAAAAAAATGTCCAAAAATAATCCATTGCATTTCTTCGGAGTTCAAAATCATTGGATCCCACTTCTGACAACCATTTGATATGGCGAAAATCTGTACACTAAGCATTGGAGTCAAAGGCAGTCTTCTCAGGTTGATGATTTGTAGGTTTATTGAGCGTCAGGCAGGAAAGTAACAGGCAAGCATCAGGGTAGCATATTCTCATTGTAGCATAGCATTCGTGGTCAGGCCCTGTGGCCTAGCTCAGTAACGGCCCTCCGATGGTCTGTTGGATTCTGTGTCCCGTTTCTGTGTTCGGTTCTGTGTCGTTCTGTGTTCGATCTGTGTGAGTAGGCTATTCTCTAGTAGCAATTATATTGGCCAGAAGCCCCACCCAGGGGTGTGGACTTCCGGTAAGTCAGACATCAAAGGGTTGCATAAACAAGTGAATACACAAGCATGGCAGAGGAAGTTACTGTAGAGTGACAGGACAGAAGGTCCTGGATGTCGCACCTAGCTAACAGTTCCTTCACAGCATGAAGGACTATAGTGGTAAGTCAGACATCAAAGGGTATAATAAGCCAGGTGAATACACATACATTACAGTAATGGAAGCCAAGGATGGAAATCTACCTTATCAGCTGTTATACAGCTATATAGATAACCATGATGACACGTAAGCACTTTAGTACTGCTGGGTGATTTACGTGTGTGTGTGTGTGTGTGTGTGTGTGTGTGTGTGTGTGTGTGTGTGTGTGTGTGTGTGTGTGTGTGTGTGTGTGGGGGGGGGGGGGGGGGGGGGGGGGGGGGGGGGGGTCAGTGTATTGTTCGCCCATTTGAATTGCTGGTATAATTGGTTTAAATTAATCTAAAATTGATTCTATTGATTGGTTCTATTCCAGGTGTCGGGAACCTTTTTGGCTGAGAGAGCTATAAACACCACACATTTTTAAATGAAATTCCCTGAGAGCCATAGGAATGTTTTAAAAAACATAAAATACAAGTAAATTTGTGCATTTTATGTAATTACAACACTTTTAAAGAACAATGAGTCTTATTTCTTTTTAATAACATTGTTTTGCAGTTGCTAATCAATGATGAGTATTTTTTTTAAATCAATACCCATATATATAAGTGTGAGTTGTTTTGAATAACATTCTTATGCTGTTGCTATTTTATCATTGCATATTAGACACACTGCAGAACCTGCTCTCTCCACAAAAGTAAATTCCTCTGTCCATTCCTGCTGAAAAGTACGATGCTCCTCATCCTTTTGTTTTTTTGTTGTTTTTTTAGCTTCTCAAAAGGGTTTCTTTTTAGTTAACAGGATTAGTTTGTTGTACGGAACTTCTTGCACACATACGCACATACGGCTGCTCTTTTTGACAGCAGAGTAAAATATGTCAACAGTGTTTGAGTCTGCCTCATCTGCGCTGCTTATGTGATTTGTCGATTAATACATGGGATACACAACAAGTGTATGTTACTTTCCTACTGAAATTAATATGAACCGACTTTCTAGTTGCCAGTGACCACCGCCGTTTCGCACATGCGTCTAATGACACATTTTATATAAATAAATTTGTCTGCGAGCCACAGGTTCCCTACCCCTGATTCTATTCTAAATAAAAATAACAATTACAAATAAAGGAACAGGCGTCCTACTTAATTCTCGTGGGGGGGGAGGGGGGGGTAGCTGTCATTGATTTTATTATTATTATTATTATACTAATACATATATTGGCGTGCAATGTATAGAGCAGGCTTGGCCAGCCATGAGGCTCACAATCCTCATGCGGCTCTTTGGCTGCTTTCATGTGGCTCTAAACTCTAGCATGTCTGAGAGGTCATTCTGACCATTTTTTGGATATTTTAAAGTTGTTTATCTTTGCCCATGAAGCTTTCAGAAGGTTCTCCTTCCATGACCATCAACATTCTATCATCTCAGAAATTTTGGTCATCTGGAAAAAAAAAAAAAAAAAAAAAAAAAAAACTAAATATGAATACGCACATTCTGGGACTTTCACATGATAAGTGTCAATAATGCTCAGCCTGCCACAGCCATTCATTCCCTATTGTGTGTGTGTGTGTGTGTGTGCGTGTGCGTGTGCGTGTGCGTGTGCGTGTGCGTGTGTGTGTGCGCGCATATGCGGATGGTGGAAACTGTGGGGCAGATCCAGACTTATCCAACAATGCGTGCCGTTAGCACTTGTTGATTAATATTTTGGGCTCGGACTCAACAATCGCTACGTAATAACGCCGCTAAGAGCGACAGATCGCTCGCGACAGATCGCTCATCGCTTGTGGCTTCGCGCCACAAGCGATGAAGCCGCACCCATACCATTTTCAGTTACAGGACTTTTATTAGGCAAGTAAAGCATCAATAATAACATCAGAGTTTTCTGTTTTCAATGATGAAATGCTGTTGGTTTAGTGGTGACACAGCTGTAGTTAGTTAGTAGCAGTAGTAGTGTTTCAAATCATTTTAAATATAAGCACTTTAATTTGAAATATCTTGGGTTGTTTTGCATGGCATCGTGTTTGGGGGGGCAGTCTGGGTATTTAGGGGGGCATTGCCCCCTCCATGCCCATGCCTAGATCCGCCCCTGATCCCCTCCCCATTGACATCACTCATCACAGTGTCAGACTGGAGTTTGATAATCAGGCTAACACTATTCTCTTTCAGGTCACATTGTTCTTCCAGGTTGGTGCTCTGAAGTAAATTTGAGCCTCGCTCAACCTGTTCATTTACAACAAACTATTGCTTGCCAGCTATTCTCATTTTCCTCCATATACTGTGTGAACTCATTCCCATCCTGTGGCAAATAAATAGCAACACTACGTTTTTGTTTTTTATCATTTTTTATTATTCCAAAGGGCAAAGGACATCTTGTGTATATCAACAGTAACCACAAATACAACCAATACCAGCTGTTGTTGCACTGAAGCTCATTTAGTTTATGTTTCTCCTCAGCTCTCCAGGTTACACCACCATCACATGATACTACAGGTAAGACTGTCTGTCTGTCTGTCTGTCTGTCTGTCTGTCTGTCTGTCTGTCTGTCTGTCTGTCTGTCTGTCTGTCTGTCTGCCTGCCTGCCTGCCTGCCTGCCTGCCTGCCTGCCTGCCTGCCTGCCTGCCTGCCTGTCTGTCTGTCTGTCTGTCTGTCTGTCTGTCTGTCTGTCTGTCTGTCTGTCTGTCTTTGCTTTGGGGTTTATTTGTGTGTTTCTAAAAGTAAACCAACTCAAGTGTAATGTCTCACTTTCTCCAGAGGTGGAGCCCTTCCTCATCTCAGTCACCAACAACAACCTGATGAGGATCAGCTTGAATGGCTCCAGCTCCACAGTGATCAAACAGGTGAAAACCATTGGACATAATAATAACAACACATCCCTATGTAATCCTATACAATAATTATACACACACACTGCTTTTGGCATGCTGGAATGTATTCCAGTCTGACAGTTTGATACTGCTGTGGTGTGACAGGGCTTGAAGGGTGCAACATCTCTGGACTTTGACTATCAGCTGCAGATGATCTACTGGATAGGGCTGGCACAACTGGAGCCCATACGCACCATGATCAGTGTCATGTACATCAGTGACGTCCAGGTCAGTGTAACTAGGGGGCACCTCACACACACACAAGAACAAAACAAAAATCAAAAAAGTGGTCTTGCCCTTTAAAGGTAGGGGAAGTGATTTCACTTTTGTCAGATATCACCCAATTTTTTTTCTGTTAAAATGCTCTATTATAAGGTGCGCAGACCATATATGGAGTTCCCCCTCCCCCATGTTAGCAGAGGAGCTAATAAAAGTTCCCCAGGTGGAGGGTGAATTCTCCTCCAATCAGGATCGAGCAGCAGGTTCACATAGTGTAGCTACTCTTGGGCGCCCCTAGTGCACCAAGCTGGTACGACACAATGAATTTCAAATCACTTACCCTACCTTTAAGTCATATTGTAGTCATCTGAAATGTTTATATATTTTTTTAAGTTAAGCTGTACACTGTATGAAATACCCACCATTAATATATATAGGAGTCCCAAACCCAAAATCACAGATTTTAAAGGTAGGGTAAGTGATTTCACTTTGGTCAGATATCCAAATATGCTGTATGTAAAGCTCAAAATTGGCTGCTAAGCCTCCAAAATCGACCATTTAAAGATGGCGGCCACCACCAAATACCGTAGAAGCATAATAATAAAATGACCAGTATGTATGTTTGACTAAATAAGGTAGAAAATAGATTGAAATGTATTTTTTTTTTTGTTTTCTTATGGGGAGTACAATGACATATTCATATTCATTCATTCAGATCAATGAACGTACAACTTATATATAATATCTTTTATATTGTGAAAATTGGCCTCTTTAGTAATGAAAAACGTTTCTTTCTTTCTTTTTTTAATGGTGAATAATTTCTTCATGATTTGCCTAAATTTGTATTTATGACTTGCGTGCAGTAGACAATCAGTCCCAATGATCTTCAGTGGTCTGGCAGGTATTGCTAAGTTTCTTGGCGCTGCACACTTCAATGTACTTCATGTGTACTTTCCTGCAGCCGCAGCGTTGGCTGAAACAAGCAGTGTGCAACTGCATGCAGTAAAAATAAAGGAATCCACAAAATTGGTGGAATTTGTCTTTATCTGAATTATTTCTAAAATATTAGCACATTCGTTTTTGAACCTCCTATGAAACTACTTTTTGGGCATAGTGATATCGACAAAAAAAAACATTGTTCCCTGTGATAGAGGGGTCAAAAATGTTTTTCTTTTCTTTTTGGATTAATTTACTTTTAAGTCATGGTGAGTATATTCAGAGTAGGGCATTAACGACTTGAGATTTTTTCAAGTCGACTTGTCAGACAGTCAAGTCGAAGTTGTATCGATTTATCGTTTTATGGCATGGGGGGGAGGGGGGGGGGTGCGTTGTGGTGGTTCCCGAGGGGGGGTGGGGATCAAATGGTGCCGCTATATGCCGGCGCAGTGCTTATACAAAACACATCGCGAGGCTACGCATGCCGCATGTGGCAAGCTTAATATGAAAACAATATTGGCACACAGCTGCACATCGTCCACTCCCAGGCCAGCCATAAAAACACATAACATTATCAATACGCAGCAGCCCACACATTAGAACGCAGAATACGATCCATTTACATGTAGCCTCCTCCTCCTCCTCCTCCAACACCACCATCGTGCCGCTTTTCTTTTATGATTCATTCAGTAAATTAATGAGAATGACGCGGACAGAAGCATGCGTCCCGTGCGGTAGCCTAATGCGAAACGAAGAACAAGACGGTCACTGCACGGGGAGGTGTTGGTTGATGAAGTTCTGTATTCCTCTGACACTGTTTGCTGTTCGATCTGATCCGTGTATGTACGTAATGATCAGCTGGAACGCCGCGCGCCCAGAGCGCAAGAGCGCACTGCGCATGCAGTTGCCTAAATTAAAGCTTAACTCCGATAGAGTTGCAAAGGAAACTTCGAAGGAGACTTCTGTCCGTGAGTGACAGTAACCAATATTACATTTGAATTATATACACACAGTACACACGCGTCGCACACATAGAGAAAGATTTTTTTTTTTTTTTTTTTTTTTACGCCAGCTACCCTGCCTGTCATACGTCTAGGGACCAAGGCTAGGACCAAGGAGGTGTAGTGGCGGCGGTGCTCCCTCCCTCCTATGGTCGGCAACTTCAACAGATTACAGGGGATGCAAATATGACACGCGCATCAGCCATAAAAATAACCTGGCCTACCCTGGTAATGTCGGATAACCTGGGGTCCTCATATATAAAGTAATTGCCGTGCGAATGGGGCTTAAGACTTTATTTGTGCATTTTCTAACTCTTTATTTGGTGTGTGTGTGTGTGTGTGTGTGTGTGTGTGTGTGTGTGTGTGTGTGTGTGTGTGTGTGTGTGTGTGTGTGTGTGTGTGTGTGTGTGTGTGTGTGTGTGTGTGTGTGTGTGTGTGTGTGTGTGTGTGTGTGGTTGTGAGTCAGGACAACATGTGGTCTATTGCTGTGTTTGAGGATCACATTTACTGGACATACCCATGGATAAACAAAACCATCTACAGAGCCAACAAGACTACTGGTAACCACACCACAGTCATCAGTAACCTGATCCATCCATCTGCCATCCACATCTACCACCCCTCTAGACAACCTGAGGGTCTACTCTGTACCACCTGCTACACAGGTTTTCCTTACTCACACATCGGCGTGTCTCTTGATTAAAAACGGGTTTATAAAGCACTGTTATAACATAGAGATGGTCTCCACCCTGCAGTGTCAATACAATGGAGGCTGCAGTCACCTGTGTCTGCTCTCACCTGGAGGAGGATACAACTGTTCCTGTCCCACCGACTCTGACTTGTCAGCTGACAACAAGCAGTGCATGTCCAATAACTGCACTGCCAGCCAGGTGATTCACCTCAGCTTCACTTACACTGTCTGACTTTATCCCATTCAGGATGGGAAACCATTTTGGTGTTTGTTATACTTTAGCTATTGACAAATAGCAGTATCTACAAGCTCGTAGCATGGCACTGATCTGCTATTTAGGAAATATTGTGGAAATTATGGTGAAAATTTCAAATGCATTTTATTTCAGAGCTAACAATTTCTATCTAACATCTTTACTTGCGGACGGGTCCCTGATACAACATAATTTCAGATGGTGGTCGGTTATACATTTGATAATGTATAATGGTTATATATAATATTAATGACATATACCTGTATAATGTTTGGGTAACATTTAGGTCTTCAACCTGAATCTCTGTCTCCCTCTTCAGTTTGTTTGTCAGAAAGACACCTGCATTCCATTGTCATGGAGATGTGACTGTGAGAATGAACACAGTGCCTGCTGTGAGTAGAGACTGAAACATTATCTCAGTAGTTATGATTCATTGTCATTGTTTACATTGATTATTATAATGAATCATTCATTGTATTTTAAGAAAAACACTGATCAATGCTCTATTACAATAATCACAACACATTGTGAATGCATTATAATCTGCTTATAATGCTATTATTAAATATATACACTATTATTAATAAGCACAAATAATACTCACAACAGAAATCATTTTGCTCTTACATTTTATGACATAAATGGCACATATAGAATGTGCATGGCACATATAGAATAATATAGAACCATTACTTGCTTAACAATGTGCATGGGCATTATCCACCCATTAACCCCACACTGAGACCAAAGGGAACCATGCAACTTGTTCATTTGGAGCAGTTGTTAGCAGTACATTGTCTTGCTCAAGGAAGAACACAAGACAGTAACATGGAGGGAGTCTTGGATCAAACCAGAACCTTCCCATTCCAAAGCAGCTGCTCTGTCTCCTGGGACACTGCTTATGACTACTGAACACTGAACACACCTGTTTATTTGATTGATGCTAATGACTACTGAACACTGAAAACACTGGTTTATTTGACTGCTGCTAATGACAACTGAACACACTGTTGATAATGCATCCACATACCTCCCTTCATTTCCACATTAACATTAGAGTGAAACTAATTAATTCCTTATGTTTCTCCTCAGCTCTCCAACTTAAACCAACTCACAACTCAACAGGTGAAAGAAACTGAGATTGATTTTCTATACTGCATTATCCAAGGTGTTGTAATTAATGCTATAGGTTTTTACTGCTTATTGCTCTCTCTACAGAGTCTGAAGATGTCAGGTTGTCTGGAGGAACCAGTAACTGTAATGGTATACTGGAGATGAAACACCAGGGAGAGTGGAGACCTGCGCTGGCTTGGTTTGACTGGAACAGGATGTCATCATCTGTAGTGTGTTGACAGTTGGATTTTGGATCTGCTCTTTCAACAGAATTTACTTCTAGTTCTCCACGTCAACCAGGATGGGTGATTCCATCTTCATGTGTTGGCTCTGAGTCTTCGCTGATGGAGTGTGGACCTGTAAAGTCATATAATTCCACTCATACACTGAAACTCAACTGTTCAGGTAAAAAGAGTATGCAGTATGTGCATTAACAATGAAAACGTTGTTATTGCCAATATGCTATTACAAAATATGCCATACCTCTTCATGTGAAGTCCACATTTACATCATACAGAGAAATGTGCAGAGGGAGCCATGTAGTGCCTAAAACATACCTATGATAAATAAAGAGGATAGTGCACGGGGTGTGGCGCAGGCTGGTGCCGGAGGTTTGCACATGCTCAGTGTAAACAGGAACTGCTATGATGGAATGTACCAGCAGAGGCGCTAGATAGAAATCCCATAACTTGTGATGTAAATAATGAGATCCAGAGTAGTTGTGAATTAAACAGCATCACAATTCCCTTTTCAAACATTGTATATAATCCATCCACTGTTTGAATGAACAGTATCCATGTTTCTTTGTCATTTCACAAAAATAAAAGTTGACACATACTGTCTGTAATTAAAGCAAGCATCACGAACAGGGAAAATCTACAAAAGAACAATGTACAAAACATTTCCATTCAGTAAATGTAGGCTACTTGCCCTTGTCTTTCAGTCTGTTATAAACAGCTTTTTTTCTCTAAATTGACATAATATTTAAACTAAAGACGGAAGCATTATAGTATTCTCTTTTTATTTATTTATTTATTATTTCAGTTCAGGTTCGGTAACTCTAGCGCCTCTGCTGGAACATTCCACCATAGCAGTTCCTGTTTACACTGAGCATGAACATTCACACATGATACTGTACAATACACAAGATGCGATGTGAATAATACAACTCTCTCCCTTCTCTCTCTAGGCTCTGTGAGGTTGGTGGATGGTCCTACTGCGTGTTCTGGCAGAGTGGAGGTGAAGTCTAATGATTCTTGGGTCTCAGTTTGTGAAAGTGACTTTGACCAGCCGGATGCAAAGGTGGTCTGTGGGGAGCTCGGATGCGGTGCTCCTTCTCTCGTCCAGGGGGCGCTATATGGCAAGGTGAACACTCCAATGTGGGCCAAAGAGTTCCAGTGTGAAGGCACTGAGTCTGTTCTCATGGCCTGTGGAACCTCAAACTCCACTAATAATACCTGTTCACCTGACAAGACTGTTGGACTCAACTGCTCAGGTTAAACACAAGCTGCACCCTGGAATATGTTTTCTTGTGCTGATAGTATATGGTAGTATATTCCTATTTAAATGTTTACTCACTTGTGTCTTTACAGAGGTTGATGAAGTCAGGTTGGTCGGAGGAAACAGTCACTGTTCTGGTATACTGGAAATAAAACACCAGGGAAATTGGAGATCAGTGGACGGTGGGTCTCACTGGAACCTGAAGTCCTCATCTGTAGTGTGCAGACAGTTGAACTGTGGCTCTGCCGTGTCAACAGAAAGGAGTTCTGGCTTCACACAACAACCTGTGTGGAGGATTACACCTTACTGTGTTGGGTCTGAGTCCTCGCTGAGCCACTGTGTCATAATGGAGAATCATGTCACACAGAAAGGTTTGATTACAGGCAAACCCACTGTGAACTGTTCAGGTAACACAATGACAACAGTCCTTGCGATTTGATTCAATTTGCATTCATATTGCACTCATACACTGTCTTGTAGATCACTAACATAATTGTGTAATCTCTCTTTCCCTCCAGAATCTGTGAGGTTGGTGGATGGTCCTACTTTGTGTTCAGACAGAGTGGAGGTGAAGTCTAATGAGTCGTGGGCCTCACTGTGTGAAGGTGACTTTGACCAGCAGGATGCAGAGGTGGTCTGTAGGGAGATCGGCTGCAGAGCCTCTTCATCCCTCAAGGGGGAGCTCTATGCACAAGTCAAGGCTCCAATGTGGGTCAAAGAGTTCCAGTGTGAAGGCACTGAGTCTGCTGTCCAGGACTGTAGAGTCTCAAACCCAACCAGAAACATCTGCTCATCGGACAGGTCTGTTGGACTAACCTGCTCAGGTAAAAAGACACCTTTGGGTAATAATTTTATAATGAAAGTAATTTTGTGTAACTTTTTGTGCATGCTAACTCAAGTCAGTGCAAAATAAAATACTTGTCATGTACTTGATAGTGGGAGAAGCAGATAAACTTGTAATGATTATTTTGTGTTTACTCTCTTGTTCTCTACAGAGGCAGATGATGTCAGGTTGACAGGAGGAACCAGTACCTGTGCTGGTATACTGGAGATGAAACACCAGGGAGAGTGGAGACCAGTGGATGGTTGGTCTCACTGGAACCTGCAGTCCTCATCTGTAGTGTGTAGACAGCTT
Organism: Benthosema pterotum; assembly: GCA_039105355.1. NCBI lineage: Eukaryota > Metazoa > Chordata > Actinopteri > Myctophiformes > Myctophidae > Benthosema > Benthosema pterotum. Next base: position 9,628,011 of record CM076968.1, on the reverse strand, counting down.
GCTTGTGGCTCTGCTGTTTCAACAGAGAGGAGTTCTGGTGTTACACATCAACCGTCATGGAGGATTGCACCTCACTGTGTCGGGTCTCTGAGTGACTGTGGAAAAAAGATGTCTTCCACTTCCTTGTACGTACTGGAGGTGAACTGTTCAGGTAATAAACTGCTACTTCAACTACAGTAATGTCTGACAAAGCCACAGGAAAATCTGGCCCTGATCAGTTGAACCGTTCAGAGCCATTACTTCTTGTTTGTGAATGTAACACTTTTTTTTTTATTATTAAGCGATGTGTTGTGTTCTGATTGGACATTATGCAATTTACTATACCATTATACATGTTGCAACCAACTAAGCTAAAGTCGTCTTGTAGTAGTCTAAAAATGCATCTAAAATGGTCTATATACGGTATATACTCTAGTCTAAACAGTAGATAGTCGGCTTATACAGTATGTCGGTTTATACAGCATTAATTAGCCAGGCTATATTTTAGACATTTATAAATACACATTGAAACAACATTGTCATCTATAAATATATGTTGAAATACTGTTTCAATGTCTAATCCTAGCCTAGACCACTTAAAATTTTATATTTTTAGACAATTTTACCCAAATTTTAGACCACCCTATATGACATAAAAATGCTCAGTGGGACATAATGCCTCTAGTCTCATTTTTGCTTTGATTTTTTGTAATTTCCTATTATGCATTTACTATCAGTAACTTGATCTCTCTCACTCTCTTTCTCTCTCCAGGGTCTGTGAGGTTGGTGAATGGGACGACTTTGTGTTCAGGCAGGGTGGAGGTGAGGTCTGATGAGTCGTGGGTCTCAGTGTATGAAGGTGACTTTGACCAGCAGGATGCAGAGGTGGTCTGTAGACACCTTGGCTGTGGGCGTCCTTCAGTCCTCCAGGGGGCGCTCTATGGGGAGGCCAATGCTTCAGTGTGGCCCAAAAGTTCCAGTGTAAAGGCAATGAGTCTGATCTCATGGACTGTGGAACTTCAAACTCAACTAGAAACACAAGTTTACCTTACAAGTCTGTTCAACTCACCTGCTCAGGTAAAAAACAAGGTAAACTTTTGGCTTATTTCATGAATACATGAATATGAATCTTTATCATTTACTCTCTGGTCTCTTTACAGAGTCTGGTGATGTCAGGTTGGAGGGGGGAACCAGTAAGTGTATTGGAATCCTGGAGATGAAACACCAGGGAGAGTGGAGACCAGTGGATGGTCGGTCTGACTGGAACCTGAAGTCATCATCTGTAGTGTGTCGACAGCTGGATTGTGGCTCTGCTGTATCAAGAGAAAGGACTTCTGCTTCTACACATGGACCTGTGTGGTGGATTTCAGCCTCCTGTGTTGGGTCTGAGTATTCCCTGAGGGAGTGTGGAACAAAGCGGTCTGGCAATTCCACTGCCAGACTGGAGATTATCTGTTCTAGTAAAACACTTTTACATTATCTCATCTATCTGTCAGTACACTATACTATAATGAAACAGGTAAATCTACTGTATTCCTAATTTCAGCCAATCGCCTCTGTTTTGTTCCAGATCTGCTGTTTAAGCCAACCATCACCTTTGTACGCTCCCTTTCTGAAGGCCAGCAGCTGGAGGCTTCCAGCTTCAACACCAGCTGCTCCATCCAGCCAGCTGTCAATCACTCTGCATTCAACACCACACACAACATCACAGGATACAACACAGCACTACTAGACACAACACAACACACAACATCTCTAGATGCAACACAACACACATCTCTAGATGCAACACGACACACAACATCTTTGGACACAACACAGCACACAACACCACCGGATGCAACAAAAGGCACAACACCAGCTTACTTAACACAACACATAACATCATGGATACAACACATGCCACGTCTTTCGAAACAACACAACACATTTCACTGGATACAAACAACACAAAACACATCTCTGGCTACAACACAACACATAACATCTCTGGATCCAACACAACACACATCATCAGTGCATACCTCAGTACACTCCATTTCTGAAAGCCAGCAGCAGGGGCTGCAGGTGATGGAGGGTTTCAGCTTCAGCATCAGATGCTCCATCCGGTCACAGTACCCAGGAGGCTTCTTCCTCCTCACCTTCACTGGATCCAACACAACACACAACTACACCCAGCCAGCTGACAGCCATTCTGTATCCAACACAACACACAACTACACCCAGCCAGCTGACAGCCATTCTGTATCCAACACAACACACAACTACACCCAGTCAGCTGACAGCCATTCTGTATCCAACACAACACACAACTACACCCAGCCAGCTGACAACCATTCTGTATCCAACACAACACACAACTACACCCAGCCAGCTGACAACCATTCTGTATCCAACACAACACACAACTACACCCAGCCAGCTGACAGCCATTCTGTATCCAACACAACTACACCCAGCCAGCTGACAGCCATTCTGTATCCAACACAACACACAACTACACCCAGCCAGCTGACAACCATTCTGTATCCAACACAACACACAACTACACCCAGTCAGCTGACAACCATTCTGTATCCAATACAACACACAATGTCACTGTGTCCAATGCAACATCACTGGATACAACACAACACACAACACCACCAGCCACAACACAACAAACAACATCACTGGATACAACACAACACACAACACCACTAGACACAACACAACAAACAACATCACTGGATACAACACACAACATCGCTGGTTGCAACAAAACTCAGAACCACACCCAGACAGCTGTCAATCAGACTGCCACATTCCTGTTTCCTGCAGCGAACCACACCCACCAGGGAAGTTACAGCTGTGTTTATCACATCCATGTTTTCTTTCACAACTTCTCCTCTAAGAGCGAGGTCATCTCTATCACTGTCAGAGGTAACTTTTCAAGTCCAAGCTAACTTTAAGCTGTTCTTTTTCATAGTGTTTGATGTTCTATCATACTAACACATTTCTCTCACAGCTTCACATCTGACATCTAACATTCTCAAAAGTATAGTGTTGATGCTTCTGCTCTTGATCCTGATACTCTACCATCTCTGGAAGGTAATTTTACTTCTTGATTATAACACTGGAATGCAAATTCAATCAGCAGTTTAGTCAGACATTTTTAATTTAAGAGAGACAGTTAATTAACGCTGGGAACTGTTGTGTTTCCCCAGGTCACCAAAAGCCTTTGTGTGGGATCACACGGCATTGGTGTTGTTTACTACAATGTAATGAAGTCAAGAGACAGAATACCACCAGTATGAAGAGCCAGATCAACCAGGAGGTGCTGAAGCTGCAGCCAGTGAAGACACAGAATACCATCAATATGATGATGTGGGTGTAGGAGGAGGTGTTGAAGCTGCAGCCAGTGAAGACACAGAATACCATCAATATGATGATGTGGGTGTAGGAGGAGGTGCTGAAGCTGCAGCCAGTGAAGACACAGAATACCATCAATATGATGATGTGGGTGTAGGAGGAGGTGCTGAAGCTGCAGCCAGTGAAGACACAGAATACCATCAATATGATGATGTGGGTGTAGGAGGAGGTGCTGAAGCTTCAGCCAGTGAAGACAGAACACCATCAATATGATGATGTGGGTGTAGGAGGAGGTGCTGAAGCTTCAGCCAGTGAAGACAGAACACCATCAATATGATGATGTGGGTGTAGGAGGAGGTGCTGATTTCAAGAGGTTCCATATCTGCAACCTCTTGAAATCAGCAGCTTTCATACAAACCATTTAAAATAATAATACTATGGATCTCGTATCTGTTTTGAATATCGTGTACTGTATAATTCTTATAAATTACAAAATTGCATCTGTTTTTTTTTTTTTTTTTTTTTTTTTTCACTTTGCAAAAAATACTATAGATCTTATATTAACTTTATTCCATATGAGGATTGTATGACAGCTGCTACTTTCAAATGTTTGCATATATAACATTTTCCATATGGTTTAGGAACCGGCAGGAAACCACTTGTGTATGATTTGGATCTCTAAAGGAAAATTCATGTTCTGTAATGGTTGAATTTTGAAAGCATCACCATATACAGTAGGCCTGCTACCGCCTACGTTACCAGTAGGATGTGGATGTATGGTCTTTGTGAGTCCTCCCAACTAATCGGAATACAAGACATTTTATGAAGTGCAACTTTCTTTCTTTCTTTCTCTCCTTCTTTCTCAGGGTTGCGTTCAACACTACCGGCCGGCGGAGGTCAACCACAACACATTCTTTGTCGTTTAGATGTTGCGTTCTTATTGCAACACACCGACAATGGTTTTGTGTGTGATGTAGATTTCATCAGTGCATAGATGCCTGTGAGGCCCTGACAAGATGGGCCTATGTGTTATTTGGTTTGCACTCTATTTGACTGCAGTCTAATTTGTGCAACGTAAAACCTCAATGTTATTGCTTTAGTAACATGTCCCAATATTAGTGAAAGGTTGCAAGCTAGGTCAACTATAGTTCATGTCTTGTTTCCCCTATGTATGCATTCTGAAGATATGCATTATGCAAGCGTACTATCCTTGATGCAGATTGAAGCAGGAAACTTGACCCAGACATACACTTCGTGGTTGCGAGGAACTGGAAAGCAGAAGACCTGACGATTACGATCTTCTTCCTCTATCTACTATGAAGAAAGGACAGTTCACGAACTCGCATCATTGCAATGTTACTGACTTGCAAAATTGTAATATTCTCGGAACTTATGTCGTGTTGCCACTTGTGACATCGTGACCACAAGCTTGGCTAAGCCCTTTTGTAATGTATATATACCCCTGTCTTTGTGAATAAATCCTTAGAGGAGATTGTGAACTCAACAAGACTCTTGTCGGTTCATGACCTGTTCTCAGTGTCGACACTTCTATCTCTGTACTCAGTGAGGCAGTCAAGTTTCCTTCACGGGTAACTTCTTACTTACACACACACTTTAGGGGTACCTGACCAGACCAGACAGCAGCAGACGATTCTGTGAATTTCCAACAATTTGGTGGCAGCGGTGGGATGAGCAATTAAAGGTAAGTCAACTCATTAATTATCAATTTCATAATTTTTAGTTGACTTCCTTTGCTCTATCCTAAAAATAAAATTTAGTTTAATGTGTTGGAACCAGAGTCCTGTAAAGTCTGCCATTTATGATTAGAATATAATTGTGTATGACCACCAAGTACCTCCCGTCTGGCCAACAGGAGGGAAAAAGGGCAGCTGTCTACAAAAATGTAACTGAGTCGCGCTCAGTGTAGCAGAAGGTTAGAGTCCCCAGCTACTATAAGGTGGGGTATCCAGTCCCCCCCACTTGCAGAAGGTTAAAGTCCCAGCAAGTATTTTGTTGCAGAAGGTTAAAGTCCCCAGCAACTACACCGCGGTATAAAAGTAAGTGGAAGCGCTCAGTGTAGCAGAAGGTTAGAGTCCCCAGCTACTATAAGGTGGGGTATCCAGTCCCCCCACTTGCAGAAGGTTAAAGTCCCAGCAAGTATTTTGTTGCAGAAGGTTAAAGTCCCCAGCAACTACACCGCGGTATAAAAGTAAGTGGAAGTGCCCAGTGTAGCAGAAGGTTAGAGTCCCCAGCTACTATAGTGTTGCAGAAGGTTAAAGTCCCAGCAACTATACCGCGGTATAAAAAATAAGTAGAAGCGCCCGGCGTAGAGTAAAGTAACAAGATTACTTATGGTTATATATATATATATATATATATATTTATATATATATATAGAAGGTGGTCTCACACATATTAGCGTATTACTGGTCTGGCATAGTGATATGGCGTGTGTGTGCGAGTATTAAGGAGCCTGATTGACTCTCACTCATTTAAGTCTTCTCTTACTATCCTTCACCTTTGTACACAATTTTAACTCGTCTTACTCTCTATTGTGTTGACCATGTCAGTTGGAAAAATGCCATGGTTTAAGAAATCCAAAATTATTATAGAAAATAAGGGTTCAGTGGTGGTCATTCCTTAAAAACGCTAATGAGTGCCCAGACAAGGTTTTTAAGTGCTCCACCACACCGGCTTATGGAGGTTGCAGAGAACATTTCTGCCCCTAAAAGAAAGTTATGGAGATAAAGGTTGCAATAGACAAGGGCACAAATGAAGTAGATGAATTGCAATATTACTCAGAACCCAATGTGGGTGCCTTGGCTTATCAGCTTAATTTTCTAAGAATTAACACAATTATATGTTGAAACCATTGGAGTTAATTTAAAATGAATCAAATTAGCAAGGATGCCCCGCCACCAGAGAAAAATGTTGGGGCAGCCATCCAATATGCCAAAAGGCTGGCAACATTCCACAATTTGATGGGAATTAAAAAAAATATATATATAATAATAATAATAATATTTGGAGCACATGTTTTAAAACACAGCAGCAGCAAATTGGGAGTCACACGCAGACATTAAGATATGGGCAGAACCGGGGACTGTTGAAGTGGGGAAATATAAGGGGCCGATGACATGAAGCAGTTCCTGGCAAATTTAGAAAAATATTGCAAAGAAACATTCTGAGATTATGAGAAAGCATGGAAGGAAGATGCAAAGCTTCCTTTGGTTGGTCCAACCAATCAGTGGATTTTTATTTTTATTTCTAATGCTATGTATGACAAATATGTTACTAGGCTGCAGTGACCTGAAGAAACTTTTTGCCTATTTCACCAAACCTCTCAAGGAAGTTAAACAGCCTGTTAGACTAAAAAAATAAAAATAAAAAAATAAAATAAAATAAAAAAATCATACGGCGCATTTGATTCGGCTGTATTTTATTAACCTTTGATGATTCAGTGACACTGGCAGAGAATGTCCTGCCTGCATTGTCCCCTCTCACCAGCTTTCACGATTGTGTCAGTGCTCAGAGCCCTATATGGATTGCATTTTGCAAGCCGTATCCTTTTGACATGAGAAAATGTGACGGCATAAGCCCAATTATTCAGTCCCTATTGGAGCAATTTTCACATCAAGCGTTAATTGTGCACCACTAGTCCCAGAGTTAACAGGAAAAGAAAAAAAAAAATAAATAAATAATAATATATACAGTATATATAATTTCTACAACTGCAGGTCATACATTTTATTCACTGGAAGTGGTTATGTTCTGTGGACCAGGATATGTGGTCCATTCTCACATTTGAGATTTGGGGGAGGCGGTATTGCTTCCCGGGATTGGCTCAAGGCCTAACCCCGCAGCCATTGCCCGCATTGTGCACAGCACCTTGCACACCACGTGAGGATTGTCGACCCATCTCCTACCGTGGCGACTTACTCAAGAGGGCTCCAGAGAAAGCCAGAAGTGAGGAAGGCTCATGCCAACAACTTAAAACTGTTGACTGTCAAGTACTTGGGCTCTGTACTGTCAAAAAGACAGAGAACTATTACTGATCACGTGTCAATGATCAGACAGCTCCCCACACTGCGAATACAAGCCCTAATGTGCTCATTTTTAGGAGAATGGCATTTTTTGTCATCACTGGAGACTGGACAATGGGCATGCTGCTATGATGGGGTCCTATGGAAATGCACACTGATAGGAGACCCTGAGGACTGAACTCATGACTTTTGTTTCTGTTCCAGTCCAGCTCTGGATCTACAACACTGCCTGTCATTCGCACAACAGCTAAACGGGCGCGGTGGCTGCTGGGGTCACATGAACCATGGCCTATGGTCAAGACCGGTGGCATTTCTGCCGACCTCTTTTTCTCCAATAGAGATTGGTCCGCTCACTTTCTACATGTTGTTACTGCCCTGATGATCAAGGCTACAGACAAGTGCACAATTTAAAATAACACAATCCTACACCAACACACTTAAGTGTCACAAAACATTAGTCCGGAGGAGGTCTCATTATGAGGCGTTCTAAAAAGAACACTCTAAGTTGGTTATAGTGTATATAATGAAGCGTAAATAAGTCAAAAAAAAAAAAAAAAAAAAAAAAAAAAAAAACTCCTATTGACAATTGCTTGTGAGTCTTGCTCCAAACATGCGGGCAGTATCTATGAATGTGTTTGTGCCACCGTCATAAAAAAAAAAAAAAAAAAAAAAAGTCTGACACTCTTGTAGAAAGTTATAAATTTCCTTACAGTAGTACCCAAAACTAGATTAATGGCTCTGACCTGTGTAGCTGAACTGTCCTAACATCAAATTCTCAGTGTGTGGGCCTATAACTAATGCTATCCGTCCTTATGCCAAAATCTACAGATTTGTTATCACAGACTATTGTTAAGGACCAGTGTTGGGTAGTGGATTTTAGATTACATATTACTGTAATATTACTACTTTTGCTCAAAAAAAAAAAAAAAAAAAAAAAAAAAAAAAAAAAAAAAAAAAAAAGGTAAAGTAACGAGATTACTCTGCAAAAATGGGTAATAAGTAATGCATTATTTTGCAAGTAACGCCAAGTTACTTGTTTAAAATGAGCTTATTGTTGCATAAAAAAAAAAAAAAAAAAAAATCGACAGGTACTGTAACTACAGAGATGTGCACTAGATTGTAGATCCAGTTGACACGATGCATCCCGCGCACAGTTATGTACCTTACAAATCACTTGCTGCTTTATTTTGTATTTTATATTTAAATACAAGACCTCAACTGTCTTTGAAAACAATGAAAAAAAAAGGTTTAAAAAGTCAAAGAGGTAAAGTAAAGAAGTTACTTTCCTAATATTGACCAACACTGTTAAGGACATACAAAGTTGAGTGGGTGCGGCATTGCTGTTCCCGAGTTTAAAGGTGTTCTAAGGGACAAAGCCGGCAGCTTTGTCTCCCTTGTATAGTCTTAACCTTTCATTGTCTGACATGTCCACAGTGTGTACACACGTCAAAAAAAAAAAAAAAAAAAAAAAAAAAGGGGGGGGCGGTGATAAATAGAAATAATGCTCAAAACAGCAATACAGCAAAACTCATTTTGTCTGGTAGGTGCACGCACATATTGTGTACATCTATAGATTAATAATCAAGGAAGGTAATGACCCACCATCCAAAAATGAGACTGTCACGTGGTGGTATTGGGCAGAATTTTTCCAACTCTATGGTTTTGTCAATTTCCGCCGAAAAAGTCAAGGTCCATGTCTGACAGGGGACATGGACGCAAATGTCTGATTACACTAAAGTTATGATTTATATTAATAATTAAACCATGTATAAAGTGATGTTTTTGTGCTCTCCATTTTCCCTCTAGTAAGGTACCCATCAATTCCTTCAGCGAGAGACCATTACAGTAACCAGAACATCTGTATTAACTGAATAAGAGCTCCATGCCACCCGCCTAAAGAGGCACTGGGAAGTATAATACCATGACCTTTGAGCTCACATAATTTCTTATAAAAGTGGTGCACCGTAACTGGGCCTTCAAGGCCACGGCGAGATAGTAAGTTTTCTATATAGTGTCTGATCGAGGGGCGCCCCGACTAAAGAGCTGATATAATGCAAATCTCGGTTTGCAGTATAACAGGTCGCATCTGCTTTTAATCATGTTCATTTGCTGTTCATATTCCTATTGTGAAAGGGATGCACTCGGTCCCATTTTGTAATCAATAAATATGTCTAGGTCCCACAGAAGTGACTTCTACAGCCTTTGATTGGACTCTAAAGGTGGTTGAATTTAAACTGGGTGCCTCAGTGGTGACCCCGACATGTCTGAGAGGCTGTATGGTCTTTTTGACCGTTTCATAACAGTTTTTCCATGGTCTTGGGGTGGTAGACAGGGCCCTACAATATGCATTGTTATGCAGATCTACCACGCTATGACTGCGGGACGACTGTTTTCTTTTGAAAACGTCTAGGTCTATAACTAACAACTCATGAGATATGAAATGAACAGCATCTGAAAAGAAAAATGACAGTACTATCCCTTGCTATTGCGTTCACTTCACCCTCCCGACCCTCGCAGTGTTATTTCTAGACAGTACTGGTGATGTTTTGTTGTGGGTACGGAGGCTAATGTTATATTGACCAGTGTGGCTAGCGCTTGTTTGCTTGGCAGGCTTTGCTGTGCTAGTTTTTGTTATTCATTATGCATTCTCATCCTTAGATGTGTGCGGGTGTGCACGGATGCATGCGTTTGTGAGGGTGCATGTGAGTGCGCTAAGCAGTGCACATTTATGGGTGTTTATGTGTGTGACGTGAGTGTGTGTGTGTTAACTCATTCTCAGGCAGCAAGAGGGCCATGCAACACAGAAAGAGGGCTGACAAAATTGTTCTCCATCTGGTCGATGCACCTTACCCTAAACTCGGGTGTAAAACTAACATTTCCTCCCCAGGTCAGCCCACCATCAATTCACAAGTCATAAGCGCATAGATGCCTGTCAGAGCCTGACAGGCAGGCATACGTGCAGTTTGGGTTTGCACTCTGTCACCCCTCAGGTCTATTTCTCAATAAGTAAAACCGCAATGCTGTTCTGTGAAATAACATGTTTTTAAAAAAAATGTAGCAAGGTCAATTTGGGTCCAGTTGGTTCTGGTATTTTTCCATACATGTATGATGAAGATATACTTTGTGCAAGGCGTACGATGTTTCCTATAGAGTTTAAGTTTCCTGTTCTTATCACATTGACAGACTGCACATGAACCTTGCATGTGTAGGATGATTGTATCTCACATTTTTATGTTTCCAGAAAATTCGCCGTCATGTTTTCGATTAATCTAAGGCTCTAAGAGGGCACACAAAGTGATAACAATGGAGAACAAACATACATATAGGCCTACCTAAATTATTTTATTAATGTATTGCTTGCAGTAGAGTCTAACACACTATTGTTCTTGCATTGATATCATGTTTTATTAAGTGTTGCTGGATTTATGGGATGATGTTTGTTTGCATTAACAATTTTCAGTATACTCTGTTGCAGGTTTGAAAAAAAAAATAATCATTCACCCCTCAATGACCTACCAATTTTGAAACATGCTTTAGTTATACCATCTAGAAGGTTGTTTTTCATTGGTTGAATGATTCAAAATAAATATTAGTGGTTTCTCTAAATAAATAAAGATAACAATAGTGCGGTTCACACGGAAACCCCACTAATAATACACAGCAAAACATAAATAAAAGGCATTTAGATTTATACATTTAGCGTTTGATTTCCATTGAGCTACTCATATTTCTTCACCTGGTGCCATTCATAATTATCACGTGGCACAATTTAGAAAACATGTTAAACTTATTATGAATTATAGGATTCTGTGAGGTAGACAAGTTTGTTGTTATACTAACGTTCAAGATGCACAGGGGCTCTTTAAATACAGGGGCCCTATGTGTAACCATATGTTATATTTTCTTAACACTGCCCTTTCTTTATAGGATTTGCAAGTCTGCTATCTTTTATGCATGATGTATTCTGCCTCATGTGAAGATGATTCCCTACCACTGTAAAAACGTGGTAATTTTTCTGTGGCTCAACCATGTATAACTTTGTTACTTTCTTTTTGAATTTTCATAGGTTTCATATTTTTAGCTTTAGGAAGATTGACCAAATGTGTTATGACATTATAGAATTAGTGTGAATTTCTTTATAGCCTGAAGCTTGTGCAAAGAAAACTGATAAAATGTGTTCACATGTGTTTAACATTTCCTCTTCTTCCCAAAATGGTTTAGTCAAATTGGCATCTATGCTTAATTGTCGCCTTTCGGAGTGAAAGGCGAAAGAGGGCAAGCTGATGTAGATTTCATCAGTGCATAGATGCCTGTGAGGCCCTGACAAGATGGGCCTATGTGTTATTTGGTTTGCACTCTATTTGACTGCAGTCTAATTTGTGCAACGTAAAACCTCAATGTTATTGCTTTAGTAACATGTCCCAATATTAGTGAAAGGTTGCAAGCTAGGTCAACTATAGTTCATGTCTTGTTTCCCCTATGTATGCATTCTGAAGATATGCATTATGCAAGCGTACTATCCTTGATGCAGATTGAAGCAGGAAACTTGACCCAGACATACACTTCGTGGTTGCGAGGAACTGGAAAGCAGAAGACCTGACGATTACGATCTTCTTCCTCTATCTACTATGAAGAAAGGACAGTTCACGAACTCGCATCATTGCAATGTTACTGACTTGCAAAATTGTAATATTCTCGGAACTTATGTCGTGTTGCCACTTGTGACATCGTGACCACAAGCTTGGCTAAGCCCTTTTGTAATGTATATATACCCCTGTCTTTGTGAATAAATCCTTAGAGGAGATTGTGAACTCAACAAGACTCTTGTCGGTTCATGACCTGTTCTCAGTGTCGACACTTCTATCTCTGTACTCAGTGAGGCAGTCAAGTTTCCTTCACGGGTAACTTCTTACTTACACACACACTTTAGGGGTACCTGACCAGACCAGACAGCAGCAGACGATTCTGTGAATTTCCAACAGTGGCCTTTATGACTTCATGTCACATCCAATAATTAGCTATCGACCTCCTTATGTTTAATCAAGCCGTTATAACCAACGGTAATTGCTTATCACCCTCATTAAAAATGGATTCAATCTTGAGGTCAAAATCCATGTCAGATCCTGTGTTTAGGTGAGACAGGAGTTCGGGTCTCACGTAAATCTCGATTTCTCCAGAAGAGCAGGCAAAAGGAATATGACCGCCACACTTGTATTAACTTGTATAAATTATATTGTATTATTAACATACTTGTTTGTTTGTACATAGACTTCTATTAACGAAGAGCAGCGTGCCATGATTCAAGTAAAGTTAAAATATGGAAGCAGCCCTGCCAAACACAAGACAAAATATAGCTGCAAGCAGCAATAAAACGGGATCAAGCAAGCAGCAATAAGGAGTAAGAACAATACGCACAAATAAGCCATAGAAACATGGGAGCCTGAACTTCAGAAATACATCAGGTAATTATGGGAGCAGGGCAGGGTTTTTGATTCCTGCCCTGACTGACTCACAATCTGGTGTGACTGAGTGAATGATTGGTGAGCTGTGAGTGAGTGGTGAACTGAGCTATGAACTGTCATTAGTGACAACATGGCCGAATAGTGACAGTCAAACAGCCTTGCCCAGCCATGAGGCCCATAGGGCAGGTGCCTATCTCCTGTTTCTGTAGCATGAGGCAGCTTGATGTACAAGTACACCCTCTGGACATGACGCTAGTATGACACAGGGTCTTCCAACCCTTGATGCTGAGTGCCAAGCAGGGAGGCATTGGATCCCGTTTTTTAGAGCCTTTGGTATGACCCGGCCGGGAATCGAACCCCGGCCTCCCAGTCTCAGGGCGGACACTCTAACCACAAGGCCACTGAGTTGCTGAATGAGTAAATGATTGGTGAGCTGTGAGTGAGTGGTGAACTGAGCTGTGAACTGTCATTAGTGACAACATGGCCGAATAGTGACAAAACACAACATGGCCGAAAGGTGACAACCACCATTACATTGAGTTTTACCCTGGGTTACACATAGAACCATGAACTTAGATGTAGAACACCACATGAGATTGTGCATGATTGACTCATATTACTAGGTGTCCGTGCCGGGATTTGAACCCAGGAACTCTCATTTCCAAGTCATGCGCTCTACCAATGAGGCTACCCAACAGACACAAGACGTACTGGAAACAACACACACATTCAATGGACTGCTTGGTAAATGGTAAATGGTGCATTTATATAGCGCCTTTATCCAAGGCGCTTTACATAGATTGTGCATCACATTCACCCATTCACACACACATTCATACACTGATGGCAGTGGGACAGGGACACATCGACACTAACTCTGCAGGAGCCCGGGATCGAACCGGCAACCTTGTGGTTACCATCCGGTTACTCTACCTCTGAGCCACTACCGCTCCTTAAATATGCACAAATAAGCCATAGAAACATGGAAGAAATACATCATGTGATTGTGGAAACACAGCAGGGTTTTTGGAGACTCAGACTTTGTATTGTCAGCAGTGGGACTTGAACCCTCAATCTTGTGTTCCGAAGTCAGGCACCCTACCGACTGAGCTATCCAGGCACAATGATTTGCTTAGTTGTTGTCATCAATGAAACAACCCAACAACACGCCACCAAGCAGTAAGCAATATGAACAATATGCACAATTCAGCAGTCCGAGGGTGGAGCTTAGTGGTCAAAGTGACGAATGGAAACAAGTTCCACATGCTTATTCCTCTCACACAATCTGGCACAATGTACTTGCTCCAGTGTTGCCAGAGAGAAACAAGCAGAAGAAGACTCTTCACAAACGAGCAACTTTCATTGGCTTATAAAAACGTCATTTTTTGATGAAAACAAATTTGCTTCTGAAGTTTTGTCCGGATGGGGCCAAAGTTCTCATGTAGCAGGTGTCATGCAAATTGATCAAAAATCCAGGCATAAAATCAGGCATGAGCATTTTTCAAACTGCTTAAAATGGCAGACACTCTGGGGGTGGAGCTTACCAGTCGAAATTACAGATGTGTTCCACATGAATCAAGGAACGTGTAGAAACAAGTCCCATGATTTTAAGCCAAACGAAGCCTGAGTTATGCTTGTTCAAATGTTTCAGTTTCAAAGAATTGCTATAGCGCCCCCATTTGAGCGATTGGAGCAAGACTGGTTTTAGTGTTATTTGGCATCCCCCTCTACCAAACTGTAAAATCTCATAAACAGATTACTTTGCATGTGTAGATTAGGGATAATAGAAGAATTTTCACAAACAAGCAATTTTCATTGGCTCGTAAAAACATCATTTTTTTCACTGAAAACAAAATTCACACTCATTTCATGTTTGTATGGCTTCAAAGTTCATATGTAGGTCATTGTTATGCATTTTGATCAAAGATTGTAGGAGAAGAGACATTTTAACTGTTTTACATATGATTAAAGATTGCGGCTCATCTAAAGGTCAGAGGTCAAAAGTCAGAATACAAAAGTTGTTTGACATAAGCAGACGCATAAGTGAATATAAGTTACATTTCTGAGAGTCGAGCAGTTCATGAGTTATGAGTGTTTAAAGTTTGCAATTTCAGTTGAGTGCTATAGCGCCACCATTTGACCAGTGGTCACAGGCTTCGCATCATCACCGTTTGGCATCACCCTCTACCAGATTACCAATTTTCGCGAAAACCGACTGCACGGTTCAGCCAGAACAGCTATTTCTGGCGGAAGAAGAAGAAGGAAAAAAGAGACAGAAACAAGAAGGGATCAAGTCCACTTCGTGGACTGCTTGATCCCTTCCAAACACAAGACAAATAAAGACAAGACAAATAAAAAATGACAGTCAGCAGATCGGTCTGAAATAACTCCAAAAATGTTTCAGGAAATGAAACATCCAGCTCAAGTAGTTAAGAGTTTTGTTTTTTTTTACTTTATTGGTTCAATATTAACAATGAACATATGGAAAGAGTGTTGTTTGTTTGTCATGTTTATTTTGAATATCCCAATAATAAGTAAAATATGAACAATTCTTTACATGTTCTACTTCCAAGGAAAGCAATTAAAGTAAATTAAAATATAAACAATGACATGGAAAAGGGCAGAAAAACTGTCCTAGGGTATGATATCTGAAAAGGACTGAGAAGTAGTAAAACTTCTATACTCCCACCCCTCTGTATTTTGAATAATTCATTGCTTACTTCTTTGCACCAGAAGGGGGGGGGGGGCACTGAAACATGTCAGATCATCCATTCCATAACATACAGGATTCATTACATGCATCCATATATACAGCACTGTTTTATAATAATACAAAACTAAAAAAGGCTAAACCAGGGCCCACTATTTATTCAGTATTTGAGCCACGGACCACCACCTGATGACATTTTAGCCCCCACAGACCGTAAAAACTAAAGATATGTTTTGCTTTTGTCCACAATTGGATTTGGGAAACAAAACAGTCAAACATACAGATCAAAATGACCATTAATCTTCTAGTTGTGTAGACTTGGGCTCATTCAGATGATGAATATTTTAACTCTTGAGAGTGTAAAAATGAAACCAAATGGACCCGCATGGGTCCATTTGGTTTCATTTTTGCACTCAAGAGTTACTTCTGGTTACCCAACTTTTCATCTGTTTAACCAACTTAGCTGGGGACCACCTGGAACCATCAGTCTCACTCAGCTCCTCTTTAAAAGCAGACCCATGGGTAGTGGCAGACTTTTTCACCTCATCCAATCTCTGTACTAATCACTCATTTTCAGTTTTTAGTCCATAGTTTCTTTCTCAGCCTGTAGTCTGGACCTAAGAGCAGCCAGTTCATTGTTTCCATGTCATCCACACACATGTTTGTGTGTACAGTCCACCTTAGCAGTTGTGTCTTGTCACCAGCAGTCATCTCATCCATCGCCCTGACAGTAAACTGTGAGACTTCTGGCTCCTGGCCTTTCTACTGACGCCTGATGTCCATGGTCACTGCTTTCAGCCGCTACACTACAAAACAAATCAGTGATAGAAACAATTAAAGTTAATGAAATTAGAGATGGGTTGAAACACACAATTACATCAGCTTTCACCATAATCCATCATTATCATTACACTCAGTGTTCTTGTGGGTGTAAGAGTTAACCGTTTATCTAATAGATGGCTAAAGCAGTGACCACTGAACTTGTGATCAACGCTGTGTAACATACAGGAAATGATACAACCAATAAATACCCAACAGAGTCTGACTTCTGAGTTTGAGTGTTCTGAGTCTCCAGACTCAGAAGCAGTGGAACTCTGGACCAGAGGTACATTTATACAGTGTCAGGAAAAAAGGGTACTAAAAAAAAACATTACGGGTTAAAAAAAAAAGAAGCGTCTAATAGATCATAGTGAAAATACATCTTGATGATGTCAAGATGTTTCACCATGTTAGTGGCTTTCCTCAGACCTCCATTTCTTGGGAACACAAAACGGGGGAACTTTTTTTTCATCATGTCCACCCAAGTTACCTCGAAGGTACATCAATCAATGACATAGTAAACTGTTGAAAATGGGTGGAATTCCCCTTTAAGTACTACACGGCCAGGCGTTCAGTGAAAAGTCCAATACACAACCATAGATATAACAATATATATATAATAATAACAATAATTATATAACGGTCACCAGAGAAGTCGGCCCGCCGCGAAGTCGGACCCTGAGTATAGACAGAGTTACGCTGTTGCAAACCCTGATCACTAAATGGGATCATTCCAATGGCGGCTCTCCTACATAGACTTCATATTATCTTTATTTTAGATTGTTTCGTAATACTTTAGGATATAGTAAAAACATCAGGCAATAGCCTGATGTTCATAAATCCCTTTATTTTACGTCATTTACTACAGCATACACATTAACAACCCAGCTTTGGTCGGCTAGGTGGTGTGGAGAAGTCGCCCAGGGGGTGTGGAGAAGTCGGCTAGGTGGTGTGGAGAAGTCGCCCAGGGGGTGTGGAGAAGTCGGCCCATTAGACATGCATCAAGTCATGACAATAGACATGTATAGGCACCATTACTCTTTACCAGAGTAGAATAAATACATATTTCACTCTTTAATCAAGTCATGACAATAGACATGTCTTTAATCAAGTCATGACAATAGACGTGTATAGGCACCATTATCACTGCATGTCAACCATTATCAAGACATATGCATGTCAATAATAGACATGTATAGGCACCATTACTCTTTACCAGAGTAGAATAAATACATATTTCACTCTTTAATCAAGTCATGACAATAGACATGTCTTTAATCAAGTCATGACAATAGACATGTATAGGCACCATTATCACTGCATGTCAACCATTATCAAGACATATGCATGTCAATAATAGACATGTATAGGCACCATTACTCTTTACCAGAGTTAAAGTAATTAGACAATAACACACACATATATATATATATATATATATATATATATATATATATATATATATATATATATATATATATATATATATATATATATATATATATATATATATATATATATATATTACCAGAGTTAAAGTAATTAGACAATAACACATATTTACTGGTATTTGTGCTGATGACATCGAGGAGGGCACGTGACTACAAAAAGGTGTTCAAAGCCATAAAGAACCTGGCTCCCAATTTGGACACAGTTGGCATGGTCACTGACTTTGAGCGTGCCATTTGGAATGCCGCAAACGAGGTTTTTCCTGGAGCTACAGTACACGGATGCAGTTTCCACTGGGGCCAAGCCGTGTTTAGAAAAGTTCAAGAATTGGGCTTGGCAGTTGCCTATTGTTCCAATCCAGATGTCAAGAAATACATCAGATCGCTGCTCTCCCTTCAGTTCATTCCCGCTGAGGACATTGAGCAGCAGTTCAATCTCCTTGCAGAACGTGCCACAGAGCAGCTGCGGCCCCTAGTTGACTACATGGAGCGCACTTGGATCAGAGGAGTTTGGGAGCCATCACAGTGGTGCATGTACAGATGTGCGATCAGGACGAACAATGACGTGGAAGGTTGGCATTACCGCCTGAATCGCAAAGCACAGCGTGCAAGCATCCCAACCTATATACTGGTGTCCTTGCTGCACAAGGAAGCTCTCCTGATCGATTATCAACTACATATGATCACAGAGCACCACTTGCGCCGCCACCAGCGACAGAAGAATACGCACACAGCGGCCAAGCTGAACCAGATGTGGCATCTCTTTGAAAGTGGCGGCCTAACTGTTGAACAGCAATAGACACAGCCATTAGCAAGCAATTTCACCCTCAGCAATTATCAGTCAATCACATCACTTTTGTTGGACCAGGGAAACAAAGCAGTCAAAACATTCACTAGATCAACATGACAATTAATCTTCTACATTCTGTTGTAGCCTTAAAAAGTGCACAATAATAAGGATAATGATATACAAGGGCCTAAAACAGCTGACACTAGCTCACTAAGTAACTAACTATTCCACAGACATGGGCCGACCTCTCCACTCCCCCGGCCCGAGCTCTCCACAGCCGCGGCCCGACCTCTCCACAGCCGCGGCCCGACCTCTCCACAGCCGCGGCCCGAGCTCTCCACACGATTCGGGCCGACTCTCGTGCGACCGTTTTATTTTACAATGTTTTATAGCCTACTACTACTAGTAGGCCTACAGCCTAGACATTAGAGACTTTAGTTGTCACTGTGCAATGCTTTATAACAGATGTTTACATAGCTCTTATTTGCACCGCCATCGTTGAAAACAATGTATTTCGAACTCCAGTTTGTCCCTCTTTCAGGCTGAACAGCCTTCCTGCGCACAGTTTCTGACCCCTCAATGTCGCAACATTTCGGTTGGTCCGACTTCGCGGCGGGCCGACTTCTCCGGTCCCCGTAACAATAATAACACACATGGTAACTAACCGGCGGTAAGCAGCAGTACCTTTCCATCCTTCTGTCTGCCCCTGTGCTGATATTTAATGATGAAATATTTTAATATTTTACTTTATTATTATAAAATCTAACGAATAGCGTCGCTACACTAGGATGACAAAAGAGAAGAAAAAAAATAAAAAGGTGCAGTTTCTCTCAGATGCTTTGAAACGTTCAACGGTTCAGACGCATCTCCCCAACTCTTTCACATTGCATTCATTGTGTGTTATCGTCTAATATCATTGTGTATTATTTGGATTATTCCAACGATTTTACTTATTTTTTAGGCCAGTCTTTGCTTTCTAACAGCTCTCAGTTGTTTTCGGAGCTCTCTCTCCCCCTCTCTCTCTATCTCTCTCTATCTCTCTCTATCTCTTCTCCAGGATGGGGAGGTTCAGGAGAACCTTCGCCAACATCTGGAGACAGCTCCGTTCTTTGGGGTGCTGTGCAGGGACCACCAGGGACCGCCACCAGGATCACATCGATCGATTCGATCAGGCAAGTGTTGTTTTTTATCACCCGATCACAGCTAAGCTGTTATCATTTGAGTGTAACACTATCGCTAACGGCCGAAGCTTGATCTACATCAACCTGTAGCATCCTGGCCCTGTCCTGGGCATATTGTCGGTTCTCTCTCTTGTGTAAAACGCTTTAAGATGTACCATGTTTACTGTCAACGTTCCCTGTTAGAAAAAACAGCATGATAACATAGCAAGATGTGCAAAACCGGGTGAAGTGTTGCTTCATGACCGGAGAGTTGGACGCGATTGTGACCGTCACGTGACGGTCATGTTTCAGCATTCACAGGACTAATCCAGTGGTGGAAGAAGTAATGTAATCTAAAAGTTTACTGTCTGGCTCACTAGATCAGTGGTTTTCAACCTTTTTAATACCAGGGCCCAGTATTTATTCTGCATTTTAGCCGCGGACCACCATGTGTTGTTTAGTTTAGTCTAATTGGACCCAAAACTAAGGCTTTTCAAGTTTGTGTCCACAATTTAGGAGGCATAACTGGCAAAACGTTGGTCAAACAATTCTATAGTTTTGAATAGTGTAGACTCTTGTAAATGAAGTATTTCAGATCTTAACATTAGAATTTAACTCTTGAGAGCGTAAAATGATACCAAATGGACTCTCACGGGTCCATTTGGTATCATTTTATGATCTCAAGAGTTACAGATTTATAATGGTCCATTTCGTTATACCAACTGTCCATCGTTTAGCTTGGGACCACCTGGAATCCTCTCAGGGACCACTGGAGGTCCACGGACCACTGGTCTAGCTAACACTTTTGTTTCTTTGCATGTTTTTTCTTTCTCTGAACAGTGGGCAGACATCCAGGAGGTGTTGGACCTTTGGGCTGATGCTAGGAAGCGTCCAGCCAGCGTGGCGGCAGACGGCTACGACAGCTTCTTCTTGGACAGCTCCTCCAGCGACTCCGACTCCGCCAGCATCCCAAAGCGAGTCACATTCGCCCCTGAGGTTGAGGTACGAGTGTTTCCTTAACTCTGTTTCCTGTCAGTGCTGCTTGACTATTTCACTGTTCCATTCAAGGAGACCCAAAATGATACATTTGTCCCCCATCTGAAAATATGTAGTTCCAGTGACCTTCTTGGAGGTCCCTGGAAGTAACAGTTTGTTTCTGGAGCTGAAATTTTAATTAGTTCCCTGTCTGGAACTACAATGCGTTGTCCCTCAAACTAAAAGTTTGGCAAAAGTTTTTGTCCTTGGGACTAAATTGTTGTCCCTCAAACTAGATTTCTTTCCCTGGAGATAAAGGGCTCCGTTTTCGTTACATGCTAAACCCCTTATCCCAAATCCCTTATTTCATTTTTACTATTTTGAAAAGACGTTTTGTAATATTTCAACATGGCAATTTATTAACTCGTTGTGAGCTTGTAGACTATTTAGATTAGTTTAAAAAGGCAAAGAAGTTAAGGGGTTTTGTGGTGACGAATATGGAGCCCAAAGTGTTTTCCCCCAAGCTAAAAAATTCTCCTCGAAACTAGTTTCGAGGAGTTTTGTCGCAACAAAGAACAAAAATCTTGTCCCTGTAAAATGTAAATGTGCACGATATTTCAAAAATAACTAAGACACCTTAATGGCTTGACCTTTGAATGCATTTTGAAACACCTTTTGTTTCTGCTTTTTGTGTTTTTTCAACTGAACAGTGGATCAGCGTGGAGAACCTTGCAGACCTGCATAAGCCCAAGTGGAAGAAGGCAAGGTTGACGGTAAGGACACGACACACACACACACACACACACACACACACACACACACACACACACACACACACACACACACACACACACACACACACACACACACACACACACAGCTTTACAATCAATGATCTCTAGGCCCTGTTCACACTGCCAACCCAAGTCCAAGTGGGCAGGCAGTGGTTGCCAAACGGGGGGCCGGGACCCCCAAGAGTGTCCCCGCAATATTTGGGGGGTGATTAGCTTAATCATCTTAGATGAAGTGCCATGATTCTTTTTTCCACCCTAAAACATGATCAGTATTATTATTATTATGAGGAGGAAGAATTCTTTCCAAAAGAATCTCACTCAGAACGGTAAACAAACCCACGTGCAACGTGTAATTTTCTCATTCCTCCTCTTTGTTTCAGGAAGCAGAACGGTGGCAGATGGATCTCTACAAGGCCATCGAGATGGAGGTCCACGAGGAGAGCAGAATCTACACAAGGTACTGTACGTCATCATGTTCTAGCATTTATCAGTAGATTTTCTGTTACAAGCTGCGTATGTCTGGTAACAGTTTGTTACAAATACTACTGCAGTTTAACACAAATACTGCCTCCGTCACTCATCTTCACGCATACCACCTTTATAATCCAAATAGGCACTGCTTTTGACAGGCTGTAGTACCATCGTATAAGCTTTATTATTGATATTAAACGTCTTCCTGACTAAAGTCTGTCTGTGACCGCATCTTGCATGTGCACAGCTGTCCACATCCATTATAGCGGCAAACTAAAGCACTTAATCACTCGAGATCTAGAGAACTCTCCCTGGTATGGATAAAAGGTGTGATGTTTTGGGGTCTGATTATCCAGTGAGGCTGATGGGAACATGGGGTTTTTCTGGAGCAATGTTGGGTCCGTTTGATTTTGGTAACATTGACCTCAGCAAGACAGCTTCCCAAACAGGATGTGTGCAGCGCGGTTCTGGTGTTCTATGTTATAGGAGGCACAGCAGCCAGTCTTTGTGTTAAATCTCTCTTTCTTTCTTTCTCTCTCTCTCTCTCTCTCTAGATTCCACCGCCTTACTGCGGAACAGCGCATGGTGTACCTCCGTACCGGACCAGCGTCTAGGCACTTGTGTGCCAAGGGTTTGACTTCCGACACGCGGCCTTTGGCGTGTGTCACTCCCCACCTCTCTCACCCTTTCCTATCTAATCACTGTTCTCTATCAGTTAGGGCTGCAACAGTTAATTGATTAATCGTAGCCAAATCAATTATGTAATTAGTTGACAAATACTTTAGTAATCCGTTAATTGGAACAGCGACTAAACACTGTCTTTGTCATAGGTGCTTTCACACTTAACTATAGTTTTTCCAGTGTGAAGTGTAACTAAACTCACCCTTACAATCTGATGATAGTTTCACATGCACAGTGGCAATGGTTATAGTATCAAGAACAATATTAATTATGTTTGGCTTTTATTTGAATAGCATCCTAATTAGCAAATCAAATGTATTTTTTAACAAATATATATATAATATATTTTGTTATATTTTTTTATTTTTAAATTATTTTTAAATAATCATCAGACGAATAGATTCTGAAAGTTCTGTTTGTTGCAGCCCTACTATCAATAAAAACACAAAGAAATACAAAAAAAAAAAAAAAAACTTTAAAAACCCAAAAAAGTTTTACAGTTAGTTTTAGCTCATGCATTGATTGATGCAGCTCTTGTATGTTTGTATTAACATGAATTCTCTTTTCCAGGTGGTGTTTCCTGAAAGAAGGCTGCAGGGCGTTTGGATTGGGAGGAAACGACCAATCATTGGGGCGTCTGGGTGTGGTAAGAGGTTGCTGTCATGGCCAAAGGTTTTGGCACCCTTGCACATAAAGACCAAACATCTCCAAATGTCTGTAAAATAAGTTGACAAAAGTATCCTTTATTAAGCTAATAATAACACAGAAATAATATATTACACAGAAATTGCTGTGGCAAAAGTTTTCACACCTTGAATTCAATATAGCACATCCTTGTGTCTGAAGGTCAGCTTGAATCTGTTTTGTAGTTATCCAAGGTTTTTCTGCCACCATTTGAACAATCCTTTGCTGCAATATTTGGTCCATACTTCTCTTACGGCCTCTTCTGGAGAGATTGGCTTGAAAATATTATCGGAACAGTTTGGAATCTGTGATATTGCACGGATTTATTTCGGTTTTCGGATGGAATTTTTGAGACCCGTGAAGACCTCTACCATGATCCTTAACTTCTTGCTAACATTTTGTACCGTGGACACATTCTCTGGTGATGGACTTTTAGCCTTTACATTGTTTATGCTTTGCTACAATCTTCTCTCTGACCTCCTCAGACAATTCTCTGCTTTTTTTTTCTCAGTATTGTTCATGACATGTAGTGACACAACAGCAGTATAAGGGGACACCAAATACTTTTGTCAATTTATTCTTTATTTTACATTTGGAGATGTTTGGTCTTCATGTGCAAGGGTGCCAAAACTTTCAGCCAGGACAGTGCCTCCACCTTCGCCTGGCACCCCGGTGGTCACTTGATGGATCAGGTGACCACCACCCTTTTTTTTCTCCCGCCATGGACTGTCCACCTTGACGTGGTGCGGGAGCTGAGTATTGCTTACCTCACAGAGCATGTCCTGTCGGACAGCTCAGTGGGTAAGGAATATGACTAAGGGACAGTCCGTAGATTAAACAAACCTTTCACAGAACTCACCAGAAGTCCAAGGAAAAGCCACTGTGAAGACTGCTAGCTTGTGGGAGAGGATGTTCACACTGAGCAGTGATCCCATGTGAGTCTCATACGTCTTTCATTTGCACACACACACTGGCCTAGATTTTCGTCACCACTAAACCCCTTATCCCTTAACTTCTTTGCCTTTTTAAAAAGCATTTTTTCAATAGTTGAAATGGCCAGTCTACAAGTACACAACGTGTCAATAGATTGGCACGTTGAACTATTCCAAAAAGTTCTTCAAAATAGTAAAAAAGAGATAAGGGGTTTGGGATAAGGGGTTTAGCGTGTGACGAAAATGGAGCCCACTATGTTTTTGAAGTAGTTTCATCTTTTTTTTTCTGTATCTTGTGTTTCACAACTGCAGCACCTAATCTTTTAAAACCGTCAACACATCTGTATGTTTTAGATTTTTGCGTTTGACATCAGCAAATCTACAAGCTCTTATCTGCTATTTGATATGTTACGTAACCGTTTCAAAACTGTAATCTGCGGCCAAATGCATATCAATTTGAGAACAACTAATTTTAGAAGAAAAGTGTAAAATCAGCCCCCGGGTCACAATTGAGAAGGAAAGTGAAGGCATTATGCACTACGCAACGACGCATAAAGATGCCCAGGCGTGTGGACACGTGTGGGCTAATGAAGAGATCATAGAAACCTTAATGCTGCGTTTCCAATTGCAGCAGATGACAGTGCAGTCAGTGTGAAATCAAACCACAGCAGATTAAATATGGAATAATCATAACTTCTCCGCCCATTCACATCAAGTCTACTGAAGTTATTAGGTGAGAATGTGACCTTAGTTGTGTGACATTAATTTTTAACTCATGCAGCCCTTCAGTTTACATAAATTCTCTTCTGTAGGTGGTTGACGTCTGAAGGGAAGCTGTGATTCATTTTGATTCTATGGGGGGAAACGATGACCAGGCCTGAACAGGCCTTGGGGTAAGTATGAGTGATAGAAATGAAATGCAACCCACTGTCTGCCAAGCAACCTGACAAAACCGTACCAAACGAACATGGATAGCTTCACTTTTGGTTGTTAAAGGGTAAGACCACTTTTGTTTCTTTTTTGTGTAGTTACCTTGCCATGTTGTAATCCCAAACGTCGACAAGAAATTTAAAGATATCTTCCAGGTAAATAGATCCACTGATAAACCAACACAAAGTTTATTCAGACACTATAGAGCATCTGCATAACTCATGTAGAGTTTTTTTCTTTCCTAAAAATGTGAACTACTTGTAGATTACTTGTAGATTGTAGATTGAATTATTTCTTGTCCACATTTGGAATTACATCATTTTTGTGTGTAAGGTACACACAAAAAACTCAACAAAAGTTGTACATATTGTTATCCAATATCATGTTATATGTACTGCCTTTTAGAAGTGTAGTATGAAAGTTACTGTACTGACTACATACTGATATGTTTCCCACTATATCTGGCATCTCCTTTTGCCTAATACATTATTATTGTGCCATTCATTAAACGTCCATCATCACCCCCTCCCCCAAGCCATTCACATTTACAAAAGTGCAGCATGTGTATTTGACAACTTGTGAGAAGAGCAAACTTCTGTGGATCACATGTCTAACGATTTCCTTTTCTTTTCTTTACTGTTACACATGTCCTGGAGGTGTTCCTGAAGTGGTAGCAGTTGACTGTTGTGATCTCCTGCACTGAAGAGCCTGTCTGCTCCTCTGCTGAGCATCCATCCATCTTCAATTGTAGTCCAAAAGAGTGCTCCAGACCCCTTTCAGGGACAACCGAGCGTCTAAACAAATGCCCTAACCACGTAAGCAGACAGCAGACTCTTCAAATCTCTCTCACGTGCCTGAGCTTACCCTATCTCTAAGTGAGATACCACCTACTGTACCAAAGAAAACTCATTTCGGCTGCTTGTATTCATTCCTTCGGTCATGACCCACACTTCAATAGGTGATAATTGCTTGGTAGACAGAGCTTTGCCTTCTGGCTCAAGTCTGTTTTTGTACAGAGACTGCAATACTGCACCTTCTGTACTGATTACTTGCCAATTAATTGCGCTTCATAATTTACTGCACTGCAACCTACTTTTGCAAACAGATCTATACTGTATAGAAGAATCATTTGTTTATTCGCAATCATTCATTAAATGTATGTATTGTTTGATTAATGTAAGTGTTTTCATTTGCGGTTGTGGGTTGACCAGGGGTTTCAGCAATCCTTACACCTCTCTAAGGATGACTTAAATGTCTGAAGTATCAGTAACAATCCCAGCCTTAGACTTGTGTGTGATTAAATGACAACATACAAATATTCTTTCTGATTACTATGCATTACTATACCAAAGGTGTCTGCTTTCATTATTATAATTATTTGTTATTACCATACTTCTTTTCAAAGTAGCTTTGCTCAGATAATTGAATTGTAAAAAAAAAAAAAAAAAACACAATATTTTCCTCTGAGGTGTGAAGCAGAAATATACAATAATCCACAGTCGTTCCTGGCAGGTGTTTGTAAACACATTCATCAGTCATTACTAGTTCAGTAATGTGGAGACCCGGCATAAAATCTACAAAAGTTTAATCAGCAGAAAACTACCTTACAGGAAACATGATTTATTTTTAAATACATTGCACATAAAACACAAATATGGCATGATTCTATATGTCCGGAGATGTTTTACAAGAACAGTGGTTCTCAGAGTAACCAGGTTCCTGAGGATGTAAGTCTTGAGATTGTATAAATTGAAGGTAATACAATTGAGAACCTGGAATGTCAAATATTAAGGGCAATACCAGTATCAGCCAGTAGATGGCACAACACAGCACACTACTGAAAAACCTTTTTAGAAAATCTGAATAGTTTCAGTTCAGATTTTCTAATGGTCCTGACATCCTGTGATGATGCCCTTTAATATCATCCTTATAGAGGTTGACTGTGGTATTGATTTGCAGTTCTGACTGTAAGAGCAACACCTAACCTAAACATAAATCATTTATAAAGGAATGTGCAAATTAGGGGCACATGTGTGTGTGTGTATATATGACAATAAATATGATACTGAATAACCATATTAAAAAGTTACTAGATCAACCATTATTATTCATAACTAATTCAACATCAGTGCTTCATGGAATCAATGCAATCAGTCACACTAAAGCCATTCCTAAATGAACACGAGCACTGTATAACATACAGTAATTTTATTGCATATAACTCTATGATGTAGTGGTTCACAAAGTGGGCTGCGGGGGACCCCCAGGGGCCCTTGAGGGAATTCCAGGGGGTCCCCAGTTAAAGGATAGTTTGGAAGCAATGGACCCTTACAAGTAGGTTGAGAATCCGCTAGAGCAGTAAAAATTCTTCCATAGCATATCTTTCAGATAGGTGTCAGGAGTCTGATGGGTGTCATTTTGGGTTCTTGGGATGAAAGGTTTCGTGAACCACTGCTTATAGAAAGACAGTTACTACACTTCTGTTTGCTTCAAGGGACAGTCCAGTAGTGGCTCTTTGTACAGATACTTCTATTAACAGAACGCAGTATGCCAAGATGCAAGTAAAGTTAAAATGTGGGAGCATGAATTGGTGTGTGATTTATTTATTTTCATTTGTTCATTTGTAGAGTCTGTTGTAGTCTTCCCACCCTTTGTAGTTTGTTAGATGTTTATAATTCCTTGGTATCAAAAGCAAAATGGTCGCAAACAATATACCGGTATAGTATACTGTAGGTAGGCTACCATTATGAAAATTCATATGTTGATCTGACAGTGACGCCTCATCTCAAAGCCTCCATGGCTTTGTCACTGTCAGATCAACATATGAATTATGTACTGGCCATATGGAGTGTGTCTTGAGTGTACAGGGTTCCATTAAGACAGATTAACACACAACAGGCAGGGTTGGATAGGTTACTCTTTTTCAAAGGAATCGCCTACAGTTACAAGTTACTTTCTAAAATTTGTAATCAGTAACGTAATCCGGGATACCCAATTTCAAAAGTAACTGATTACTTTCTATTTATCAGTAATTACAGTAGATACTGTATACTGTAGTTTTACTACTGTGCCTTAACAGGTCCCAATATATATATATTTTCCATTTTCTTCTCACATACTTTATACTTTATTATGTAAGCACAAAAAAAACAAAAACAGAAAAAAAAAAACTGGTAGAATTGGCAGAAATAAAATAAATACTTTGTATGCAGGCACTAGGCATTGGTGTATTTTTCCCTCTTGTTTGTCTCACAGACACATTATCCTCAAATAATAATAATCTAACTAGTGTAGGCCTACTAGTAATAATTATTGCTATAGTTTGTGTCAAACACAGCATGCTCTTATTTGGGAGTCAATGGGTAAGCAGAGTCAACATTCAAACAAGTTAAAACAGTCAACATTGTGTCTTCTAAACAAAAGACAAAAAAAGACCCCATGCCATTCTCAGAAACATTAGAGTATAAACAGAGTTGCGATATCTCCATTCACTTTCATGGGAAGGTCTAATGGCGGCTGCTTTACATAGAGTTCTATTGAGCATCGGGACAGTTTGTCCCTATTCAGGCTGCATGAACATAGAGTAATAAAATAAGTGCATGAACCGCGTCCAAGCGTCCAGTTTCTGACCCCTCAATGTCGCAACTCCGACATTAGCTGGCTATTGTGTTGTTTACGCCGTGTCGGCTCTGTGTGAGGCCTATTTAGAGAGATGTTATTTTTTATCTAAAGTTATGCTTTATCGCACGTGTTTGATTGGACCTGCTTCCATGGAATACTGTAACTCTTGGTGTTGGGGAATTGAGGATTTACTGGACCACACGGCTGAGAAAGGATTAATATGCAACGAGTGCAAAAATACGGAGCGCAGGTGAACGTCAAAGTGCTGAGTTTGCTCTCAATGTTGATTATGATGAACAGGCTAGCAGCTATCATAGACGTCCTGTAAGAATACAGTAATGTAGGACTACAGTTGTTAATGTACAGGAAGCTGTTTGATAGTTGAATCATTCCACGAAATTTTGACCTAAAGGTTTTACTCTTAATTCTGAATATCCCACAATATTAAGGACATCTTTATCTATAAGAAAAGCATAATTTCTCATCTCAGGCATTCAATATAATTTTTAATATATCTAAACAGGATAATTGGGTTGAGCCAATAACGGAGTTGTGATTTTTGTACTAAAGATAGCCATTACTCTAACTGAGAAGACATGCCTGAGGTTATGGAATCAGATATATTGTTGGAATAACAAACAGAATCTTTATAACTAATTGTTTTATATCATTATTTTCATGTAACGGAGTTGAGCTGTTGACTGTTGATTTACGACCACATGTGAGAGTACAGAATGCCTCTAAAACAGTGTAAAATGGGGTTTTAAATTGCCACTTTCTGTAGCATGTTGGTCAGAAGAGTTGTAGAATACTACTTCATATTGGTGATGTCACTAAAAGGCCAGTTAATTGTTGTTATGGAGGCAGAATGACTTGTGTAAAGGAGTTGAGTGCAACTGAGGGACACAGCTATATAATGCCATTTAAATGATTAATCATCTATTTATTAAAAAAACTAAACATTTCCAGCATATATATGTGTGTTCATGGCATAATTTATGGCATAATTATATTTTTGTTGATGTTTAATAGTCATATGTCAAGTCCAAGTTCATTGAAGGCCACTGGGGACATGAACAAATGGACAAAATAGGGGGTGTCTACTGAAAGAAAGCAAGATAATTTCTGATATGAAGATAAAATCCATGTAATGTTTACACAATATTAAAGGGAACATTTCAATTGATTAAAAACATCTTTTACAAATATTTTTAGTGACTCAATCAATAAAATACAGCTGAAACGGTCAGAGGGACTGCAATTCGGAATTGGAATGAGTTACTGTACATCTGGTTAACCAACTTTCCATCATTTAGCCTGAGGACCACCTGGAACCCTCTCAGAGACCACTAGTGGTCCCTGGACCACTGGTTGAAAACCTGTGGGCTAGGCTGTTTGCATGCATGCTGCCGTGCAGGATGACTGTGTGCTACTATCCCAACTGTGACTGACAAGTGTTGGAACTATAGCGGTCCTCTGGAGTGAGTGTGGAACTATAGCGGTCCTCTGGAGTGAGTGTGGAACTATAGCGGTCCTCTGGAGTGAGTGTGGAACTATTGCGGTCCTCTGGAGTGAGTGTGGAACTATAGCGGTCCCCTGGAGTGAGTGTGGAACTATAGTGGTGCTATGGAATGAGTGTGGAACTATAGCAGTCCAATGGAGTGAGTGTGGAACTATAGCGGTGCTATGGAGTGAGTGTGGAACTATATTGGTGCTATGGAGTGAGTGTGGAACTATAGCAGTCCAATGGAGTGAGTGTGGAACTATATTGGTGCTAT
Source organism: Benthosema pterotum (assembly GCA_039105355.1). NCBI lineage: Eukaryota > Metazoa > Chordata > Actinopteri > Myctophiformes > Myctophidae > Benthosema > Benthosema pterotum. Next base: position 9,597,383 of record CM076968.1, on the reverse strand, counting down.
GGAGTGAGTGTGGAACTATATTGGTGCTATGGAGTGAGTGCGGAACTATAGCAGTCCAATGGAGTGAGTGTGGAACTATAGCGGTCCCCTGGAGTGAGTGTGGAACTATAGCGGTCCTCTGGAGTGAGTGTGGAACTATAGCGGTCCCCTGGAGTGAGTGTTGAACTATAGCGGTCCCCTGGAGTGAGTGTTGAACTATAGCGGTCCTCTGGAGTGAGTGTGGAACTATAGCGGTCCTCTGGAGTGAGTGTGGAACTATAGTGGTCCTCTGGAGTGAGTGTGGAACTACAGTATAGCAGTCCCTCTGGAGTGAGTGTGGAACTATAGTGGTCCTCTGGAGTGAGTGTGGAACTATAGCAGTCCCTCTGGAGTGAGTGTGGAACTATAGCGGTCCTCTGGAGTGAGTGTGGAACTATAGCGGTCCTCTGGAGTGAGTGTGGAACTATAGCGGTCCTCTAGAGTGAGTGTGGAACTATAGCGGTCCTCTGGAGTGAGTGTGGAACTATAGCGGTCCTCTGGAGTGAGTGTGGAACTATAGCGGTCCCCTGGAGTGAATGTGGAACTATAGCGGTCCCCTGGAGTTTGCACTCTACCGAGAGCTGATCTTGTTTATTAATGTCAGTGGGGAGAATAGCATCATGGTACAATATTTAATCTAATATAAAGATCAGTGCTAATCGACACTGATAAGAACCTGTGTGTGCGTAGAGGAGGTCGATCAGGGAAAACAACATAGAACACAACCGCTTTAGAAGCAGTGTAAAGTCATCACAGCACTGACGTATCAAAGTGCATCGCAGCAAACTTTCAGATGCTGTTTTCCTCCCTGTGTAGAAGAAGATAAGCTGTAGGGTGGATGTTTATTATTGTGATCTTCCACTCTTGAAATTCTGTGCTTTTGTGTCAACTTTCATGTAAACAATTTGTGATTCTCAGTACATTTATCCCCTAAACCCACTGTGAAAAACAAACACGCCTCTCCACACACCGAACATGACCCCCATATCAGAAAAATAATAAAAATAGAATGAAAAGCTATGAACTATTATTCACCTCAATCTCTAAGAATAATGATCTTTTAAAAGTTGACTAAAGCCTTGGCTGCATTTAATGTATGAAGACACCAATGTTTGTTGAGTGCTCAGCTCTTTTCCACAAACATTTATTTAATTTATTTATTGTAACTGTTATCTCCCATGGCAATAGCCAGAAAGCACGGTCAGAACAGGGACAGTTTGTAACACTTTGATTGTGTCAATGCAATTCAATAGTCAGATCCGGCCCAGAATATCAACCAACACAAATGAGTGGAATCCACCTTTAAGTTATCACATCTTTATTTAGTCAGTTACTGTAGTTATGGCAGATGTTTTCCCACTCCAGAGATGATGGTTGCACATAATATTTTAGCATTTCAATCTCCCCTCAGGGATAAATAAAGTGTATCTCATATCATCTCATGACATTGATGGAACATTCAGTTAGGGTAGTTAAGCAGAGCTGTATGTATGATGTGTGTGTGGGGGTGTAAAGGCCAGTGTGTACCGGAGCAGAGGATGTGGTCACAGAGCAGGATGTACATCTTCATTAATGATGAGAAATTGCAGGCCTGAACCTTTGAATCTGATTGTAAGCCTGAGCCTTGCTAAGAACTCCTGCTTCTCTGTAAGGTCTACAGACGCTGAGCAGAACACAATGTTGTGTTTTCTATACATCAGCTTGTAGATGAATTATGAGCCTGTGCATGTAGGCTACAGAGTTATTCTAATGGTATACTAGGCTTTGGAATCAAACCTGCATCTTATGTACAGACTGTAGGAGTATTAAAGTTGTCGGCGAGTGAACAGATCGTCATGGGTTTCACACTACAGGAATTATTGTTATGCAGCTGCTGCACACAGGAATACTGGCTCACATCACAGGAAGAATTGTTTGATAGCATAGCCTGTGAGACGCGCAGAGACAGGACGTTGCATCTTGAATATCATAAAATAATTATCTGTCTCTACTCTTATCTGTATGTGTGTGCACGGGCACACATCTGATCATCCATCGATACAGACTAGTGATAGACCGATTATCGGCCGCGGCCGATTATCGAATTCGATATCCATGATTTTATTAATAATCGGTATCGGTGCTAAAAATAAATAATCGGAAAAAGAGCAGCCGATTATTTTTATTTATTATAAATGTTCAAAAATGGTACGTTGTACATCAACCACTTTCATTGAAGATCCAGTAGATTGTGGTGGTGTATAGCTGTGTGTCTCTGACCCCCTCACCTCATGTATTTATAGATTTATCCAAATTACCCTAAATGTATTTTTTCTTTTTCTTGTCTATGTCTGAAGCTCTGTGCCTGTACTTCACGGCAAAATGTTTCCAATGCTGCTACAATGCATTGTTGCCCTTGAATTAAAAAAAGATGCTTTTTATGGAGGGGAAACTGAAACACTTTTGGTGCTTCCTGCACTTTCATTCTATTAAAGAAGTAAATAATAATCGTATCGGCTGATATCGGCTATCTGCCTTTTTGATGTCCCACTAATCGGTGATCGGAAACATCGGCCAAAAGTCTGATCGGTTGATCTCTAATAGGAAGTGCCAGACAGACTTGTCATGCATGCTTTCTCGGAATGCACTCATAAGTAGTTCAAACTTCAAGCTGATCAGCTGATTTGACCTAGTCTCGCTAATAAGCCAGACTCATAGTGAAATTGTGCTGTTTTTTAAATTATATTTTGTTCTTTTTTGCCAAGCCAGGTTTGCGTCTGGCTTATTAGCCAGTATGGCATTGGGTCCCATTTTTGCAGCCTTTGGTATGATTGGAGACTACCTATAGTTCAGAAGATTCATTGTTCCAACATGGTGCTGGTTATGTTTAGGGATAGGTTTCTTCTGTTACTCGTGGTTATGTTTAGGGTTAGGTTTCTTCTGTTACTCGTGGTTATGTTTAGGGTTAGGTTTCTGCTGTTACTCGTGGTTATGTTTAGGGTTAGGTTTCTTCTGTTACTCGTGGTTATGTTTAGGGTTAGGTTTCTGCTGCTGTGTCCGTGGTTATGTTTAGGGTTCTGTTTCTGGTTTTGGGACCTTCGGACTACAGTAATGACATGGCACCATTTCAGAGCGGACGGTCTAACCACAAGGCCTCACACATGTTTATGCTTCATGTACTGGCAGGGGTTGACACTAAGGTCTCAGAGGCACTTGCCCATCGGGCAAGTACAAGTCAGGTTCTACTTGCCCTTAGGTAATGGTCACTTGCCCCCCAAAATATATCGTAAAATTTTGCATTTAAGTTTACTTTCTACTTGGGTGCTTTAAAAATTTCCTTTTGCAGTTGAAGACTGTTTTGTTTAAGTCACAATCAGCTACAATGAATATTCAAATTGTAAATCAGTGTAAATCAGAAGTTCAAACATTGGTTCCCGTAGTGGTCAGACTCAGGGGTCTGTGACCCCAGCAAAATGGACCTGGGAGAGAGATAGGAGAGATAGCTAGAAAACATTAAAAGACGCAGAGGCAGAGCACAATGACCACCACCTTCAAGACGAATATACCGGTATGTCTTGTTGTGTTCTAGCACACTAAGTTGCACACTTGCCCAATCGGGCAACCAGGTAGCAGTCTTCACTTGCCTGACCATTTGTTTCACTTGCCCCGGGCAAGCGGGCAAGTGTTTGTGTCAAGCCCTGTACTGTAAGTCTCTCTGAATTGAGAGCGTCTGCTAAATGCCTAAATTGTAAATTGTAAGGCCAGTCTAGTCATGAATTGACCTGCACCTCTGATTCGAGCTTAGAAGAAACCTTTATGACCAAAGTCAGTAAAGACCAGATCAGGGCTTTATGATTTTGCCTAAAAATAAAATCTTTTTTTCTTCTTCTTTTTTTAAGCTCAATTTCAATTTTTGTTAGGGTAAAACTATGTTTATTTAAAATCCTTTTTTTATTTGATTCTCCTTCCTCCAACAGGGAATAGAGTGGGTCTTATTGGACAAAGATGATGGATAAAGTGCAAACCTCACTTTGCTTTCTTTTAATGAACATTCAAATAGAAATGTCCCCCCTCTCAAAGTATTTCATTTCTCTTATTGTAGTCTTGGGCTACCTTTTGATTTAGAGTAAACAACAGAACACATTGTATTTTCTTTTCTTATTCAACAGAACCCTTTTCACGGTAAGTTAGGCTGTGAGTGAGTGTAATACAGTTCTACCGTAAATGTGCTAGGAAAGGGGCATTTTTGTTTTATTATATTGTCCAAATTCTGAAACCTCGATTTCAATTCAATTTCGATTAATTGTTAAGCCCTAGAACACATGTCTAACAGATGTTTATAACAGGCTTCCAAAAACTTGGGCTGCCAAAAAAGCAGCTGAACGGCTTGCAAAATCTTCTCTTCTACTATCGGTAGCTGCAAAATATGGAGAAGACACTGTTACTTGGTGTGTGGGTATTTGTCCATTTGCCTTTTGTACAGCACCCCGTGTCCTTGGACTGTATCTCTAGACATAAATAAATGACATAAATATGAGATCCATGTTATTTTTTGTGAAAGTGAAAGATAAATAATTATGTAATTTGTAATTTTGTAAAATGAGAATTATATACAACATACAAAACAGATATAATATCCATGGTGTGTATATATATATATATATATATATATATATATATATATATATATATATATATATATATATATATATATATATATTTTTTTTTTTTTTTTTTTTTTTTTTTTTTTTTGGGTGAAGTAGCTTGTATGAAAGTAGCCGTTTTCAAGAGTTTGCATTTAAGACATTTATCTAAAATTCCCATATGGGGAGGAACTTGAGCTTCTTGTAAACAAGAAAGGCATGAATGTAACCAAGCAATGATGATGAAGAGATATGACGAGCTGACATGTCACTGATAAAACACACAGACGACAGAGAGTGTTGAGCAGAATCCCAACCAGAAGCAGTCGCTGCAGATCGGTGAAGTTCCAGTTGAGAGTCCAGTGTGAGAGAATCCAGACATGGATAAGACAGTGCTAGTGTTCCTCCTGCTCTGGAGCTCAGGTAATCACTCACTGAATGACACTTGTTGGCTGATGTGGATGTGAAATGACACTGAGCTGTTATACAGCTATATAGATAACCATGATGACACGTAAGCACTTTAGTACTGCTGGGTGATTTACGTGTGTGTGTGTGTGTGTGTGTGTGTGTGTGTGTGTGTGTGTGTGTGTGTGTGTGTGTGTGTGTGCGTGTGCGTGTGCGTGTGCGTGTGCGTGTGTGTGTGTGTGTATTGTTCGCCCATTTGAATTGCTGGTATAATTGGTTTAAATTAATCTAAAATTGATGGATTTTCTAAAAAAAATGCACCGGATGTCTGCTGGTGCGATTCTATTCCAGGCGTCGGGAACCTTTTTGGCTGAGAGAGCTATAAACACCACACATTTTTAAATGAAATTCCCTGAGAGCCATAGAATGTTTTAAAAAGCATAAAATACAAGTAAATTTGTGCATTTTATGTAATTTCAACACTTTTAAAGAGCAATGGGTCTGATTTCTTTGTAATAACATTGTTTTGCAGTTGCTAATCAATGATGAGTGTTTATTTTTTTTAAATCAATACCCATATATACCCATATTCTATACAGTACATACTGTGACAACACACAGACACTGCTGATCTTTTTTACAGAGGCATTTAGAGGAGATGAGTACAGCAGAAAGTAAATCTGTCCATTTTATGTAATTTCAACACTTAAAGTACAATAAGTCTGAGTTGTTTTGAATAACATTCTTATGCTGTTGCTATTTTATCATTGCATATTAGACACACTGCAGAACCTGCTCTCTCCACAAAAGCAAATTCCTCTGTCCATTCCTGCTGAAAAGTACGATGCTCCTCATCCTTTTTTGTTGTTGTTTTTTTTAGCCATCTCCTCAAAAGGGGTTCTTTTTAGTTAACAGGACTAGGACCTTACCCGTTTAATATGTGAAGTCCAAATCATGCAAAGCGTGGGTAATGTGATGTACTAATCATTCCAATAATGTAAGTGCACGGAACAATTGTTTTACTGTATATTGTAATAAGGGAAATGGTAAATCAGTTGTGGCAAAGCAAGGCGTACAGAAAAATGGTGATAAATAATGTTGTTGCATAAAAATGGTTGTTTTGTGGACATCATGAAGTATTGTTCCAAGGGTTCATCTCTGTTTATCTGAATCTTCCTCAAACATAAGTTGTCAGGACCTGCTATGATTACCTGGTTGTGTTTTATGACTGAATGGTAATCTGGTGCTGCGTGCCAGCTGTGTTCTTAACTTCTTTGTGGCATCATGTGCGTATAGTTACAGTACATCTGGTCAACCAACTTTCCATCATTTAGCCTGGGGACCACTTGGAATGCTCTCAGGGACCACTGCTGGTCCCCAGATCACTGGTTGAAAACCACGGTGTTAGTGTACAACCAATTGAAAGACGCAGCAGTGTGTTTTTGTTGCCGACTTTTTGGCAAGCTGGCCTCACAGCTGAGCTCCACCAACGGGTTTAGAGATTGGAAAAACATCCAAGCTCACCTGAAGCTTCACGAGAAGTCCCATGAGCACAAAAAAAATATGGATGCCTGGCACACACTGCATGCACGCCTTCAAACCTGCACAGTTATAGATCAGGGTGCACAGGATCGTATCAATGCTGAAGTCATCAGATGCAAAGAAGTTATGAAAAGATTGCTTGCTATCGTGTGCCATCTAGCTGAGCATAATCTGGCATTTAGGCCTTTTAGGGGACACAGGGAGAAGTTGTATCAACATGGGAATGGCAATCTCCTGGGTCAAGTACAATTAATGGCCAAATTTGACCCTATTATGAAGGAGCATCTGTTGAAAATTAAAGAAAAACAAATTTCCGATACCTACCTGAGCAAACGCATACAAAATGAATTAATATGCCTTGTCGGCCAGTGCACCACTGATGCAATAGTAGAGCGTGTGAAGAAAGCCAAATACTATGCAGTCATCATGGATTGCACTCCAGATGTAAGCCACAATGAGCAGCTGTCAGTACTGCTGCGAATTGTCAACTGTGAGCTCTCAAAAGGGGTTTCCATGAGCACTTCATGGGATTTCTTGTGGCAGATGACACCACTGGCCAAGGTCTTCTGCAGCTGTTGGACACCTGGAAAGATTGGGGTTGGACCTTTCCGACTGCCGTGGCCAATCTTATGATAATGGCAGTAATATGCAAGGCAAAAACACAGGGTGTCCAAGCGAGGCTGCTGGAACTCAACCCCAAAGCACTGAGTGTGCCATGTGGCAGCCATACCCTGAATCTGGTGGTGGGGGATCCAGCAAAGTCCTCAACCATTTCTTTGGGGTATTTTGGCACTTTACAAAGGCTATATACTTTGTTTAGTAGCTCTGTTCAGCGTTGGAAAATTCTTCAGGAGCATGTGAAGGATTTGACAGTCAAGGCCTTGTCCACTACTAGATGGGAGTGCCGTGTGGATGCTGTCAAGGCTGTACGCTACCAACTTTCAGAGATTGTTGATGCATTGGCAGCTGTGAAACAGCATGCAATATTGAAGAAGGATCAAGAATGCGTCTCCTCTGCTGACAGCCTGAGGGAGAACATCATGAAGTGGTCATTTATGGTGAGTACCTTTGTTTGGTATGATGTCCTCTACCGTGTGAGCAAAATTCTTCAGAGCCCCAGTGTGTCAATTGAGACACTAAGGAGAGAGGTCATGGCAGTGTCAGACTATCTAGAAGACTTTAGGGAAAATGGCTTCAAATCTGCACAAACAGGTGCCAGGGAAATGGCAGAGAAGATGGAGGTGGAGATGGGCTGGCCTGTGGTGCGACAAAAGAAAAGAAAGAGGCAGTTTGAAAATTTGTCTACTCCAGAGGAGCTCTTCAAAAGAGAGTTTTTTCTCCATCTGGTTGACACAGCCAGTGCCGCTTTAAGAGAACGATTCTCTAGCATGCAGGCCTTCTATGACCTTTATGGGTTTCTTTACTCATCTGAGTTGTTGAAAAGCACAATTCAGAGAGGGAAGCTTGATGAGTGCTGCAGAAAAATGGAGGAAGCAATAGCAGATGTGGATGCAGAGGACCTGAAGATGGAGCTCGAAGGAGCTGTCCGGTCCTTCCCCCCCACTTGTCTCAACACCACTACAAATGCTAGAGTACATCTATAAGGAGAATGTCTTAGACATGTATCCAAATACAAGCATTGCCCTAAGACACCTCCTTACTCTGCCTGTCACTGTCGCCTCAGGTGAGAGAAGCTTTTCATCACTAAAACGGCTGAAGACATACATGAGGTCTACAATGTCCCAAGAGAGGTTATCCGCCCTTGCAACGATTTCAATCGAGTATGAGGTCCAAGAGTCACTTGATATGGATGCAGTGATTAGTAGGTTTTCTGAGGCCAAAGTTCGTACGTTCAAATTTGTTTAATTAATAAGACAAGAGATGCATGGGCATTCCAGACAGAGAGAGAGAGAGACAGAAGAAGACAGAGAGAGAAGCAGAAGAAGACAGAAAGAGAAGCAGAAAAAGGGATTTACAAAGAGGGGCAGAAGGAGAGAATGAGAGAGGACTCCTCTCTCATTATCTCCTTCTGCCCCTCTTTGTAAATTCTCCTCTTAGAGGAGGACATCACACAGACAGAGAGAAGCAGGAGAAGACGTTCACAAACAGGGGCAGAAGAAGAGAGGAGGGCAGCACACAGACAGGGACAAGAATCAGGTAATGATTTGTAGTGCCTTTTAATATGACGCATGCTGGACAACTAATATTTGATAATTATACTCAAAAACAATTGTACTGTGTCCATTATTACAAAAAAGTGTTAACTGTTTGTGTTTTGTATTTGTTTTCTCTGTTCTAGATATCTCCAAAGGAGAGAAGGAGAGAGGAGGACATCACACAGTCAGAGAGGCAGGAGAAGTTCACAAACAGGGGCAGAACAAGAGAGCAGGGCAGAACATACACACATACAGGGACAACAATCAGGTAATGATTTGTAGTGCCTTTTAATATGAAGCATGCTGGACAACTAATATTTGATAATTATATTCAGAAACAATTGGACTGTGTCCATTATTACAAAAAGTGTTAACTGTTTGTGTTTTGTATTTTTTTTTTGTATGTTCTAGATATCTACAAGGGAGAGAGGAGGACATCACACAGTCAGAGAGAGGCAGGAGAAGTTGTTGTAGATATCTACAGATGGTACCCATCCCTGATGCATGAAAGCCGGTGCCACACACATACACAGGCACACACATATCTACTCCTCACTCAGACCTCTCTGACATAGGCCTTCTCTATCTCTCTAACTATTCTTAAAAAAATAAATAAATGCTTTTTGGAATACAATGGTGTGTTACATGATACTTATTTCTCGCCTTTTAAAAGATTCTAGTTAAAACTTTTAGGGCCCCCATAGCTAAATCCGCCTGCTCAGTGTAAACAGGAACTGCTATGATGGAATGTACCAGCAGAGGCGCTAGATAGAAATCCCATAACTTGTGATGTAAATAATGAGATCCAGAGTAGTTGTGAATTAAACAGCATCACAATTCCCTTTTCAAACATTGTATATAATCCATCCACTGTTTGAATGAACAGTATCCATGTTTCTTTGTCATTTCACAAAAATAAAAGTTGACACATACTGTCTGTAATTAAAGCAAGCATCACGAACAGGGAGAATCTACAAAAGAACAATGTACAAAACATTTCCATTCAGTAAATGTAGGCTACTTGCCCTTGTCTTTCAGTCTGTTATAAACAGCTTTTTTCCTCCACAAAGTAGTTAAATTGACATAATATTTAAACTAAAGACGGAAGCATTATAGTATTCTCTTTTTATATTATTTTTTTTTATTATTTCAGTTCAGGTTCGGTAACTCTAGCGCCTCGGCTGGAACATTCCACCATAGCAGTTCCTGTTTACACTGAGCATGAGCATTCACACATGATACTGTACAATACACAAGATGCGATGTGAATAATACAACTCTCTCCCCTCTCTCTCTCTAGACTCTGTGAGGTTGGTGGATGGTCCTACTGTGTGTTCTGGCAGAGTGGAGGTGAAGTCTAATGATTCTTGGGTCTCAGTTTGTGAAAGTGACTTTGACCAGCCGGATGCAAAGGTGGTCTGTGGGGAGCTCGGATGCGGTGCTCCTTCTCTCGTCCAGGGGGCGCTATATGGCAAGGTGAACACTCCAATGTGGGCCAAAGAGTTCCAGTGTGAAGGCACTGAGTCTGTTCTCATGGCCTGTGGAACCTCAAACTCCACTAATACCTGTTCACCTGACAAGACTGTTGGACTCGACTGCTCAGGTTAAACACAAGCTACACCCTGGAATATGTTTTCTTGTACTGATAGTATATTCCTGTTTAAATGTTTACTCACTTGTGTCTTTACAGAGGTTGATGAAGTCAGGTTGGTCGGAGGAAACAGTCACTGTTCTGGTATACTGGAAATAAAACACCAGGGAAAGTGGAGATCAGTGGACGGTGGGTCTCACTGGAACCTGAAGTCCTCATCTGTAGTGTGCAGACAGTTGAACTGTGGCTCTGCCGTGTCAACAGAAAGGAGTTCTGGCTTCACACAACATCCTGTGTGGAGGATTACACCTTACTGTGTTGGGTCTGAGTCCTCACTGAGCCACTGTGTCATAATGGAGAATCATGTCACACAGAAAGGTTTGATTACAGGCAAACCCACTGTGAACTGTTCAGGTAACACAATGACAACAGTCCTTGCGATTTGATTCAATTTGCATTCATATTGCACTCATACACTGTCTTGTAGATCACTAACATAATTGTGTAATCTCTCTTTCCCTCCAGAATCTGTGAGGTTGGTGGATGGTCCTACTTTGTGTTCAGGCAGAGTGGAGGTGAAGTCTAATGAGTCGTGGGCCTCACTGTGTGAAGGTGACTTTGACCAGCAGGATGCAGAGGTGGTCTGTAGGGAGATCGGCTGCAGAGCTTCTTCATCCCTCAAGGGGGAGCTCTATGGACAAGTCAAGGCTCCAATGTGGGCCAAAGAGTTCCAGTGTGAAGGCACTGAGTCTGCTGTCCAGGAATGTACTGTAGAGTCTCAAACTCCACCAGAAACATCTGCTCATCGGACAGGTCTGTTGGACTAACCTGCTCAGGTAAAAAGACACCTTTGGCTTTGGGTAATAATTTTATAATGAAAGTAATTTTGTGTAACTTTTCATGCATGCTAACTCGCCCCCAATTTCCCTTCAAGTCAGTGCAAAATAAAATGCCTGTCATGTACTTGATAGTGGGAGAAGCAGATAAACTTGTGATGATTATTTTGTGTTTACTCTCTTGTTCTCTACAGAGGCAGATGATGTCAGGTTGACAGGAGGAACCAGTACCTGTGCTGGTATACTGGAGATGAAACACCAGGGAGAGTGGAGACCAGTGGATGGTTGGTCTCACTGGAACCTGCAGTCCTCATCTGTAGTGTGTAGACAGCTTGCTTGTGGCTCTGCTGTTTCAACAGAGAGGAGTTCTGGTGTTACACATCAACCTGCATGGAGGATTGCACCTCACTGTGTCGGGTCTGAGCCTTCTCTGAGTGACTGTGGAAAAAAGATGTCTTCCACTTCCTTGTACGTACTGGAGGTGAACTGTTCAGGTAATAAACTGCTACTTCAACTACAGTAATGTCTGACAAAGCCACAGGAAAATCTGGCCCTGACCAGTTGAACCGTTCAGAGCCATTACTTCTTGTTTGTGAATGTAACACTTGTGGATTATTATTAAGCGATGCGTTGTGTTCTGATTGGACATTATGCAATTTACTATACCATTATACATGTTGCAACCAACTAAGCTAAAGTCGTCTTGTAGTAGTCTAAAAATGCATCTAAAATGGAGTAAAAATAATCTAAAAATGAATGTTTCTGGCGGTCTATATATGGTATTTACTCTAAACAGTATATAGTCGGTTTATACAGTATGTAGACATTAATTAGCCAGGCTATATTTTAGACATTTATAAATACACATTGAAACAACATTGTCATCTATAAACATATGTTGAAATACTGTTTCAACGTCTAATCCTAGCCTAGAACAAATCTTATATTTTTAGACTATTTTTACCCAAATTTTAGACCACCCTGTATGACGTAAAAATGCTCAGTGGGACATAATGCCTCTAGTCTTGTTTTTGCTTTCATTTTTTATCATGCCTTTACTGCCAGTAACTTGATCTCTCTCGCTCTCTCTCTCTCCAGGGTCTGTGAGGTTGGTGAATGGGACGACTTTGTGTTCAGGCAGGGTGGAGGTGAGGTCTGATGAGTCGTGGGTCTCAGTGTATGAAGGTGACTTTGACCAGCAGGATGCAGAGGTGGTCTGTAGACACCTTGGCTGTGGGCGTCCTTCAGTCCTCCAGGGGGCGCTCTATGGGGAGGCCAATGCTTCAGTGTGGGCCAGAAAGTTCCAGTGTAAAGGCAATGAGTCTGCTCTCATGGACTGTGGAACTTCAAACTCAACTAGAAACACAAGTTTACCTTACAAGTCTGTTCAACTCACCTGCTCAGGTAAACGACAAGGTAAACTTTTGGCTTATTTCATGAATACATGAATATGAATCTTTATCATTTACTCTCTGGTCTCTTTACAGAGTCTGGTGATGTCAGATTGGAGGGGGGAACCAGTAAGTGTATTGGAATCCTGGAGATGAAACACCAGGGAGAGTGGAGACCAGTGGATGGTCGGTCTGACTGGAACCTGAAGTCATCATCTGTAGTGTGTCGACAGCTGGATTGTGGCTCTGCTGTATCAAGAGAAAGGACTTCTGCTTCTACACAAGGACCTGTGTGGTGGATTTCAGCCTCCTGTGTTGGGACTGAGTATTCCCTGAGGGAGTGTGGAACAAAGCGGTCTGGCAATTCCACTGCCAGACTGGAGATTATCTGTTCTAGTAAAACACTTTTACATTATCTCATCTATCTGTCAGTACACTATACTATCATTGACAACCATTCTGTATCCAATACAACACACAATGTCGCTGCGTCCAATGCAACATCACTGGATACAACACAACACCACCAGCCTCAACACAACAAACAATATCACTGGATACAACAAAACTCAGAACCACACCCAGACAGCTGTCAATCAGACTGCCACATTCCTGTTTCCTGCAGCAAACCACACCCACCAGGGAAGTTACAGCTGTGTTTATCACATCCATGTTTTCTTCCACAACCTTCCTCTAAGAGTGAGGTCATCTCTATCACTGTCAGAGGTAACTTTTCAAGTCCAAGCAAACTTTAAGCTGTTCTTTTTCATAGTGTTTGATGTTCTATCATACTAACACATTTCTCTCACAGCTTCACATCTGACATCTAACATTCTCAAAAGTATAGTGTTGATGCTTCTGCTCTTGATCCTGATACTCTACCGTCTCTGGAAGGTAATTTTACTTCTTGATTATAACACTGGAATGCAAATTCAATCAGCAGTTTAGTCAGACATTTTTAATTTAAGAGAGACAGTTAATTAACGCTGGGAACTGTTGTGTTTCTCCAGGTCACCAAAAGCCTTTGTGTGGGATCACACGACATTGGTGTTGTTTACTACAATGTAAGACGGGAGAGTGCTGAGATAGTTTATTATAACGAATTTGCTCGTTCCGATGTTGAAGGCGGACCAAGTCAAGAGACAGAATACCACCAGTATGAAGAGCCAGATCAACCAGGAGGTGCTGAAGCTGCAGCCAGTGAAGACACAGAATACCATCAATATGATGATGTGGGTGTAGGAGGAGGTGTTGAAGCTGCAGCCAGTGAAGACACAGAATACCATCAATATGATGATGTGGGTGTAGGAGGAGGTGCTGAAGCTGCAGCCAGTGAAGACACAGAATACCATCAATATGATGATGTGGGTGTAGGAGGAGGTGCTGAAGCTGCAGCCAGTGAAGACACAGAATACCATCAATATGATGATGTGGGTGTAGGAGGAGGTGCTGAAGCTTCAGCCAGTGAAGACAGAACACCATCAATATGATGATGTGGGTGTAGGAGGAGGTGCTGATTTCAAGAGGTTCCATATCTGCAACCTCTTGAAATCAGCAGCTTTCATACAAACCATTTAAAATAATAATACTATGGATCTCGTATCTGTTTTGAATATCGTGTACTGTATAATTCTTATAAATTACAAAATTGCATCTGTTTTTTTTTTTTTTTTTTTTCACTTTGCAAAAAATACTATAGATCTTATTAACTTTATTCCATATGAGGATTGTATGACAGCTGCTACTTTCAAATGTTTGCATATATAACATTTTCCATATGGTTTAGGAACCGGCAGGAAACCACTTGTGTATGATTTGGATCTCTAAAGGAAAATTCATGTTCTGTAATGTTTGAATTTTGAAAGCATCACCATATACAGTAGGCCTGCTACCGCCTACGTTACCAGTAGGATGTGGATGTATGGTCTTTGTGAGTCCTCCCAACTAATCGGAATACAAGACATTTTATGAAGTGCAACATTCTTTCTTTCTTTCCTTCTTTTTCAGGGTTGCGTTCAACACTACCGGCCGGCGGAGGTCAACCACAACACATTCTTTGTCGTTTAGATGTTGCGTTCTTATTGCAACACACCGACAATGGCTTTGTGGCCTTTATGACTTCATGTCACATCCAATAATTAGCTATCGACCTCCTTATGTTTAATCAAGCCGTTATAACCAACAGTAATTACTTATCACCCTCATTAAAAATGGATTCAATCTTGAGGTCAAAATCCATGTCAGATCCTGTGTTTAGGTGAGACAGGAGTTCGGGTCTCACGTAAATCTCGATTTCTCCAGAAGAGCAGGCAAAAGGAATATGACCACCACACTTGTATAAATTATATTGTATTATTAACATACTTGTTTGTTTGTACATAGACTACTATTAACGAAGAGCAGCGTGCCATGATTCAAGTAAAGTTAAAATATGGAAGCAGCCCTGCCAAACACAAGTCTTTGATAGACAGCTATCTGTTATAGAGCGGAGTAGAATCAGCTGTTGGAAAAATAAATATAAATAAATAAAAAATGACAGTCAGCAGATTGGTCTGAAATAACTCCAAAAATGTTTCAGGAAATGAAACATCCAGCTCAAGTAGTTAAGAGTTTTTTTTTTTTTTTTTTACTTTATTGGTTCAATATTAACAATGAACATATGGAAAGAGTGTTGTTTGTTTGTCATGTTTATTTTGAATATCCCAATAATAAGTAAAATATGAACAATTCTTTACATGTTCTACTTCCAAGGAAAGCAATTAAAGTAAATTAAAATATAAACAATGACATGGAAAAGGGCAGAAAAACTGTCCTAGGGTATGATATCTGAAAAGGACTGAGAAGTAGTAAAACCTCTATACTCCCACCCCTCTGTATTTTGAAAAATTCATTGCTTACTTCTTTGCACCAGAAGGGGGGGAGGGGCACTGAAACATGTCAGATCATCCATTCCATAACATACAGGATTCATTACATGCATCCATATATACAGCACTGTTTTATAATAATACAAAACTAAAAAAGGCTAAACCAGGGCCCACTATTTATTCAGTATTTGAGCCACGGACCACCACCTGATGACATTTTAGCCCCCACAGACCGTAAAAACTAAAGATATGTTTTGCTTTTGTCCACAATTGGATTTGGGAAACAAAACAGTCAAACATACAGATCAAAATGACCATTAATCTTCTAGTTGTGTAGACTTGGGCTCATTCAGATGATGAATATTTTAACTCTTGAGAGTGTAAAAATGAAACCAAATGGACCCGCATGCGTCCATTTGGTTTCATTTTTGCACTCAAGAGTTACTTCTGGTTACCCAACTTTTCATCTGGTTAACCAACTTAGCTGGGGACCACCTGAATCCATCTCAGGGACCACTGATGGTCCACCGGATCACCTGTCGGATCAGTCTCACTCAGCTCCCCTTTAAAAGCAGACCCCTGGGTAGTGGCAGACTTGTCCACCTCATCCAATCTCTGTACTAATCACTCATTTTCAGTTTTTAGTCCATAGTTTCTTTCTCAGCCTGTAGTCTGGCTCTAAGAGCAGCCAGTTCATTGTTTCCATGTCATCCACACTCATGTCTGCGTGTACAGTCCACCTTAGCAGTTGTGTCTTGTCACCAGCAGTCGTCTCATCCATCGCCCTGAAAGTAAACTGTGATGACAGAGACTTCTGGCTCCTGGCCTTTCTACTGACGCCTGATGTCTGTAGTCACTGCTTTCAGCCGCTACACTACAAAACAAATCAGTGATAGAAACAATTAAAGTTAATGAAATTAGAGATGGTTTGAAACACACAATTACATCAGCTTTCACCATAACCCATCATCATCATTACACTCAGCGTTCTTGTGGGTGTAAGAGTTAACCGTTTATCTAATAGATGGCTAAAGCAGTGCCAATGAACTCGTGATCAACGCTGTGTAACATACAGGAAATGATACAACCAATGAATACCCAACAGAGTCTGACTTCTGAGTGTTCTGAGTCTCCAGACTCAGAAGCAGTGGAGCTCTGGACCAGAGGTACATTTATACAGTGTCAGGAAAAAAGGGTACTAAAAAAAACATTACGGGTTAAAAAAGAAGCGTCTAAAATAGATCATAGTGAAAATACATCTTGATGATGTCAAGATGTTTCACCATGTTAGTGGCTTTCTTCAGACCTCCATTTCTTGGGAACACAAAATGGGGGAACGTTTTTTTTCATCATGTCCACCCAAGTTACCTCGAAGGTACATCAATCAATGACATAGTAAAATGTTGAAAATGGGTGGAATTCCCCTTTAAGTACTACACGGCCAGGCGTTCAGTGAAAAGTCCAATACACAACCATAGATATAACAATAATAACACACATGGTAACTGACCGGCGGTAAGCAGCAGTACCTTTCCATCCTTCTGTCTGCCCCTGTGCTGATATTTAATGATTAAATAGTTTAATATTTTACTTTATTATTATAAAATCTAACGAATAGCGTCGCTACTCTAGGATGACAAAAGAGAAGAAAAAAATAAAAAGGTAAAAAATAAATAAACAAATAAAAATATCCAGCTGCACCTAACAAGACGGTTGTCTATTGGATATGGACGATTCCCAAGGACCAATCACAGTGGGCTTTGCTGTCGCTCTCGCCGTCATCGTTTGACCTATTGAACTTTTGAACTTTGACACTCGAAGCTGATTGGACGGGCTCGCTGCCGCTCAAAACTCTGCCTGACGTCACACGTGTGCGTCACAAGCTCTTTCAGGTGCAGTTTCTCTCAGATGCTTTGAAACGTTCAACGGTTCAGACGCATCTCCCCAACTCTTTCACATTGCATTCATTGTGTGTTATCGTCTAATATTATTGTGTATTATTTGGATTATTCCAACGATTTTACTTATTTTTTGGCCAGTCTTTGCTTTCTTCTAACAGCTCTCAGTTGTTTTCGGAGCTCTCTCTCCCCCTCTCTATCTCTCTCTATCTCTCTCTATCTCTTCTCCAGGATGGGGAGGTTCAGGAGAACCTTCGCCAACATCTGGAGACAGCTCCGTTCTTTGGGGTGCTGTGCAGGGACCACCAGGGACCGCCACCAGGATCACATCGATCGATTCGATCAGGCAAGTGTTGTTTTTTATCACCCGATCACAGCTAAGCTGTTATCATTTGAGTGTAATACTATCGCTAACGGCCGAAGCTGGATCTACATCAACCTGTAGCATCCTGGCCCTGTCCTGGGCATATTGTCGGTTCTCTCTGTTGTGTAAAACCCTTTAAGATGTACCATGTTTACTGTCGACGTTCCCTGTTAGAAAAAACAGCATGATAACATAGCAAGATGTGCAAAACCGGGTGAAGTGTTGCTTCATGACCGGGGAGTTGGACATGATTGTGACCGTCACGTGACGGTCATGTTTCAGCATTCACAGGACTAATCCAGTGGTGGAAGAAGTAATGTAATCTAAAAGTTTACTGTCTGGCTCACTAGATCAGTGGTTTTCAACCTTTTTAATACCAGGGCCCAGTATTTATTCTGCATTTTAGCCGCGGACCACCATGTGTTGTTTAGTTTAGTCTAATTGGACCCAAAACTAAGGCTTTTTAAGTTTGTGTCCACAATTTAGGAGCTAACTGGCAAAACGTTGGTCAAAATAACAATTCTATAGTTTTTAATAGTGTAGATTCTTGGAAATGAAGTATTTCAGATCTTAACATTATAATTTAACTCTTGAGAGCATAAAATGATACCAAATGGACCCTCACGGGTCCATTTGGTATCATTTTACGATCTCAAGGGTTACAGATCTATAATGATCCATTTCGTTACCAACTGTCCATCGTTTACCTTGGGACCACCTGGAATCCTCTCAGGGACCACTGGAGGTCCACGGACCACTGGTCTAGCTAACACTTTTGTTTCTTTGCATGTTTTTTCTTTCTCTGAACAGTGGGCAGAGATCCAGGAGGTGTTGGACCTTTGGGCTGATGCTAGGAAGCGTCCAGCCAGCGTGGCGGCAGACGGCTACGACAGCTTCTTCTTGGACAGCTCCTCCAGCGACTCCGACTCCGCCAGCATCCCAAAGCGAGTCACATTCGCCCCTGAGGTTGAGGTACGAGTGTTTCCTTAACTCTGTTTCCTGTCAGTGCTGCTTGACTATTTCACTGTTCCATTCAAGGAGACCCAAAATGATAAATTTGTCCCCCATCTGAAAATATGTAGTTCCAGTGACCTTCTTGGAGGTCCCTGGAAGTAACAGTTTGTTTCTGGAGCTGAAATTTTAATTAGTTCCCTGTCTGGGACTACAATGCGTTTTGTCCCTCACACTAAAAGTTTGGCAAAAGTTTTTGTCCTTGGGACTAAAATGTTGTCCCTCAAACTAGATTTCTTTCCCTGGAGCTAAAGGGCTCCGTTTTTGTTACATGCTAAACCCCTTATCCCAAATCCTTATTTCATTTTTACTATTTTGAAAAGACGTTTTGTAATATTTCAACATGGCAATATATTAACTCGTTGTGAGCTTGTAGACTATTTAGATAGTTTAAAAAGGCAAAGAAGTTAAGGGGTTTTGTGGTGACAAATATGGAGCCCAAAGTGTTTTCCCCCAAGCTAAAAAATTCTCCTCGGAACTAAAGTTTTGTCGCAACAAAGAACTAAAATCTTGTCCCTGTAAAATGTAAATGTGCACGATATTTCAAAAATAACTCAGACACCTTAATGGCTTGACCTTTGAATGCATTTTGAAACACCTTTTGTTTCTGCTTTTTGTGTTTTTTCAACTGAACAGTGGATCAGCGTGGAGAACCTTGCAGACCTGCATAAGCCCAAGTGGAAGAAGGCAAGGTTGACGGTAAGGACACGGACACACACACACACACACACACACACACACACACACACACACACACACACACACACACACACACACACACACAGCTTTACAATCAATGATCTCTAGGCCCTGTTCACACTGCCAACCCAAGACCAAGTGGGCAGTGGTTGCCAAACGGGGGGCCGGGACCCCCAAGAGTGTCCCCGCAATATTTGGGGGGTGATTAGCTTAAAGATGAAGTGCCATGATTTTATTATTATGAGGAGGAAGAATTCTTTCCAAAAGAATCTCACTCAGAACGGTAAACAAACCCACTTGCAACGTGTAATTTTCTCATTCCTCCTCTTTGTTTCAGGAAGCAGAACGCTGGCAGATGGATCTCTACAAGGCCATCGAGATGGAGGTCCACGAGGAGAGCAGAATCTACACAAGGTACTGTACGTCATCATGTTCTAGCATTTATCAGTAGATTTTCTGTTACAAGCTGCGTATGTCTGGTAACAGTTTGTTACTACAGTTTAACACAAATACTGCCTCCGTCACTCATCTGATGGTACCACCTTTATAATCCAAGTAGGCATCGCTTTTGACAGGTTGTAGTACCATCGTATAAGCTTTATTATTGATATTAAACGTCTTCCTGACTAAAGTCTGTCTGTGACCGCATCTTGCATGTGCAAGAGCTGTCCACATCCATTATAGCGGCAAACTAAAACACTTAATCACTCGAGATCTAGAGAACTCTCCCTGGTATGGATAAAAGGTGTGATGTTTTGGGGTCTGATTATCCGGTGGGGCTGATGGGAACATGGGTTTTTTCTGGAGCAATGTTGGGTCCGTTTGATTTTGGTAACATTGACCTCAGCAAGACAGCTTCCCAAACAGGATGTGTGCAGCGCGGTTCTGGTGTTCTATGTTATAGGAGGCACAGCAGCCAGTCTTTGTGTTAAATCTCTCTTTCTTTCTCTCTCTCTCTCTCTCTCTCTAGATTCCACCGCCTTACTGCGGAACAGCGCATGGTGTACCTCCGTACCGGACCAGCATCTAGGCACTTGTGTGCCAAGGGTTTGACTTCCGACACGCGGCCTTTGGCGTGTGTCACTCCCCACCTCTCTCACCCTTTCCTATCTAATCACTGTTCTCTATCAGTTAGGGCTGCAACAGTTAATTGATTAATCGTAGCCAAATCAATTATGTAATTAGTTGACAAATACTTTAGTAATCCGTTAATTGGAACAGCGACTAAACACTGTCTTTGTCATGGGTGTTTTCACACTTAACCATAGTTTTTCCAGTGTGAAGTGTAACTAAACTCACCCTTACAATCTGATGATAGTTTCACATGCACAGTGGCAATGGTTATAGTATCAAGAACAATATTAATTATGTTTGGCTTTTATTTGAATAGCATCCTAATTAGCAAATCAAATGTATTTTTTAACAAATATATATATAATATATTTTGTTATATTTTTTTATTTTTAAATTATTTTTAAATAATCATCAGACGAATAGATTCTGAAAGTTCTGTTTGTTGCAGCCCTACTATCAATAAAAACACAAAGAAATACAAAAAAAAAAAAAACTTTAAAAACCCAAAAAAGTTTTACAGTTAGTTTTAGCTCATGCATTGATTGATGCAGCTCTTGTATGTTTGTATTTACATGAATTCTCTTTTCCAGGTGGTGTTTCCTGAAAGAAGGCTGCAGGGCGTTTGGATTGGGAGGAAACGACCAATCATTGGGGCGTCTGGGTGTGGTAAGAGGTTGCTGTCATGGCCAAAGGTTTTGGCACCCTTGCACATAAAGACCAAACATCTCCAAATGTCTATTAAATAAGTTGACAAAAGTATCCTTTATTAAGCTAATAATAACACAGAAATAATATATTACACAGAAATTGCTGTGGCAAAAGTTTTCACACCTTGAATTCAATATTTGGTAGCACATCCTTGTGTCTGAAGGTCAGCTTGAATCTGTTTTGCAGTTGTCCGAGGTTCTTCTGCCACCATTTGAACGATCCTTTGCTGCAATATTTGGTCCATACTTAAATTACGGCCTCTTCTGGGGAGAATGGCTACGGTATCATGAGCTAGAGGTCTTCACAGGGGTTCCGTATCGGTTCCGACGGCGTGTTTTAACAAAGACACTCGGACAGGGTCGGAATCAGACACATACCCGTTGGAACTCTGACCTGTCAATCATTATGTGTAAAACCTGATTATATCCGAGAAGACCTGTTCTACTGCGTGTTGTAGGCTATTGTTTTTGTTGTTGTTGCAAATGTTATGTTGTTGCAAATATCTGGTGTGTGATTGTCTTTTCTGTGTGGGCCTAACCCTCCCTCTCTGTCTGTCTGGGTCTCTCTCCCTCTCTTGTGCGCGTTAATAATAAAATGGTAACTGGTCAATACGTCAGCTATATTAGTTCATAAACTTGGTTGGTTATCTCGGAATGCCGTTGCATGTCGCAATTCGGGCGGGTTCGGCGCCACCATTTGAAAGAAATCTCAGAACAGTTCGTAATCGACTCGGTTACTTGAAAATATTATCGGAACAGTTTGGAATCTGTGATATTGGACGGATTTATTTCGGTTTTCGGATGGAATTTTTGAGACCCGTGAAGACCTCTACCATGATCCTTAACTTCTTGCTAACTTTTGTACAGTGGACACAGTCTCTGGTGATGGACTTTTAGCCTTTACATTGTCTATGCTTTGCTACGATCTTCTCTCTGACCTCCTCAGACAATTCTGATTTTTTTTTTGTCAGTATTGTTCATGTAGTGACACAACAGCAGAATGAGGGGACACCAAAGACTTTTGTCAATTTATTCTTTATTATTTTACATTTGGAGATGTTTGGTCTTCATGTGCAAGGGTGCCAAAACTTTCAGCCAGGACAGTGCCTCCACCTTCGCCTGGCGCCCCGGTGGTCACTTGATGGATCAGGTGACCACCACCCTTTTTTTTCTCCCGCCATGGACTGTCCACCTTGACGTGGTGCGGGAGCTGAGTATTGCTTACCTCACAGAGCATGTCCTGTCGGACAGCTCAGTGGGTAAGGAATATGACTAAGGGACAGTCCGTAGATTAAACAAACCTTTCACAGAACTCACCAGAAGTCCAAGGAAAAGCCACTGTGAAGACTGCTAGGTTGTGGGAGAGGATGTTCACACTGAGCAGTGATCCCATGTGAGTCTCATACGTCTTTCATTTGCACACACACACACACACACTGGCCTAGAGTTTCGTCACCACTAAACCCCTTATCCCTTAACTTCTTTGCCCTTTTAAAAAACATTTTTTTCGATAGTTTAAATGGCCAGTCTACAAGCCCACAACGTGTCAAAAGATTGGCAAGTTGAACTATTCCAAAAAGATCATCAAATCAGTAAAAAAGAGATGAGGGGTTTGGGATAAGGGGTTTCGTGTGTGGCCAAAATGGAGCCCACTGTATTTGAAGTAGTTTCATCTTTTTTTTTCTGTATCTTGTGTTTCACAACTGCAGCACCTAATCTTTTAAAACCATCAACAAATATGTATGTTTTAGATTTTTGCGTTTGACATCAGCAAATCTACAAGCTCTTATCTGCTATTTGATATGTTATGTAACCGTTTCAAAACTGTAATCTGCGGCCAAATGCATATCAATTTGAGGACTACTAATTTTAGAAGAAAAGTGTAAAATCAGCCCCGGGTCACAATTGAGAAGGAAGGAGAAGGCATTATGCACTACGCAACGACGCATAAAGATGCCCAGGCATGTGGACACGTGTGGGCTAATGAAGAGATCATAGAAACCTTAATGCTGCGTTTCCAATTGCAGCAGATGACAGTGCAGTCAGTGTGAAATCAAACCACAGCAGATTAAATATGGAATAATCATAACTTCTCCGCCCATTCACATCAAGTCTACTGAAGTTATTACGTGAGAATGTGACCTCAGTTGTGTGACATTAATTTTTAACTCATGCAGCCCTTCAGTTTACATAAATTCTCTTCTGTAGGTGGTTGACGTCTGAAGGGAAGCTGTGATTCATTTTGATTCTATGGGGGGAAACGATGACCAGGCCTGAACAGGCCTTGGGGTAAGTATGAGTGATAGAAATGAAATGCAACCCACTGTCTGCCAAGCAACCTGACCAAACCGTACCAAACGAACATGGATAGCTTCACTTTTGGTTGTTAAAGGGTAAGACCACTTTTGTTTCTTTTTTGTGTAGTTACCTTGCCATGTTGTAATCCCAAACGTCGACAAGAAATTTAAAGATATCTTCCAGTAAATAGATCCACTGATAAACCAACACAAAGTTTATTCAGACACTATAGAGCATCTGCATAACTCATGTAGAGTTTTTTTCTTTCCTAAAAATGTGAACTACTTGTAGATTACTTGTAGATTGTAGATTGAATTATTTCTTGTCCACATTTGGAATTACATCATTTTTGTGTGTAAGGTACACACAAAAAACTCAACAAAAGTTGTACATATTGTTATCCAATATCATGTTATATGTACTGCCTTTTAGAAGTGTAGTATGAAAGTTACTGTACTGACTACATACTGATATGTTTCCCACTATATCTGGCATCTCCTTTTGCCTAATACATTATTATTGTGCCATTCATTAAACGTCCATCATCACCCCCTCCCCCAAGCCATTCACATTTACAAAAGTGCAGCATGTGTATTTGACAACTTGTGAGAAGAGAAAACTTCTGTGGATCACATGTCTAACGATTTCCTTTTCTTTTCCTTACTGTTACACATGTCCTGGAGGTGTTCCTGAAGTGGTAGCAGTTGAATGTTGTGATCTCCTGCACTGAAGAGCCTGTCTGCTCCTCTGCTGAGCATCCATCCATCTTCAATTGTAGTCCAAAAGAGTGCTCCAGACCCCTTCAGTTACAACCGAGCGTCTAAACAAATGCCCTAACCACGTAAGCAGACAGCAGACTCTTCAAATCTCTCTCATGTGCCTGAGCTTACCCTATCTCTAAGTGAGATACCACCTACTGTACCAAAGAAAACTCATTTCGGCTGCTTGTATTCATTCCTTCGGTCATGACCCACACTTCAATAGGTGATAATTGCTTGGTAGACAGAGCCTTGCCTTCTGGCTCAAGTCTGTTTTTGTACAGAGACTGCAATACTGCACCTTCTGTAATGATTACTTGCCAATTAATTGGGCCTCATAATTTACTGCACTGTTGCCTGTAAGACTTTATGATGCACTGATTGGCTGTATATATGGACACCTTTATGTGTTAATTGTGATGTGTAATCAAACGGTGTTTCTTGATGCATCTTGTCTGTATTTTTACTCCATCTCTTATGTATACTGTAGTTCTTATATGAGTGGTTTGCAACTTTTTCATGTCAAGGACCCATGTGGTTCCATTTGTACACTCTTGGAGTTACAGACACATTCTGCTCCAAACTATCATTTAATTGGGGACCCCCTGGAACTCCTTCAAGCACCCCAGGGGATCCCTGTACCCCACTTTGGGAACCACCCCTTTTGCAACCAGATCTATATGTACTGTATAGAAGAATCATTTGTTTATTCGCAGTCATTCATTAAATGTATGTATTGTTGATTGATTAATGTAAGTGTTTTCATTTGCGGTTGTGGGTTGACCAGGGGTTTCAGCAATCCTTACACCTCTCTAAGGATGACTTAAATGTCTGAAGTATCAATAACAATCCCAGCCTTAGACTTGTGTGAGATTAAATGACAACATACAAATATTCTTTACTATGCATTACTATACCAAAGGTGTCTGCTTTCATTATTATAATTATTTGTTATTACCATACTTCTTTTCAAAGTAGCTTTGCTCAGATAATTGAATTGTAAAAAGTACAATATTTTCCTCTGAGGTGTGAAGCAGAAATATACAATAATCCACAGTCGTTCCTGGCAGGTGTTTGTAAACACATTAATCAGTCATTACTAGTTCAGTAATGTGGAGACCCGGCATAAAATCTACAAAAGTTTAATCAGCAGAAAACTACCTTACAGGAAACATGATTTATTTTTTAAATACATTGCACATAAAACACAAAAGATGGCATGATGCCATATGTCAGGAGATGTTTTAGAAGAGTAGTGGTTCTTAGAGTAACCAGGTTACTGAGGATGTAAGTCTTGAGATTGTATAAATTGAAGGTAATACAATTGAGAACCTGGAATGTCAAATATTAAGGGCAATACCAGTATCAGCCACTAGATGGCACAACACAGCACACTACTGAAAAACCTTTTTAGAAAATCTGAATAGTTTCAGTTCAGATTTTCTAATGGTCCTGACATCCTGTGATGATGCCCTTTAATATCATCTTTATAGAGGTTGACTGTGGTATTGATTTGCAGTTCTGACTGTAAGAGCAACACCTAACCTAAACATAAATCATTTATAAAGGAATGTGCAAATTAGGGGCACATGTGTGTGTGTGTATATATGACAATAAATATGATACTGAATAACCATATTAAAAAGTTACTAGATCAACCATTATTATTCATAACTAATTCAACATCAGTGCTTCATGGAATCAATGCAATCAGTCACACTAAAGCCATTCCTAAATGAACACGAGCACTGTATAACATACAGTAATTTTATTGCATATAACTCTATGATGTAGTGGTTCCCAAAATGGGGTGCGGGGACCCCCAGGGGCCCTTGAGGGAATTCCACGGGGTCCCCAGTTAAATGATAGTTTGGAAGCAATGGACCCTTACAAGTAGGTTGAGAATCCACAAGAGCAGTGAAAATTCTTCCGTAGCATATCTTTCAGATAGGGGTCAGGAGGCTGATGGGTGTCATTTGGGGTTCTTGGCATGAAAGGTTTTGTGAACCACTGCTTATAGAAAGACAGTTACTACACTTCTGTTTGCTTCATGGGACAGTCCAGTAGTGGCTCTTTGTACAGATACTTCTATTAACAGAACGCAGTATGCCAAGATGCAAGTAAAGTTAAAATGTGGGAGCATGAATTGGTGTGTGATTTATTTATTTTCATTTGTTCATTTGTAGAGTCTGTTGTAGTCTTCCCACCCTTTGTAGTTTGTTAGATGTTTATAATTCCTTGGTATCAAAAGCAAAATGGTCGCAAACAATATACCGGTATAGTATACTGTAGGTAGGCTACCATTATGAAAATTCATATGTTGATCTGACAGTGACGCCTCATCTCAAAGCCTCCATGGCTTTGTCACTGTCAGATCAACATATGAATTATGTACTGGCCATATGGAGTGTGTCTTGAGTGTACAGGGTTCCATTAAGACAGATTAACACACAACATGCAGGGTTGGATAGGTTACTCTTTTTCAAAGGAATCGCCTACAGTTACAAGTTACTTTCTAAAATTTGTAATCAGTAACGTAATCCGGGATACCCAATTTCAAAAGTAACTGATTACTTTCATTACTTTAAGCAACTCTATTTATCAGTAATTACAGTAGATACTGTATACTGTAGTTTTACTACTGTGCCTTAACAGGTCCCAATATATATATATTTTCCATTTTCTTCTCACATACTTTATACTTTATTATGTAAGCACAAAAAAAACAAAAACAGAAAAAAAAAACTGGTAGAATTGGCAGAAATAAAATAAATACTTTGTATGCAGGCAATAGGCATTGGTGTATTTTTCCCTCTTGTTTGTCTCACAGACACATTATCCTCAAATAATAATAATCTAACTAGTGTAGGCCTACTAGTAATAATTATTGCTATAGTTTGTGTCAAACACAGCATGCTCTTATTTGGGAGTCAATGGGTAAGCAGAGTCAACATTCAAACAAGTTAAAACAGTCAACATTGTGTCTTCTAAACAAAAGACAAAAAAAGACCCCATGCCATTCTCAGAAACATTAGAGTATAAACAGAGTTGCGATATCTCCATTCACTTTCATGGGAAGGTCTAATGGCGGCTGCTTTACATAGAGTTCTATTGAGCATCGGGACAGTTTGTCCCTATTCAGGCTGCATGAACCGCGTCCAAGCGTCCAGTTTCTGACCCCTCAATGTCGCAACTCCGACATTAGCTGGCTATTGTGTTTTTTACGCCGTGTCGGCTCCGTGTTGCTGGGGCCTATTTAGAGAGATGTTATTTTTTTTTTATCTAAAGTTATGCTTTATCGCACGTGTTTGATTGGACCTGCTTCCATGGAATACTGTAACTCTTGGTGTTGGGGAATTGAGGATTTACTGGACCACACGGCTGAGAAAGGATTAATTTGCAACGAGTGCAAAAATACGGAGCGCAGGTGAACGTCAAAGTGCTGAGTTTACTCTCAATGTTGATTATGATGAACAGGCTAGCAGCTATCATAGACGTCCTGTAAGGAATACAGTAATGTAGGCCTACAGTTGTTAATGTACAGGACAATGTTTGATAGTTGAGTCATTCCACGAAAACGGTACGATGACCTAAAGGTTTTACTCTTAATTCTGAATATCCCACAATATTAAGGACATCTTTAGCTATAAGAAAAACACAATTTCCCATCTCAGGCATTCAATATAATTTTTAATATATCTAAACAGGATAATTGATAACGGGGTTGAGCCAATAACGGAGTTGTGATTTTTGTACTAAAGATAGCCACTACTCTAACTGAGAAGACATGCCTGAGGTTATGGAATCAGATATAATGTTGGAATAACAAACATCATTATTTCATGTAACAGAGTTGAGCTGTTATGATTTACGACCACATGTGAGAGTACAGAATGCCTCTAAAACAGTGTAAAATGGGGTTTTAAATTGCCACTTTCTGTAGCATGTTGGTCAGAAGAGTTGTAAATTGCCACTTTCTGTAGCATGTTGGTCAGAAGAGTTGTAGAATACTACTTCCTATTGTTGATGTCACTAAAAGGCCAGTTAATTGTTGTTATGGAGGCAGAATGACTTGTGTAAAGGAAGGAGTTGAGTGCAACTGAGGGACACAGCTATATAATGCCATTTAAATGATTAATCATCTATTTATTAAAAAAAAAAAAACATGTCCAGCATATATATGTGTGTTCATGGCATAATATGGCATAATTATATTTTTGTTGATGTTTAATAGTCATATGTTAAGTCCAAGTTCATTGAAGGCCACTGGGGACATGAACAAATGGACAAAATAGGCTGTGTCTACTGAAAGAAAGCAAGATCATTTCTGATATGAAGATAAAATCCATGTAATGTTTACACAATATTAAAAGGAACATTTCAATTGATTAAAAACATCTTTTACATTTTTAGTGACTCAATCAATAAAATACAGCTGAAACGGTCAGAGGGACTGCAAATCGGAATTGGAATGAGTTACTGTACATCTGGTTAACCAACTTTCCATCATTTAGCCTGAGGACCACCTGGAACCATCTCAGAGACCACTAGTGGTCCCTGGACCACTGGTTGAAAACCCAAGGGCTAGGGTGTTTGCATTCATGCATGCTGCCGTGCAGGATGACTGTGCTACTATCCCAAGTGACTGACAAGTGTTGGAACTATAGTGGTCCTCTGGAGTGAGTGTGGAACTATAGCGGTCCCCTGGAGTGAGTGTGGAACTATAGTGGTCCTCTAGAGTGAGTGTGGAATTATAGCGGTCCCCTAGCTCTGGTCCAGAGCTCCACTGGTTCTGAGTCTGAAGTCAGACTCAGAACCAGTGGAGCTCTGGACCAGAGCTAGCGGTCCCCTGGAGTGAGTGTGGAACTATAGTGGTCCTCTAGAGTGAGTGTGGAACTATAGCGGTCCTCTGGAGTGAGTGTGGAACTATAGTGGTCCTCTAGAGTGAGTGTGGAACTATAGTGGTCCTCTAGAGTGAGTGTGGAACTATAGCGGTCCTCTGGAGTGAGTGTGGAACTATAGCGGTCCTCTGGAGTGAGTGTGGAACTATAGCGGTCCCTTGGAGTGAGTGTGGAACTATAGTGGTACTATGGAGTGAGTGTGGAACTATAGCGGTCCTCTGGAGTGAGTGTGGAACTATAGCGGTCCTCTGGAGTGAGTGTGGAACTATAGCGGTCCTCTGGAGCGAGTGTGGAACTATAGCGGTCCTCTGGAGTGAGTGTGGAACTATAGCGGTCACCTGGAGTGAGTATGGAACTATAGTGGTCCTCTGGAGTGAGTGTGGAACTATAGCGGTCTCTCTGGAGTGAGTGTGGAACTATAGCGGTCCTCTGGAGCGAGTGTGGAACTATAGCGGTCCTCTGGAGTGAGTGTGGAACTATAGCAGTCCTCTGGAGTGAGTGTGGAACTATAGTGGTCCTCTGAAGTTTGCACTCTACCGAGTGCTGATCTTGTTTATTAATGTCTGTGGGGAGAATAGCATCATGGTACGATATTTAATCTAATATAAAGATTGGTGCTAATCGACACTGATAAGAACCTGTGTGTGCGTCGATCAGGGAAAGCAACATAGAACACAACCGCTTTAGAAGCAGTGTAAAGTCATCACAGCACTGACGTATCAAAGTGCATCGCAGCAAACTTTCAGATGCTGTTTTCCTCCCTGTGTAGAAGAAGATAAGCTGTAGGGTGGATGTTTATTATTGTGATCTTCCACTCTTGAAATTCTGTGCTTTTGTGTCAACTTTCATGTAAACAATTTGCGATTCTCAGTACATTTATCCCCTAAACCCACTGTGAAAAAACAAACAAAAAGCTTCTCCACCCACCGAACATGACCCCCATATCAGGAAAAAAAAAGTAGAATGAAAAGCTATGGCTCTCGAACTATTATTCACCTCAATCTCTAAGAATAATGATCTTTTAAAAGTTGACTAAAGCCTTGGCTGCATTTAATGTATGAAGACACCAATGTTTGTTGAGTGCTCAGCTCTTTTCCACAAACATTTATTTAATTTACTTGTTGTAACTGTTATCTCCCATGGCAATAGCCAGAAAGCACGGTCAGAACAGGGACAGTTTGTAACACTTTGATTGTGTCAATGCAATTCAATAGTCAGATCTGGCCCAGAATATCAACCAACACAAATGAGTGGAATCCACCTTTAAGTTATCACATCTTTATTTAGTCAGTTACTGTAGTTATGGCAGATGTTTTCCCACTCCAGAGATGATGGTTGCACATAATATTTTAGCATTTCAATCTCCCCTCAGGCATAAATAAAGTGTATCTCATATCATCTCATGACATTGATGGAACATTCAGTTAGGGGAGTTAAGCAGAGCTGTATGTATGATGTGTGTGTGGGGATGTAAAGGCCAGTGTGTACCGGAGCAGAGGATGTGGTCACAGAGCAGGATGTACATCTTCATTAATGATGAGAAATTGCAGGCCTGAACCTTTGAATCTGATTGTAAGCCTGAGCCTTGCTAAGAACTCCTGCTTCTCTGTAAGGTCTACAGACGCTGAGCAGAACACAATGTGGTGTTTTCTATACATCAGCTTGTAGATGAATTATGAGCCTGTGCATGTAGGCTACAGAGTTATTCTAATGGTATCCTAGGCTTTGGAATCAAACCTGCACCTTATGTACAGACTGTAAGAGTATTACAGTTGTCGGCGAGTGAACAGATCGCCTTGGGTTTCACACTACAGGAGTTATTGTTATGCAGCTGCTGCACACAGGAATACAGGCTCACATCACAGGAAGAATTGTTTGATAGCATAGCCTGCGAGACGCGCAGAGACAGGACGTTGCATCTTGAATATCATAAAATAATTATCTGTCTCTACTCTTATCTGTATGTGTGTGCACGGGCGTCAGATTATATCTGATTATCCATCGTATCAACGATACAGATAGACTTGTCATGCATGCTTTCTCGGGATGCACTCGAAAGTAGTTCAAACTTCAGGCTGATCAGCTGATTTGACCTAGTCTCGCTAATAAGTCAAACTCATAGTCAAATCGTGCTGTTTTTTTATTATATATATATATATTTTTTTTTTGCCAAGGCAGGTTTGCGACTCTGGCTTATTAGCCAGTATGGCATTGGGTCCCATTTTCCCAGTCTTTGGTATGACCCGGCTGTGGTTCCAACTTCCAACCAGCCGACCTCCCAGTTTCAGAGGGGACCCATGGTTCAGAAGATTCATTGTTCCAACATGCTCTGCTCCCGTGCTCCTGGTTTATGTTTACGGTTAGGTTTCTTCTCCTGTTACTCGTGGTTATGTTTAGGGTTCTGTTTCTGGTTTTGGGACCTTCGGACTACAGTAATGACATGGCACCATTTCAGAGCGGACGCTCTAACCACAAGGCCTCACACATGTTTATGCTTCATGTACTGGCAGGGGTTGACACTAAGGTCTCAGCGGCACTTGCCCATCGGGCAAGTACAAGTCAGGTTCTACTTGCCCTCAGGTAATGGTCACTTGCCCCCCAAAATATATTGTAAAATTTTGCATTTACGTTTACTTTCTACTTGGGTGCTTTAAACATTTCCTTTTGCAGTTGAAGACTTTTTTGTTTAGGTCACAATCAGCTACAATGAATATTCAAATTGTAAATCAGTGTAAATCAGAAGTTCAAACATTGGTTCCCGTAGTGGTCAGACTCAGGGGTCTGTGACCCCAGCAAAATGGACCTGGGAGAGAGATAGGAGAGATAGCTAGAAAACATTAAAAGACGCAGAGGCAGAGCACAATGACCACCACCTTCAAGACGAATATACCGGTATGTCTTGTTGTGTTCTAGCACACTAAGTTGCACACTTGCCCAATCGGGCAACCAGGTAGCAGTCTTCACTTGCCCGACCATTTGTTTCACTTGCCCCGGGCAAGCGGGCAAGTGTTTGTGTCAAGCCCTGTACTGTAAGTCTCTCTGAATTGAGAGCGTCTGCTAAATGCCTAAATTGTAAATTGTAAGGCCAGTCTAGTCATGAATTGACCTGCACCTCTGATTCGAGCTTAGAAGAAACCTTTATGACCAAAGTCAGTAAAGACCAGATCAGGGCTTTATGATTTTGCCTAAAAATAAAACCTTTTTTCTTTTCTTTTTTTTAAAGCTCAATTTCAATTTTTGTGAGGGTAAAACTATAAAAATGACGATTATTTATTTAAAATCTTTTTTTTTTTTTATTATTATTCTTCCTCCAACAGGGAATAGAGTGGGTCTTATTGGACAAAGATGATGGATAAAGTGCAAACCTCACTTTGCTTTCTTTTAATGAACATTCAAATAGAAATGTATTTCATTTCTCTTATTGGAGTCTTGGGCTACCTTTTGATTTAGAGTAAACAACAGAACACATTGTATTTTCTTTTCTTATTCAACAGAACCCTTTTCACGGTAAGGTAGGCTGTGAGTGAGTGTGATACAGTTCTACCGTAAATGTGCTAGGAAAGGGGCATTTTTGTTTTATTATATTGTCCAAATTCTGAAACCTCGATTTCAATTCAATTTCGATTAATTGTTAAGCCCTAGACCACATGTCTACCAGATGTTTATAACAGGCTTCCAACAACTTGGGCTGCCAAAAAAGCAGCTGCAAAATCTTCTCTTCTACTATCGGTAGCTGCAAAATATGGAGAAGACACTGTTACTTGGTGTGTGGGTATTTGTCCATTTGCCTTTTGTACAGCACCTCGTGTCCTTGGACTGTATCTCTAGACATAAATAAATGACATAAATATGAGATCCATGTTATTTTTTGTGAAAGTGAAAGATAAATAATTATGTAATT
Source organism: Benthosema pterotum (assembly GCA_039105355.1). Lineage (NCBI taxonomy): Eukaryota > Metazoa > Chordata > Actinopteri > Myctophiformes > Myctophidae > Benthosema > Benthosema pterotum. The sequence goes on along the minus strand of CM076968.1, from coordinate 9,564,341 downwards.
TGTAATTTTGTAAAATGAGAATTATATACAACATACAAAACAGATATAATATCCATAGTATCTTTTTTTTTTGTGAAGTAGCTTGTATGAAAGTAGCCGTTTTCAAGAGTTTGCATATAAGACATTTATCTAAAATTCCCATATGGGGAGGAACTTGAGCTTCTTGTAAACAAGAAAGGCATGAATGTAACCAAGCAATGATGATGAAGAGATATGACGAGCTGACATGTCACTGATAAAACACACAGACGACAGAGAGTGTTGAGCAGAATCCCAACCAGAAGCAGTCGCTGCAGATCGGTGAAGTTCCAGTTGAGAGTCCAGTGTGAGAGAATCCAGACATGGATAAGACAGTGCTAGTGTTCCTCCTGCTCTGGAGCTCAGGTAATCACTCACTGAATGACACTTGTTGGCTGATGTGGATGTGAAATGACACTGCTATGAAAACCATGAGCTGTTATACAGCTATATAGATAACCATGATGACACGTAAGCACTTTAGTACTGCTGGGTGGTGTGTGTGTGTGTGTGTGTGTGTGTGTGTGTGTGTGTGTGTGTGTGTGTGTGTGTGTGTGTGTGTGTGTGTGTGTGTGTGTGTGTGTGTGTGTGTGTGTGTGTGTGTGTGTGTGTGTGTGTGTGTGTGTGTGTGTGTGTGTGTGTGTGTGTGTGTGTGTGTGTTCGCCCATTTGAATTGCTGGTATAATTGGTTTAAATTGATCTAAAATTGATAGATTTTTTTTTTAAATGCACCGGATGTCTGCTGGTGCGGTTCTATTCCTATAGAACCGCTATAAACACCACACATTTTTAAATGAAATTCCCTGAGAGCCATAGAATGTTTTAAAAAACATAAATTATGTAAATTTGTGCATTTTATGTAATTACAACACTTTTAAAGAACAATGAGTCTGATTTCTTTTTAATAACATTGTTTTGCAGTTGCTAATCAATGATGAGTATTTCTTTTTTTTTTTTAAATCAATACCCATATATACCCATATTCAATACAGTACATACTGTGACAACACACAGACACTGCTGATCTTTTTTACAGAGGCATTTAGAGGAGATGAGTACAGCAGAAAGTAAATCTGTCCGTTTTATGTAATTTCAACACTTAAAGTACAATAAGTCTGAGTTGTTTTGAATAACATTCTTATGCTGTTGCTATTTTATCATTGCATATTAGACACACTGCAGAACCTGCTCTCTCCACAAAAGTAAATTCCTCTGTCCATTCCTGCTGAAAAGTACGATGCTCCTCATCCTTTTTTTTTGTTGTTGTTTTTTTAGCCATCTCCTCAAAGGGGTTTCTTTTTAGTTAACAGGACCTTACCCGTTTAATATGTGAAGTCCAAATCATGCAAAGCGTGGGTAATGTGATGTACTAATCATTCCAATAATGTAAGTGCACGGAACAATTGTTTTACTGTATATTGTAATAAGGGAAATGGTAAATCAGTTGTGGCAAAGCAAGGTGTACAGAAAACTGGTGATAAATAATGTTGTTGCATAAAAATGGTTGTTTTGTGGACATCATGAAGTATTGTTCCAAGGGTTCATCTCTGTTTATCTGAATCTTCCTCAAACATAAGTTGTCAGGACCTGCTATGATTACCTGGTTGTGTTTTATGACTGAATGGTAATCTGGTGCTGCGTGCCAGCTGTGTTCTTAACTTCTTTGTGGCATCATGTGCGTATAGTTACAGTACATCTGGTCAACCAACTTTCCATCATTTAGCCTGGGGACCACTTGGAATGCTCTCAGGGACCACTGCTGGTCCCCAGATCACTGGTTGAAAACCACTGTGTTAGTGTACAACCAATTGAAAGATGCAGCAGTGTGTTTTTGTTGCCGACTTTTTGGCAAGCTGGCCTCACAGCTGAGCTCCACCAACGGGTTTAGAGATTGGAAAAACATCCAAGCTCACCTGAAGCTTCACGAGAAGTCCCATGAGCACAAAAAAAATATGGATGCCTGGCACACACTGCATGCACGCCTTCAAACTGGCACAGTTATAGATCAGGGATCGTATCAATGCTGAAGTCATCAGATGCAAAGTTATGAAAAGAATGCTTGCTATCGTGTGCCATCTAGCTGAGCATAATCTGGCATTTAGGGGACACAGGGAGAAGTTGTATCAACTCATCATGGGAATGGCAATTTCCTGGGTCAAGTACAATTAATGGCCAAATTTGACCCTATTATGAAGGAGCATCTGTTGAAAATTAAAGAAAAACTAATTTCCGATACCTACCTGAGCAAACGCATACAAAATGAATTAATATGCCTTGTCGGCCAGTGCACCACTGATGCAATAGTAGAGCGTGTGAAGAAAGCCAAATACTATGCAGTCATCATGGATTGCACTCCAGATGTAAGCCACAATGAGCAGCTGTCAGTACTGCTGCGAATTGTCAACTGTGAGCTCTCAAAAGGGGTTTCCATGAGCACTTCATGGGATTTCTTGTGGCAGATGACACCACTGGCCAAGATCTTCTGCAGCTGTTGGACACCTGGAAAGATTGGGGTTGGACCTTTCCGACTGCCGAGGCCAATCTTATGATAATGGCAGTAATATGCAAGGCAAAACACAGGGTGTCCAAGCGAGGCTGCTGGAACTCAACCCCAAAGCACTGAGTGTGCCATGTGGCAGCCATACCCTGAATCTGGTGGTGGGGGATGCAGCAAAGTCCTCAACCATTTCTTTGGGGTATTTTGGCACTTTACAAAGGCTATATACTTTGTTTAGTAGCTCTGTTCAGCGTTGGAAAATTCTTCAGGAGCATGTGAAGGATTTGACAGTCAAGGCCTTGTCCACTACTAGATGGGAGTGCCGTGTGGATGCTGTCAAGGCTGTACGCTACCAACTTCCAGAGATTGTTGATGCATTGGCAGCTGTGAAACAGCATGCAATATTGAAGAAGGATCAAGAATGCGTCTCCTCTGCTGACAGCCTGAGGGAGAACATCATGAAGTGGTCATTCATGGTGAGTACCTTTGTTTGGTATGATGTCCTATACCGTGAGAGCAAAATTCTTCAGAGCCCCAGTGTGTCAATTGAGACACTAAGGAGAGAGGTCATGGCAGTGTCAGACTATCTAGAAGACCTTAGGGAAAATGGCTTCAAATCTGCACAAACAGGTGCCAGGGAAATGGCAGAGAAGATGGAGGTGGAGATGGGCTGGCCTGTGGTGCGACAAAAGAAAAGAAAGAGGCTTGATTATGAAGGGAGAGAGGAAAATTTGTCTACTCCAGAGGAGCTCTTCAAAAGAGAGTTTTTTCTCCATCTGGTTGACACAGCCAGTGCCGCTTTAAGAGAACGATTCTCTAGCATGCAGGCCTTCTATGACCTTTATGGGTTTCTTTACTCATCTGAGTTGTTGAAAAGCACAATTCAGAGAGGGAAGCTTGATGAGTGCTGCAGAAAAATGGAGGAAGCAATAGCAGATGTGGATGCAGAGGACCTGAAGATGGAGCTCGAAGGAGCTGTCCGGTCCTTCCCCCCACTTGTCTCAACACAACTACAAATGCTAGAGTACATCTATAAGGAGAATGTCTTAGACATGTATCCAAATACAAGCATTGCCCTAAGACACCTCCTTACTCTGCCTGTCACTGTCGCCTCAGGTGAGAGAAGCTTTTCATCACTAAAACGGCTGAAGACATACAGTACATGAGGTCTACAATGTCCCAAGAGAGGTTATCCGCCCTTGCAACGATTTCAATCGAGTATGAGGTCCAAGAGTCACTTGATATGGATGCAGTGATTAGTAGGTTTTCTGAGGCCAAAGTTCGTAAGTTCAAATTTGTTTGATTAATAAGACAAGAGATGCATGGGCATTCCAGACAGAGAGAGAGACAGAAGAAGACAGAGAGAGAAGCAGAAGAAGACAGAAAGAGAAGCAGAAAAATGGATTTACAAAGAGGGGCAGAAGGAGAGAATGAGAGAGGACTCCTCTCTCATTATCTCCTCCAAATTCTCCTCTTAGAGGAGGACATCACACAGACAGAGAGAAGCAGGAGAAGACGTTCACAAACAGGGGCAGAAGAAGAGAGGAGGGCAGCACACAGACAGGGACAAGAATCAGGTAATGATTTGTAGTGCCTTTTAATATGACGCATGCTGGACAACTAATATTTGATAATTATACTCAAAAACAATTGTACTGTGTCCATTATTACAAAAAAGTGTTAACTGTTTGTGTTTTGTATTTGTTTTCTCTGTTCTAGATATCTCCAAAGGAGAGAAGGAGAGAGGAGGACATCACACAGTTAGAGAGAGGCAGGAGAAGTTCACAAACAGGGGCAGAACAAGAGAGCAGGGCAGAACATACACACAGACAGGGACAAGAATCAGGTAATGATTTGTAGTGCCTTTTAATATGAAGCATGCTGGATAATTAATATTTGATAATTATATTCAGAAACAATTGGACTGTGTCCATTATTACAAAAAGTGTTAACTGTTTGTGTTTTGTATTTGTTTTCTCTGTTCTAGATATCTACAAAGGAGAGAAGGAGAGAGGAGGACATCACACAGTCAGGAGAGAAGGAGAGAGGAGGACATCACACAGTCAGGAGAGAAGGGGAGAGGAGGACATCACACAGTCAGGAGAGAAGGAGAGAGGAGGACATCACACAGTCAGGAGAGAAGGAGAGAGGAGGACATCACACAGTCAGAGAGAGGCAGGAGAAGTTCACAAACAGGGGCAGAACAAGAGAGCAGGGCAGCACACAGACAGGGACAAGAATCAGGTAATGATTTGTAGTGCCTTTTAATATGACGCATGCTGGACAACTAATACTTGATAATTATACTCAAAAACAATTGTACTGTGTCCATTATTACAAAAAAGTGTTAACTGTTTGTGTTTTGTATTTGTTTTCTCTGTTCTAGATATCTACAAAGGAGAGAAGGAGAGAGGAGGACATCACACAGTCAGAGAGAGGCAGGAGAAGTTCACAAACAGGGGCAGAACAAGAGAGCAGGGCAGAACATACACACAGACAGGGACAAGAATCAGGTAATGATTTGTAGTGCCTTTTAATATGAAGCATGCTGGACAACTAATATTTGATAATTATATTCAGAAACAATTGGACTGTGTCCATTATTACAAAAAGTGTTAACTGTTTGTGTTTTGTATTTTTTTTGTCTGTTCTAGATATCTACAAAGGAGAGAAGGAGAGAGGAGGACATCACACAGTCAGGAGAGAAGGAGAGAGGAGGACATCACACAGTCAGGAGAGAAGGGGAGAGGAGGACATCACACAGTCAGGAGAGAAGGAGAGAGGAGGACATCACACAGTCAGGAGAGAAGGAGAGAGGAGGACATCACACAGTCAGAGAGAGGCAGGAGAAGTTGTTGTAGATATCTACAGATGGTACCCATCCCTGATGCATGAAAGCCGGTGCCACACACATACACAGGCACACACATATCTACTCCTCACTCAGACCTCTCTGACATAGGCCATAGGCCAGTCTGTTATAAACAGCTTTTTTCCTCCACAAAGTAGTTAAATTGACATAATATTTAAACTAAAGACGGAAGCATTATAGTATTCTCTTTTTATATTATTTTTTTTATTATTTCAGTTCAGGTTCGGTAACTCTAGCGCCTCGGCTGGAACATTCCACCATAGCAGTTCCTGTTTACACTGAGCATGAGCATTCACACATGATACTGTACAATACACAAGATGCGATGTGAATAATACAACTCTCTCCCCTCTCTCTCTCTCTAGACTCTGTGAGGTTGGTGGATGGTCCTACTGTGTGTTCTGGCAGAGTGGAGGTGAAGTCTAATGATTCTTGGGTCTCAGTTTGTGAAAGTGACTTTGACCAGCCGGATGCAAAGGTGGTCTGTAAGGAGCTCGGATGCGGTGCTCCTTCTCTCGTCCAGGGGGCGCTATATGGCAAAGTGAACACTCCAATGTGGGCCAAAGAGTTCCAGTGTGAAGGCACTGAGTCTGTTCTCATGGCCTGTGGAACCTTAGCCTGGTCTAGCCCTCAATGATTTTGGCCTTGGGGGGCGGGGGTGTCGTGGGATCCACACGGCGGAAGTGCTGCGCTCTGATTTGATCTCACTAACGTGTCGTCATCCCCGGCCCCTCCCGCGCCCGTCCACTGCTGTTCTACGTCACATCATTTAGAGTGACGCCCACCCCGGAAGGTTGACACTCCCCTCAAGGCCACTTTCCAACGTGCGTTAGTCCAGGCTTTCCGTTTTCGCGCAAGGCGGACGAAAATGAAAGCCTGGGTGTCGAGGCTAGTGGAACCTCAAACTCCACTAATAATACCTGTTCACCTGACAAGACTGTTGGACTCGACTGCTCAGGTTAAACACAAGCTACACCCTGGAATATGTTTTCTTGTACTGATAGTATATTCCTGTTTAAATGTTTACTCACTTGTGTCTTTACAGAGATTGATGAAGTCAGGTTGGTCGGAGGAAACAGTCACTGTTCTGGTATACTGGAAAGTGGGGATCAGTGGACGGTGGGTCTCACTGGAACCTGAAGTCCTCATCTGTAGTGTGCAGACAGTCGAACAGTGGCTCTGCCGTGTCAACAGAAAGGAGTTCTGGCTTCACACAACAACCTGTGTGGAGGATTACACCTTACTGTGTTGGGTCTGAGTCCTCGCTGAGCCACTGTGTCATAATGGAGAATCATGTCACACAGAAAGGTTTGATTACAGGCATACCCACTGTGAACTGTTCAGGTAACACAATGACAACAGTCCTTGCGATTTGATTCAATTTGCATTCATATTGCACTCACACACTGTCTTAAGTTGTAGATCACTAACATAATTGTGTAATCTCTCTTTCCCTCCAGAATCTGTGAGGTTGGTGGATGGTCCTACTTTGTGTTCAGGCAGAGTGGAGGTGAAGTCCAATGAGTCGTGGGCCTCACTGTGTGAAGGTGACTTTGACCAGCAGGATGCAGAGGTGGTCTGTAGGGAGATCGGCTGCAGAGCTTCTTCATCCCTCAAGGGGGAGCTCTATGCACAAGTCAAGGCTCCAATGTGGGCCAAAGAGTTCCAGTGTGAAGGCACTGAGTCTGCTGTCCAGGACTGTAGAGTCTCAAACTCAACCAGAAACATCTGCTCATCGGACAGGTCTGTTGGACTAACCTGCTCAGGTAAAAAGACACCTTTGGGTAATAATTTTATAATGAAAGTAATTTTTTGTGCATGCTAACTCGCCCCCAATTTCCCTTCAAGTCAGTGCAAAATAAAATGCCTGTCATGTACTTGATAGTGGGAGAAGCAGATAAACTTGTGATGATGATTTTGTGTTCACTCTCTTGTTCTCTACAGAGGCAGATGATGTCAGGTTGATGGGAGGAACCTGTGCTGGTATACTGGAGATGAAACACCAGGGAGAGTGGAGACCAGTGGATGGTTGGTCTCACTGGAACCTGCAGTCCTCATCTGTAGTGTGTAGACAGCTTGCTTGTGGCTCTGCTGTTTCAACAGAGAGGAGTTCTGGTGTTACACATCAACCTGCATGGAGGATTGCACCTCACTGTGTTGGGTCAGAGCCTTCTCTGAGTGACTGTGGAAAAAAGATGTCTTCCACTTCCTTGTACGTACTGGAGGTGAACTGTTCAGGTAATAAACTGCTACTTCAACTACAGTAATGTCTGACAAAGGCACAGGAAAATCTGGCCCTGACCAGTTGAACCGTTCAGAGCCATTACTTCTTGTTTGTGAATGTAACACTTGTGGATTATTATTAAGCGACGTGTTGTGTTCTGATTGGACATTATGCAATTTACTATACCATTATACATGTTGCAACCAACTAAGCTAAAGTCGTCTTGTAGTAGTCTAAAAATGCATCTAAAATGGAGTAAAAAATAATCTAAAAATGAATGTTTCTGGCGGTCTATATACGGTATATATTCTAAACAGTATATAGTCGGTTTATACAGTATGTAGACATTAATTAGCCAGGCTATATTTTAGACATTTATAAATACACATTGAAACAACATTGCCATCTATAAATATATGTTGAAATACTGTTTCAACGTCTAATCCTAGCCTAGACCACTTAAAATCTTATATTTTTAGACTATTTTTACCCAAATTTTAGACCACCCTATATGACGTAAAAATGCTCAGTGGGACATAATGCCTCTAGTCTCATTTTTGCTTTCATTTTTTATCATGCCTTTACTGCCAGTAACTTGATCTCTCTCGCTCTCTTTCTCTCTCCAGGGTCTGTGAGGTTGGTGAATGGGACGACTTTGTGTTCAGGCAGGGTGGAGGTGAGGTCTGATGAGTCGTGGGTCTCAGTGTATGAAGGTGACTTTGACCAGCAGGATGCAGAGGTGGTCTGTAGACACCTTGGCTGTGGGCGTCCTTCAGTCCTCCAGGGGGCGCTCTATGGGGAGGCCAATGCTTCAGTGTGGGCCAGAAAGTTCCAGTGTAAAGGCAATGAGTCTGATCTCATGGACTGTGGAATTTTCAAACTCAACTAGAAACACAAGTTTACCTTACAAGTCTGTGCAACTCACCTGCTCAGATAAACGACAAGGTAAACTTTTGGCTTATTTCATGAATACATGAATATGAATCTTTATCATTTACTCTCTGGTCTCTTTACAGAGTCTGTTGATGTCAGGTTACAGGGGGGAACCAGTAAGTGTATTGGAATCCTGGAGATGAAACACCAGGGAGAGTGGAGACCAGTGGATGGTCGGTCTGACTGGAACCTGAAGTCATCATCTGTAGTGTGTCGACAGCTGGATTGTGGCTCTGCTGTATCAAGAGAAAGGAGTTCTGCTTCTACACATGGACCTGTGTGGTGGATTTCAGCCTCCTGTGTTGGGACTGAGTATTCCCTGAGGGAGTGTGGAACAAAGCGGTCTGGCAATTCCACTGCCAGACTGGAGATTATCTGTTCTAGTAAAACACTTTTACATTATCTCATCTATCTGTCAGTACAATATACTATAATGAAACAGGTAAATCTATTGTATTCCTAATTTCAGCCAATCGCCTCTGTTTTGTTCCAGATCTGCTGTTTAAGCCAACCATCACCTTTGTACACTCCCTTTCTGTAGGCCAGCAGCTGGAGGCTTCCAGCTTCAACAGCAGCTGCTCCATCCAGCCAGCTGTCAATCACTCTGCATTCAACACAACACCACTGGATATAACACAACACTACTGGTCACAACACAACACACAACATCTCTAGATGCAACACAACACACATCTCTAGATGCAACACGACACACAACATCTTTGGACACAACACAGCACACAACACCACCGGATGCAACAAAAGGCACAACACCAGCTTACTTAACACAACACATAACATCATTGGATACAACACAAGCCACAACGTCTTTCGAAACAACACAACACATTTCACTGGATACAACACAAAACACAACATCTCTAGATCCAACACAAAACACATCTCTGGCTACAACACAACACATAACATCTCTGGATCCAACACAACACACATCATCAGTGCATACCTTAGTACACTCCATTTCTGAAAGCCAGCAGCAGGGGCTGCAGGTGATGGAGGGTTTCAGCTTCAGCATCAGATGCTCCATCCGGTCACAGTACCCAGGAGGCTTCTTCCTCCTCACCTTCACTGGATCCGACACAACACACAACTACACCCAGCCAGCTGACAACCATTCTGTATCCAACACAACACACAACTACACCCAGCCAGCTGACAACCATTCTGTATCCAACACAACACACAACTACACCCAGCCAGCTGACAACCATTCTGTATCCAACACAACACACAACTACACCCAGCCAGCTGACAGCCATTCTGTATCCAACACAACACACAACTACACCCAGCCAGCTGACAGCCATTCTGTATCCAACACAACACACAACTACACCCAGCCAGCTGACAACCATTCTGTATCCAACACAACACACAACTACACCCAGCCAGCTGACAACCATTCTGTATCCAATACAACACACAATGCCACTGTGTCCAATGCAACATCACTGGATACAACACAACAAACAACATCACTGGATACAACACACAACATCGCTGGTTGCAACAAAACTCAGAACCACACCCAGACAGCTGTCAATCAGACTGCCACATTCCTGTTTCCTGCAGCAAACCACACCCACCAGGGAAGTTACAGCTGTGTTTATCACATCCATGTTTTCTTCCACAACTTCTCCTCTAAGAGTGAGGTCATCTCTATCACTGTCAGAGGTAACTTTTCAAGTCACACTTTGGAACTTAATCAAGCACACTTAAAGCTGTTCTTTTTCATAGTGTTTGATGTTCTATCATACTAACACATTTCTCTCACAGCTTCACATCTGACATCTAACATTCTCAAAAGTACAGTATTGATGCTTCTGCTCTTGATCCTGATACTCTACCGTCTCTGGAAGGTAATTTTACTTCTTGATTATAACACTGGAATGCAAATTCAATCAGCAGTTTAGTCAGACATTTTTAATTTAAGAGAGACAGTTAATTAACGCTGGGAACTGTTGTGTTTCTCCAGGTCACCAAAAGCCTTTGTGTGGGATCACACGGCATTGGTGTTGTTTACTACAATGTAAGACTGTTACATACTTGTGTATGCAAGTATGTATTGTATGTGTTTTGCCATGAAATTCACACCAGTTTCCAGTCCCAGGTCCTGTTGCTAGGGGGAGGAGATCTACCTTCTGGTCTTTTTCAATTAGCTTTATTGGCTTTATCCTCTTTGGCGAAAATGGCAACTTCATTTGACCTGGACGCATTTGTGGCAGATCCCTCCATAGGCGCATTTGATAGTTGTAGAAAGGAGGATTTAATCATAATTGCTAATCACTACGGCATTGCGGTTAAGGCTGGGGACGTTAAAAGGGTAATCAAGGATGTGGTGTTCACGCGGCTGGTGGATATGGGGGTTCTGGTGCTGCCTGAGCTTATTGAGCCATTAGTGGTTCCAGTTGAGCCAGCCGCGCCTAGTGCGGCCGGGCATGGGCTAGCGGCGGGGTCTGATGGGGGGACCGTCGGGGCCTTAGAAGGTGGTGGGATGGATGGGTCCGGAAAGGGGGACGTCGAGGCCAAACCACCGGGTGCGGGGCCTCCAGTGGTGAGGAACAAGACATTCCCCGACCCCCCACCACCGCGCCTGGGTGCGGGATCCTCCGAGGACTCCGCTGGGTCCAATGTGTCTGCAGTGCCTTCATCTAAAGTTAAAGTGCGCATTGCGCGCATCCAGAGAGAGGAGAGAGAGAGGGAGCGTGAGAGGGTGTTCCAGCAGCAGCTGGAGTTGAGGAAAATGGAGGCCGAATACGAGAAGCAGCTGAGGCAAATAGAGGCTGACAAAGAGCTTCGCATACGTCAGCTGGAACTGGAGCTGGAGAGAGAGAAAGAGAGAGAGAGGCCTTCGGTGGTTTTTGGTCGGCAGGCACCGTTCCGTAACCCCAGTTCCGTGGACCCAGGTATGTCATCCTTTGATGTTACCAAACATATTGGCTTGGTCCCCACCTTCCGTGAGGCTGAAGTAGACTCCTATTTCTGTGCTTTTGAGCGTGTGGCTACTGCCCTCGCTTGGCCTAAGGACGTTTGGTCCATTTTGCTACAATGTAAATTGCTTGGTAAAGCACAGGAGGTGATTGCCACACTCACAGTCCAAGAAAGTATGGATTATGATGTTGTTAAGGCTACTATCTTAAGGGCCTACGCCCTGGTTCCTGAGGCTTACCGCCAAAAGTTTAGAAAGCACTCGGCAGGCCCAACTCAAACTTTTGTAGAGTTTGCCCGTGAAAAGGAGGCTCTGTTTGACAGGTGGTGTACGGCCAGCGAAGCCACCTCTTTTGAAACCTTGCGCTCATTGGTGTTGCTCGAGGAATTTAAAAACTGTGTCCCCGAGAGCATAGCTGTGAACTTAAATGAACGGAAGGTGACGACCATTTCAGAAGCAGGGGTTTGTGCTGACGAATTTGTGTTAATCCACAAAAAGGTGTCTCCGGAGCAGGCTGTGGTCAAACAAAAAGATGAGAGGGTGTGCCATTACTGCAAGAAAGTGGGGCATGTTATAGCTGTCTGTCGCAAAAGGCTATGGCACAACCAACATTCCCAAGGGGGAGAGCAGTGATTCTTTGTAGCAGGTTTGGTAGCTTAGTGCAACGCAACTTAATTCATGCAATGTATCGTAAATCCACGTAAAGCTTGTGTCACTTAAATCATCGTAAATCTTGTTTGTTATCTCATCGTAAATCATGTATGTCCTTAAATCTCGTCCTTAATTCTGTTACATCTTGTCAGTTCTTAAATCCCGTAAATACTCATGAGTAATAGTGACATAAATCTTGTTCTTAAAGCAACGTAAATCTCGTAAGCTCAAATCTTGTAATCCGGAATGTTCAAACTTTGTTTGTTTCTGAGGGAGGGGGTGTTACATACTTGTGTGCCCAAGTATGTATTGTGTGTGTTTGGCCATGAAACTCACACCAGTTTCCAGTCCCAGGTCCTGTTGCTAGGGGGAGGAGATCTACCTGGTTGCTATGGACAGAAGCTGACGCCCCTCCAATCATCACCGGCCAATCCCCTGCCGGCACCTGACTATTTAAGAAGCACTCTGCACCTGTGCTCCCTGGCAGTGTGACTCAGTTGTTTGTTGTAACTGGTGGTCAGGCTGTCCAGCTGTAAACCCTACATATTGTACTGCTGTTTGGCCCACTGAAAGTTTGGTGTGGCCTCAGCATTTGATTCACCACAGTACGTTGTACTTGCTTTAAGCGCTAGAAAACTTGTTGTATCATTGGGAGCTTTGCTTATTGTAAAAGCCACTGTTTTTGACAGTTTAGGCTAGAGCAGCCAGACTGATTTATATTTGACTATTTGTAACCCTTTCTTTTTAGTTAGCAGGTTAGTAGTTTATTTAGTTAGGCTGGTTAGGCTTAGTTAATTTTGTTCCTTTCATTGATTTGCTCCCTTTGCATTGTTTTTTCTGTTAACCCTTTTGACTGCCCTGAATGTAACCCTTTTAGGGTGATTTAAAAGAGCCTACTAGGCCAATAATAAAGCAGCGCTCAACCCAACCGACCTTGTTACGGTCCATCTCTGCACCCCTAGACCCTGTGGGTCGTAACAATGACGGGAGAGTGCTGAGATAGTTTATTATAACGAATTTGCTCGTTTTATATATTTTTCACTTTGCAAAAAATACTATGGATCTTATATTAACTGTATTCTCTTATGAGGATTGTATGACAGCTGCTACTTTCAAATGTTTGCATATATAACATTTTCCATATGGTTTAGGAACCGGCAGGAAACCACTTGTGTATGATTTGGATCTCTAAAGGACAATTCATGTTCTGTAATGTTTGAATTTTGAAAGCATCACCATATACAGTAGGCCTGCTACCGCCTACGTTACCAGTAGGATGTGGATGTATGGTCTTTGTGAGTCCTCCCAACTAATCGGAATACAAGACATTTTATGAAGTGCAACTTTCTTTCTTTCTTTCCTTCTTTCTCAGGGTTGCGTTCAACACCACCGGCCGGCGGAGGTCAACCACAACACATTCTTTGTCGTTTAGATGTTGCGTTCTTATTGCAACACACCGACAATGGCTTACGTGGCCTTTATGACTTCATGTCACATCCAATAATTAGCTATCGACCTCCTTATGTTTAATCAAGCCGGTATAACCAACAGTAATTGCTTATCACCCTCATTAAAAATGGATTCAATCTTGAGGTCAAAATCCATGTCAGATCCTGTGTTTAGGTGAGACAGGAGTTTGGGTCTCACGTAAATCTCGATTTCTCCAGAAGAGCAGGCAAAAGGAATATGACCGCCACACTTGTATAAATTATATTGTATTATTAACATACTTGTTTGTTTGTACATAGACTTCTATTAACGAAGAGCAGCGTGCCATGATTCAAGTAAAGTTAAAATATGGAAGCAGCCCTGCCAAACACAAGTCTTTGATAGACAGCTGTCTGTTATAGAGCGGAGTAGAATCAGCTGTTGGCAAAAAAAATAAATAAATAAAAAATGACAGTCAGCAGATCGGTCTGAAATAACTCCAAAAAGCAACCTGGTTTGGCAGATAGTTCTTGAAAGCAATATTATGTTGTACCGTAAATTACATTTGTTTACATGACTGCACAAGCAGCCCTGCCAAACACTGTATATCAAGTCTTTGATAGACAGCTGTCTGTTATAGAGCGGACTTGAATCAGCTGCAAAACATAAATAAATAAATGACAGTCAGCAGATTGGTCTGAAATAGCTCAATTATGAACACTTGAAGATGAGTCCGCTGTGCTGCTTTGCATCATAAAAAACCATAAACCAAAAAGTCAAATGCTGAAGTTGTGTTTATTATGCCTACCCTATTGGAAGAGTAACTTTCTTAGTTATAAAACAAATAACTATATAACGTTCAACAAAAATAAATCAGAATCAGCGTCTTTTAGCACAAGATAACCAAGAATACAGAAATATGCAATCAAACAGACACCCATGTTCTGCATATGTTGTGTATATGTATGTAGACCAACCTGTTTATCCATCTCTGCTTGTTCTATTAATGTCTATTTTAATATTTAAGCTGATTGTTGTGGTATTAATTCCTGTCCTGTGTGATACGGGCTGTAATATTTGTATTGCATCTCCATATTATTTTACTTTAGTAGTGAGAACAGTGAGCATGCACTATTGTTTGTGGACATTCTAACGGCAATTCATTACGACTTGGTGGTTGTTGTCGTGTTTAGTATGTCTAACTTCTCTCTGTAAGACGCAAATGGAGCTTTACCTGAGCGTTACGGAACTCAGAGGCCACACTTTATCTGCGTCTATATCTTTAAGAATCATCACAGGCTCATTGACCACTATTGCAAGACCAACAAGGCAGGCGTTTGTACTACTAGAACATTGTACTGAAGTCTGAAGAACACCATGGTTACTTCAACCTACCTAATATTATTGAGTGCATTAAGTATCCGATCACCGATGGGAAAGCAGTGATGCTTGGAGTGATGTCAGAGGAAGGCTTCAGATCAGGTACATTTTATTCAGGTGAAAAGGGAAGACTAGTTGGACTGTAGGAATGGCAAGTTGTAGACCAGGGCTTTTCAACCTTTTTGATACCAGGGCCCACTATTTATTCAGTATTTGAGCCACGGACCACCACCTGATGACATTTTAGCCCCCACAGACCCCAAAAACTAAAGATTTGTTTTGCTTTTGTCCACAATTGGATTTGGGAAACAAAACAGTCAAACATACAGATCAAAATGACCATTAATCTTCTAGTTGTGTAGACTTGGGCTCATTCAGATGACTAATATTTTAACTCTTGAGAGTGTATAAATGAAACGAAATGGACCCGCATGGGTCCATTTGGTTTCATTTTTGCACTCAAGAGTTACATCTGGTTAACCAACTTTTCATCTGGTTAACCAACTTAGCTGGGGACCACCTGGAACCATCTCAGGGACCACTGGTGGTCCACCGGATCACCTGTCGGATCAGTCTCACTCAGCTCCCCTTTAAAAGCAGACCCCTGGGTAGTGGCAGACTTGTCCACCTCATCCAATCTCTACTAATCACTCATTTTCAGTTTTTAGTCCATAGTTTCTTTCTCAGCCTGTAGTCTGGCTCTAAGAGCAGCCAGTTCATTGTTTCCATGTCATCCACACACATGTTTGTGTGTACAGTCCACCTCAGCAGTTGTGTCTTGTCACCAGCAGTCGTCTCATCCATCGCCCTGACAGTAAACTGTGATGACAGAGACTTCTGGCTCCTGGCCTTTCTACTGACGCCTGATGTCCATGGTCACTGCTTTCAGCCGCTACACTACAAAACAAATCAGTGATAGAAACAATTAAAGTTAATGAAATTAGAGATGGGTTGAAACACACAATTACATCAGCTTTCACCATAATCCATCATTATCATTACACTCAGCGTTCTTGTGGGTGTAAGAGTTAACCCTTTATCTAATAGATGGCTAAAGCAGTGACCACTGAACTCGTGATCAACGCTGTGTAACATACAGGAAATGATACAACCAATGAATACCCAACAGAGTCTGACTTCTGAGTTTGAGTGTTCTGAGTCTCCAGACTCAGAAGCAGTGGAGCTCTGGACCAGAGGTACATTTATACAGTGTCAGGAAAAAAGGGTACTAAAAAAAACATTACGGGTTAAAAAAAAGAAGCGTCTAAATAGATCATAGTGAAAATACATCTTGATGATGTCAAGATGTTTCACCATGTTAGTGGCTTTCTTCAGACCTCCATTTCTTGGGAACACAAAATGGGGGAACTTTTTTTTCATCATGTCCACCCAAGTTACCTCGAAGGTACATCAATCAATGACATAGTAAAATGTTGAAAATGGGTGGAATTCCCCTTTAAGGACGCCACGTCTCATACTACACGGCCAGGCGTTCAGTGAAAAGTCCAATACACAACCATAGATATAACAATAATAACACACATGGTAACTGACCGGCGGTAAGCAGCAGTACCTTTCCATCCTTCTGTCTGCCCCTGTGCTGATATTTAATGATTAAATAGTTTAATATTTTACTTTATTATTATAAAATCTAACGAATAGCGTCGCTACTCTAGGATGACAAAAGAGAAGAAAATTAAAAAATAATAAAATAAAATAAAAAGGTAAAAAATAAATAAATAAATAAACAAATAAAAATATCCAGCTGCAGGGTCAGTGCGTAACAAGACGGTTGTCTATTGGATATGGACGATTCCCAAGGACCAATCACAGTGGGCTTTGCTGTCGCTCTCGCCGTCATCGTTGACCTATTGAACTTTTGAACTTTGACACTCGAAGCTGATTGGACGGGCTCGCTGCCGCTCAAAACTCTTCCTGACGTCACACGTGTGCGTCACAAGCTCTTTCAGGTGCAGTTTCTCTCAGATGCTTTGAAACGTTCAACGGTTCAGACGCATCTCCCCAACTCTTTCACATTGCATTCATTGTGTGTTATCGTCTAATATTATTGTGTATTATTTGGATTATTCCAACGATTTTACTTATTTTTTGGCCAGTCTTTGCTTTCTTCTAACAGCTCTCAGTTGTTTTCGGAGCTCTCTCTCCCCCTCTCTATCTCTCTCTATCTCTTCTCCAGGATGGGGAGGTTCAGGAGAACCTTCGCCAACATCTGGAGACAGCTCCGTTCTTTGGGGTGCTGTGCAGGGACCACCAGGGACCGCCACCAGGATCACATCGATCGATTCGATCAGGCAAGTGTTGTTTTTTATCACCCGATCACAGCTAAGCTGTTATTATTTGAGTGTAACACTATCGCTAACGGCCGAAGCTGGATCTACATCAACCTGTAGCATCCTGGCCCTGTCCTGGGCATATTGTCGGTTCTCTCTCTTGTGCAAAACCCTTTAAGATGTACCATGTTTACTGTCAACGTTCCCTGTTAGAAAAAACAGCATGATAACATAGCAAGATGTGCAAAACCAGGTGAAGTGTTGCTTCATGACCGGAGAGTTGGACACGATTGTGACCGTCACGTGACGGTCATGTTTCAGCATTCACAGGACTAATCCAGTGGTGGGAGAAGTAATGTAATCTAAAAGTTTACTGTCTGGCTCACTAGATCAGTGGTTTTCAACCTTTTTAATACCAGGGCCCAGTATTTATTCTGCATTTTCGCCGCGGACCACCATGTGTTGTTTAGTTTAGTCTCATGGACCCAAAACTAAGACTTTTCAAGTTTGTGTCCACAATTTAGGAGGCATAACTGGCAAAACGATGGTCAAACAATTCTATAGTTTTGAATAGTGTAGACTCTTGTAAATGAAGTATTTCAGATCTTAACATTAGAATTTAACTCTTGAGAGCGTAAAATGATACCAAATGGACTCTCACGGGTCCATTTGGTATCATTTTATGATCTCAAGAGTTACAGATTTATAATGGTCCATTTCGTTATACCAACTGTCCATCGTTTAGCTTGGGACCACCTGGAATCCTCTCAGGGACCACTGGAGGTCCACGGACCACTGGTCTAGCTAACACTTTTGTTTCTTTGCATGTTTTTTCTTTCTCTGAACAGTGGGCAGAGGTCCAGGAGGTGTTGGACCTTTGGGCTGATGCTAGGAAGCGTCCAGCCAGCGTGGCGGCAGACGGCTACGACAGCTTCTTCTTGGACAGCTCCTCCAGCGACTCCGACTCCGCCAGCATCCCAAAGCGAGTCACATTCGCCCTTGAGGTTGAGGTACGAGTGTTTCCTTAACTCTGTGTCCTGTCAGTGCTGCTTGACTATTTCACTGTTCCATTCGAGGAGCCCCAAAATGATAAATTTGTCCCCCATCTGAAAATATGTAGTTCCAGTGACCTTCTTGGAGGTCCCTGGAAGTAACAGTTTGTTTCTGGAGCTGAAATTTTAATTAGTTCCCTGTCTGGAACTACAATGCGTTGTCCCTCACACTAAAAGTTTGGCAAAAGTTTTTGTCCTTGGGACTAAATTGTTGTCCCTCAAACTAGATTTCTTTCCCTGGAGCTAAAGGGCTCCGTTTTCGTTACATGCTAAACCCCTTATCCCAAATCCCTTATTTCATTTTTACTATTTTGAAAAGAAGTTTTGTAATATTTCAACATGGCAATTTATTAACTCGTTGTGAGCTTGTAGACTATTTAGATTAGTTTAAAAAGGCAAAGAAGTTAAGGGGTTTTGTGGTGACGAATATGGAGCCCAAAGTGTTTTCCCCCAAGCTAAAAAATTCTCCTCGAAACTAGTTTCGAGGAGTTTTGTCGCAACAAAGAACAAAAATCTTGTCCCTGTAAAATGTAAATGTGCACGATATTTCAAAAATAACTAAGACACCTTAATGGCTTGACCTTTGAATGCATTTTGAAACACCTTTTGTTTCTGCTTTTTGTGTTTTTCAACTGAACAGTGGATCAGCGTGGAGAACCTTGCAGA
This sequence comes from Benthosema pterotum, assembly GCA_039105355.1. Classification (NCBI taxonomy): domain Eukaryota; kingdom Metazoa; phylum Chordata; class Actinopteri; order Myctophiformes; family Myctophidae; genus Benthosema; species Benthosema pterotum. The sequence goes on along the minus strand of CM076968.1, from coordinate 9,545,379 downwards.
CCTGCATAAGCCCAAGTGGAAGAAGGCAAGGTTGACGGTAAGGACACGGACACACACACACACACACACACACACACACACACACACACACACACACACACACACACACACACACACACACACACACACACACACACACACACACACACACACACACACACACAGCTTTACAATCAATGATCTCTAGGCCCTGTTCACACTGCCAACCCAAGTCCAAGTGGGCAGTGGTTGCCAAACGGGGGGCCGGGACCCCCAAGAGTGTCCCCGCAATATTTGGGGGGTGATTAGCTTAAAGATGAAGTGCCATGATTCTTTTTCCCACCCTAAAACATGATCATCAGGTATTATTATTATTATGAGGAGGAAGAATTCTTTCCAAAAGAATCTCACTCAGAACGGTAAACAAACCCACGTGCAACGTGTAATTTTCTCATTCCTCCTCTTTGTTTCAGGAAGCAGAACGCTGGCAGATGGATCTCTACAAGGCCATAGAGATGGAGGTCCACGAGGAGAGCAGAATCTACACAAGGTACTGTACGTCATCATGTTCTAGCATTTATCAGTAGACTTTCTGTTACAAGCTGCGTATGTCTGCTAACAGTTTGTTACAAATACTGCCAAATACTACTGCAGTTTACCACAAATACTGCCTCCGTCACTCATCTGATGGTGCATACCACCTTTATAATCCAAGTAGGCACCGCTTTTGACAGGCTGTAGTACCATCCAATAAGCTTTATTATTGATATTAAACGTCTTCCTGACTAAAGTCTGTCTGTGACCGCATCTTGCATGTGCACAGCTGTCCACATCCATTATAGCGGCAAACTAAAACACTTAATCACTCGAGATCTAGATAACTCTCCCTGGTATGGATAAAAGATGTGATGTTTTGGGGTCTGATTATCCGGTGGGGCTTATGGGAACATGGGGTTTTTCTGGAGCAATGTTGGGCCCGTTTGATTTTGGTAACATTGACCTCAGCAAGACAGCTTCCCAAACAGGATGTGTGTAGCGCGGTTCTGGTGTTCTATGTTATAGGAGGCACAGCAGCCAGTCTTTGTGTTGAATCTCTCTTTCTTTCTCTCTCTCTCTCTCTCTCTCTCTCTAGATTCCACCGCCTTACTGCGGAACAGCGCATGGTGTACCTCCGTACCGGACCAGCGTCTAGGCACTTGTGTGCCAAGGGTTTGACTTCCGACACGCGGCCTTTGGCGTGTGTCACTCCCCACCTCTCTCACCCTTTCCTATCTAATCACTGTTCTCTATCAACTAGGGCTGCAACAGTTAATTGATTAATCGTAGCCAAATCAATTATGTAATTAGTTGACAAATACTTTAGTAATCCGTTAATTGGAACTAAACACTGTCTTTGTCATGGGTGTTTTCACACTTAACTATAGTTTTTCCAGTGTGAAGTGTAACTAAACTCACCCTTACAATCTGATGATAGTTTCACATGCACAGTGGCAATGGTTATAGTATCAAGAACAATATTAAACATGTTTGGCTTTTATTTGAATAGCATCCTAATTAGCAAATCAAATGTATTTTTTAACAAATATATATAATATATTTTCTTATATTTGTTTATTTTTAAATTATTTTTAAGTTATTTTTAAATAATCATCAGACGAATAGATTCTGAAAGTTCTGTTTGTTGCAGCCCTATTATCAATAAAAACACAAAAAAATACAAAAAAAAACCAAAAACTTTAAAAACCCAAAAAAGTTTTACAGTTAGTTTTAGCTCATGCATTGATTGATGCAGCTCTTGTATGTTTGTATTTACATGAATTCTCTTTTCCAGGTGGTGTTTCCTGAAAGAAGGCCGGAGGGCGTTTGGATTGGGAGGAAACGACCAATCATTGGGGCGTCTGGGTGTGGTAAGAGGTTGCTGTCATGGCCAAAGGTTTTGGCACCCTTGCACATAAAGACCAAACATCTCCAAATGTCTGTAAAATAAGTTGAAGTTGACAAAAGTATTTGGTGTTTCAAATCCTTTATTAAACTAATAATAACACAGAAAAAATATATTACACAGAAATTGCTGTGGCAAGAGTTTTGACACCTTGAATTCAATATTTGGTAGCACATCCTTGTGTCTGAAGGTCAGCTTGAATCTGTTTTGCAGTTGTCACCATTTGAACAATCCTTTGCTGCAATATTTGGTCCATACTTCTCTTACGGCCTCTTCTGGAGAGATTGGCTGCCGTACCATGAGCTAGAGGTCTTCACAGGCGTTCCGTGCCCGTAAAAACCCGGACCCGTCAGACCCATCGGTTCCGACGGCGTGTTTTAACAAAGACACTCGGACAGGGTCGGAATCAGACACATACCCGTTGGAACTCTGACCTGTCAATAATTATGTGTAAACCCTGATTATATCTGAGAAGACCTGTTCTACTGTGTGTTGTAGGCTATTGTTTTTGTTGCTGTTGCAAATGTTATGTTGTTGCAAATATCTGGTGTGTGATTGTCTTTTCTGTGTGGGCCTAACCCTCCCTCTCTGTCTGTCTGGGTCTCTCTCCCTCTCTTGTGCGCGTTAATAATAAAATGGTAACTGGTCAATACGTCAGCTATATTAGTTCATAAACTTGGTTGGGTCTCTCGGAATGCCGTTGCATGTCGCAATTCGGGCGGGTTCGGCGCCACCATTTGAAAGAAATCTCAGAACAGTTCGTAATCGACTCGGTTACTTGAAAATATTATCGGAACAGTTTGGAATCTGTGATATTGGACGGATTTATTTCGGTTTTCGGATGGAATTTTTGAGACCCGTGAAGACCTCTACCATAACCCTTAACTTCTTGCTAACATTTTGTACAGTGGACACAGTCTCTGGTGATGGACTTTTCGCCTTTACATTGTCTATGCTTTGCTACAATCTTCTCTCTGACCTCCTCAGACAATTCTCTGATTTTTTTGTCAGTATTGTTCATGTAGTGACACAACAGCAGAATGAGGGGACACCAAATACTTTTGTCAATTTCAACTTATTTTACATTTGGAGATGTTTGGTCTTTATGTGCAAGGGTGCCAAAACTTTCAGCCAGGACAGTGCCTCCACCTTCGCCTGGCGCCCCGGTGGTCACCTGATGGATCAGGTGACCACCACCCTTTTTTTTCTCCCGCCATGGACTGTCCACCTTGACGTGGTGCGGGAGCTGAGTATTGCTTACCTCACAGAGCATATCCTGTCGGACAGCTCAGTGGGTAAGGAATATGACTAAGGGACAGTCCGTAGATTAAACAAACCTTTCACAGAACTCACCAGAAGTCCAAGGAAAAGCCACTGTGAAGACTGCTAGGTTGTGGGAGAGGATGTTCACACTGAGCAGTGATCCCATGTGAGTCTCATACGTCTTTCATTTGCACACACACACACACACACACACACTGGCCTAGATTTTCGTCACCACTAAACCCCTTATCCCTTAACTTCTTTGCCCTTTTAAAAAACATTTTTTCAATAGTTTAAATGGCAAGTCTACAAGCCCACAACGTGTCAAAAGATTGGCAAGTTGAACTATTCCAAAAAGATCATCAAAATAGTAAAAAAGAGATGAGGGGTTTGGGATAAGGGGTTTAGCGTGTGACGAAAATGGAGCCCACTATGTTTTTGAAGTAGTTTCATCTTTCTTTTCTGTATCTTGTGTTTCACAACTGCAGCACCTAATCTTTTAAAACCGTCAACACATGTATGTTTTAGATTTTTGCGTTTGACATCAGCAAATCTACAAGCTCTTATCTGCTATTTATTATGTTATGTAACGGTTTCAAAACTGTAATCTGCGGCCAAATGCATATCAATTTGAGAACTACTAATTTTAGAATAAAAGTGTAAGATCAGCCCCCGGGTCACAATTGAGAAGGAAGGAGAAGGCATTATGCACTACGCAACGACGCATAAAGATGCCCAGGCGTGTGGACACGTGTGGGCTAATGAAGAGATCATAGAAACCTTAATGCTGCGTTTCCAATTGCAGCAGATGACAGTGCAGTCAGTGTGAAATCAAACCACAGCAGATTAAATATGGAATAATCATAACTTCTCCGCCCATTCACATCAAGTCTACCGAAGTTATTAGGTGAGAATGTGACCTTAGTTGTGTGACATTAATTTTTAACTCATGCAGCCCTTCAGTTTACATAAATTCTCTTCTGTAGGTGGTTGACTTCTGAAGGGAAGCTGTGATTCATTTTGATTCTATGGGAGGAAACGATGACCAGTCCTGAACAGGCCTTGGGGTAAGTATGAGTGATAGAAATGAAATGCAACCCACTGTCTGCCAAGCAACCTGACCGTACCAAACGAACATGGATAGCTTCACTTTTGGTTGTTAAAGGGTAAGACCACTTTTGTTTCTTTTTTGTGTAGTTACCTTGCCATGTTGTAATCCCAAACGTCGACAAGAAATTTAAAGATATCTTCCAGTAAATAGATCCACTGATAAACCAACACAAAGTTTATTCAGACACTATAGAGCATCTGCATAACTCATGTAGATTTTTTTTCTTTCCTAAAAATGTGAACTACTTGTAGATTGTAGATTGAATTATTTCTTGTCCACACTTGGAATTGCATCATTTTTGTGTGTAAGGTACACACAAAAAACTCAACAAAAGTTTTACATATTGTTATCCAATATCATGTTATATGTACTGCCTTTTAGAAGTGTAGTATGAAAGTTACTGTACTGACTACATACTGATATGTTTCCCACTATATCTGGCATCTCCTTTTGCCTAATACATTATTATTGTGCCATTCATTAAACGTCCATCATCACCCCCTCCCCCAAGCCATTCACATTTACAAAAGTGCAGCATGTGTATTTGACAACTTGTGAGAAGAGCAAACTTCTGTGGATCACATGTCTAACGATTTCCTTTTCTTTTCTTTACTGTTACACATGTCCTGGAGGTGTTCCTGAAGTGGTAGCAGTTGACTGTTGTGATCTCCTGCACTGAAGAGCCTGTCTGCTCCTCTGCTGAGCATCCATCCATCTTCAATTGTAGTCCAAAAGAGTGCTCCAGACCCCTTCAGGGACAACCGAGCGTCTAAACAAATGCCCTAACCACGTAAGCAGACAGCAGACTTTTCAAATCTCTCTCACGTGCCTGAGCTTACCCTATCTCTAAGTGAGATACCACCTACTGTACCAAAGAAAACTCATTTCGGCTGCTTGTATTCATTCCTTCGGTCATGACCCGCACTTCAATAGGTGATAATTGCTTGGTAGACAGCGCTTTGCCTTCTGGCTCAAGTCTGTTTTTGAACAGAGACTGCAATACTGCACCTGCTGTACTGATTACTTGCCAATTAATTGGGCTTCATACTGCACTGTTGCCTGTAAGACTTTATGATGCACTGATTGGCTGTATATATGGACACCTTTATGTGTTTATACTTGTGATCTGTAATCAAACAGTGTTTCTTGATGCATCTTGTCTGTATTTTTACTCGATCTCTTATGTATAGTTCTTATATGAGTGGTTTCCAACTTTTTCATGTCAAGGACCCATGTGGTTCCATTTGTGCACCCTTGGAGTTACAGACACATTCTGCTACAAACTATCATTTAATTGGGGATCCCCTGGAACTCCTTCAAGCACCCCAGGGGATCCCTGTACCCCACTTTGGGAACCACCCCTTTTGCAACCAGATCTATATGTACTGTATAGAAGAATCATTTGTTTATTCGCAATCATTCATTAAATGTATGTATTGTTGATTGATTAATGTAAGTGTTTTCATTTGCGGTTGTGGGTTGACCAGGGGTTTCAGCAATCCTTACACCTCTCTAAGGATGACTTAAATGTCTGAAGTATCAATAGCAATCCCAGCCTTAGACTTGTGTGTGATTAAATGACAACATACAAATATTCTTTCTGATTACTATGCATTACTATACCAAAGGTGTCTGCTTTCATTATTATAATTATTTGTTATTACCATACTTAATTGAATTGTAAAAAGTACAATATTTTCCTCTGAGGTGTGAAGCAGAAATATACAATAATCCACAGTCGTTCCTGGCAGGTGTTTGTAAACACATTAATCAGTCATTACTAGTTCAGTAATGTGGAGACCCGGCATAAAATCTACAAAAGTTTAATCAGCAGAAAACTACCTTACAGGAAACATGATTTATTTTTAAATACATTGCACATAAAACACAAAAGATGTCATGATGCCATATGTCAGGAGATGTTTTAGAAGAACAGTGGTTCTCAGAGTAACCAGGTTCCTGAGGATGTAAGTCTTGAGATTGTATAAATTGAAGGTAATACAATTGAGAACCTGGAATGTCAAATATTAAGGGCAATACCAGTATCAGCCAGTAGATGGCACAACACAGCACACTACTGAAAAACCTTTTTAGAAAATCTGAATAGTTTCAGATTTTCTAATGGTCCTGACATCCTGTGATGATGCCCTTTAATATCATCCTTATAGAGGTTGACTGTGGTATTGATTTGCAGTTCTGACTGTAAGAGCAACACCTAATCTAAACATAAATCATTTATATTATATAAAGGAATGTGCAAATTAGGGGCACATGTGTGTGTGTGTATATATGACAATAAATATGATACTGAATAACCATATTAAAAAGTTACTAGATCAACCATTATTATTCATAACTAATTCAACATCAGTGCTTCATGGAATCAATGCAATCAGTCACACTAAAGCCATTCCTAAATGAACATGAGCACTGTATAACATACAGTAATTTTATTGCATATAACTCTATGATGTAGTGATTCCCAAAATGGGGTGCGGGGACCCCCAGGGGCCCTTGAGGGAATTCCAGGGGGTCCCCAGTTAAAGGATAGTTTGGAAGCAATGGACCCTTACAAGTAGGTTGAGAATCCACTAGAGCAGTGAAAATTCTTCCATAGCATATCTTTCAGATAGGGGTGAGGAGGCTGATGGGTGTCAATTTGGGTTCTTGGCATGAAAGGTTTTGTGAACCACTGCTTATAGAAAGACGTAGTTACTACACTTCTGTTTGCTTCATGGGACAGTCCAGTAGTGGCTCTTTGTACAGATACTTCTATTAACAAAACGCAGTATGCCAAGATACAAGTAAAGTTAAAATGTGGGAGCATGAATTGGTGTGTGATTTATTTATTTTCATTTGTTCATTTGTAGAGTCTGTTCTAGTCTTCCCACCCTTCCCACTGTAGTTTGTTAATAATAATAATAATGGATTGCATTAGATGTTTATAAGCCCTTGGTATCAAAAGCAAAATGGTCGCAAACAATATACCGGTATAGTATGCTGTAGGTAGGCTACCATTATGAAAATTCATATGTTGATCTGACAGTGACGCCTCATGTCAAAGCCTCCATGGCTTTGTCACTGTCAGATCAACATATGAATTATGTACTGGCCATATGGAGTGTGTCTTGAGTGTACAGGGTTCCATTAAAACAGAATAACACACAACAGGCGGTTGGATAAGTTACTCTTTTTCAAAGGAATCGCCTACAGTTACAAGTTACTTTCTAAAATTTGTAATCAGTAACCTCCGGGTTACCCAATTTCAAAAGTAACTGATTACTTTAAGCAACTCTATTTATCAGTAATTACAGTAGATACTGTATACTGTAGTTTTACTACTGCCCTTAACAGGTCCCAATATATATATTTTTTCCATTTTTTTCTCACATACTTTATACTAACAAAAACTAACAAAAAAGAAAAAAAAAAAACACTTGATTGGCAGAAATAAAATAAATACTTTGTAGTTATGCAGGCAATAGGCATTGGTGTATTTTTCCCTCTTGTTTGACTCACAGACACATCTAATCTAATCTAATCTAACTATAATTAAGCACTCTGTCTGTCTGTCTGTCTGAAACAGGCATAAGTCGTCACTGACTACAGCAATCATTCTCAGTTTTCACACACTGATTGAACATAACATTAGGAAGAGACTGACGAAGCCCTTATTTCAAATTAACACGTCCTTGATTAATAATGAATTTATTTGTGCGTGTAAATTTCCCCATTAAGTTTATATGGGAAAGTCCGACGGGCCCCCTAACGTTACACAAATCACAGCCCACCACTATCGCTGTTACCCCACTGTCATATTTCCACTGCTACACCAGCACTGGAACAAATGGTGACCCATACAATTTCGCTGGCTATACTGTGGCATGCGCAGTGCACACGGGCCACCGTCATTACTCATTTCCTCCAGGTTTGTTAGCCAACCTGCAACAGCTTTCTAAACTTTGGGACGTGTCGTTGCATCTCTGTATGTATTTATAGTTTCGATTTAACGGATGGCACGGCATACTGTCCATTTGCCGGCACAGGCTGCGGGCTGGAACGTTAATTCACCCGTTTTATCGACGCGATGTTGGAGCAGCAGGACGGAGGCAGTGTGAAGGGAGCGACAGACACCACTTTACTGTATACACTGATCCAGGCTTCATGGGAACTGTCCGAACTGAACATGCGCTCGAACTGGGAGATATTATTGTCACCGTCACCTTTTAAAAACAAGCAGATCTGCAAGCTAACAACTCCCCCGCTCAGTCTACAGTGAATGGGTATTGCGTTTGCGACTACATTTATTCTTCTATCGTACAGCGGCAGTTTTCGCTAAAAACAAGCTGATCTACAAGCTAACAACAGCCGACTCTTGCGCTGCGCGCTCGGTCCGGTGCAGCAGCTTTTGTACTAGCTCACCGACCGCTGTATTCACGAGATATGTGTTACTTTAGCTGTGCGTGTGTGCGTGTGTGTGCGCGCGACGCGTACTGCATCGCTAGATAGAACCCCCCCCTCCACACACACACACACACACACACACACACACACACACACACACACACACACACACACACACACACACACACACACACACACAGTTATTACGTCCCCCTTTGCCAGTGGCTTTATGATGACTGTCCACAGAAACAGCTACTTTAATGCAACAAAAGTGAAATCACATTCATCAACACGTTCCTGACCCCCCTTACTTTGCCTTAATTGTATTCCCATCCCCCCATGATCAAGTATACTCACAGTCACAATTACATTAAAGCAAGCAGAAATTCACATGATCATTGCTATAATCTATTAATTCACTACCTACACTGTTATGATCAATTAATTCACTTTACACTGTATATCATTTGGTGTTCAGATATATTCACAACGGGTAAGGTCCTAGTCATACTCAAATAATAATAATCTAACTAGTGTAGGCCTACTAGTAATAATTATTGCTATAGTTTGTGTCAAACACAGCATGCTCTTATTTGGGGGTCAATGCGTAAGCAGAGTCAACATTGAAACAAGTTAAAACAGTCAGCATTGTGTCTTCTAAACAAAAGGCAAAAAAGACCCCATGCCATTCTCAGAAACATTAGAGTATAAACAGAGTTGCGATATCTCCATTCACTTTCATGGGAAGGTCTAATGGCGGCTGCTTTACATAGACTTCTATTGAACATCGGGACAGTTTGTCCCTATTCAGGCTGCATGAACCGCGTCCAAGCGTCCAGTTTCTGACCCCTCAATGTCGCAACTCCGACATTAGTTGGCTATTGTGTGTTTTTTTTTTACGCCGTGTCGGCTCCGTGTGGGGCCTATTTAGAGAGATGTTATTTTTTTTTTATCTAAAGTTATGCTTTATCGCACATGTTTGATTGGACCTGCTTCCATGGAATACTGTAACTCTTGGTGTTGGGGAATTGAGGATTTACTGGACCACACGGCTGAGAAAGGATTAATTTGCAACGAGTGCAAAAATACGGAGCGCAGGTGAACGTCAAAGTGCTGAGTTTGCTCTCAATGTTGATTATGATGAACAGGCTAGCAGCTATCATAGACGTCCTGTAAGGAATACAGTAATGTAGGACTACAGTTGTTAATGTACAGGACAATGTTTGATAGTTGAGTCATTCCACGAAATTTTGACCTAAAGGTTTTACTCTTAATTCTGAATATCCCACAATATTAAGGACATCTTTATCTATAAGAAAAGCATAATTTCTCATCTCAGGCATTCAATATAATGTTTAATATATCTAAACGGGATAATAACGGAGTTGTGATTTTTGTACTAAAGATAGCCACTACTCTAACTGAGAAGACATGCCTGGGGTTTTGGAATCAGATATATTGTTGGAATAACAAACAGAATCTTTATAACTAATTGTTTTACATCATTATTTTCATGTAACGGAGTTGAGCTGTTGACTGTTGATTTACGACCACATGTGAGAGTACAGAATGCCTCTAAAACAGTGTAAAATGGGGTTTTAAATTGCCACTTTCTGTAGCATGTTGGTCAGAAGAGTTGTAGAATACTACTTCATATTGGTGATGTCACTAAAAGGCCAGTTAATTGTTGTTATGGAGGCAGAATGACTTGTGTAAAGGAAGGAGTTGAGTGCAACTGAGGGACACAGCTATATAATGCCATTTAAATGATTAATCATCTATTTATTAAAAAAAAAACTAAACATGTCCAGCACATATATGTGTTTTCATGGCATAATTTATGGCATAATTATATTTTTGTTGATGTTTAATAGTCATATGTCAAGTCCAAGTTCATTGAAGGCCACTGGGGACATGAACAAATGGACAAAATAGGGGGTGTCTACTGAAAGAAAGCAAGATAATTTCTGATATGAAGATAAAATCCATGTAATGTTTACACAATATTAAAGGGAACATTTCAAATGATTAAAAACATCTTTTACAAATATTTTTAGTGACTCAATCAATAAAATACAGCTGAAACGGTCAGAGGGACTGCAAATCGGAATTGGAATGACTCTTGAGAGTGTAACTCAAAGAGTTACTGTACATCTGGTTAACCAACTTTCCATCATTTAGCCTGAGGACCACCTGGAACCCTCTCAGAGACCACTAGTGGTCCCTGGACCACTGGTTTAAAACCTGTGGGCTAGGCTGTTTGCATCCATGCATGCTGCCGTGCAGGATGACTGTGTGCTACTATCCCAAGTGACTGACAAGTGTTGGAACTATAGCGGCCCTCTGGAGTGAGTGTGGAACTATAGCAGTGCTATGGAGTGAGTGTGGAACTATAGCGGTCCCTGGAGTGAGTGTGGAACTATAGTGCTCCTCTGGAGTGAGTGTGGAACTATAGCGGTCCTCTGGAGTGAGTTTGTAACTATAGCGGTCCCTCTGGAGTGAGTGTGGAACTATAGCGGTTCTCTGGAGTGAGTGTGGAACTATAGCGGTCCCTCTGGAGTGAGTGTGGAACTATAGCGGTTCTCTGGAGTGAGTGTGGAACTATAGCGGTCCTCTGGAGTGAGTGTGGAACTATAGCGGTTCTCTGGATTGAGTGTGGAACTATAGCGGTCCTATGGAGTGAGTGTGGAACTATAGCGGTCCTCTGGAGTGAGTGTGGAACTATAGCGGTCCCTCTGGAGTGAGTGTGGAACTATAGCGGTTCTCTGGAGTGAGTGTGGAACTATAGCGCTCCTCTGGTGTGAGTGTGGAACTATAGCGGTTCTCTGGAGTGAGTGTGGAACTATAGCGGTTCTCTGGATTGAGTGTGGAACTAAAGCGGTCCTATGGAGTGAGTGTGGAACTATAGCGGTCCTCTGGAGTGAGTGTGGAACTATAGCGGTCCTCTGGAGTGAGTGTGGAACTATAGCGGTCCCTCTGGAGTGAGTGTGGAACTATAGCGGTTCTATGGAGTGAGTGTGGAATTATAGCGGTCCTATGGAGTGAGTGTGGAACTATAGCGGTCCTATGGAGTGAGTGTGGAACTATAGCGGTCCTCTGGAGTTTGCACTCTACCGAGAGCTAATCTTGTTTATTAATTGTTAGTGGGGAGAATAGCATCATGGTACAATATTTAATCTAATATAAAGATCAGTGCTAATCGACACTGATAAGAACCTGTGTGTGCGTAGAGGAGGTCGATCAGGGCAATAGAAAACAACCACTTTAGAAGCAGTATAAATTCATCACAGCACTGACGTATCAAAGTGCATCGCAGCAAACTTTCAGATGCTGTTTTCCTCCCTGTGTAGAAGAAGATAAGCTGTAGGGTGGATGTTTATTATTGTGATCTTCCACTCTTGAAATTCTGTGCTTTTGTGTCAACTTTCATGTAAACAATTTGTGATTCTCAGTACATTTATCCCCTAAACCCACTGTGAAAAAACAAACAAAAAGCTTCTCCACACACCGAACATGACCCCCATATCAGGAAAAAAAAAGTAGAATGAAAAGCTATGGCTCTCGAACTATTATTCACCTCAATCTCCCAGTATAATGATCTTTTAAAAGTTGACTAAAGCCTTGGCAGCATGTAATGTAGGAAGACACCAATGTTTGTTGAGTGCTCAGCTCTTTCTACAAACACAGGATTTGTTGTAACTGTTATCTCCCATGGCAATAGCCAGAAAGCACTGTCAGAACCGGGACAGTTTGTGACACCTTGATTGTGTCAATGCAATTCAAGGATAGTCAGATCTGGCCCAGAATATCAACCAACACAAATGAGTGGAATCCACCTTTAAGTTATCACATCATTTACCGTAGTCATTTACCGTAGTTATGACGGATGTTTTCCCACTCCAGAGATGATGGTTGCACATATTTTAGCATTTCAATCTCCCCTCAGGGCTTAATAAAGTTTATCTCATATCATCTCATGATATTGATGGAACATTCAGTTAGGGTAGTTAAGCAGAGCTGTATGTATGATGTGTGTGTGGGGGTGTAAAGGCCAGTGTGTACCGGAGCAGAGGATGTGGTTACAGAGCAGGATGTACATCTTCATTAATGACGAGAAATTGCAGGCCTGAACCTTTGAATCTGATTGTAAGCCTGAGCCTTGCTAAGAACTCCTGCTTCTCTCTAAGATCTACAAACAGACACTGAGTAGAACACAATGTTGTGTTTTCTATACATCAGCTTGTAGATGAATTATGAGCCTATGCATGTAGGCTACAGAGTTATTCTAATGGTATACTAGGCTTTGGAATCAAACCTGCACCTTATGTACAGACTGTAGGAGTATTAAAGTTGTCGGCGAGTGAACAGATCGTCATGGGTTTCACACTACAGGAGTTATTGTTGTGCAGCTGCTGCACACAGGAATACAGGCTCACATCACAGGACGAATTGTTTGATAGCATAGCCTGTGAGACGCGCAGAGACAGGACGTTGCATCTTGAATATCATAAAATAATTATCTGTCTCTACTCTTATCTGTATTTGTGTGCACGGGCGTCATATTATATCTGATTATCCATCGATACAGACAGACTAATACAGGCTAATAAGTCAGACTCATAGTGAAATTGTGCTGTTTTTTTTATTATGTTTTTTTGCCAATGCAGGTTTGTGTCTGGCTTATTAGCTAGTATGGCATTGGGTCCCATTTTTGCAGTCTTTGGTATGACCCGGCTGTGGTTCCAACTTCCGACCAGCCGACCTCCCAGTTTCAGAGGGGACTAGAGTACCCATGGTTCAGAAGATTCATTGTTCCAACATGCTGCTGGTTATGTTTAGGGTTAGGTTTCTTCTGTTACTCGTGGTTATGTTTAGGGTTAGGTTTCTGCTGCTGTGTCCGTGGTTATGTTTAGGGTTCTGTTTCTGGTTTTGGGACCTTCGGACTACAGTAATGACATGGCACCATTTCAGAGCGGACGGTCTAACCACAAGGCCGCACACATGTTTATGCTTCATGTACTGGCAGGGGTTGACACTAAGGTCTCAGCGGCACTTGCCCATCGGGCAAGTACAAAAGTCAGGTTCTACTTGCCCTTAGGTAATGGTCACTTGCCCCCCAAAATATATCGTAAAATTTTGCATTTAAGTTTACTTTCTACTTGGGTGCTTTAAACATTTCCTTTTGCAGTTGAAGACTGTTTTGTTTAAGTCACAATCAGCTACAATGAATATTCAAATTGTAAATCAGTGTAAATCAGAAGTTGAAACATTGGTTCCCGTAGTGGTCGGACTCAGGGGTCTGTGACCCCAGCAAAATGGACCTGGGAGAGAGATAGGAGAGATAGCTAGAAAACATTAAAAGACGCAGAGGCAGAGCACAATGACCACCACCTTCAAGACGCACACTAAGTTGCACACTTGCCCAATCGGGCAACCAGGTAGCAGTCTTCACTTGCCCGACCATTTGTTTCACTTGCCCCGGGCAAGCGGGCAAGTGTTTGTGTCAAGCCCTGTACTGTAAGTCTCTCTGAATTGAGAGCGTCTGCTAAATGCCTAAATTGTAAATTGTAAGGCCAGTCTAGTCATGAATTGACCTGCACCTCTGATTCGAGCTTAGAAGAAACCTTTATGACCAAAGTCAGTAAAGACCAGATCAGTTTAGGGCTTTATGATTTTGCCTAAAAAACAAAACCTTTTTTTTTTCTTCTTTTTTTTAAGCTCAATTTCAATTTTTGTGAGGGTAAAACTATAAAAATGACGATTATTTATTTAAAATCTTTTTTTTTATTTGATTCTTCTTCCTCCAACAGGGAATAGAGTGGGTCTTATTGGACAAAGATGATGGATAAAGTGCAAACCTCACTTTGCTTTCTTTTAATGAACATTCAAATAGAAATGTCCCCCCCTCTCAAAGTATTTCATTTCTCTTATTGGAGTCTTGGGCTACCTTTTGATTTAGAGTAAACAACAGAACACATTGTATTTTCTTTTCTTATTCAACAGAACCCTTTTCACGGTAAGGTAGGCGTGAGTGAGTGTAATACAGTTCTACCGTAAATGTGCTAGGAAAGGGGCATTTTTGTTTTATTATATTGTCCAAATTCTGAAACCTCGATTTCAATTCAATTTCGATTAATTGTTAAGCCCTAGACCACATGTCTAACAGATGTTTATAACAGGCTTCCAACAACTTGGGCTGCCAAAAAAGCAGCTGAACGGCTTGCAAAATCTTCTCTTCTACTATCGGTAGCTGCAAAATATGGAGAAGACACTGTTACTTGGTGTGTGGGTATTTGTCCATTTGCCTTTTGTACAGCACCTCGTGTCCTTGGACTGTATCTCTAGACATAAATAAATGACATAAATATGAGATCCATGTTATTTTTTGTGAAAGTGAAAGATAAATAATTATGTAATTTTGTAAAATGAGAATTATATACAACATACAAAACAGATATAATATCCATAGTATATATATATATATATATATATATATATATATATATATATATATATATATATATATATATATATATATATATATATTTTTTTTTTTTTTTTTTTTTTTTTTTTTTTTTTTTTTTTGTGAAGTAGCTTGTATGAAAGTAGCCGTTTTCAAGAGTTTGCATATAAGACATTTATCTAAAATTCCCATATGGGGAGGAACTTGAGCTTCTTGTAAACAAGAAAGGCATGAATGTAACCAAGCAATGATGATGAAGAGATATGACGAACTGACATGTCACTGATAAAACACACAGACGGCAGAGAGTGTTGAGCAGAATCCCAACCAGAAGCCGTCGCTGCAGATCGATGAAGTTCCAGTTGAGAGTCCAGTGTGAGAGAATCCAGACATGGATAAGACAGTGCTAGTGTTCCTCCTGCTCTGGAGCTCAGGTAATCACTCACTGAATGACACTTGTTGGCTGATGTGGATGTGAAATGACACTGAGCTGTTATACAGCTATATAGATAACCATGATGACACGTAAGCACTTTAGTACTGCTGGGTGATTTACGTGTGTGTGTGTGTGTGTGTGTGTGTGTGTGTGTGTGTGTGTGTGTGTGTGTGTGTGTGTGTGTGTGTGTGTGTGTGTGTGTGTGTGTGTGTGTGTGTGTGTGTGTGTGTGTGTTCGCCCATTTGAATTGCTGGTATAATTGGTTTAAATTGATCTAAAATTGATAGATTTTTTTTTTAAATGCACCGGATGTCTGCTGGTGCGGTTCTATTCCTATAGAACCGCTATAAACACCACACATTTTTAAATGAAATTCCCTGAGAGCCATAGAATGTTTTAAAAAACATAAATTATGTAAATTTGTGCATTTTATGTAATTACAACACTTTTAAAGAACAATGAGTCTGATTTCTTTTTAATAACATTGTTTTGCAGTTGCTAATCAATGATGAGTATTTCTTTTTTTTTTTTAAATCAATACCCATATATACCCATATTCTATACAGTACATACTGTGACAACACACAGACACTGCTGATCTTTTTTACAGAGGCATTTAGAGGAGATGAGTACAGCAGAAAGTAAATCTGTCCATTTTATGTAATTTCAACACTTAAAGTACAATAAGTCTGAGTTGTTTTGAATAACATTCTCATGCTGTTGCTATTTTATCATTGCATATTAGACACACTGCAGAACCTGCTCTCTCCACAAAAGCAAATTCCTCTGTCCATTCCTGCTGAAAAGTACGATGCTCCTCATCCTTTTTTTTTGTTGTTGTTTTTTTAGCCATCTCCTCAAAGGGGTTTCTTTTTAGTTAACAGGACCTTACCCGTTTAATATGTGAAGTCCAAATCATGCAAAGCGTGGGTAATGTGATGTACTAATCATTCCAATAATGTAAGTGCACGGAACAATTGTTTTACTGTATATTGTAATAAGGGAAATGGTAAATCAGTTGTGGCAAAGCAAGGTGTACAGAAAAATGGTGATAAATAATGTTGTTGCATAAAAATGGTTGTTTTGTGGACATCATGAAGTATTGTTCCAAGGGTTCATCTCTGTTTATCTGAATCTTCCTCAAACATAAGTTGTCAGGACCTGCTATGATTACCTGGTTGTGTTTTATGACTGAATGGTAATCTGGTGCTGCGTGCCAGCTGTGTTCTTAACTTCTTTGTGGCATCATGTGCGTATAGTTACAGTACATCTGGTCAACCAACTTTCCATCATTTAGCCTGGGGACCACTTGGAATGCTCTCAGGGACCACTGCTGGTCCCCAGATCACAGTCGTTTTTGTTGCCGACTTTTTGGCAAGCTGGCCTCACAGCTGAGCTCCACCAACGGGTTTAGAGATTGGAAAAACATCCAAGCTCACCTGAAGCTTCACGAGAAGTCCCATGAGCACAAAAAAAATATGGATGCCTGGCACACACTGCATGCACGCCTTCAAACTGGCACAGTTATAGATCAGGGATCGTATCAATGCTGAAGTCATCAGATGCAAAGTTATGAAAAGAATGCTTGCTATCGTGTGCCATCTAGCTGAGCATAATCTGGCATTTAGGGGACACAGGGAGAAGTTGTATCAACTCATCATGGGAATGGCAATTTCCTGGGTCAAGTACAATTAATGGCCAAATTTGACCCTATTATGAAGGAGCATCTGTTGAAAATTAAAGAAAAACAAATTTCCGATACCTACCTGAGCAAACGCATACAAAATGAATTAATATGCCTTGTCGGCCAGTGCACCACTGATGCAATAGTAGAGCGTGTGAAGAAAGCCAAATACTATGCAGTCATCATGGATTGCACTCCAGATGTAAGCCACAATGAGCAGCTGTCAGTACTGCTGCGAATTGTCAACTGTGAGCTCTCAAAAGGGGTTTCCATGAGCACTTCATGGGATTTCTTGTGGCAGATGACACCACTGGCCAAGATCTTCTGCAGCTGTTGGACACCTGGAAAGATTGGGGTCGTTGGACCTTTCCGACTGCCGAGGCCAATCTTATGATAATGGCAGTAATATGCAAGGCAAAACACAGGGTGTCCAAGCGAGGCTGCTGGAACTCAACCCCAAAGCACTGAGTGTGCCATGTGGCAGCCATACCCTGAATCTGGTGGTGGGGGATGCAGCAAAGTCCTCAACCATTTCTTTGGGGTATTTTGGCACTTTACAAAGGCTATATACTTTGTTTAGTAGCTCTGTTCAGCGTTGGAAAATTCTTCAGGAGCATGTGAAGGATTTGACAGTCAAGGCCTTGTCCACTACTAGATGGGAGTGTGGATGCTGTCAAGGCCGTACGCTACCAACTTCCAGAGATCGTTGATGCATTGGCAGCTGTGAAACAGCATACAATATTGAAGAAGGATCAAGGATGCGTCTCCTCTGCTGACAGCCTGAGGGAGAACATCATGAAGTGGTCATTCATGGTGAGTACCTTTGTTTGGTATGATGTCCTATACCGTGTGAGCAAAATTCTTCAGAGCCCCAGTGTGTCAATTGAGACACTAAGGAGAGAGGTCATGGCAGTGTCAGACTATCTAGAAGACTTTAGGGAAAATGGCTTCAAATCTGCACAAACAGGTGCCAGGGAAATGGCAGAGAAGATGGAGGTGGAGATGGGCTGGCCTGTGGTGCGACAAAAGAAAAGAAAGAGGCAGTTTGATTATGAAGGGAGAGAGGAAAATTTGTCTACTCCAGAGGAGCTCTTCAAAAGAGAGTTTTTTCTCCATCTGGTTGACACAGCCAGTGCCGCTTTAAGAGAACGATTCTCTAGCATGCAGGCCTTCTATTACCTTTATGGGTTTCTTTACTCATCTGAGTTGTTGAAAAGCACAATTCAGAGTGGGAAGCTTGATGAGTGCTGCAGAAAAATGGAGGAAGCAATAGCAGATGTGGATGCAGAGGACCTGAAGATGGAGCTCGAAGGAGCTGTCCGGTCCTTCCCCCCCCACTTGTCTCAACACCACTACAAATGCTAGAGTACATCTATAAGGAGAATGTCTTAGACATGTATCCAAATACAAGCATTGCCCTAAGACACCTCCTTACTCTGCCTGTCACTGTCGCCTCAGGTGAGAGAAGCTTTTCAACACTAAAACGGCTGAAGACATACATGAGGTCTACAATGTCCCAAGAGAGGTTATCCGCCCTTGCAACGATTTCAATCGAGTATGAGGTCCAAGAGTCACTTGATATGGATGCAGTGATTAGTAGGTTTTCTGAGGCCAAAGTTCGTAAGTTCAAATTTGTTTAATTAATAAGACAAGAGATGCATGGGCATTCCAGACAGAGAGAGAGACAGAAGAAGACAGAGAGAGAAGCAGAAGAAGACAGAAAGAGAAGCAGAAAAAGGGATTTACAAAGAGGGGCAGAAGGAGAGAATGAGAGAGGACTCCTCTCTCATTATCTCCTTCTGCCCCTCTTTGTAAATTCTCCTCTTAGAGGAGGACATCACACAGACAGAGAGAAGCAGGAGAAGACGTTCACAAACAGGGGCAGAAGAAAAGAGGAGGGCAGCACACAGACAGGGACAAGAATCAGGTAATGATTTGTAGTGCCTTTTAATATGACGCATGCTGGACAACTAATATTTGATAATTATACTCAAAAACAATTGTACTGTGTCCATTATTACAAAAAAGTGTTAACTGTTTGTGTTTTGTATTTGTTTTCTCTGTTCTAGATATCTCCAAAGGAGAGAAGGAGAGAGGAGGACATCACACAGTCAGAGAGGCAGGAGAAGTTCACAAACAGGGGCAGAACAAGAGAGCAGGGCAGAACATACACACAGACAGGGACAAGAATCAGGTAATGATTTGTAGTGCATTTTAATATGAAGCATGCTGGATAATTAATATTTGATAATTATATTAAAGGTAGGGGAAGTGATTTCACTTTTGTCAGATATCACCCAAAAAATATTTTTTTCTGTTAAAATGCTCTATTATAAGGTGTGGAAACCACATATGGAGTTTCCCCCTCCCCCACGTTAGCAGAGGAGCTAATAAAGGTTCCCCAGGTCACCACAATTCTCCTCCAATCAGGAGAGAGCAGCAGGTTCACATAGTGTAGCTACTTTTGGGGGCCCCTAGTGCACCAGGCTGGTACTACACCATGAATTTCAAATCACTTCCCCTACCTTTAAGAAATAATTGGACTGTGTGCATACTGTTGTGTTTTGTATTTGTTTTCTCTGTTCTAGATATCTCCAAAGGAGAGAAGGAGAGAGGAGGACATCACACAGTCAGAGAGAGGCAGGAGAAGTTCACAAACAGGGGCAGAACAAGAGAGCAGGGCAGAACATACACACAGACAGGGACAAGAATCAAGTAATGATTTGCAGTGCCTTTTAATATGAAGCATGCTGGACAACTAATATTTGATAATTATATTCAGAAACAATTGGACTGTGTCAATTATTACAAAAAGTGTTAACTGTTTGTGTTTTGTATTTGTTTTCTCTGTTCTAGATATCTACAAGGGAGAGAGGAGGACATCACACAGTCAGAAAGAGGCAGGAGAAGTTGTTGTAGATATCTACAGATGGTACCCATCCCTGATGCATGAAAGCCGGTGCCACACACATACACAGGCACACACTCCTCACTCAGACCTCTCTGAAATAGGCCTTCTCTATCTCTCTAACTATTCTTAAAAAAATAAATAAATGCTTTTTGGAATACAATGTGTGTTACATGATACTTATTTCTCGCCTTTTAAAAGATTCTAGTTAAAACTTTTAGGGCCCCCATAGCTAAATCCGCCTTGTGATGTAAATAATGAGATCCAGAGTAGTTGTGAATTAAACAGCATCACAATTCCCTTTTCAAACATTGTATATAATCCATCCACTGTTTGAATGAACAGTATCCATGTTTCTTTGTCATTTCACAAAAATAAAAGTTGACACATACTGTCTGTAATTAAAGCAAGCATCACGAACAGGGAGAATCTACAAAAGAACAATGTACAAAACATTTCCATTCAGTAAATGTAGGCTACTTGCCCTTGTCTTTCAGTCTGTTATAAACAGCTTTTTTCCTCCACAAAGTAGTTAAATTGACATAATATTTAAACTAAAGACGGAAGCATTATAGTATTCTCTTTTTATATTATTTTTTTTATTATTTCAGTTCAGGTTCGGTAACTCTAGCGCCTCGGCTGGAACATTCCACCATAGCAGTTCCTGTTTACACTGAGCATGAGCATTCACACATGATACTGTACAATACACAAGATGCGATGTGAATAATACAACTCTCTCCCTTCTCTCTCTAGGCTCTGTGAGGTTGGTGGATGGTCCTACTGCGTGTTCTGGCAGAGTGGAGGTGAAGTCTAATGATTCTTGGGTCTCAGTTTGTGAAAGTGACTTTGACTGGCCGTATGCAAAGGTGGTCTGTAAGGAGCTGGTGCTCCTTCTCTCGTCCAGGGGGCGCTATATGGCAAAGTGAACACTCCAATGTGGGCCAAAGAGTTCCAGTGTGAAGGCACTGAGTCTGTTCTCATGGCCTGTGGAACCTCAAACTCCACTAATAATACCTGTTCACCTGACAAGACTGTTGGACTCAACTGCTCAGGTTAAACACAAGCTGCACCCTGGAATATGCTTTCTTGTGCTGATAGTATACTGGTAGTATACTGATACAGTATATTCCTGTTTAAATGTTTACTCACTTGTGTCTTTACAGAGGTTGATGAAGTCAGGTTGGTCGGAGGAAACAGTCACTGTTCTGGTATACTGGAAATAAAACACCAGGGAAAGTGGAGATCAGTGGACGGTGGGTCTCACTGGAACCTGAAGTCCTCATCTGTAGTGTGCAGACAGTTGAACTGTGGCTCTGCCGTGTCAACAGAAAGGAGTTCTGGCTTCACACAACAACCTGTGTGGAGGATTACACCTTACTGTGTTGGGTCTGAGTCCTCACTGAGCCACTGTGTCATAATGGAGAATCATGTCACACAGAAAGGTTTGATTACAGGCAAACCCACTGTGAACTGTTCAGGTAACACAATGACAACAGTCCTTGTGATTTGATTCAATTTGCATTCATATAGACCAATTATTTGTTTACAAACATTGGGACTGGATGCACAGGTGACCGTTTCATGTAATCAATTCCCAACAGATCTCCAAACATGTTGTTTTGGGGAGCGTTGGTTTCACTTCATTCAACCTCCTCTTGTGTGTTGGCTAGAGAGGTGCACCCTAGGATACGTTTATACTTCGTTGTGCAACAGTACTGCGCACAGAGAACCGCTGATATACAAGCTCACATCGCGTCATGGACGCGACTGTTGTGAGCTTAGACGTCTGCGTATGCGATACCGTCACACGACGAAGCATAAATTACACAGATGAGTTGCAGGTGCGCATGGGGTGCAGCCATCTAGTAAAAGAGTTGCGACATTGAGGGGTAAGAAACTGAGCGCTCAAGCCTTAGAGTACTATATGTATGTATGTCAATGGCTAAAGCTGCTGTTCATGCCCCATGCAGCCTGAAAGAGTGACAAGCTGGACTTGAAATATATTGCGCAAAACATGTCAGCTGTTTCAAAGTATTACAGTAACAAGTAACAACTAAATTACTGCAAAACGATCTACAGTAAAATAAAAAAGATGTGTCCTTATTTGTTGTCCTTGTCCCCATTATCTATGACTGTATGCCTAGAGGAGCCGCACTATAGACTTAGCCATAATATATAACTTCCACGGGAGGGTGTTTACGTGGATTACGTTGTACTCCCGTGGAGTTATAAAGAGAAGCTGCCAATTCGTCTTGGGGGGATCGCTCTAATCAAATCAACGCTACATATATGCACGGACACACGAACAAAGCAGCTTACCGGAATGTGCCGACGGTTTTCTTTATATCCGGAGCAGTTTCCAGCCCCGGAGAGCTATGTATGAAAATAAATCAGTGTTTTAATAAATCCATTTCTGTCCGAGCCCCTACCCCTCCCCCTCGTGTTACTCGACTTCTTCTCTGTCCCCAAAATGAGCGCATCATGGGCGCAACTGCGCTACAGCGACCCCGGCCACCCATTGCGGCCGGGAGGGGAACTGCACCTTGAAAAAATACAGGTTAAATACAGTACTCTTCCAGTACTTTTCCATTTGTTTTCATGCAAATGACAGAAGTGATGCTTCCTGGGAAAGAATCACTCCTTCGTTTGTTTGCGCAGTGCTATTGGTGAAGACAGAGACAGAGACGGGAGAGCAGTGAGCAAAAAAAGAGAGAGAAACAGAAAATCAGATAAAAAAAAAGTTTTTTAGTATTAACTATTTAAACCTTTTTCTTTATCCATCAGACGATTTTAGGGTTTTATACTTTTTGGTTAGGTGAAAATACAAACTCCAGTGTCTACAAGGTAAAAAAAAAAAAAACCACAACGTTTTCTTTCCTAGAGTTTGTTTATATTATAAATCTTTATTTTGATTCTTGCACTTTTCTTTAATTCTGTCTAGATTATTATTTGTAAATGATTGTCTGTATTATTGAAATCATTACCATTATGGTAATATAGCATATCTTAGACTCAATTTATCTTTTATCAGGTTTACTACATTTTCTGCTTTTATTCTGTATTCAGTTGAGTCATGTCAGTTTAAAGTTTGTTTCAGTTGTTAATTGTAGTATTTTTATCCCTTTGTTTTTTTTTACAGCACATAGACACAATGTCTCAACTCTGTATAGGCTGCAATATAGGCTTTGCAAAGGGCCCCAAAGGCTACAGCAGAATTAAAATATTAAATATTGCAAGCCCTCGCACAGCCAAAGCTGTGTTTCCCGGACTTCTCTCTCCCAAAAAAATTCATTTTATATGTTATAATTGCCTCAAATATTTAAATGAAAAAACTAGAGTCAAAGTGAAAAACAAACCACAAAGAACTCTTATTACTCCTACAAAGACCCCTGAGTCCAAAAAACGCAAAGCTATGCTTACACCATCACCAGCCCATACAGATACAAAGAAGCAAGCCATGTCTGTGGAATCTTCAGAAACTCCAGGTCCATCTACCTCAACTCAAGCCATGTCTGTGGAATTTGCAACAACCCCCGTTGACACCCCTGGCCAGATTTCACCTTCCCCCACCTCCTCTACTTCATCCCAGTCATCAATGAAGAGCACTTGCAAGTCAACCACTTCACCATCACAATCACCATCAAGGACCACAACCTCACCCGTCACTACACCCAGAATTTCAAGGGGTAGAAGAACTGTGAGAAAATTTGGAGAAGCACCATTGTCTAAAGCCAAATTTTATGTAGAGAACTCACAGTATTTGGACGCTTTTAGAATGTTTTTGAAGTCTTCTGCCAAACAACATCTGATAAGAGCCTGCACAGACGTCATAAAAAAAGAGGTAAGTAAGGTCTCTGTACAAGATGGTCTTGTTATTCTGTGTTATTTTCTACTTTTTATAGATTTTACATTGAATATTCTGTTTAACATAGAACATTGAATATTCTTTGATGGAGAGAACATTTATATTCTTTTATGCAGAGAAGGGCACTCGCTCAAGATGAGAATGGTCCACTGAGGAAGGAACTTAACCTCAAGGAAATGGCCTCATTTTCATGGGATGGTGTGCTGGATTGGGCAAGAGGCAAGGCACCATTGCTGATGGCATGTCTGAAGGGCATGTTTCCAAATATAGTAAATGCATCCGGAAAGCAATCAAGGTATGATAGACAATTTGTTGGCTCTCGTACTTATTTACGTATGTTGTTATTACATATATGTATATTGTTCCAAAAACTGAAAATGTAAACGTGTATTATGGCAGACGCGGAGTTAGATTTGTTGCAAAGCGGCATTCCAGGAACAGACCCCTCTCAAAAGCAGCCCGGACCAGAGAGCTGAAGCTTCAAAGGTAGGTTATGTCAAAAAAATATGGCAGGACTTTTTTCCACTAGATTAGATTTTGAGTTTTGAATTTAAAGTCATAATGTATGAAAAATAAACAATGAATGTTATTGGGCATTGTGGATTATTGTTAATCTAAAATGACTAGTAAAACACCCTAAGGGTCAGAGACAATTCGCACTGAAGGTCATATAGACGTCTTTATCAGACTCCAGACACTGATGACATCGAGGATCTCCATATATGAGCAAAAAGGGGCCCCCTACATGGTGTCAGAGTGATGTCAGAACAGTGATCTGACAGAAAAGTTAGACCGGTCCTCACATGGCTCTAAAGCGAATTCCTACATCTTTGTCAGTGAGGACATCAGTGATTTCTTTCCTAGATTGTTTATCACATGTTGTTCTTTACAAGAACAAAATATTAAAATTCTTGTCATTGCACCAAGTATTCAGATTTACTATAAATGTAATGGTGGTGTATACTTGATTTCCAGGACTCTTAGGGAAACTGGTCTTAGAAACAGCAAGATCAAACAGAGGACGGGAATGGCATTAGCCATATCAGTGTTCACCTCGAGTCAGAAGGTGAATTTCGTCCAAAAATGCTTGGGCATCGAGCTGTGGAAGCAAGGCTGCCCTCAAAAGATTCTCAAAACCATGAATTACATGGGTGTGTCACTAGGAGTCGACAGCACCAGATCCGCTATAGATAAGATGCGATTAGGCCATGACGAGAAACTGAAGGAATGGAAAGAAAAGACAGAGGTAATAATTAAGTCACTCACATTTTGAAGTGTCATTATGACAACAAGAAAACAACCCTTCAACATTTCCATAGATATTGTCCACTAAAAACAAAATACATTTACATCATTGATAGTTATGACATGATTATGAGCTGTGTTACATGTGCATGATAGGTATGTCTCTCTTTGTGTTTTAGCAGAAACTAAGTCAGCCTGCATCCAAGGACAGCCCTTCCTACTCTGTGACATGGGACAATGTTCAGGTATATTGAAAATGCCACACAGGATTTGTCATTTGAACATTTTGATGTTAGAATTACTCAATTCCAATAATTGAGAACAGGGAACCCATATAGCACTATGTTATTGTTGAGGTCCAAGTTAACCTACTCTATAAAATTACTATATTCTACGCTTGTGTTTCCAAGATGTCTGTTCACGGGAAACATCAGAGTAAGGGCCATGCCAATAAGTTCCTGCTGTGGGCCTTGACATTTGCACACCAAAACAAGGTCAATTCCAGTAAGCTTCAGGGCACAGGATGCCGGGCCATTGAAGTCCCACCAGAAAAAATACTGCCTACAACAGAGGTAAAATGACACATTGTGTGTGTGTGTGTGTGTGTGTGTGTGTGTGTGTGTGTGTGTGTGTGTGTGTGTGTGTGTGTGTGTGTGTGTGTGTGTGTGTGTGTGTGTGTCCGTGTCCTATATTTGACGGCATTATTTTCTATATTTAAGGATTTTCAAAGACAGCGACAACGGATGGTGATCATCGTCATGAGAATTTTGGTGGACAATCTGTCTGCTCTCTCCACAATCCATCAGAATGTAGAACAACATATTCCCCACCAATACACAAAGGCAATGAACACCAAGAGCAACCTTGTAAGAAATAGTCTATATACATATACACATACACTATCTATACAGTATATATATTAAAAACTGTATCTACATATAGAAGACAGAGAGAGAATTGTTGGTCATTTCAATCGAATTAACCATGTTGATTCCAATTTACTAAGGTCAACCTAGGTGTGGTGTCAGCGGATCCCAGCTCAAATGCTGGAGTAATTGAGATTATGAGGAAACTCAACAACTATGTGCCAGTGGTTGGCGGTGAACCTATACCGATTCTCTGTTGTGGCGATGGACTAAGTGTCCAGAGGATGATCAACTGCAAACAGATGATCAATACAGATGAGACCGCATTTCAGCGCTGTGATGGTCTGATACCCACGCCACAGGAATTCCATAGGGAGATGCTTCTTCTACAGGTGCATTACATATATTTAGAACATAGTTGCATGCATCTGAACAAAAAGCTTTTGATTAATAATCTATAATGCTTTTCATTTTGAGTGTCTATTACACAGTATTTAAGACCCAGCATTGTAACCCTGGATTTCAGGGGTTCACAAGGGGTTCACATTCACATGTTCAGTGTTAGAACCATAAAAAGGCTTTTCTAAATCTTCCATTTTCTTGTCCTAAAACAGGACAGTATCGATCTACTTTACACATCCGAAAGTGAGTGTGCAAGAGGGACCATTGCCGAGTTAAAAGACAACTTCATGCACAGATCACTTAAGAAGAAAGTGAGTGCAAATGTCCAGCACGTTTGGGACATGATGGAGGTCGGTATCTATTCTAGTACATAATCACTTTGCTTTGAGGACTATGAAATTTGCTTAGGCTTTAATAAAATGCTTTATTCACTCTATGTATATAGTTTGCCACATCTGCATATGTCACGTTGCTGGCAACTACATTCTGTGGATTGGCAACAGTGGATGATGTTCCAGAAAATCTGCCAAATCGGAAAGCTGACAAACTGACCTGGCTTGAAAATCTAGCCAACCGGATTGTGGACTACGTCTGGGTGCCTCAAGATCAAGCGCAAATAGACCTGGTTGCGGCCTCAGCAGCCAGTCCTGTGGACATCTCAGAGGAAGACCTTTTCCTTTTCTGCCATTGCAAAAAGGGTATCTAACATACACGCACGCACGCACGTGTATACATTCCCACACACTCATATGTTCTACATTGTTAACGACTGTCATGTTTTTCTATCATATCTTTCCAAACATCAAATTGCAACTAATATTTCAGTTGATCTGTCACTCTCTACATGTTCCTCATTTGTGTGTATTTCCAGACAAGAAAGAGCCCATGGTGCAGTGCTGCAGCAGTCTCTGCGAGGTTCGCTGGCTACATATTTCGTGTGCAGGTCTAACAGAAGTCCCCGGGAAAGATGAAGACTACTTCTGTTCAGATGCTTGCACTGCAGACGGAACCTACATGTACTGTACATGTAATAAAAGACAGGGAGGCAAAATGATACAATGCCAGATGGCTGAACATTGTAAAAAAAATGAATGGTACCACACAAAATGCCTCATGCCAGCTGACAGAGTTGATGAAGATGGTATGCTGTTCAATGTACTTTATTTTTAAGAGCGCTTTTACCTTTTAGCAAAATTCTTTGCATTGGCTTGGACCAAGGAGAGAAAAATAATAATATAAATGTGTGTGTGTGTGTGTGTGTGTGTGTGTGTGTGTGTGTGTGTGTGTGTGTGTGTGTGTGTGTGTGTGTGTGTGTCTCTTTTCTATATCTCGATCTCTATAGGGACGTGGTACTGTTCAGCTGAATGTGAAGCTGATGGCTCAGTGGAGGACTTTGTCCAAAACTATAGCAAGGCCTTGATGTGGGAAGGACTAAACCACATGACCAGGAGGGATGCAGTCCGTGAAGGTGATGGTCCCGCCATGGTTTCTAGCTGGAAGGTGGACTTACTGCAGTTCTGGCGCAAAAACCACACACACTACTTTTTCATTGGCCATCACATGCTCACTGGTAAGACATAAAACTTTTCTTAAGTTTATGAATTTCTTCTTTATATTGTCGGGAGGTAAAAATTAAAACCTTTCCATTCTCATTCTAAAGGGTCTGTTAAAGAAAATTTCAGTAATGTATGCCAATGATCTGTCTGTCTGTCCTCTATTATTGAAATTACGTCCCCTTTAATGTACTGCATATTGCATTTGAAGGAATAGGGGGTTACCTTCCGGAAAATCTCAGATCTGACCTCACCTGGAATAGAGTTGCCAATGTCTCAGGAAGACCAGGAGCAAACGTTGGCCTCGATCTCATCAACGAATTCCTCAACAACGATTTCAAAGGTGTGTATATTACTCTGTTATTTGGGCTACCATATTGCAGGTCTACTATATTAAGATAGAGGACAGTTTGGTTTATCTGTCTATTTGTATCAATGCATATAACAATAACTACTGATGTTTCAGAAATGATGAAAAGGTCTCAGGGAAAGTATACCGACAAGGAGGTCCAACGTTGTGCCGAAATGGGGGGAGCCTTTGGCAAGGACCTCGACAAGCTCCTTACCAGCGCTGGAGTGGTGACCTTTGATGACTCCTTCTCTCGCCGCGACAGCCAAAAGAGGCGTCAGATAGAGGATATCAAAGAGTTTGTCAAGGAATATCAGTCTGATAATCTTTTCGGTAACATTCCTGGGAGGTGTCATGAGGGTCTGAGCAAGTTCAGGTACGATAACAAGCTTAAAGAGCCTCTAAAGATGGGAAAGAAGATGAGGATGCTTGCTCAAGACAGAGACAAATTTGACATGTGGGCTGGACTGAAGGATGTGAACCTCTGATAAAGTTGAAGAGCCATATTTTAGCTTTTTCTGGTTTTCATGCGTCTACGAAGTTCACATTACTCTAATAGGCCCCCAGGTGTTGTTATAAGGTGCCAATTTGCCTCTCCTGTCTATTTATTGTTTTTTCCCGAAATATGAAAGCATCTGAGTCAAAAAAACGATGGAAAGACGCATGTCTTATGGCACCAGACATTGCAGGAGACGGCCTTGATGTGGCCTATTTCTGTATACTTTTTTTGTCTTTATGCTTTATGCTTCATGGCACTGCATCTTTAAGGCTGCAATTAAGCCTAAAATCTAAACACATCCTGGACTTTTATTTTATAATGACCTCCAATACAGCAATATTCAATTACAAATTCAACACGTTTATTCTGACAGAATAAATATTTTCAATAAATAACTATACATGAAAATAATTGGTGTGGTATTTGTGTTTTTTTTATTATATCAAAGCAACAAAGTGTCAATCAGTAAGAGAAAAAATAAAATGAGAATACAAAAATACCGGTAATAATAATAATAATAAGGTGCTACACAGGTATCAGCATTCAATGCAACACAGTGTCGACCAGCGTTAATCCACGTAAGTGTCCAGCCCTAAAAGTGTTCAAATAAAGTGCTACTCAGAGCAAAATATGATATAGGCAAATGGCCTATGCACGTTCACTGTCCAAATCTCTTGATGCAAAATGAACAGCAACCCTTCCGCTCACATGCCTGTCCGTAGTCCTGCATCCCTTTGATGTGTAGGTGTCTGAAAATACACTTGCGGATGCAGCTTCCAGCATCAATCTGCTTCATGATGTCTATGTAGTCTCCATCAATGAAAGCCTTGTTGACAGAGCCTGGGTAAATAATAGTGGTGGCTTTCCCAGGGCCACCATCCCTTGCACAGCGGCCTATTTGCTGCCATAAGGACAAAATGTCACTTGCCAGGCCCCAGTGTAAGAAGTGGCGCATGTGGCACTCCTAGTCCAAATGCTACGGTGGCAACGACACCCCTTATATGGCTTTGCGGGGTGACAAATGCATCTAATATGCGCTTCTGGGTTTCCGGGTGAATATGGCTGTGGAACATGTTCCACGAACCTGTTCCAAACAGCATGCACCAAAGAGCTCCAGGCGTCGTTCCCCAGTCCAGTCATAATGTCATTATATGCACTCCTAGCATCAGACATGGTCCTGAAAAGAGTTTGAATACATAAATTTGGTGATATATCTTATTTAGGGCATTTATGAAATATATACACTTATAAAGTCCAATATTGAAGAAAGCAAAAACTAAGTTGTCAAGGTAATATCATATTATTTATTCCATCAAATATTTTTTATGCTAATACAACCAAATCTCATACCGGCAGAAGACGATGACCTTCCCAGCAGTACGTCCTTGTCGAAGGTGTGGGACAAGCCACTCAGCTGCCATTGTGATGTTTTTTGTTTTTGCTCTTTGAAATTCCAGCAAGATGTTAGGCCTGTATATATAGACATATGTTGTAGAATATAAATTATGGTGTACTAAGTCTGTATATATACAGAGAGAATTTTAAGAGACATAAGCAAAGACTCCGGGATGGAGTTTCATTGAGCATGACAAGCGACAGTTAAGGCTTTTGATGTGCTTGTTGTTACCTTGGCTCTGAATGCCAATGTAATGCACAATGCTCTGTACAAACGAGCAATTCAACCGGACATTTAAAGCATTTCCATACCTGTCTGGAAGGGTGGCAACCATCTTCACTTTGGAGGGATGGAGATGGAGGATCCTGAGGATGTCTGCGACCATCTTAGGTGTGACTGTGGCTGTCAGCAATAGTATGGGCACCTGGCTCAGTTGACCTCTGAGAATAGGGAGCTTCAAGTAATCCTCCCTGAAGGTGTTTCCCCTGATTTTTAGAGAAATAATAACAGACTTAATAAATACAGCTATTGAAGAGATTTTGAAACATACAATACATCACCCCAATTATTAATTGATTTAATTAGAGATTAATATTGGATTATCGTTGACAGTCATGAGCCCTTTTTGAGGTTAAGCAATAGCTCATCTTTATGCCTGTTTAAATACATTGGTTAACTCTGCTTTGTCTTATCACTACATCAATGGCCAGCTAGAATTGCCTGCATATTGTAATAGAATAATATTTATGGACTTTGTAGATCTTACCAGCTGGTTAGGCAGTGGACCTCGTCAACTGCCAAGAGGCAGATTTTATTTTTATTTTGTTTGATCCAAGACCGCCACTTTGTTTCCAGTGCCACCTCAGGGGACATGAACACAAGCTTCATTTCACAGTCCAGAACACCTGAAATGTAATAAAAATATAACAATGATAATAGTAACAAAAACAACAACAAATAAATATATTCTGGTTGTGTGTACAACATATTCAATTACTTTGTTTGTCTTCTATGGAAGTCTCACTGGTGATCGCAGCACATTTTATGTTGAGGTCTGTCCACCGGCTAATTTGGTCTGCCATGAGGGCCTTCAGTGGACTTATAACTAACACGATGTGCTGTTCTCCTGGATGAACCTGAAATGTGTGTAAGATTTTACAGTGACTGTTAATGAATAGTTTCTCATCAATAACAGTAGATCAATAACAGTAGATTTACAGGCAAATACCTTGTAAACAAAATCACTAAATCTACTTTCATTAACTTGTTTTCTCACTCACTGTTGATAATATTATTTATTTATTTGTTTGTTTTTTCAAAAGGCAACCTGCCAAAACCAGTAGTACTATGAATTATATACATATTACATAGTAGTATTATGGCATAGTATAATTAATTACTTTGAAGGGTATTACCACACCTGATTCAATATTAAAGTAATTTCTTTTACATAGATATGGTCCCTTGACGAAGCATAACACTAGTAAGGAATAATATAAATTGTCATACCATGTCCATCAGCTCTCCAAAGAGACCATAACAAATGCTTTTCCCATAGCCCGTCGGGAGGACAGCAAAAACATTTTCTCCATTTGCAAGAGCCAGCATGACTTCTTTTTGCTGGTCTTTGAGTGTGATTGGTAGTGCATCAATCGCATCACTAACAGGCATTGCCATTGTCATGGAATTTCACGAGTTTGAAATTCAGACCAAAAAGAAAAGTGAGGACAAGATGATATGAAGCATTCAGGTCAATTTAATAGAGATCTCTACAGCAGAACCACCTTCAAGCACGCTAGGTGACTGAACTCCCGAACAAAGCATTTGCATCAAATATATACAAGTTCAAACAAAAGAGGAGGAGTAACTGTTTGTCACATGATCAGACAAGCAGGCTCCACCTTGAACAATGGGATGAATCTAATTAAAATGTCAAAGAAAGAAAGTTGAATTCTCGATGAGTTGTGTGTAGTCGAAAAGGTGTGTAGTCGAAAAGGTGTGTAGTCGAAAAGGTGTGTAGTCGAAAAGGTGTCTGTGACCAGCCAGACACATGGCAGTCCATTGATGTGCGTGAGTGAGTCACGCACATCAATGGACGTCACGAGAGTTTGTTTATATTATAATTCTTTATTCTGATTCTTGCACTTTTCTTTAATTCTGTCTAGATTATTAATTGTACATGATTGTCTGTATTATTGAAATTAATCTCAACTTTTACAGTTTTACTACATTTTCTGCTTTGATTCTGTGTTAACTTGAATCATGTCAGTTTGTTTTCAGTTGTTAATTTTTTTATTATTATTTTTTTACAGCACACAGACACAATGTCTCTGTATGGGCTGCGAGATAGGCTTTGTAAAGGGCTCCAAAGGCTACAGCAGAATTAATGTGCTGTAAAAAACAAAGAGGAAAAAATATAAAATTAATAACTGAAAACAAACTGACATGACTCAAGTTAACACAGAATCAAAGCAGAAAATATAGTAAAACTGATTAAAAGGTTGAATTGGGATAAATTTCAATAATACAGACAATCATATACAATTAATAATCTAGACAGAATTAAAGAAAAGTGCAAGAATCAGAATAAAGAATTATAATATAAACAAACTCTAGGACAGAACCCAGATAGCAAAATTAATTGATTCAACGTTGAATTCTGGTTATCTAACCAAAATTCAACGTTGAATCAATGCATTTTGCTATCTGGGAAAACCTTGTGGGTTTGTTTTACCTTGTAGACACTGGAGTTTGTCTTTTCACCTAACCAAAATGTATAAAACCTTAAAATCGTCTATAACAGGGGTTTTCAACCTTTTTGACTCCAGGGACCACCATTTATTTATCATTTGAGCCACGGACCACCATGTGATTACATTTTCACACCAAAGACCTAAAATTAAAGAATTCTTTTTGTCCACAATTAAGTGGTGCTAATTCAGATGATGAATATTTTAACTCTTGGGAGTGTAAAAATGAAACCAAATGGACCCGCAAGGGTCCATTTGGTTTCATGTTTACACTCTCAAGAGTTACATCTGGTCAACCAACTTTCCATCATTTATCCTGGGGACCACCCGGAACCCTCTCAAGGACCACTGGTGGTCCCCGGACCACCTGTTGAAAACCCCTGGTCTATAACAAAAATAAAAATAATACAGTACTTTGACTGAAACCTTTTATCTGGTTTTGGTCTGGCTCTTTTTTTTTTTTTTTTTGCTCAATCCTCTGAGTCCTCTCCCGTCTCCGTCTCTCTTCTCAAAATGCACTGCGCAAACAAAGGAGTGATTATTTCCCAGTCATTTGCATGAAAACAAGTGGAAAAAAAGATTTAATGTAGGCTATTTAACCTGTATTTTTTCAAGGTGCAGTTCCCCTCCCGGCCGCAATGGGTGGCCGGGGGTCGCTGTAGCGCAGTTGCGCCCATGATGCGCTCATTTTGGGGACAGAGAAGAAGTCGAGTAACACGAGGGGGAGGGGTAGGGGCTCGGACAGAAATGGATTTATTAAAACACTGATTTATTTTCATACATAGCTCTCCGGGGCTGGAAACTGCTCCGGATATAAAGAAAACCGTCGGCACATTCCGGTAAGCTGCTTTGTTCGTGTGTCCGTGCATATATGTAGCGTTGATTTGATTAGAGCGATCCCCCCAAGACGAATTGGCAGCTTCTCTTTATAACTCCACGGGAGTACAACGTAATCCACGTAAACACCCTCCCGTGGAAGTTATATATTATGGCTACATTAGACTAGCCTCATGAAGTGAACGGAGTTTGCGTAACTCTGTCTATACTCTGTCTATAGGTTATGACACAAACAGGCTGAGCTGCCGTGATCATGTTGAGCGCACCTCTCGTTCTTATGACAGCGACTGGAGGAGTGGTTTTGAGGAAAACTGTTTTGAATTGCTATTATTGTTGAAGCACAACAGAACCCGAGGATTATATATTTCAAGGGCGAGAGAACACAATAACAATCCTAATATTTTTTTTCTTCCATATTGGGATAAAAACAGCATTTGAAAGTTTGATGGTGCGTTTTTAACAAGTGGGTGAAGTTGGAACTTTTCTATTGCATGTTATGAGAGGCAGGGTTCTTCTGCAGCCAGTTTGCACGCGCATACTGGTGTTTACTCGTGTGACGTCGTCTGTAAAGGCGTCTATTGCACTATACATGCACTGTCACATAGCCCACTAACATAATTGTGTAATCTCTCTTTCCTTCCAGAATCTGTGAGGTTGGTGGATGGTCCTACTTTGTGTTCAGGCAGAGTGGAGGTGAAGTCTAATGAGTCGTGGGCCTCACTGTGTGAAGGTGACTTTGACCAGCAGAATGCAGAGGTGGTCTGTAGGGAGATCGGCTGCAGAGCTTCTTCATCCCTCAAGGGGGAGCTCTATGCACAAGTCAAGGCTCCAATGTGGGCCAAAGAGTTCCAGTGTGAAGGCACTGAGTCTGCTGTCCAGGAATGTAGAGTCTCAAACTCAACCAGAAACATCTGCTCATCGGGACAGGTCTGTTGGAATAACCTGCTCAGGTAAAAAGACACCTTTGGGTAATAATTTTATAATGAAAGTAATTTTGTGTAACTTTTTGTGCATGCTAACTCGCCCCCAATTTCCCTTCAAGTCAGTGCAAAATAAAATGCCTGTCATGTACTTGATAGTGGGAGAAGCAGATAAACTTGTGATGATTATTTTGTGTTTACTCTCTTGTTCTCTACAGAGGCAGATGATGTCAGGTTGACAGGAGGAACCAGTACCTGTGCTGGTATACTGGAGATGAAACACCAGGGAGAGTGGAGACCAGTGGATGGTTGGTCTCACTGGAACCTGCAGTCCTCATCTGTAGTGTGTAGACAGCTTGCTTGTAGCTCTGCTGTTACAACAGAGAGGAGTTCTGGTGTTACGCATCAGCCTGCATGGAGGATTGCACCTCACTGTGTCGGGTCAGAGCCTTCTCTGAGTGACTGTGGAAAAAAGATGTCTTCCACTTCCTTGTACGTACTGGAGGTGAACTGTTCAGGTAATAAACTGCTACTTCAACTACAGTAATGTCTGACAAAGCCACAGGAAAATCTGGCCCTGATCAGTTGAACCATTCAGAGCCATTACTTCTTGTTTGTGAATGTAACACTTGTGGATTATTATTAAGCGATGTGTTGTGTTCTGATTGGACATTATGCAATTTACTATACCATTATACATGTTGCAACCAACTGAGCAAAAGTCGTCTTGTAGTAGTCTAAAAATGCATCTAAAATGGAGTAAAAAATAATCTAAAAATGAATGTTTCTGGCGGTCTATATACGGTATATATTCTAAACAGTATATAGTCGGTTTATACAGTATGTAGACATTAATTAGCCAGGCTATATTTTAGACATTTATAAATACACATTGAAACAACATTGCCATCTATAAATATACTGTATGTTGAAATACTGTTTCAACGTCTAATCCTAGCCTAGACCACTTAAAATCTTATATTTTTAGACAATTTTACCCAAATTTTAGACCACCCTATATGACATAAAAATGCTCAGTGGGACATAATGCCTCTAGTCTCATTTTTGCTTTGATTTTTTGTAATTTCCTATTATGCATTTACTATCAGTAACTTGATCTCTCTCACTCTCTTTCTCTCTCCAGGGTCTGTGAGGTTGGTGAATGGGACGACTTTGTGTTCAGGCAGGGTGGAGGTGAGGTCTGATGAGTCGTGGGTCTCAGTGTATGAAGGTGACTTTGACCAGCAGGATGCAGAGGTGGTCTGTAGACACCTTGGCTGTGGGCGTCCTTCAGTCCTCCAGGGGGCGCTCTATGGGGAGGCCAATGCTTCAGTGTGGGCCAGAAAGTTCCAGTGTAAAGGCAATGAGTCTGCTCTCATGGACTGTGGAACTTCAAACTCAACTAGAAACACAAGTTTACCTTACAAGTCTGTGCAACTCACCTGCTCAGATAAACGACAAGGTAAACTTTTGGCTTATTTCATGAATACATGAATATGAATCTTTATCATTTACTCTCTGGTCTCTTTACAGAGTCTGTTGATGTCAGGTTACAGGGGGGAACCAGTAAGTGTATTGGAATCCTGGAGATGAAACACCAGGGAGAGTGGAGACCAGTGGATGGTCGGTCTGACTGGAACCTGAAGTCATCATCTGTAGTGTGTCGACAGCTGGATTGTGGCTCTGCTGTATCAAGAGAAAGGACTTCTGCTTCTACACATGGACCTGTGTGGTGGATTTCAGCCTCCTGTGTTGGGTCTGAGACTGAGTATTCCCTGAGGGAGTGTGGAACAAAGCCGTCTGGCAATTCCACTGCCAGACTTGAGATTATCTGTTCTAGTAAAACACTTTTACATTATCTCATCTATCTGTCAGTACAATATACTATAATGAAACAGGTAAATCTATTGTATTCCTAATTTCAGCCAATCGCCTCTGTTTTGTTCCAGATCTGCTGTTTAAGCCAACCATCACCTTTGTACACTCCCTTTCTGTAGGCCAGCAGCTGGAGGCTTCCAGCTTCAACAGCAGCTGCTCCATCCAGCCAGCTGTCAATCACTCTGCATTCAACACAACACCACTGGATATAACACAACACTACTGGTCACAACACAACACACAACATCTCTAGATGCAACACAACACACATCTCTAGATGCAACACGACACACAACATCTTTGGACACAACACAGCACACAACACCACCGGATGCAACAAAAGGCACAACACCAGCTTACTTAACACAACACATAACATCATTGGATACAACACAAGCCACAACGTCTTTCGAAACAACACAACACATT
Source organism: Benthosema pterotum (assembly GCA_039105355.1). Lineage (NCBI taxonomy): Eukaryota > Metazoa > Chordata > Actinopteri > Myctophiformes > Myctophidae > Benthosema > Benthosema pterotum. The sequence goes on along the minus strand of CM076968.1, from coordinate 9,508,197 downwards.
TCACTGGATACAACACAAAACACAACATCTCTAGATCCAACACAAAACACATCTCTGGCTACAACACAACACATAACATCTCTGGATCCAACACAACACACATCATCAGTGCATACCTTAGTACACTCCATTTCTGAAAGCCAGCAGCAGGGGCTGCAGGTGATGGAGGGTTTCAGCTTCAGCATCAGATGCTCCATCCGGTCACAGTACCCAGGAGGCTTCTTCCTCCTCACCTTCACTGGATCCGACACAACACACAACCACACCCAGCCAGCTGACAGCCATTCTGTATCCAACACAACACACAACTACACCCAGCCAGCTGACAGCCATTCTGTATCCAACACAACACACAACTACACCCAGCCAGCTGACAACCATTCTGTATCCAACACAACACACAACTACAACCAGCCAGCTGACAGCCATTCTGTATCCAACACAACACACAACTACACCCAGCCAGCTGACGGCCATTCTGTATCCAATACAACACACAACTACACCCAGCCAGCTGACAACCATTCTGTATCCATCACAACACACAATGTCACTGTGTCCAATGCAACATCACTGGATACAACATAACACACAACACCACCAGCCACAACACAACAAACAACATCACTGGATACAACACACAACATCGCTGGTTGCAACAAAACTCAGAACCACACCCAGACAGCTGTCAATCAGACTGCCACATTCCTGTTTCCTGCAGCAAACCACACCCACCAGGGAAGTTACAGCTGTGTTTATCACATCCATGTTTTCTTCCACAACTTCTCCTCTAAGAGTGAGGTCATCTCTATCACTGTCAGAGGTAACTTTTCAAGTCACACTTTGGAACTCAATCAAGCACACTTAAAGCTGTTCTTTTTCATAGTGTTTGATGTTCTATCATACTAACACATTTCTCTCACAGCTTCACATCTGACATCTAACATTCTCAAAAGTATAGTGTTGATGCTGCTGCTCTTGATCCTGATACTCTACCGCCTCTGGAAGGTAATTTTACTTCTTGATTATAACACTGGAATGCAAATTCAATCAGCAGGTTTAGTCAGACATTTTTAATTTAAGAGAGACAGTTAATTAACGCTGGGAACTGTTGTGTTTCTCCAGGTCACCAAAAGCCTTTGTGTGGGATCACACGACATTGGTGTTGTTTACTACAATGTAAGACGGGAGAGTGCTGAGATAGTTTATTATAACGAATTTGCTCGTTCCGATGTTGAAGCCGGACCGAGTAAAGAGACAGAATACCACCAGTATGAAGAGCCAGATCAACCAGGAGGTGCTGAAGCTGCAGCCAGTGAAGACACAGAATACCATCAATATGATGATGTGGGTGTAGGAGGAGGTGCTGAAGCTGCAGCCAGTGAAGACACAGAATACCATCAATATGATGATGTGGGTGTAGGAGGAGGTGCTGAAGCTGCAGCCAGTGAAGACACAGAATACCATCAATATGATGATGTGGGTGTAGGAGGAGGTGCTGAAGCTGCAGCCAGTGAAGACACAGAATACCATCAATATGATGATGTGGGTGTAGGAGGAGGTGCTGAAGCTGCAGCCAGTGAAGACACAGAATACCATCAATATGATGATGTGGGTGTAGGAGGAGGTGCTGAAGCTGCAGCCAGTGAAGACACAGAATACCATCAATATGATGATGTGGGTGTAGGAGGAGGTGCTGAAGCTGCAGACAGTGAAGAGACAGAATCATACACATGCATTGATTCAACCAAAATTCAACGTTGAATCAATGCATTTTGCATTGATTCAACCAAAATTCAACGTTGAATCAATTCATTTTGCTATCTGGGATACCACCAGTATGACGATGTGGGAGTACAAGAAGGCAGTGAGGGTGGAAGGACACTTACTGTGTTGTCTCCTGTGAATTGGATCATTAAAGGGTTTTGAGAGAGCACAACAGTAAAGGTCACAGATACAGGGCATAGAAGGATCCCTATATGCTGAACCCAATGAAGAGACAGAATTACAGTATGGTGATGTGGGTGGTCAGGCAGGCACAGAAAGGTTCCCATATGGAAAATCTTATATGAGCAGCTTTCATACAAACCATTTAAAATAATAATACTATGGATCTCGTATCTGTTTTGAATATCGTGTACTGTATAATTCTTATAAATTACAAAATTGCATCTGTTATTTTTCACTTTGCAAAAAATACTATAGATCTTATTAACTTTATTCCATATGAGGATTGTATGACAGCTGCTACTTTCAAATGTTTGCATATATAACATTTTCCATATGGTTTAGGAACCGGCAGGAAACCACTTGTGTATGATTTGGATCTCTAAAGGACAATTTATGTTCTGTAATGTTTGAATTTTGAAAGCATCACCATATACAGTAGGCCTGCTACCGCCTACGTTACCAGTAGGATGTGGATGTATGGTCTTTGTGCGTCCTCCCAACCAATCGGAATACAAGACATTTCATGAAGTGCAACTTTCTTTCTTTCCTTCTTTCTCAGGGTTGCGTTCAACACCACCGGCCGGCGGAGGTCAACCACAACACATTCATTCTTATGCAACACACCGACAATGGCTTACGTGGCCTTTATGACTTCATATCACATCCAATAATTAGCTATCGACCTCCTTATGTTTAATCAAGCCGTTATAACCAACAGTAATTACTTATCACCCTCATTAAAAATGAATGAGGGTGATAAGTTTGGGTCTCACGTAAATCTCGATTTCTCCAGAAGAGCAGGCAAAAGGAATATGACCGCCACACTTGTATTAACTTGTATAAATTATATTGTATTATTAACATACTTGTTTGTTTGTACATAGACTTCTATTAACGAAGAGCAGCGTGCCATGATTCAAGTAAAGTTAAAATATGGAAGCAGCCCTGCCAAACACAAGTCTTTGATAGACAGCTGTCTGTTATAGAGCGGAGTAGAATCAGCTGTTGGAAAAATAAATAAATAAATAAAAAATGACAGTCAGCAGATCGGTCTGAAATAACTCCAAAAAGCAACCTGGTTTGGCAGATAGTTCTTGAAAGCAATATTATGTTGTATCGTAAATTACATTTGTTTACATGACTGTACAAGCAGCCCTGCCAAACACTGTATATCAAGTCTTTGATAGACAGCTGTCTGTTATAGAGCGGACTTGAATCAGCTGCAAAACATAAATAAATAAATGACAGTCAACAGATAGGTCTGAAATAGCTCAATTATGAACACTTGAAGATGAGTCCGCTGTGCTGCTTTGCATCATAAAAAACCATAAACCAAAAAGTCACTTGCTGAAGTTGTGTTTATTATGCCTACCCTATTGGAAGAGTAACTTTCTTAGTTATAAAACAAATAACTATATAACGTTCAACAAAAATAAATCAGAATCAGCATCTTTTAGCACAAGATAACCAAGAATACAGAAATATGCAATCAAACAAACACCCATGTTCTTGTATTGCATCTCCATATTATTTTACTTTAGTAGTGAGAACAGTGACTCAGTGAGCATGCACTATTGTTTGTGGACATTCTAACGGCAATTCATTACGACTTGGTGGTTGTTGTCGTGTTTAGTATGTCTAACTTCTCTCTGTAAGACGCAAATGGAGCTTTACCTGAGCGTTACGGAACTCAGAGGCCACACTTTATCTGCATCTATATCAGGACTTTAAGAATCATCACAGGCTCATTGACCACTATTGCAAGACCAACAAGGCAGGCGTTTGTACTAACTAGAACATTGTACTGAAGTCACCATGGTTACTTCAACCTGCCTAATATTATTGAGTGCATTAAGTTACCGATCACCGATGGGAAAGCAGTGATGCTTGGAGTGATGTTGTCAAAGGAAGGCTTCAGATCAGGTACATTTTATTCAAGTGAAAAGGGAATACTAGTTGTACTGTAGGAATGGCAAGTTGTAGACCAGGGCTTTTCAACCTTTTTGATACCAGGGCCCACTATTTATTCAGTATTTGAGCCACGGACCACCACCTGATGACATTTTAGCCCCCACAGACCCCAAAAACTAAAGATTTGTTTTGCTTTTGTCCACAATTGGATTTGGGAAACAAAACAGTCAAACATACAGATCAAAATGACCATTAATCTTCTAGTTGTGTAGACTTGGGCTCATTCAGATGACTAATATTTTAACTCTTGAGAGTGTATAAATGAAACCAAATGGACCCGCATGGGTCCATTTGGTTTCATTTTTGCACTCAAGAGTTACATCTGGTTAACCAACTTTTCATCTGGTTAACCAACTTAGCTGGGGACCACCTGGAACCATCTCAGGGACCACTGGTGGTCCACCGGATCACCTGTCGGATCAGTCTCACTCAGCTCCCCTTTAAAAGCAGACCCCTGGGTAGTGGCAGACTTGTCCACCTCATCCAATCTCTGTACTAATCACTCATTTTCAGTTTTTAGTCCATAGTTTCTTTCTCAGCCTGTAGTCTGGCTCTAAGAGCAGCCAGTTCATTGTTTCCATGTCATCCACACTCATGTCTGCGTGTACAGTCCACCTTAGCAGTTGTGTCTTGTCACCAGCAGTCGTCTCATCCATCGCCCTGACAGTAAACTGTGATGACAGAGACTTCTGGCTCCTGGCCTTTCTACTGACGCCTGATGTCCATGGTCACTGCTTTCAGCCGCTACACTACAAAACAAATCAGTGATAGAAACAATTAAAGTTAATGAAATTAGAGATGGGTTGAAACACACAATTACATCAGCTTTCACCATAATCCATCATTATCATTACACTCAGCGTTCTTGTGGGTGTAAGACTAAGAGTTAGCTGTTTATCTAACAGATGGCTAAAGCAGTGACCAATGAACTTGTGATCAACGCTGTGTAACATACAGGAAATGATACAACCAATGAATACCCAACAGAGTCTGACTTCTGAGTTTGAGTGTTCTGAGTCTCCAGACTCAGAAGCAGTGGAGCTCTGGACCAGAGGTACATTTATACAGTGTCAGGAAAAAAGGGTACTAAAAAAAACATTACGGGTTAAAAAAGAAGCGTCTAAATAGATCATAGTGAAAATACATCTTGATGATGTCAAGATGTTTCACCATGTTAGTGGCTTTCTTCAGACCTCCATTTCTTGGGAACACAAAATGGGGGAACGTTTTTTTTCATCATGTCCACCCAAGTTACCTCGAAGGTACATCAATCAATGACATAGTAAAATGTTGAAAATGGGTGGAATTCCCCTTTAAGGACGCCACGTCTCGTACTACACGGCCAGGCGTTCAGTGAAAAGTCCAATACACAACCATAGATATAACAATAATAACACACATGGTAACTGACCGGCGGTAAGCAGCAGTACCTTTCCATCCTTCTGTCTGCCCCTGTGATTAAATATTTTAATATTTTACTTTATTATTATAAAATCTAACGAATAGCATCGCTACTCTAGGATGACAAAAGAGAAGAAAAAAATAAAAAGGTAAAAAATAAATAAATAAATAAACAAATAAAAATATCCAGCTGCAGGGTCAGTGCGTAACAAGACGGTTGTCTATTGGATATGGACGATTCCCAAGGACCAATCACAGTGGGCTTTGCTGTCGCTCTCGCCGTCATCGTTGACCTATTGAACTTTTGAACTTTGACACTCGAAGCTGATTGGACGGGCTCGCTGCCGCTCAAAACTCTTCCTGACGTCACACGTGTGCGTCACAAGCTCTTTCAGGTGCAGTTTCTCTCAGATGCTTTGAAACGTTCAACGGTTCAGACGCATCTCCCCAACTCTTTCAGATTGCATTCATTGTGTGTTATCGTCTAATATTATTGTGTATTATTTGGATTATTCCAACGATTTTACTTATTTTTAGGCCAGTCTTTGCTTTCTTCTAACAGCTCTCAGTTGTTTTCGGAGCTCTCTCTCCCCCTCTCTATCTCTCTTTATCATCTATCTCTTCTCCAGGATGGGGAGGTTCAGGAGAACCTTCGCCAACATCTGGAGACAGCTCCGTTCTTTGGGGTGCTGTGCAGGGACCACCAGGGACCGCCACCAGGATCACATCGATCGATTCGATCAGGCAAGTGTTGTTTTTTATCACCCGATCACAGCTAAGCTGTTATCATTTGAGTGTAACACTATCGCTAACGGCCGAAGCTGGATCTACATCAACCTGTAGCATCCTGGCCCTGTCCTGGGCATGTTGTCGGTTCTCTCTCTTGTGTAAAACCCTTTAAGATGTACCATATTTACTGTCAACGTTCCCTGTTAGAAAAAACAGCATGATAACATAGCAAGATGTGCAAAACCGGGTGAAGTGTTGCTTCATGACCGGAGAGTTGGACACGATTGTGACCGTCACGTGACGGTCATGTTTCAGCATTCACAGGACTAATCCAGTGGTGGAAGAAGTAATGTAATCTAAAAGTTTACTGTCTGGCTCACTGGATCAGTGGTTTTCAACCTTTTTAATACCAGGGCCCAGTATTTATTCTGCATTTTAGCCTAGGACCACCATGTGTTGTTTAGTTTAGTCTAATTGGACCCAAAACTAAGACTTTTCAAGTTTGTGTCCACAATTTAGGAGCTAACTGGCAAAACGTTGGTCAAAATAACAATTCTACAGTTTTTAATTGTGTAGTTTCTTGAAATGAAGTATTTCAGATCTTAACATTAGAATTTAACTCTTGAGAGCGTAAAATGATACCAAATGGACTCTCACGGGTCCATTTGGTATCATTTTATGATCTCGAGTTACAGATTTATAATGGTCCATTTCGTTGCCAACTGTCCATCGTTTAGCTTGGGACCACCTGGAATCCTCTCAGGGACCACTGGAGGTCCACGGACCACTGGTCTAGCTAACACTTTTGTTTCTTTGCATGTTTTTTCTTTCTCTGAACAGTGGGCAGAGATCCAGGAGGTGTTGGACCTTTGGGCTGATGCTAGGAAGCGTCCAGCCAGCGTGGCGGCAGACGGCTACGACAGCTTCTTCTTGGACAGCTCCTCCAGCGACTCCGACTCCGCCAGCATCCCAAAGCGAGTCACATTCGCCCCTGAGGTTGAGGTACGAGTGTTTCCTTAACTCTGTTTCCTGTCAGTGTTGCTTGACTATTTCACTGTTCCATTCAAGGAGCCTCAAAATGATAAATTTGTCCCCCATCTGAAAATATGTAGTTCCAGTGACCTTCTTGGAGGTCCCTGGAAGTAACAGTTTGTTTCTGGAGCTGAAATTTTAATTAGTTCCCTGTCTGGAACTACAATGCATTGTCCCTCAAACTAAAAGTTTGGCAAAAGTTTTTGTCCTTGGGACTAAAATGTTGTCCCTCAAACTAGATTTCTTTCCCTGGAGCTAAAGGGCTCCGTTTTCGTTACATGCTAAACCCCTTATCCCAAATCCCTTATTTCATTTTTACTATTTTGAAAAGACGTTTTGTAATATTTCAACATGGCAATTTATTAACTCGTTGTGAGCTTGTAGACTATTTAGATTAGTTTAAAAAGGCAAAGAAGTTAAGGGTTTTGTGGTGACGAATATGGAGCCCAAAGTGTTTTCCCCCAAGCTAAAAAATTCTCCTCGAAACTAGTTTCGAGGAGTTTTGTCGCAACAAAGAACAAAAATCTTGTCCCTGTAAAATGTAAATGTGCACGATATTTCAAAAATAACTAAGACACCTTAATGGCTTGACCTTTGAATGCATTTTGAAACACCTTTTGTTTCTGCTTTTTGTGTTTTTTCAACTGAACAGTGGATCAGCGTGGAGAACCTTGCAGACCTGCATAAGCCCAAGTGGAAGAAGGCAAGGTTGACGGTAAGGACACGGACACACACACACACACACACACACACACACACACACACACACACACACACACACACACACACACACACACACACACACACACACACACACACACACACACAGCTTTACAATCAATGATCTCTAGGCCCTGTTCACACTGCCAACCCAAGTCCAAGTGGGCAGGCAGTGGTTGCCAAACGGGGGGCCGGGACCCCCAAGAGTGTCCCCGCAATATTTGGGGGGTGATTAGCTTAAAGATGAAGTGCCATGATTCTTTTTTCCACCCTAAAACATGATCATTAGGTATTATTATTATTATGAGGAGGAAGAATTCTTTCCAAAAGAATCTCACTCAGAACGGTAAACAAACCCACGTGCAACGTGTAATTTTCTCATTCCTCCTCTTTGTTTCAGGAAGCAGAACGGTGCACACAAAAAACTAATCGGTCAAAATTGCAACTAAACACTTCAGTCAATGGTGTTAGGTCACTTTCCTGGGTTATTTCTTGAAGCCATAACCTTTTCCTGGGTTGCAGGGATTTTATTTTGACCGAATTCATGGGTTGTTTTATTTGGTTATTGGTTTTGGGTTGTTTTAATGAGAATAACCAATTTGTTAGGTCACAGACTTTGGTTGATGCCGCGGTGCACTGTGGGTATTGTAGAATTTCTCGGACAAAATGACGAAAAATGAAATTATTTATACTTTTTACAGGAACAGATAGGATACTAATGCCGAGGAATGCATCCAACACTGTAAACACAACACTGCAACGACTTTTCCTTCAGACCGGCACTCAGACCGTTACTCAGACCGGTACGGTAACCAATTTGTTAGGTCACAGACTTTGGTTGATGCCGCGGTGCACTGTGGGTATTGTAGAATTTCTCGGACAAAATGACTAAAAATGAAATTATTTATACTTTTTACAGGAACAGATAGGATACTAATGCCGAGGAATGCATCCAACACTGTAAACACAACACTGCAACGACTTTTCCTTCAGACCGGCACTCAGACCGTTACTCAGACCGGTACGGTAACCAATTTGTTAGGTCACAGACTTTGGTTGATGCCGCGGTGCACTGTGGGTATTGTAGAATTTCTCGGACAAAATGACGAAAAATGAAATTATTTATACTTTTTACAGGAACAGATAGGATACTAATGCCGAGGAATGCATCCAACACTGTAAACACAACACTGCAACGACTTTTCCTTCAGACCGGCACTCAGACCGTTACTCAGACCGGTACGGTAACCTTACCCGTCCACATACTCGCTGTAGTTTAAGTCAGTGGGACGTTCTGACCCAATGACGTCACTGGGTCAGAATCTGACAACTTGGGAAGCACGGCGCTGGAGCCACAGAATCCCAATGTTATTAATCAGGAGGCCATTAGCATGTATGCTAATGACCAACACCACACAAAGAGTGTTGAAAAGTGGCGAAGTTCCCCTTTAAATGGGTGGAATTTCCCTTTAATAAAACAAATGGGTTAACTGAATATTCTGTATCAATTCAACTGGCAGTTGGGTAATCTTGACCCTCAAAATTAGGTTATTAATGCAAGCTAATATGTTCGGTCAAATCAACTGGTACTTAGGTTATGTTGACCCTCATAATTGGGTTATTAATGTAACCAAATGCATTCGGTCAAATATAATAACACGCATTATTCGGTCAGATTGACCAAAGACCCAGTTGGTCCTTATTCAACCTCTACGTTTGGTTGAAATTTGACCGAAGTTAGGTTGTTTTTGACCATTGTTTTTTCTCTGTGTGGCAGATGGATCTCTACAAGGCCATCGAGATGGAGGTCCACGAGGAGAGCAGAATCTACACAAGGTACTGTACGTCATCATGTTCTAGCATTTATCAGTAGACTTTCTGTTACAAGCTGCGTATGTCTGGTAACAGTTTGTTACAAATACTACCGCAGTTTAACACAAATACTGCCTCCGTCACTCATCTGATGGTGCATACCACCTTTATAATCCAAATAGGCACTGCTTTTGACAGGCTGTAGTACCATCGTATAAGCTTTATTATTGATATTAAACGTCTTCCTGACTAAAGTCTGTCTGTGACCGCATCTTGCATGTGCACAGCTGTCCACATCCATTATAGCGGCAAACTAAAGCACTTAATCACTCGAGATCTAGAGAACTCTCCCTGGTATGGATAAAAGGTGTGATGTTTTGGGGTCTGATTATCCAGTGAGGCTTATGGGAACATGGGGTTTTTTCTGGAGCAATGTTGGGTCCGTTTGATTTTGGTAACATTGACCTCAGCAAGACAGCTTCCCAAACAGGATGTGTGCAGCGCGGTTCTGGTGTTCTATGTTATAGGAGGCACAGCAGCCAGTCTTTGTGTTAAATCTCTCTTTCTTCTCTCTCTCTCTCTCTCTCTCTCTAGATTCCACCGCCTTACTGCGGAACAGCGCATGGTGTACCTCCGTACCGGACCAGCGTCTAGGCACTTGTGTGCCAAGGGTTTGACTTCCGACACGCGGCCTTTGGCGTGTGTCACTCCCCACCTCTCTCACCCTTTCCTATCTAATCACTGTTCTCTATCAGTTAGGGCTGCAACAGTTAATTGATTAATCGTAGCCAAATCAATTATGTAATTAGTTGACAAATACTTTAGTAATCCGTTAATTGGAACAGCGACTAAACACTGTCTTTGTCATAGGTGCTTTCACACTTAACTATAGTTTTTCCAGTGTGAAGTGTAACTAAACTCACCCTTACAATCTGATGATAGTTTCACATGCACAGTGGCAATGGTTATAGTATCAAGAACAATATTAATTATGTTTGGCTTTTATTTGAATAGCATCCTAATTAGCAAATCAAATGTATTTTTAACAAATATATATATAATATATTTTGTTATATTTTTTTATTTTTAAGTTATTTTTAAATAATCATCAGACGAATAGATTCTGAAAGTTCTGTTTGTTGCAGCCCTACTATCAATAAAAACACAAAAAAAAAACAAAAAAAAAACCAAAAACTTTAAAAACCCCAAAAAGTTTTACAGTTAGTTTTATCTCATGCATTGATTGATGCAGCTCTTGTATGTTTGTATTTACATGAATTCTCTTTTCCAGGTGTTGTTTCCTGAAAGAAGGCCGGAGGGTGTTTGGATTGGGAGGAAACGACCAATCATTGGGGCGTCTGGGTGTGGTAAGAGGTTGCTGTCATGGCCAAAGGTTTTGGCACCCTTGCACATAAAGACCAAACATCTCCAAATGTCTGTAAAATAAGTTGAAGTTGACAAAAGTATTTGGTGTTTCAAATCCTTTTATTAAACTAATAATAACACAGAAAAAATATATTACACAGAAATTGCTGTGGCAAGAGTTTTGACCCCTTGAGTTAAATATTTGGTAGCACATCCTTGTGTCTGAAGGTCAGCTTGAATCTGTTTTGCAGTTGTCACCATTTGAACAATCCTTTGCTGCAATATTTGGTCCATACTTCTCTTACGGCCTCTTCTGGAGAGATTGGCTGCCGTACCATGAGCTAGAGGTCTTCACAGGGGTTCCGTGCCCGTAAAAACCCGGACCCGTCAGACCCATCGGTTCCGACGGCGCAAAGACACTCGGACAGGGTCGGAATCAGACACATACCCGTTGGAACTCTGACCTGTCAATCATTATGTGTAAAACCTGATTATATCCGAGAAGACCTGTTCTACTGTGTGTTGTAGGCTATTGTTTTTGTTGTTTTTTTGTTGTTGTTGCAAATGTTATGTTGTTGCAAATATCTGGTGTGTGATTGTCTTTTCTGTGTGGGCCTAACCCTCCCTCTCTGTCTGTCTGGGTCTCTCTCCCTCTCTTGTGCGCGTTAATAATAAAATGGTAACTGGTCAATACGTCAGCTATATTAGTTCATAAACTTGGTTGGTTATCTCGGAATGCCGTTGCATGTCGCAATTCGGGCGGGTTCGGCGCCACCATTTGAAAGAAATCTCAGAACAGTTCGTAATCGACTCGGTTACTTGAAAATATTATCGGAACAGTTTGGAATCTGTGATATTGGACGGATTTATTTCGGTTTTCGGATGGAATTTTTGAGACCCGTGAAGACCTCTACCATGATCCTTAACTTCTTGCTAACATTTTGTACAATGGACACAGTCTCTGGTGATGGACTTTTAGCCTTTACATTGTCTATGCTTTGCTACGATCTTCTCTCTGACCTCCTCAGACAATTCTCTGATTTTTTTTTTGTCAGTATTGTTCATGTAGTGACACAACAGCAGAATGAGGGGACACCAAATACTTTTGTCAATTTATTCTTTATTATTTTACATTTGGAGATGTTTGGTCTTCATGTGCAAGGGTGCCAAAACTTTCAGCCAGGACAGTGCCTCCACCTTCGCCTGGCGCCCCGGTGGTCACTTGATGGATCAGGTGACCACCACCCTTTTTTTTCTCCCGCCATGGACTGTCCACCTTGACGTGGTGCGGGAGCTGAGTATTGCTTACCTCACAGAGCATGTCCTGTCGGACAGCTCAGTGGGTAAGGAATATGACTAAGGGACAGTCCGTAGATTAAACAAACCTTTCACAGAACTCACCAGAAGTCCAAGGAAAAGCCACTGTGAAGACTGCTAGGTTGTGGGAGAGGATGTTCACACTGAGCAGTGATCCCATGTGAGTCTCATACGTCTTTCATTTGCACACACACACTGGCCTAGATTTTCGTCACCACTAAACCCCTTATCCCTTAACTTCTTTGCCTTTTTAAAAAGCATTTTTTCAATAGTTGAAATGGCCAGTCTACAAGTACACAACGTGTCAATAGATTGGCACGTTGAACTATTCCAAAAAAGTTCTTCAAAATAGTAAAAAAGAGATAAGGGGTTTGGGATAAGGGGTTTAGCGTGTGACGAAAATGGAGCCCACTATGTTTTTGAAGTAGTTTCATCTATTTTTTTCTGTATCTTGTGTTTCACAAATGCAGCACCTAATCTTTTAAAACCATCAACACATCTGTGTATTTTAGATTTTTGTGTTTGATATCAGCAGATCAACAAGCTCTTATCTGCTATTTGATGTTACGTAACCGTTTCAAAACTGTAATCTGCGGCCAAATACATATCAAATTGAGAACTACTGATTTTAGAAGAAAAGTGTAAAATCAGCCCCCGGGTCATAATTAAATGTCAGGTGGATTATGTACTGAATGATGATTTGATTGGGTAATGGTCATGCCTCAAAAATCTAACCCTAACCCCAGCTGTCATTTTTGTTGAGTTTGTTGTGTAGTTCCCTTGTCATGATGTAATTCCAAATGTGAACAAGAAAATTTAAAAAATATTTTCCATACATATTGATATTGATTGATTTACATGATATGATTGATAATTCAAAATATGTTCCTCACTGTACACTAAAACATCTCTCAAAGTCTCTTTTTAGTACATAAACCAACACAAAGTGGGTTCAGAAACTAGTGTAGAGCATCAACATAATGTAGTTTTATTTTTTGAATTTGCTATTTGAAAAACTGCATTCAGATTCACATATCCAGTCCGGAAATTAAAAGTACATGAGTTATGGTGATGCTCAGTATCTTAATCATTTTTTTGTGTTTGTTTACATACTAAAAGAGTCACTTTGAGGGATGTTTTAGTGTACAATGTACCTGTAAGTCAATGAAGGGTATATTTTGAAATATCAATTGTCTCTCCTTTCCTTTTCTTTACTGTTACACATGTCCTGGAGGTGTTCCTGAAGTAGTACCAGTTGACTGTTGTGATCTCCTGCACTGAAGAGCCTGTCTGCTCCTCTGCTGAGCAGCTTCCACCACATGGACTACTGATTCACTCCTCCTCCATTCCATCCATCCATCTTCAATTGTAGTCCAAAAGAGTGCTCCAGACCCCTTTAACCCACTGTGTCATGATCTGATGCTAGATTCTAGTTCCTCATGCTAGATTCTTGTTCCTCATGCTAGATTCTTGTTCCTCTCAGTAGATTGTAGTTTCTGAAGTTATATTCCAGTTCCTGACACTAGATTCTAGTCCATGACACTAAATTCTAGTTTGTGACACTAAATTCTAGTCCCTGGCGTGAGCTTCTAGTTTTTCTGGAGAAATATCTTTCTGTGTCAGTGATGCTTAACATATGTCATAGGAAGGACCCCCAGGTATTTAGCTGCTGAACCTCATCTAAAAACATGTTTTTCTAGGCATCCCCCAGACGCAAAGATTTGAGTTAAAAATGTTTGAAATGATGTATTCAAAGATTTGCACCACATTTTCACAAAAATTGCAGATCTACAAGCTCATATCGCACCACCGAGTGGCGTGATATGAGCTTGTAAATCTGCTATTTTTCAACAGCTAAAACACCAACACGCATTCAGTACACAACAACAGAGCGCCTAACCAATTAATGCCCTAACGATGTAAGCATAGCCATGTCTCTAAGTGAGATGCCAACAACCTACAGAAGAGAACTTATTTCGGCTGCTTAAGTCCATGGGCGTTCCTTCGGTCATGAGTCATGACCCAGACTTCAATAGGTGATAATCGCTTGGTAGACACAGAGCTTTGCCTTTTGGCTCAAGTCTGTTTTTTTTTTTGTGTGTGACAACAGTTTGGTACAGAGACTGCAATACCAGCCCTGCTGCACTGATTGCTTGCCAATTACTTGGGCTTCATAATTGCCTGCACTGTTGCCAGTAAAACTTTATGATGCACTGATTGACTATACAGTATATATGTACACCTTATTTGTTTATACTTAAGTGATCTGTAATCAGACATTTTTTTTTCTTGAGGCATCTTGTCTTTCTTTATTTTTGTTCAATCTCTTCTGTATAGTATAGTACCTTTTTTCCCTTCTTATCCGAGTGGTTCCCAAGTGTTTTCATGTCAACTACCCAACTTGGTTCCATTTGTACACGTTCAGACTAACAGACCATTTAGTTCCAAGCTATCATTTAAGTGAGAACCCCCTAGAACTCTCTCAAGCACTCCAGGTGCTTTTGGGAACCACCAGATCTATCTATATGTAGGCCTACTGCCCCAAGGAAGCTTAGCCCACTAGAGGGCGACCTTACACTGCTTTGTGGACACTTAGTTCCTGTAGGAGGAGCCAGTTCACCTATGTGATTAGTAACTTCCTTGTTTTGTCATTCTGGTTTGAAACTCAGAGGTAACAGCAGCAGAATTATTCTTTCCTCACACCAGGACCACGAAAGTCATGAGACTGTAAGTTTATCTAATTTCTGGGAATGTGTGCCATTGCAAACAAGACACATAGGTCCATGACTTGTTGCAATGTGTATTTGTTTAGGTTTCTCAATTGTTTGGTCATGTTGGCTACAGTAGACTTGATTGTGACTAATTATATCTTCCTTGTGAGAGATGGTACACCTTTTGTGCATCCTTAAAATTAGTGCATTGGTGATTGATATCAATCGGAACCAATTTTACTGGCTTTGAAGCTGAGTTTGTATTTCGTGAGAAGAATATGTACAACGATTGTAATACATTATTTCCTGTGATTTCAGTTTTACAACTAAATGTTCTGCCAATGAAGAAGCTTGTCTGTGTCTTTATCTGTCACGTCACATAAATGGAGATTATGACTTAATATAAATGTAAATGTCTGAAGTATTAATAATCCCAACCTAGAATTATTTGTTTAAATGACAAGGTCCGGGGACCACCAGTGGTCCTTGAGAGGGTTCCAGGTGGTCCCCAGGCTAAATGATGGAAAGTTGGTTAACCAGATGTAACTCTTGAGAATGTAAACATGAAACCAAATGGACCCTGGCCATTTGGTTTCATTTTCACACTCTCAAGAGTTAAAATATCATCTGAATTAGCACTATTTAATTAAGAAGTCTGCACTGTTTTTGTTTGCAAAGTCTAGCCTGGAATTGTGGACAAAACCAAAAGAATTATTTAGTTTTAGGTCTAGGTTGGGGCTAAAATATCATCAAATGGTGGTCCGTGGCTCAAATGCTGAATAAATGGTGGTCCCTGCCTGGTATCAAAAAGGTTGAAAACCACTGCCATGGGTTGAAAACCACTGCCATGGGTGCCTGCTTTCTTCATTATAATTATTTATTACCATAATACTTATTAAATGTGCTTTGCTTAGATAAATGTATTGCAAAAGAAAAAGTACAATATTTTCCTCTGAGATGTGGAACAGAAATTTATACATTAATCCATAGTCATCTCTGGCTGGCAATATAAAAAAAAAGTTTATTCAATCAATCAGTAAAGAACTACCTTATGGGAACATGATTTATTTGTATATACATTGCACATAAAACACAAAAGATGGCATGATGCCATATATTTGTTATGGCCTTTAACTGGGGGTTGACACTAAGGTCTCCGAGGCACTTGCCCATCGGGCAAGTGCAAGTCAGGTTCCACTTGCCCCTCAGGTCATGGTCACTTGCCCCCCAAAAATATATTGTAAATTTTGCATTTAAGTTTACTTCCTACTTTGGTGCTTTAAACCAGGGGTTTTCACCAGGTGGTCCGGGGACCACCAGTGGTCCCTGAGAGGGTTGCAGGTGGTCCCCAGTTAAGTTGGTTAAACAGATAACTCTTGAGAACGTAAAAATGAAACCAAATGGACCCTTGCGGGTCCATTTGGTTTCATTTTTACACTCTCAAGAGTTAAAATTATTCATCTTAATTAGCCCAGGTCTACACAACTAGAAAATGTAGAAGATTAGGTAATTTTGATGTGTATGTTAATTTGCCTGTTTTGTTTCCCAAATCCAGCCTGGAATTGTGGACAGCTAGAAAGCAGGGAAAGACACTTGCCCGATCGGGCAACCAGGTAGCAGTCTTCACTTGCCCCACCATTTTTTTTTTTACTTGCCCCGGGCAAGGAGGCAAGTGTTAGTGTCAAGCCCTGCTTTAACATCATCTTTATTGAGGTTTTGACTGGAATTGATAGACATTCAGACTGTAACAGTAACACTGTAACCTAAAACAGAAGCATAAAACATAAAACTATGGGTTTGTCAATACATGTATCTCGTCTCAATGACATGAGACTGCTAGAAGAATACTTTAATAATGGTGAATGGTGCATTTACTGTTCTTTTGCACCTTACTTTATCCAAGGGGGTTTACATAGTAGTCCATTTGCCAGAATTTGAACCCAGGAATGTTGAGTACACCAAGGGTTTTGGTTTTAGAAATATTGAATATGCCTCCAAGCATGTACTGTATAAACTGGGGTGATAAATGTTAAATAGGGGTCCCCAAGCCTGTAGGAACTGATGTTATAAATGTTGAGTAGGGATAGGGGTCCCCCAGCATGTAGAAACTGCTGGATGGTAACTTACTTGGATATGTTGAGTAATTTTCGTAATTGGCATAATGTCACCATACCTTCAAAAACAGGAAAACAAAGTAAAAATGTCATCATGATTTATGCGGCAAATAATATGTCTAACTAGGGGGGTTTCATGATGCTGAATCCACTCCTAGTTGGCTCAAAAAACAGTCATTGGGATGAAAACGGTCATACCAGTCATCAAAAATGTGCCTAGACCAGGGGTTTTCAACCTTTTTGACTCCAGGGACCACCATTTACTCAGCATTTGAGCCACGGGCCACCATTTGATGACATTTTCACACCAAAGACCTAAAATTAAAGAACCTTTGATTTTGTCCACAATTCCAGGCTGTATTTTACCAACAAAACAGTGTAAACTTCTTAATTAAGCAGTGCTAATTCAGATGATGAATATTTTAACTCTTGAGAGTGTAAAAATGAAACCAAATGGACCCGCAAGGGTCCATTTGGTTTCATTTTTACACTCTCACACATTTTTACACTCTCAAGGACCTCTGGTGGTCCCCGGACCACCTGTTGAAAACCCCTGGCCTAGACAGCACATTTGGAATGGATTCAGCATCATGAAAAGTCCCGATGCCACTTTTTCATTTCCGATCCGATCCCGACACCACAATTTTTGTGTTAGCCGATACCGATACCAGAGAAGAACTATGAGTCACCAACAGGGTATAACATACTCCTCTCAAAAGTGCACTTGGGAAAAATTCCAAAGCAAACTCCCCATGACCCAACATTTAACTTAACTGCCATGGTGTCAACCCCTTACCCCCGTGTCTGATCACTGGTTAGACAGGCATATTTGCCAATATGTGACCGGATAATGACAAATAAGGTACTTTTCGGATACTTTTCCGATACCCATACAGTATTTGCTGATACCGATATGATAAAAAGGGGACAAAAAGAGCCGAGCCGATACTTTGGTATCGGTATCGGGACATCCCTAGTATACAGTGTATATGAAGTGCACAGGGTGCAACTAGATCAGTACTTGAAAGAGTGCATACTTGTGCGTGAGCAGAGCGGGCTAATACTCAAGACTTTAGTACTAAAAGTCTCTATTTACTTCACGATTACGTCACCCAATTACATCACCCCGCCCCCCAACTGGCCGATTGGAGTGCCCCGAGGGACGACGACCACCGACCCGTGCGCCACTGCGCACCGATCGCTTAACTCAGGGGCGTTTTTGCCATTAGGCAGACTAGGCAGTTGCCTATGGTGACCATGAGGGAAGAAGGGGGCTTTTTCTATTATTAAGTAATGTGACCGGGCCGCGGTTGAGTGTAAAAATGAAACCAAATGGACCCTTGCGGGTCCATTTGGTTTCATTTTTACACTCTCGAGTTAAAATATTCATCATCTGAATTAGCACCACTTAATTAAGAAGTTTACACTGTTTTGTTGGCAAAATACAGCCTGGAATTGTGGACAAAATCAAAAGAAGTCTTTAATTTGAGGTCTTTGGTGTGAAAATGTCATCAAATGGCGGTCCGTGGCTCAAATGCTGAATAAATGGTGGTCCCTGGAGGCAAAAAGGTTGAAAACCCCTGGTTTATGGGATGATGTATTTATGATTTAATTAAGAAAGCGCCGTAAGTATTGTCATGACTATTATCTCCTGGAGCTGTCAGGGTATTGCTCTCTGGCTGCTTGTGCACAAGTAGGCCGTGGTCAACTTGTATGCAATGCGCAAGTTGGCACTCTTCTGAGTGCAGTTTTAGTTATTGTTGTTATAAATATTATAGTTAATATTGTGCTTGCAGAATGTGTGTGTGCGCACACACACGGGGGAAAAAAACATGTTCACACACACAAAAAGGAAAAAAAAAACGTGTTCACATACAAAAAAAGGAAAAAAAACATGTTATATACATTACTACTATTAGATCTGTACTCAGAAGGGCACCTTTTCTAGATTTCATTACATTATTAATATTATTTTATTATAGTGCAGGCAGAGTAATAACATACATTTGGTGACCAGTCTTCCTCAACATTCCTCAGTTTTTTAACACTTTTACATATTGAGAAAATAGTTTGTGATTAACTGTACAGAGGGTAAAGTGGGCCTGTCACCAGGCCTGCTCCCCGGGCCGGTTGCGGGGGGGTCGAGGTTCCAGAGAATTGGCTGCTTTTCATCTACATGGAAACAGGATCCACCTCCCGGTTTCTACGCACGGATCCTTAGTGGGCTCTTACTTTCTTCCACATTGAGACGCCATCTACCACCAATCATTATGGGCCTTTGACTGAGTACATCACGTGCGGTTTCACAGTCCTTGAAAGTCACGAACCCAAAGTTATTCTTGGGTTCACAGATCTTGATTACGGCTTTCAGGACAGTCCCGTAATTCTCGAAGATCTCCTTGAGCGCGGCTTGATCCACTTTGTGAGGGATGTTTCCCACAAACAGTTCCCTCTTTCCTTCCACATTGCCTCCGGATCTCCGAGCTGTCAATGTCACTTCCCCCCTAGGTCTCTGTTGGGCCGAGATGACTTTTGGGCTGGAAGGAACGTTTGCACTGACAACCTGTGCCCATGACCGGGAGGGTGTGGTAATAGGTGCCACTTCCTTTTGAGGATCCGTACCGCCTGAGCTTAGGACTGGTGCATCTCCCTTCATGTCTTCATGCTTCATGGAATCCTTATCCAGGTGTAAGGAGCCTCCAGCTATCTGCTGTATTGGCCTCGCCTTTTTTTTCGAGGATTTCTTTTTACACACCTGCGCCCATGACTCTGTGGAGTCCTCCGTGGTTTCGTCGCTCGCGTCTCCGTCCACGTGCCGCTCGGCAGGTAGGCCAGCGTCGCTTAGGTCTCCGTCGACCTGCCGCTCGGCGAGTCGCCCGATGCTGCTCAGGTCTCCATCGACATGCTGCTCTGCAGGTCGGCCGCCGCTGCTCAGGTCTCTGAGCAGCATCAGCATGAGCAGTTTCTTTTTTTGCTTGAGCCTCTTGAGTTGGCCCTTGCTCAGTCTCATTGTTGGCTCTGACAAATCCTCAGCAGGTTGGCTGAGGTCGCTCAGGTCTCCGTCGACGGCGTCGCTCAGGTCTCTGTGGACGCGCTGCTCTGCGGGTTGGTTGAGGTCGCTCAGGTCTCCGTCGACACGTTGCTCTGCGGGTTGGTTGAGGTCGCTCAGGTCTCCGTCGACACGTTGCTCTGCGGGTTGGTTGAGGTCGCTCAGGTCTCTGTGCTGCTCAGCAGGTTGGTTGAGGTCGTTCAGGTCTCCGTCGACATGCTCCTCAGCAGGTTGGTTGAGGTCGCTCAGGTCTCCGTCCACGTGCTCCTCGGCAGGTCGACCAGTGTCGCTCAGGTCTCTGACCAACCGTTTCTTTTTTCGCTTGAGTCTCTTGAGTTGGCTCTTGCTCAATCTTATTGTTGACTCGGACAAATCCTCAGCAGGTCGGCCGGCGCTCAGGTCTCCGTCCACACGCTGCCCAGCAGGTTGGTTGAGGTCGTTCAGGTCTCCGTCGACGTGCTCCCCAGCAGGTTGGTTGAGGTCGCTCAGGTCTCCGTCGACGTGCTCCCCAGCAGGTTGGTTGAGGTCGTTCAGGTCTCCGTCGACGTGCTCCCCAGCAGGTTGGTTGAGGTCGCTCAGGTCTCCGTCGACGTGCTCCCCAGCAGGTTGGTTGAGGTCGCTCAGGTCTCCGTCGACGTGCTCCCCAGCAGGTTGGTTGAGGTCGTTCAGGTCTCCGTCGACGTGCTCCCCAGCAGGTTGGTTGAGGTCGCTCAGGTCTCCGTCGACGTGCTCCCCAGCAGGTTGGTTGAGGTCGTTCAGGTCTCCGTCGACGTGCTCCCCAGCAGGTTGGTTGAGGTCGCTCAGGTCTCCGTCGACGTGCTCCCCAGCAGGTTGGTTGAGGTCGCTCAGGTCTCCGTCGACGTGCTCCCCAGCAGGTTGGTTGAGTTCGCTCAGGTCTCCGTCGACGTGCTCCCCAGCAGGTTGGTTGAGGTCGCTCAGGTCTCCGTCGACGTGCTCCCCAGCAGGTTGGTTGAGGTCGCTCAGGTCTCCGTCGGCATGCTCCCCAGCAGGTTGGTTGAGGTCGCTCAGGTCTCCGTCGGCATGCTCCCCAGCAGGTTGGTTGAGGTCGCTCAGGTCTCCGTCGGCATGCTCCCCAGCAGGTTGGTTGAGGTCGTTCAGGTCTCCGTCGACATGCTCCCCAGCAGGTTGGTTGAGGTCGTTCAGGTCTCCGTCGACGTGCTCCCCAGCAGGTTGGTTGAGGTCGCTCAGGTCTCCGTCGACGTGCTCCCCAGCAGGTTGGTTGAGGTCGCTCAGGTCTCCGTCGGCATGCTCCCCAGCAGGTTGGTTGAGGTCGCTCAGGTCTCCGTCGGCATGCTCCCCAGCAGGTTGGTTGAGGTCGCTCAGGTCTCCGTCGACGTGCTCCCCAGCAGGTTGGTTGAGTTCGCTCAGGTCTCCGTCGGCATGCTCCCCAGCAGGTTGGTTGAGGTCGTTCAGGTCTCCGTCGACGTGCTCCCCAGCAGGTTGGTTGAGGTCGTTCAGGTCTCCGTCGACGTGCTCCCCAGCAGGTTGGTTGAGGTCGTTCAGGTCTCCGTCGACGTGCTCCCCAGCAGGTTGGTTGAGGTCGCTCAGGTCTCCGTCGGCATGCTCCCCAGCAGGTTGGTTGAGGTCGCTCAGGTCTCCGTCGGCATGCTCCCCAGCAGGTTGGTTGAGGTCGTTCAGGTCTCCGTCGACGTGCTCCCCAGCAGGTTGGTTGAGGTCGTTCAGGTCTCCGTCGACATGCTCCCCAGCAGGTTGGTTGAGGTCGCTCAGGTCTCCGTCGACATGCTCCCCAGCAGGTTGGTTGAGGTCGCTCAGGTCTCCGTCAACGTGGTGCTCAGCAAAAACTCCAAACACCTCGTCATTGTAAGTCATCACATCGGAACTGACATACATGGCCCTTTTACCCGAGGGTGCTAGGATGAAAACTCGGGAAAACGCCCTCATGGGGTGACCATTGTTAGACAGCTCACCGTACACCAGTATTGTCACACCATTACCTGCCGTTTTTATGGGCTTGACTGAAAAGATCTTGGCCTTACATTTGTGAAATCCAAGGGACTTGACCTTCTCACGGATGTTTTCCTGTCCAGTGACAATTTCCATTTCTCCGTGCTGTAAGGTGGATTCCGTTCCATAGAACTGATACACATTGTCAGGTTCATGGTGGAGCACGGTAAAATACTGGCGCACGAACTCATGAGCCATAACTTTCAGATCAACGCCATTCACCGTCATTTTGGAGTCCATTGACAACCTTTTCTTAATTACACTGACTATGTTTAAAATTAACTAACTGTCTGATCAGTTCAATGCTGCTTAAGTATCCTAAAGTGTCGACATAATGTGAAGTCACAGAAATGCTCATCCATTGGCTCTGTCCGTTTTGTGCCCATATACTGTATGGAGATCTCTGTGTCTTTGCCTCAAGACCTGAAGAATAGGGAGGGAGACATGAAAATCACACTCATGTGAAGTGAGGGGTGCTCTTATCATAGTAAAATCATGTTCCGAGTTCAGCCAATCAAAGCATTTCCCTGAGGAGGAGGTTTTCAGTTCCCCATAGGGGCCATTTAATGACATCAGATCAGATAACCGAACTATCAATTTCATTCATGAGATTTCTTTTGGCTTCAAGCCCTCTCTCTATCTGTGGTATGCACACACACATGCACACACAAAGCTGGACATGGCAGGGGTGAGTGAGCGGGCGCCCCTCAATAATTTTATATACATGAACACAGTGTTGTGTTGGTACAGCAATGTAATAGATTGTTGGATAGTGTCTGTCTGTCGTTTATTTACCCATTTGCCAAGGAAGCTTGCAACTTACATACCGTATTTTCCGCACTAGAGGGCACACTGGATTATAAGCCTCACCTTCAATGAATGGCCTATTTTAGAACTCTTTTCATATATAAGGCGCACCGGATTACAAGGTGCACATAATAGAAGCTACTGCAGTCAACATAGAATAGAAGCTACTACAGTCAAACTATCCATATATAAGGCGCACTGGATTATAATGCGCACTATTGTTTCTTGAGAAAATTAAAAGCTTTTAAGTGTGCCTTATAGTCCGGAAAATACGGTACATTGAATTGCTTTAGATTAGAAGTGGTTTTGTATGGACAAGAAAAAATCATGGCGACAGCCGTGGGTTGCCATTTCAAACCCGATCTGACCCACCGCCACCACTGGAGCTCTCCTCTTCTCATTGATCTGACCTTTGTGTGTGTGTGTGTGTGTGTGTGTGTGTGTGTGTGTGTGTGTGTGTGTGTGTGTGTGTGTGTGTGTGTGTCTGCACGTACTGTACATTGAGGATGCACCACTAATGGATCCTTAGATCTATTATCCTCTTTTTAGTGACTATGATTCTTTTAGGGGATTCCATATTTTTTAATGTTTGTGTTTGTTTGGCGGCGGCCGATGATTGGCCGGTTTAGGTGATGGTGTAAATATGCTGTGAGACCTTTATAACTAACGTCACAAGTATTAGCCCGCTCCGCTTACGCATAAGTAGCCCATGGCCTACTTGTGTGCAGCGCGCTATAGTTTGCACTCTACCAAGTGCTGATGTAGTTTCATTTTACTTTACTTTATTGGGAAGTGCTCCTAGTTCAGCTAGGACTGTGAAATAATCTTTGTAATAATGTTGACAGATCTCTATACAGCAGACGTGCGACGGTTCTAACGCCTTTTTGTGTCCTCCTCAGATAATGGGACGGTTCTCATGGAGACCATAAAGAAAGGGATCCACGACGTAAGTCAAACCGGGCTCTGTTACTGTCAGACATGTTAGTAGTGTTTTTTTGTGCAAAAATAATGTTTGGAACAGGTTCAGAATCATGTTAAATAGGTTTGTTCTAGTCTTATTCAACCCCAACTTGTATCCCCTAAATTTACAATGATCCACTAAGTATTTCATTCGCAATTTTTAATGTGTCATTTGGATGACCCTAATGATCATAAAAAAACTTTTAGCTGAGATTGACTGGCCTACTACAACATAACTTTAATGTCCTCTTGTTGGACTGCAGCTAATAAAGTTTTGTTAATATTATATTGGAGTTCGCTGTGTTAACTGTGACACAATATTCAAAAGAAGTGTGCCACATTTTCACGATTTTCCCCCAAAATAGCAGACCTACAAGCTCATAGCGCGCCACTCGGTGGCGCGCTATGAGCTTGTAGATCTGCTATTTTTCAACAGCTAAAGATGGGTCAAAAAAGTGTCCTTTGACCCCTCTGCTGCTCTGCTGTCCCACCAGGTGTTACTGGGCGTTCCACGGTCACTACAGCGAGTCGTCCTATCACACATATTTCAAACTCAAGGCCCGGGGGCCAAATCACGCCCGTGAATGAATTATCCCATCCCAATCCTGCCCCCTCATTAACATAGGATTACTGAAATGATTATTGATATAATTATTGATATACACATTACACAAAGATTAATGATATACACAAAATATTATTGATATAGGCCTACACAAAAGATTATTGATCTACGCAAAATATTATTGAAATAGTGTTTTTAAAGGCACATTTCAATTAATGATATTTATTTATTTGTGGATTTATTTATGGATTTATTTATGCATTTAATTAATGATTAATTTATTTATTCATTTATACATTGATTGATTCATTGATTGATTGCTTTACATATTTATTGATTGATTTATTGATTGATTTATGTATTATCACATACAATAGCGTTCAAAAGTTTGGGGTCACTTAGAAACGCCTGCATTTAGGAGGCGCCTACACATCCAAATCCAAAACCTTTGGAGTTGGACTGCATTCCATGAACACTATTATATTATATACCGGGGGTTTTCAAGTGTCAAAATGAAACCAAATTAATGGTTTCATTTTTACACTAAAATATTCATCATTTGAATTTGCACCACTTAATTAAGAAGTTTACACTGTTTTTTTTTTTTTTTTTTTTTCAAAATACAGCCTCTAATTGTGGACAAAATTAAAGAATTCTTTTGATTTTGTCCACAAATCCAGGCTGTATTTTGCCAATGTATATTCATTTATTTATTTATAAAATGAGGTAGCAGGAATAGCCCTCCATAATGGTCTTTTAGATAAATAGCCTAAGGGGTCCTTGAGTAAGCAGAGCTATGCAAGAGGTTTGCCTGTTCATGTCTTTAAGGAAAAGGAAAACCTTTGTCAACATTGTGCCTTATATTCAGAAAGGCGAAAAAATACCCCATGTTATTTCCAGACCCTTGGAGTATAGACAGAGTTACGACATCTCCGTTCACTTCCATGAAAAGGTCTAATGGCGGCTGCTCTACATAGGCTTCTATTGAGCACGGGGGCAGTTTGTCCCTATTCGGGCTGCATAAACAGTGCAAGAGCGCCCAGTTTCTGACACCTCAACGTCGCAACCACAACACTAGATGGCTAGTTATTCCCGGACATTTCCAGTAGGCTATTCTTCCTCACGAGTGGATGTTGCTTATGTTGTGGATTTTAGCC
The DNA here is from genome assembly GCA_039105355.1 of Benthosema pterotum. Taxonomy (NCBI): domain Eukaryota; kingdom Metazoa; phylum Chordata; class Actinopteri; order Myctophiformes; family Myctophidae; genus Benthosema; species Benthosema pterotum. Next base: position 9,482,551 of record CM076968.1, on the reverse strand, counting down.
TCTCTAAAGTTAAAATCCTGCCCTTTGTAGCCATTGTTTAATTGTTTAACTGCTTCCATAGAATACTGTAACTCTTGGTTTAGATTTGTTTTTGTTTAATTTATTTACTGGATCATGACTTGCGTTTTGTTTTTGACGTGACGACGTTTCAAACTCAGTTAGAGTTTATATGGAGGACATTGGAGGCCGCTACAGTCATTGGATAATATTGGACATCGTTTCCACTTTACAGTAAGATGATACACTACATTTTGATGGAAGAGATTCATGTAGGTTAGTGGTTAACGTGAAAAAGTTTAGTCTGACACACACACACACACACACACACACACACACACACACACACACACACACACACACACACACACACACACACACACACACACACACACACACACACACACACACACACACACACACACACACCTCTTGTCTAGATCTTGGCCTATCAACGTGCCTCGGTTCACAATGGGTCTCCATGGGCTGGCAAATACCAGAGCCTGGGTAGATAGATATATGGTCTGGCACTCCTGAGTTTGAATATTTCCCTCAGCCCCCCAGTCTGAATGATGGAAAGTTGGGTAATCAGATGTAACTCTTTGAAAATGTAAACATGAAATCAAATGGACCCATTTGATTTCATTTTACACTCTCAAGAGTTCAAATATTCATCATGTGAATTAGCCCAAGTCTACACAACTAGAGAATGTAGAAGATTAATGGTCATTTTTGATCTATGTTCGACTGTTTTGTTTCTCAAATCCAGCCTGGTATTGTGGACAAAAGCTAAATAAATCTTTTACTTATGGATGTGGGGATGAATGTCATCAAATGGTGGTCCGTGGCTCAAATTCTGAAAATAAATAAATAAATAAATAAATAAATTCTGAAATTCTGAAAATAAATAAATAAATAGTGGGTCCTGGTCCTGGACTGGTATCAAAAAGGTTGAAAACCACTTTATACTCTAGTGTCCTTTGTTGCATGTTGTTTTACCCGTCTTTGCCACTGGAGGGCGCCAATGTAATGCCTTGCCTGCTGCTTGTTTTAGTGTGTGCGTCTGTGAGTTACAGGCGCAGCAGGAAGACTAGTGCCAAATCGTGAGCGCATCAGAGTTGAATGATGAAGAGTGTCTTCAAGCAGGGGCGGATCTAGGCATGGGTATGGGGCCGGGCAATGCCCCCCTAAATGCCCTGACTGCCCCACCAAACACGATGGTATGCAAAACAACCCAAGATATTTCAAATTGCTTATATATAAAATGATTTGAAACACTACTACTGCTACTAACTACAGTTGTGGCACCACTAAACCAACAGCATTTCATCATTGAAAACAGAAAACTCTCTGTGTCAGACCTTTAGCTTTATGCATGCTGTGTGTCTGTTGCAACTTCAACAACAACTGGTGTTAGTATTGATGCTTTACCTGCCTAATATAAGTCTTGTAAATGAAAATGGTATGGGTGCGACTTGAAGACGCACCCATACCATTTTGCTTGCCCCCCCCCCCCCCCCAATTGGGATATGTTACATCCGCCCCTGTCTTCATAGGCAGAGTCCCAGCGGGGAGGGAGGAACTTTTCTGTCAGTGACTGTGTGTGTGTGTGTGTGTGTGTGTGTGTGTGGCTGTGGCTGTGGCTGTGTAGCGTCCCATAAATAAGCTCACGACAGAGGGTGGAGTTTCTATCCTTATATTACCTGATCAAGTCCCTCTTTTCTCCTTCATCCAGAGGAGTAACAGAGAGAGAGAGAGGACCGCAGGCTCCTGATTCCTACTAGGATACTTCTTGTTGCACCACCAACCAACAACAACCACCATGCCATCCAAAGCTGCACCCATCAAGAAATCCCCAGCCAAGAAGGCTGCAGAGAAGGAAGCTGCTGCTGCTGCTGAGCCCGAGGCACCACCACCAGCAGCACCACCTGCAGCAGAGGCACCTGTGGAGGCTCCACCGGCCGAGGCTGCTGCTGCTGCCCCTGCCGCGGTGCAGGAGGAGGAGGCAGCACCTGCTGCAGCCCCAGTGGGGGAGGAGGGAAGCCCCGCTGCTGAAGGTAGATTATTACAACTCAGTCCTGTCCTGGGGCATGCATGGGAGTACTTTGGTATAGAACAGGGGTTTTCAACCTTTTTCATACCAGGGCCCACTATTTATTCAGAATTTGAGCCACCGACCATCATTTGAGGACATTTTTACTCCCCCACGCACCCTAAAACTAAAGATTTCTTTTGCTTTTGTCCTCAATTCCAGGCTGGATTTGGGAAACAAAACATAAAGACCAAAATGACCATTGATCATCTAGTTGTGTAGACGTTGGGCTAACTAAGATGGTGAATGTTTTAACTCTTGAGAGTGTAAAAATGAAACCAAATGGACCCGCAAGGGTCCATTTGGTTTCATTTTTACGTAGTTGGCTATTGTTTCGATTATATGGGGATTATATGGGGAATTCAATGTCAACATTTTACTAGATTTGTGGAAAGAACAAAGATTCCCCCATTCTGTGTTTTCTCGAAATTGAGAGAAATCCAATCATGAACACATTAATAATGACATAATAGTAAAATGTTGAAAATGTGTGCAATTCCCATTTAATTGAGAAGGAGGACCCCATAGGAAAGGTCTCCTTGTCTACACAGTGTGCAAAAAAGTATTTAATTTGGTATTCATAACTTCATAACAGTTATAATACAGCAAAAAAAGGCTAGAGAGAGAGAGAGATAGAGACTGAAGAGTAAATGCTTTAAGATTGAATATACAATATTGCCTCTTTCCATTGTGCATTCAATTAATTTATGAAAGTATAATTGAATTCCAAACAAAAAAGAAAAACATAGCCAACAGATATAGTTTGGTGGGACATTTATGGTGAAGAAATCACCTAACCGTGGCAATTGGGATTGGCAAGTGATATTTCCGTTCATATAATTTCAATTTGGAATCTACTAGACTTAGGCCTGCCGGGGATATGATTTATGAACATCAGAGGATTCAAACATTGTAACAGTTGACGTCAGGGATAGCCTATAAAGTAACCAACACCGACCGCACTGTAACTCACGCTGCATTTTAAGGGGTGTAGGTCACCTCCAGAATGCACTAGCTGCAGCAGTTGCTCTGGTCCTCAGCATGCTGATGACACCAATCGGGAGGTGTTGTAAATGTATAGGGAACCACCACATTACATGTATGATTTATCTGTGTTTTGCCGTAAGGTGACGAGTCGTGTTAGCTGGCTGTGCCAAAACGGTAGCAGCTTGATTTAAAGATAGGGTATAAAGGATAAAGTGGTAATACAGCCATATCCCATAACTCCTCATAAAATGTGACATTTAGTAATGACTTAAGTAATAAAAGTACCTTTATAGCATAGGGTTTATGTTTTAAAGCAGGGGTTTTCAACAGGTGGTCCGGGGACCACCAGTGGTCCCTGAGAAGATTCCAGGTGGTCCCCAGGATAAATGATGGAAAGTTGGTTAACCAGGTGTAACTCTTTGAGAGCATAAACATGAAACCAAATGGACCCTTGCGGGTCCATTTGGTTTCATGTTTACACTCTCAAGAGTTAAAATATTCACCATCTAAATTAGCCCCAAGTCTACACAACTGGAGAATGTAGAAGATTAATGGTCATTTTTATCTGTATGTTTGCCTGTTTTGTTTCCGAAATTCAGCCTGGAAATCTTTAGTCTTGGTTCTGTGGTGCTAAAGTGTCCAACTGGTAGTCCCTGGCTCTGATTCTGAACAAATAGTGGGCCCTGGTATCAAAAAGGTTGAAAAAAAAACCCTGTTTTAAAGCAATATGAGTTCCTGAATAATACTCCAAACTACTTTTACAGTGTTATAAGCAATGCATTATAATTGTGTGTTTTTAATGCATTATAGACATAGGATGAATATTATGTGTTACCAAACTGAACAATCCTATAATATCCTACAGTATTGCCTCAGTTGATCGGATATCAATGACGCTGCTCCGTCCGAGTCGATGCCATTTGTGAGAACGTGTTGTCCAGCGGGGTACATTTTCTTTTCCATAATGATTGTATGCACTTTACACTTTGTATGATAACGTTTATTTATAACCCCATCTGGTATTCCGAAGTGGTGGTGTGCAGAATTCCGCTCTGTTTTCCCCGGAATTATACCTTGTATGTATCATTTCACTATACACATACAGTACATGTATTTGAGCACGTGCCAAACAAAACCTCTTGAATCTCGGTGCTTTGGACCGAGTGGGTTTGCTAAATCTTCTACATCGATCACCAATTTCATAGGTGAGGGCTATAAGGCTATAAGTCGATTCATTGATGTTCTTCATGGTAAAGATATGGTAAACGTACCTCACTGGAACCTTCTTATCTAACCTCTTTTTTCCCCCCACAAGGTACAGTATGCTAATATCGCTTTTTATGTACATGTGCCAGGCAGAATTAATGCAACTGACAGCAACATTTGCAACGCAATTGGCTTTAAAATACACACAATACTGTTGGTCATCACAACACTGCCTCAACCCAAAATGTGCCTGAAGTTAAACGTCAACATGTGACTAGAAGTTTGGGGAGGGCTATATGATGTATGATTCTTTCCCTCTTGGGACACAACTCGGACTCAAGCGTACTGCGTGATATTCGGCAGAGCGACTGGCTCTTTGGGGTTCAAGACAGTGTTGGTTAGCGGCATTGATTCTAGCTTGTAGACCATTTTTTCACACTGCGGCCATCTTGCCATCAGAGTTTGGAATTGGAAGTTCTTCCGATCCTGCTGCAAATTCGAAAACAGGTGGAAAAGCACATGGGCTGTATAGAGAGTGATATCTAACAAGTGCTTCCAAACTGCAACACAAAAAGAAACATCCACAAAGGACAGAAAGTAGCTCATAACATATGTGCACTGTATTTTGTTATTAAACAAAAACTAGAAAGATGAAATACAATCAGATAGGACTTCTCTGTTGGGATGAATGGGCTACAATGGGAAGAAGTTGCACCTTGTTTTGCATCTCACCATTAACTTAACATGGCAAGATGGCCGCCGTGCGAAGAGGGTCCGTTTGAGCCTGCTGTGCCCTAGAAGGATGCTCTGACTTGTTCAACCTGTAACCTCAGCCCCTGCACCTGCTGTCATAGAGGAGGAGACTCCAGCTCCCAGCCTCCAACCTGAGGCCGTTCCAGTTGATGGTAAACACAACAAACCCTGTTAGAAACTAACCAGCCTACTTACCTCTTGAAACTGTTACTACGACAGTTATTTCTTTAAGGCTAAAGGCTTTCACTTACCGTACCTCACTGGAACATTGCCCAAATCTTTTCTAACAAGGTAAAATAATAATGTTCACGTTGCCTCATACTGTATATGGCATTTATATTTCAGTATAGAATTTCTGAAATTCTATTGCTGACGTAGGTCATTGTTGTTGATACTTCATGGTGAAAGTGTGACACATTTACGTTTGACAAGCCAAAGCCGTTTCCCAGCTGACACTAAGGGCTCCATTTTCGTTACCGCTAAACCCCTTATCCCTTAACTTCTTTGCCTTTTTAAACTATTTAACATTTTTCCATAGTTCAAATGACCAGTCTACAAGCTCACAATGTGTTGATAGATTGCTATGGATCAACATTGTTCTTTCTCCCTTGTAGATAGTACAACAATTTGTCCTGCTTTGTTCTATCGATTCAAAACCTTGTTTGGGCTTCCATGGTACTAACTTGTGACATTGTGATGTTCAACCTGTAACCTCAGCCAGTGCACCTGTTGCTGTGGTAGAGGAGAGTCCAGCTCCCAGCCTTGAACCTGAGGCCGTCCCACTGGATGGTAACCCTTCAGCCATTTCATTAAGCCAGCGACAGTTTGTATTATAAGCTGTTAAAATAGGCTTCTAAAAATGCTGTGGTTCTTGTTTGTGCTATGGCTGCCTAACACTTTGTACATCACTGGGGCATTGTCTAACTGCTTTTATCACAAGGTTAAAAGTGATTATTTTAATTGTTAAAGGCAGTAGCAGATTAAATAAATTAAATCAATAGTGGTGAGAACACAAATGAATAATTCTAACGGTCTGAAACACACTAAAATGAGGGTGATAAATAGGCGCTCTCTCCTAATTGGCAAAATGTTTGACAAAACATTTTCTTTTCACCAGAAAATATCACTTCTCCTACCTTTTCCTACCTTTTAACAGACAATAAATACAACATTATGTTTTCACGCTATTTTATGGTTTAGGTTGTAATGGAAGGGGCCATTGTTGTTGAGTCTTCATTTGACAACAATTAACTCTCACTTGTAACTAAATTGTGAAGTCCAGCCTCAACGTACCGTCTATCCTTTAAGCCAATTAACAATAACCTTATAATACCTCGAATACCCTGTGGGGATTTTTTCATAGCAAGGATAGAACTTTGTAACATCTCTTGAGTGTTGAACCTAACCTCTTCGTGTTGTCACAAGGTTGAGTATGATCACATCATATCCCTCTATAGCACCTGCACCTGACTTTATATCACCATTCGCTCACTCCTGTGTATAATTTCTTCTATCTCTGTGGGTATGAGCACATTAGAACTTCCACAAGAAGCTGACGCTCTGTGTGGACTTTTAGAACGGTTGTGGTGACTCTGGATGGGAAATAAGCTCCGCCCAAGTGGCAAAAATGCCGCTCCGGCCAGCTTCCAGGAAACGCTTGCTCTCTGGCGTAAAATGGAAGCCGCGTCCGAGCTCCTCTTCCCATGCGCAAGGAGAATTGACAAAGGAGATGTCGTGAAGGCACCCACGGGGGAGTCCACATTGGTTCATGGGAGGAAACAGACATGCGCAGTGCATTCCAGGAAGTTTGACTCTTGCAAACCATGCATGCCATTGGTCTCTTGGATGGTTTGCCAAGCGTCAAACTTCCTGGTCTGTACTGCGCATGTCTGTTTCCTCCCATGAGGACAGGAAGCCATGTCTTGGCTTCCTGTCATTATTAGATAGTCCTTGCCCATACAGAGCCTGTATAAAACACCGGAAGTGATGTCATGAGCCAGCGGCTTTTGTCAGGCTGTGGAATCTCTAGTGTGCCAGCAGCACTGTACAGTATATGCTCCCAATCATGTTCCCCTGGTCCAGTGCTTTTGGATCTTCTGTGTCCCGTCCTCTTCCTCAGCTGTTTCTCCTTTTTAATCACCCTGTGTGTGTGTATATATTAGTCCGTCCGCTGTTATTGGATCATTTGTCCCGTGTTTCACGTGTCAGTTTATGTGTGGCAGCTGCTGTCCTCATCGCTTGCGTGCGTCACCTGCGAGCCACAACGCTAAACCCCTCCGGTCTTGTGGGTTCTTTTTAAAATCACCACCTGCCTCTCTTATCTTGTCCTGCCTGCGTTTGGGTCATCAGCACACCAGCTCATAACAACTATAACACATGATATGACAACATGAACATAGTATCATCTATAAGGTACACCGTACAGCTGTGGGTCGGGACCCGATGGGGATATCCCCCAAAACATAATACACAATACAGGGGGCAAAAGTGGTGAAAATAGCTGAAATACACTTGAGCTATATTCATGCTTCATGAATGAAACCGAGTTAAAAGACATACTGTATATAGAGCGCTTTTCTGGCAATCATCATGTTTATAATATGTGGTTTTACATATTTTAAATTGTAGTCCAGTGTCTTGGATGTCATTGATACTACTTCCTGCACTACATGTATGTTGTCTCTGTAAAACAGCCCTCCCCTTATCCACAAGCATGTGCACTGCACCACAGAATTGTGGGAATTGTAGTCCATGACACACTGGGCTCACTGCTAAAATAAAATAAAAATATCTTTAAATCAGAAATTACACACATACAGACCATCAGGAAAGTGTTCTAAGTCCTAAATGGCAACATTGTATGTCCCTTTAACTCCTAGCGTACATTTTTCCTCTTGTCTTGTTGATTATTTGTCCCCAGCTCAAATATGATCTTTATGGGGAAGGGCTTCCCCAGTTCAAATATGATTAATTTGAGGGGCTGCGACTTGAAAAGTTTGAGAACCACCGCACTATGGCCATAAAAAAAATACTAAGGATCAGTACTGTTGATTTCATGTTGTTGTAGAACAACGGTGGTTCCTGCTATTGTCCTCTGTTACTAACTAACCTGTGGTCTGTCATGTTCACCCTGACATCTCAGCCACTGCACCTGCTGCTGTCATGGAGGAGACTGCAGCTCCCAGTCATGAACCTGAGGCCATTTCACTTCAGGATGGTAAATGTCGGCCCTTTATCTAAATTATAAACCAACCTGAACTATCATGGTATCGTGTGGTGATTTTTCACACCACAATGTGGTGATCATAAGGCTTAAAAATGTGTACATCACTGGAATCTTTTCTCTAACCACCTTTCACAATGTGTTATATTGTTGCTGTCGGGTGTTGGGACATACAGTAGACTGTGCAGTCTAATCCAGCAAGAATAGAAGATCTACACTCTATATCTGCAATTTTTGCCACTGTTTTTATTTTTGACACCACAGTATGATGAAGCAAGATGCTAATTAACCAATTCTGAACTGAAAAATTACTCAAAGATTTGTGGCACATTTTCACCATTTTCACCATTTTCAAAAATATCAGACCTACAAGCTCATAAGTACTAAGTACTAAGTAATGTTAATGATGCTATGTAATGCTAAGTAATGCTAACTTTAACAAGTTAAAATACCCTAACAAGTATAAGAAGTTAGCATATGGAAATGGGAGGTTTCTGCCCGACAGCAATGATATAATGGTGCGTTGTATGCTATACTGTATACTAGTATGCCAGTTCATACTAGTATTACTGAATTACCAGTAGTGTTTTCCCCATTCATTTTTCTCATAGACTTTTCAAATATATATAAAGACGATTTTGCCGCGGACAAAGCCAACTCGGGTCGTGACAAATCATGATGACACACACAATATTATCATATAATATCTAATGAGCAAGAAGTAGAAAACGGCAGGATACAACACTTTTTGTTTCGTTTTTCATCTTAGAAATTATTTGATTGTTCCAAAAGATTGTGTGTCATCATGATTTGTCACAACCCGAGTTGGCTTTGTCCGCGGCGTTATCGTCTTTATATGAATCATTTTCGAAAAGTCTATGAGAAAAATGAATGGGGAATCCACTTCTGGAACAGGGGCGGTGACGTCACTGCGCAGGTCTATTGTTCAAAGCCGTTTTTACTCATTGCTATTAACATCTAACCTGTCTAACCTCAGCTACAGTGCCTGCTGCAGAGGAGACTGCAGCTCCCAGCTGTGAAACTGAGGCTGATAAAGCTGATGGTAACTTTTACACCTTTTTTTTTAAAGGCAATTATAATAGTCCCTTATAATTGTTGAATTGTGGTGAAGTGGTAAGGTTATATACCGGTATATACAAACCTCCGGAACATACACTAACCTCTTTTGCAGTGTGATATGATCACATCAGTATGATACGATTAGATATCACGTATTGATATGCCTGTGGAGTTATTAATATGGATGACAGCAGCATATTTCTGAAATACTGTATGTTATGAATCCAGTGCAAAAGGAGGTCGTCATGGTCGATTCAAGGTTGCTGAAGAACAATTGGTCTAGTACAGGGGTTTTCAACAGGTGGTCCGGGGACCACCAGTGGTCCCTGAGAGGGTTCCAGGTGGTCCCCAGATAAGTTGTTTAACCAGATGTAGCCTCGACACCCAGGCTTTCATTTTCATTCGCGTTGCGCGAAAACGGAAAGCCTGGACTAACGCACATTGGAAAGTAGCCTTCAAGTGGGAGTGAACCTTCCGGGGTGGGCGTCGCTCTAAATGATGTGACGTAGAACAGCAGTGGACGGGAGGGGAGGGGCCGGAGATGACGACACGTTAGTGAGATCAAATCAGAGCGCAGCACTTCCGCCGAGTGGATCCCACGACACCCCCCCCCCCCCCCCCCCCCCCCCAAGGCCAAAATCATTGAGGGCTAAACCAGATGTAATTCTTGAGAACGTAAAAATGAAACCATTTGGTTTCATTTTTACACTCTCAAGAGTTAAAAAATATTCATCATGTGAATTAGCTCAGGTCTACACAACTAGAGAATGTAGAAGATTAATGGTCATTTTGATCTGTATGTTTGCCTGTTTTGTTTCCCAAATCCAGCCTGGAATTGTGGACAAAAGCAAAATAAATCTTTAGTTTTGGGGTCTGTGGGGCTAAAATGTCATCAAATGGTGGTCTGTTGTGGCTCAAAAGCTGAATAAATGGTGGGCCCTGGTGTCAAAAAGGTTGAAAACCCCTGGTCTAGTAGTCCTGTTGTTTTCTAGCCTAAGTTACTGTGGTTCTGACATTGTGATGTTCAACCTGTAACCTCAGCCAGTGCACCTGCTGCTGTGGTAGAGGAGAGTCCAGCTCCCAGCCTTGAGCCTGAGGCCGTTCCACTGGATGGTAACCCTTCAGCCATTTATATAAACCAACTAGAAGTTCTCGAATTCCAGCCATTTTCAACTTTTTGTCATTAATATACTACCTTAGAGATGTTGTGTGGACATGATAAAAATGTTCCCCCAGTTCTGTATTTCCTAAAAATGGAGGTCTGGGAAAAAAAATGAACATGGTGAAATACATCTGATAACATCATCAAGATGTATTTCACCATGTTAATGATGGACCCGCTAGGGTCCATTTGGTTCACATTCTCAGGAAAATGTTGAAAACGGGTGGAATTCCCCTTTGAGTTACAAAAAGGAAAAAATACAATTGTTCGACCCGTTTGTACCTCACTGGAACACTCTCCAACATTACATCATGTTGAGCAAAATGTAATTTTGCTCTTCATAGTGTTTGCGAACCAGTGCTCTAACCTCTTTTACAAAATACCTTCTTGTCTCCTTAATTACGATGGGCTTCAGTGATCACTTTAGCTAAGGCTAAGGCAGAGACTACAAGACTATAAGAGACTACAGGAACAACACTTCCCACAATTCTTTGCAACTAACATCTCCTCAGCCCAGTGCTAACTTGTGTCTAATGTCTGCTAGCTACGGCGCCTGCTGCAGAGGACCCTGAGGGCATAGCTTCTGCTGCTGCTGCTGACGCTCCAGTCGCTGATGATGGTAAATCATGTTGTGCATATTGTAGTTCAACTTCCTCTTGCAGAGCTTTACCTCCTGATCCCCAGCAACAGGATAGTTAAAGTATTACGGCAAGCTTGGTAAATGTGGTACAGATTAAAGTAACACTCACTGTGGACAACTGCTAAGAATTTTTTGTTGAATAGAAATACGAAGGAGACTGAAAACCTCATTTCCCATAGTTCATTGCGCTAGTACTATGTGACATCTTGACTGGAGAAGCGCTTCAGTTTTCAGGTTACGGAAGGAGCGCTGACACTCTAAGTAGTACTAACTTACATATGGTACAGTACAGTCAGTAACTATAACAAAAGTGTAGTCGCACCACTCATTTTTACACAGATGTGACTTTCCTTCCCCTCCAGATCTGTCACTAACATTTCCCCAGCGGCTTGTAATGTCTATTAAATGTAATGTCTGCTATACAGTAGCTGCTGCTCCTGCTGAGGACACTGCTGCTGCTGCTGCTGAACCTGAAGCCATAACTCCAGCTGCTGATGCTTCCATAGCTGACGCTGGTAAACCAACATCTAGTAGTCCTCCTTTCACCCAGCATAGAAGTGGTTTGGTGGATACTTTACAAACTTTACTTTTCCCTGGAGCCCCCCATACCAAATGGACCCTTATGAAATGAACATCAAATATCTAAATAGTGAAAGAGTAACTTATAAACTGTCTGGTGTGTTCACATGAGACTGAGTAGAGCTTTTTTTTTCTTCTTTTTTTGAAAGTGGAATATCCCTTTGATTATTAGCATCTCCAACACCCACTTGTGATTAGGGAAGGGGAGGCCCAAGGGCAGGAAGAGTTACTGTATTCTGTGTGCACTAGAGCCCATTGGCAACTAGGACCGTTGTAAAGCTACTGATAGGACGATTTGAGCAATTGCAAAACCAATGCAATGCATTAGTCGGTCACTGCCTCACTGACTTCAACCTGTAACCCCAGTGACGCCTGCCCCGGCCGAGGAAGGAGGAGCCGCCCCTGCAACCGACGCCCCCGCGGACGGTAAAACCCTGAACTACGTTTCGTGTGCGTGTGAACTGTAGTAGCTGTCATGTCCCTCCTCCTCGTCACCAACACGTCCTACACGAGGTGTCTGTGTCACATGAGTCATACAGTATATCTGTGTTCACTCCCGAGTGGGTGTTATTCTCGTGGTCTTATCGTCTCGCACTGTGTACAATGTGGTCCACTCTTCCTCCTGGTCTGTCTTATCTATCCGTGAATGTGTCCTGGTGCTAAGTGACGGTGCGTTCGAGGGTCACTTTGTCACGTGTTTGTCCGTGGTTGTCCCTGTCACGTGGTGTCACCCGTGTCTGTGGATGTTCTCATCACTTTTTTCGCTGCACACGCAGAGAGAGCCGTGACTCTCTGTGCTCCCCCGTCCTGCTTGCTTTCATTAGAACACACACAGCATGATGGTGTTTACTGTAGCACGATGTCACCTCCTTTAACTGATGGACTGAGGTCGCATTTTCATTGGCAGCCAAATCTTGCCTGAATCAGATCTATATCACTTCAAGACTAAAATTCAGTTGGTCACATGGTCACATGACTGTTTTAAACATATTTTCAGGCTGAGAAGAAGCTGAAATCTTGCTATATGCGTATATATAGCAAGATTTATCTCAAATACAGCTGTAACAGCCATTGGAGAGATTCAGCTTTGCCTCATGTATCTCTCAAATACATCTGTAGCAGCCAATGGAGAGACTTGAGCTTTGCCTCATTTATGGATCCTAGTATTCATCTTAGGAGCCATAAAGAGGCATAGATGATCTTTAGGCAATCTTAAAATGAGAAATCAACGTGTGTGTCTCTGAGCTTAAACTGAGAAGCATTTTTTTCCTCTGTCTGTGTCCAAAAAAAAATCCTCAGAAAATGACACAGGCCGTTAGTTTAAGAAGGTGACGAATCAGATATAACTTCATTTAACTTTGATCATTTCTAATGCGTCTCTAATGGCCTCTCAACGCTGTAGCTGCACCTGCTCCTGCTCCCACTGCTGCTGATGACAGCGCGGCGCCCCAAGGTGCTGACGCCCCTGCTGACGGTAAACACACGCACACACACACACACACACACACACACACACACACACACACGCACACGTGCGCACACACACGCACGCACACACACACGCACACACCTTACCTTTAACCCTTTGTCTACTGAACGTATTTTGGTGTTTCAACTGTTGAAAAATAGCAGATCTACAAGCTCATATCGCGCCACCGAGTGGCGCGATATGAGCTTGTAGTTCTGCTATTTTTGAAAAAATTGTGAAAATGTGGTGCAAATCTTTGGATACATTATTTCTTAAATAACTCAAATCTTTGCTTCTGGGGGATACCCTAGAACAACATGTTTTAGATGAGGTTCTGCAAGCTAAATAATAGATATTTCTGGGGGTCCTTCCTTTGAAATATGTCAAGCATCACTGACACAGAAAGAGATTTTTCCAGAAAAACTAGAATCTCGTGCCAGGGACTAGAATTTAGTGTCACAAACTAGAATCTAGTGTCATGGACTAGAATCTAGTGTCATGGAACGAGAATCTAGTGTCACTGGAAACTGGAATCTAACTTCAGAAACTACAGTCTACTGAGAGGAACTAGAATCTACCGTGAGGAACTAGAATCTACCATCAGAAACTAGAATCTGATCAGGACACGATGGCTTAACACTGCTAAAACCTCCAAACACGCTACCTGATACTGACGGCACCACCTTGCCAGACTTAACGAGATGAAAGAACCGCCAGTTGTCATCGTGCAGGTTCCCTGCTGGAATGCCTGGTTAGTAGTTTGTGTGCCGGTATACTATGTACAGTATGTGCACATGCTGGTCTAGGGACATGCAATATGCCCAATAATCAATTAGTACTGAATGGCATGTCAACAAAAGATCGTTCTAATGTGGGAAAGGGCAGGCGGTAGGAAAAGCCTGTTTGAGGTGTGTTTGGGGCGTGCTTTTGGACCTGGTGAAGGTGGGAGCAGCTCTCATGTGAGTTGCGAATGAGTTCCACAGTGAAGGGTTGGACACTGCACATGTTTGTCTCTTCTTAATTGATTAGTTAGTACTAGGCTATATGTTGTTGCAATGTTGGTGCAACTGTTACTTTGGATAAGATTCACTTGTTGGCCAGTTTTGTGACACAAAAAATAACAACACGATTTTGGAATTAATACATAATTGCAGATTTTTGCCATTTATACTTCAATTTCTTTTTTCTTTGTTTTATTCCACGGTTGTAATCCATTTTTCACCCAGTGCCAATTCCTAATGTGACCCTGGGTTCTACACACCCTCCACCAACCTGGGGAAGCAGCGGACTGGCCTCATGCTTCCTTCAATGCATGAGGAGTCAGAGTGTGAATGAATGAATGAATGAATGGAATTTTTATTAACAGAGATGAGAGTTACAGTACAAGTCAAGTACACACTGCTACAAAACTGATAACAGCTTGGAGAATTACAGTACAATTCAAGTACAACTACAGCAAATCTGACAAAGCTGATTGGACACACTAGTTAAGCAATAAGCATACACTTGTTTACAATAGTGGCCAACTTGTTCATTTCATTAAGGCATTCAAATACATACAAAACAACTACTTCAGTAAAATCAGAAGCATCACGGAGGTAAAATCATAGTGGAGGTAAAAAGGGAAAAGAGAAATGTACAATGAGGAGAGGCGGGGTGGGTGGGGGGATTTTATATACATTTTTTGTTTTACAGAGGCCAGTTTTGAATTGCAGCCATCTGTAGGTGCCCTTTGAGAGCGGTTTTGAAGGAGTCAAGGGATTCACATGCCTTTATGACTGTTGGTAGGGCATTCCACATTTTGGTGGCATATGAGTGGAAGGAATTAAGACCCTTGTTTGTGCCAAATCTGGGTTGGACATGGTTAGTAGCACTCCCTCTGGTGTTGTGGGAGTGGACCTCATTGACATTAAGGAAGTATTTGGACAGGTACAAGGGTATTTTGGTAGAGTATCGTATCTTGTGGACCAAACCCATTGCGAGATGTTGTACTCTGTCGTCAACCCTAAGCCAACCCAGACTGTCGAAGTGGGCAGGGGTGAGGTGGGTTCGGGGTGTGAGGCCAAGTAACGGTCTGACAAGTTTGTTTTGGGAGGTCTGTAACCTTGTTTTTAAGGTTTTTGAGGTGCTGTGGTACCAAGAGGTGCAGGCATAGGATGAAAGAAACCTGGTACCAGGGCTCCAGTTATGGTCTTCAGAGTGTCTTTATTGACCAGTGAGGAGATCCTGTATAGGAATCTAGTCCTCTGGTTGACATTTCTGATTACATTGGTGGCCATTTTATCACCGGAAAGATTTGCCTCCAGGATGGAACCCAGGTAGGTAATTTCTTCTTTCCGGGTGATAATGTTGTCCCCCACTTTGACAGTGAAGCCATCTGCCTTACTGAGCTTAGCATTTGTACCAAAGAGCTGCCTTGTTGTCACCTGACAGGGGTGAGTTTCCCTGGTTGGACGTAGCACGTGGAAGTAATACGTTATTCCAAACAATTCCTGTCCCGCTTCATCATGCGCCATGTTTTTGTCAGGGTATCTACCCTATTGTGTTTGTTTTTCAGTTCCAGCTACAGATACGTTGCCATTTATGAAAGACAGCAAGGTTGCGGTATTGCTGACATTGTCGAGGATCAGTGCTGGGGGTGTTTCCCTAACGCCACCCTAACCTGCTGTGTGTGTGCGTGTGCGTGTGCGTGTGCGCGTGCACGTGCACGTGTGTGTGTGTGTGTGTGTGTGTGTGTGTGTGTGTGTGTGTGTGTGTGTGTGTGTGTGTGTGTGTGTGTGTGTGTGTGTGTGTGTGTGTGTGTGTGCGCGCGTGTGTGCGCGTGCGTGTGCGCGTGCGTGCGTATGTGATCGTGCTACTGTAGCTGCCCCAGCCCCCCCAGCCGACGCGGTAGAGGAGGTCCCCAAGGCCCCGACGCCCCCTCCTCCCACTGCAGGTACTGCTACAGCATGGTCTCTGGATGAATGAAGGCTCCACGCTCAGACCTTCATTGGCTCCACAAAAACGTCTTTTTTTTTTGCAAAAAAAGCAAAAAAAAAAAAGTCTTCTGTCTTTTTTCCGATCCCTCGGCCAGGAAGCCGGAATGACGGCAGAAGGCGAGGGATTGTGATTTTCTTCCTTGTCTGTTGTCTTTCTTACTCGTCTGTCTGTCTTGTTCGTCTGTCTGTCTGTGAGCAGCTAATCTCAGGCACCCTTTAATCTCGGTGTGAAGCCGCTGTATCACTGCTATCAAGAGTTTAAAGGGAGATTATTTGAGCTGCTCGTCTCTGCGTCATCCTTCCTTCCTTCCAAAACATCTGTTGCATCTTTTTTGTTATTTCCAGTGTGTGTTCGTTCGTCGTACAGGCAGCACTATAGGCTCCTTCCTACCTCTGTGTCATTTTTTTTTTAAAATTTGTCCGTCCCTTCTTCCAGCTCCTACCAGCGCCCCTTTGGAGGTGACGTTGGAGGACGTGACTGACAGCAGCCTCACCCTCTCCTGGAAAGCCCCGGAGACCATCGGAGACGCCGGCCTGTCCGGATACACCGTGGAGTACTGCAAGGACGGAGGTGAGTTTTAACCATAGAGTAATAAAATATAGAGTCGTAACCGGAGCGATAGCCCCGCCCCCTTGCCGTTCATTTCAATACAAGTTGCTCAGTGGCGCTTTGAAGCACCCGGAAGACCGCCGGAAGTGCGCCTATTTCCGCATTTGGACACCAAAATTTGGTGTCCAAATGCGGAAGTATTTCCTCCATGAACGCGCCCGAAGCAAGGGATTATGGGAAGGGAAAGGATTCATGAACGAGCGCCGTCGAGAACGAGCGAAGGAAAAAAAAAAACTAAACAGCATCAAAAAACAAGCTTGTGGGTTTGTGGTGAGCTTATTATCTGTCATATAATACATCTGTTATGTTTTGAGAGGTAGTATATGACGTGAAGGCCGCTGGTTCAGCCAGAAAACAACTGAAATATAACACCTCCTCTCCATTGGGATCTGTTCAAAACAAAAACATTCCACGCTGTTCTTGAAATGATCCAGCTTTCTTTTGTGAAAATGCATAGACATTATCATACTGTATGATATCAGTCAGCTCAATCACTCATGCACGTTTTAGATAACCATAACATGCTCAATTCTCGAACAGTTGGGTTTGCAAGCATCCAGAATCATAGCCACGTTGATAACATTCATAATAAACCAATGCATTTGTAAATCCATCAAGATTTGAGCGAGTTATGATTATTTTCGTTTGAGCTGCCATAGAAGATACTGAAAAATATCAGATCTACAAGCTCACATCGCGCCACTCGGTGGCACGCTGTGAGTTTGTAGATCTGATATGTTTCAATATTCTTTTTGTAGATCTGATATTTTTCTGATATTTTTGAAAAATTGCGAAAATGTGATGCAAATCTTTGAATATATAATCTTTCATAAAGCAAATATTTTGAACTAAAATCGTTGCTTCTGGGGATCCCTACAACAACATGTTTTCAGATGGGGAGGGTCCGCAGCCAAATATAGATAATTCTGGTGGTCCTTGGCATGAAATATGTTAAGCATCACTGGCACAGGAACATAGATTTTTCAGAGAAACTAGAATCTGTCAGAATGTAGCATCAGAAACTAGTCAGAAACTAGAATCTAGTGTCAGAAATTACAATCAGGTGTAAAATAGAATATATTCTAAAGATCTGCGCATCATTTTCAAAAATTTTCAACAAAAAAATATCAGATCTACGAGCTCATATCGCGCCACCAAGTGGCGCGATATGAGCTCGTAGATCTGATATTTTTTTGAAGATTTTTCAATAGCTAAAGTGTAACATAATGCGAACAACACCAAAATGCGTTCAGAGGGTTAACCACCCTCCCTGGCTGTGAAGTGTGTGTAAGCGTGTGTGTGTGTGTGTGTGTGTGTGTGTACGTGCGCACCTCCCGGGTCACGCCACCTGCCCCCAGGATGTCAAAGGGACACGGCAGATTGACTCGTAGGCACATCGGGGGCCGTATCGCGGCAGGCAGCTCTTTCAGCGGCTGTCCGTCACTCGCGTCTCGGTCTCGCTGACGTCCACTTTTAGAAGCACTAGCCTCGCGCTGCTCCGATGACATCAGGCCTACTGGGGTTTCGCACCGTCGACGGCGGCCAAAATTCTGCCCTGCTCCTCGATCCCAATTAACCCCCGTGTTGTTTGTGTAAACGGATGTCAGCAGATCATAAACCACTGCAAAAAGTAAGTGCCCCTAAATGAACAGTCTGCTGAAAATTATCCTTTAAATGCGGTTTATTTTTTTGCCAAGGGGATATTTCAAAATAAAGGCACTAGAGTGCCAGCAGATTTTATTCCTGTTTTCTTTTTTCTTAAATAATGATGGCCAGCATAACCAACTCACTAACCTGTAGTTCTCTCTCCTAAATCATTATATCCCGACTGAAAAACTTTAGTTACTACCGTGATACTTTCCCATACATTAACAAACTTTACCCCTATACATTTGAAAATGGCAGATCAATGATTCCTATGATGGAGTCCTCCTTCCTTCCTAGAAAGCACCAGTGGTAACCAAATGGACCCTTATAGATCTGTAACTCTTGAGAGCGTAAAATGAAACCAAATGGACCTTTTACGCTCTCAAAAGAGTTAAATTATGTTCAAACATCTGAATTACCTAATTTTCAAGAATCTACACATTTAGAAAATGTAGAAGAATTGCTATTTTGACCAACATTTTGCCAGTTATTTCTCCTAAATTAGTCTGAGATGAAACTCAACATCAAATGGTGATCCTCCGTGGCTAAAATGCAAAATAAATTATGGTATGAAAATGGTTGAAAACCCTCTGCTTTAGCGCATTCTAGTGCATTTTGGAAGTGGCACTAGTGCATCTGGGGTTTTGGCAGTTGGCAACACTGAGCCTGATAGCTCTTCACAAGTCCTCTCACCGTGCCAAGGCTAACTGTGGCGTTTATTTCTCTCCCCAACACACACACACACAGCCTCTGACTGGGTTGCGGCTAACGAGCAGCTGACCTCGGCCAACCACATGACCATCAGGAACCTGACCACGGGCGACCTGCTGCGCGTACGGGTCGTGGCTGTCAACCCCGGGGGTCGCAGCGAACCCGCTGCCCTGGCCGCCGCCGTGCCCATCCGCGAGGTGGCTGGTGAGTACTATAGCAACAACACCAAGCACAGTGGCAGAACACTGTTACGGTGCACTGAAACTAACATGGAGGGCATTTTACTTTGAAGTTTCAGCCTGAAACACTGATCTGAAGTTTCTCAACCAATCAGAAGCTTGCATCCCTTCCGGCTATGGGACGCAAAGAGACGTAATTTTCAACTCACTGGGACTTTACTCCTTTTTGACCTGAGAACTGATGCTACAAATGTCAAAATCCTGACGGTTTTCTGATAAGCCTCCAGGGACCCCCGCAGAAGCGAAATATTTGAGTTAAAAACGTTTGCGGTGACAGAATATTCAAAGATTTGCACAAGTGGCCTACTATGAGCTTTGTATATCTGCTATTCTCTAAAATTCTTTAGATTTGGTTTCAGCAGGCCTGACATTTTATGTTTCCCTCATGAACATAAATGTCCCATAATATTTTAAAGGTCTCTTTTTTTTTATTTCCTCTCTCTTTTCGGGTTGCCATGCAGCCTCTCTGAATCAAGTCGTCCGCTCGACAGCCGCGTAACTTATGACCTATCACTTGGAGTTCTCACGTTGCAAACCGCTAGGTATAAGTAGACTAGTGGACAGAGCTAAGAGCTCCTACCAATGGACTCCGCAGCTGTACGCACATAAATCCACCCTGGACGCTTGCTGACAAGACCTTTCATTAGCTTTAAATTACACATGCCGGAGCCTGAGCAGCGAGCGGTGCAGCGCTCACCTACGGTCAGGAGGTAGATCTGGCAACGCCCTCCGTGCCAAGCAGAGTAACCTGAGTTTGTGTGCCTTGCGTTCTGCAGGTTCTATTGCTGAATCTGCCTTTAAGAGAACGCTGTGGCACGTTATTTACAGTGTATGAGTGGATTCATTTAGACCAGTGGTTTTCAACTGGTGGTCACCTCAAGGACCACCAGTGGTCCTTGAGGTGGGTCCAGGTGGTCACTAGCTAAATGATGGACATCATGTTAAATAAAATGAAAGCAAATGAATCTGTACTGTTATTATTTTTTTCTTTTCCCAAGTCAGTTATGACACATAATGTAACGTACAGTTTGTGTGGGATTGTGAGTCTATGATGGACCCCCACACAATAGTGGTACGTGGTCCCTGGTTGCTCTTAGTCAGGATGGTGGTTCCTGTGTCAATCTGTTGAAAACCAGTGATTTAGACTCACAGCAAGGAAGATTTTTTTAAAGGCTTCTAGAAGGTTTCTAGGTTTTTAAAACAAACAAACAAACAAACACGTTTCTATGTTAGTGGATCTCAACCTTTTCTTCACGTCAAGGACAACTGGAATGAACTGTGTTTGGCTGCATATGTTGTTCCAGGGACCCCCCAGATGCAAAGATTTGAGCTTGAAAGATTAGTGACACATTTTTACGTTTTTTTTTTTTTTTTTTTTTTTTCACGAAGCTTGTAGATTTTTTATTTTTCACTTGCTATTTTAGCACATTATGTTAGTGATGTTTTCAGAAGATTTGGAATGCTCGGTGACCTTTGTGTGTGTGATAATAACATGGTTTTAGATATTTACTTGTCTCAAGTAACACTCGGTACGCGGTCGTGGGGTACTTGCTCTCTGGTTACTTGGTCTGCTCAGGCACAAGTAGGCCATGGCCTACATATGTGCAATGCGCAACTTGGCATTGAGTGCAGTTCTAGTTTTCGTGATGTCATGGAGATGGAGATGCTGACAGCATCTCTGTCATGGGATCAGAGAGGAGCGGTCAGGGGTTAAGTGTCTCGCTGTAGGACACTTTCTGACACACAGGCTTACCAACCTCTGACCTTCCCATTCCCAGCCTCTAGTCTACCCACAAATAGGATCCAGGGCAAACGCCAGTGCTATTCAGTATGATGTCACTGCATGTTGTTGGGCGGAAAACCTCCTATCTCCATATTCTAACCTTTTTCATAGGACCTTTTTCAATGGACCCGCAAGGGTCCATTTGCGTAACTCTGTCTATACTCTAGGCCAGGGGTGGGCAATTATTTTTTTCCCAAGGGGCCAAATGAGATACAGCAAATGCTGTGGAGGGCCAAGACTAAATGCTGAACTAAAGTCTGTGTTACATTATATATGGCATTGACTTGATTTATTATGTTATCATAGCATTGGTTTTCAACCATTTCGATCCCAGGGCCCACCATTTATTCACCATTTGAGCCGCAGACCACCATTTGAGGACATTTTCACCCCACGGGCACGGACCCAAAACTAATATGTGTAGACTAATTCAGGCTAATTCTGACGATGAATATTTTAACTCTTGAGAGCGTAAAAATGAAACCAAATGGACCCGCAAGGGTCTTGTTGAGCCGCTCATTTTGAAAATATCTCTCAAGTCAAAAAAGTGTGGGCACCCCTGTGTTAAAGCATCTTTTGGTGCTTAATCTATGTTGTACATGATTTGTTGCACTTCCTCTCGTGTTGTGGGAGTGGACTCCCACAACACTCCCAGACAGAAAAATAATCCAATGACTGTTCACGGCGCGTTTTCTATCCGACAGAGACGATCTCTCATGTTCTGTATATCATCCCTCGTGCTTCACATAAACCATACCTGGGCATTATGCGGCCCGGGGGCCAAATGCGGCCCTTTGGCTGACTCTGACCGGCCCCTGAAAGGGTTTAAAACCAGTGGTCCGGGGACCATCTGTGGTCCTTGAGAGAGTTCCAGTTAAATATGGAAAGTTGGTTAACCAGATGTAACTCTTTGAGAGCGTAAAAATCAAACCAAATGGACCCTTGCGGGTCCATTTGGTTTCATTTTTACACTCTCAAGAGTTAAAATATTCATTGTCTGAATTATCCCAAGTCTACACAACTAGAGAACGTGGAAATGGAAGATTAATGGTCATTTTGATCTGTATGTTTGATTGTTTGATTCCCCAAATCTAAAGAAATCTTTAGTTTTGGGGTCTGTGGAGCTAAAATGTCATCAAATGGTGGTATTTACTGAATAAATAGAGGTCCCTGATGTCAAAATGGTTGGTCTTACGCTTACCTTTATCTTGAAATTACAGGGATATAGGGTTAGGGTTAGACTTTAGTTCAGCCTTTAGTCTTGGCCCTCCACAGTATTTTATGTATCTCATGTGGCCCCTTGGGAAAAATAATTGCCCACCCCTGACATAAACTATCAGATCTATATAAACTTGTAGACACCTCTGGGCATGGCATGGACTCCACTCCACTCCACTCCCATCGTACTGCTCAGCATAAATCAGACCTGGAGGGCAGAGTGTTGGTTTTCCAGCGTTGTGCCAGCGACAGGCTGAAGTATAACGCAGGTGTCCCATTCTCCGTTTTCACTGAGGGGCAGTTTGATTTAACGCCGGCGTGGGGCAGGTGGGGCAAAAACATTTATCCAAGCAGAGTGACACCTGTCGGCTGTGGACTCTGTAAAACAGACAGTGGCCTTGTTAGTGCGACCTCGGTGACACACACACACACACACACACACACACACACACACACACACACACACACACACACACACACACACACACACACACACACACACACACACACACACACACACACACACACACACACAGTTATATTTTATCACTGTGTGACACTTAAAGTGGACTGGCAACAGGGGCCGATGTATCATTTCCCAATTAGGGGGGCAGGAGAAAATGGTATTCGGCTTCATCGCCCCTGTTGCTTCGCGCCACGTGCGATGAAGCCGCACCCATACCATTTTCGGTTACAAGACTTTTATTAGGCAAGTAAGCATCAATAATAACATCAGTTGTTGTTGAAGTTGCAACAGACACGCAGCATGCATAAAGCTAAAGGTCTGACTCAGAGTTTTCTGTTTTCAATGATGAAATGCTGTTGGTTTAGTGGTGCCACGACTGTAGTTAGTCAGTAGCAGTAGTAGTGTTTCAAATCATTTAAAATATAAGCACTTTTATTTGAAATTTGGATTGTTTTGCATGCCATCATGTTTGGTGGGGCAGAATGTGCATTTAGAGGGGCATTGCCCCCCCATGTCCATGCCTAGATCCGCCCCTGACTGGCAAGTGGCCACTGTAGAAACAACCCTGTGAAACGTAACACTGGAATGTGAAAAGGGAAATCTTTTTTAACCACATTAGCGCTCCCGTATTCTGTGGGTAAAAATAGTTATAAGACGGACGTCTTCCAGGAAAGACATGTTCTGATGTTGGAGATGGGGTTAGTTTGTAGCTCTTGTCCCCTTCCAGTGTTTGCTTTGCTTTGCTTTGCTTTGCTTTGCTTTGCTTTGCTTTGCTTTGCTTTGCTTTGCTTTGCTTTGCTTTGCTTTGCTTTGCTTTACTTTACTTTACTTTACTTTACTTTACTTGTTCATTCGGAAATGAACAAGTAAAGTAAAGTGATACCACAATACCAAGATACCGAATACCGATACCAGAGAAGAATATATAATAACATACAAAAGCAAAAATATCTTTATATGAAGTCACCTGCAGGGTATACCATACTCCTCTCTCAAATGTGCACTTGGGAAACTCCAAAGCAAACTCCACATGACCTAAGATTTTATTTAACTGCCATGGTGTCAACCCCTTACCCCCGTGTCTGATCACTGGTTAGACAGGCATATTTGCTCGATAATGACAAATAAGGGCCAATACTGATACTTTTCCGATACCATGCAGTATTTGCAGATACCGATATGATTAAAAAAAAAGGGACAAAAAGAGCAGATCCGATACTTTTGTATCGGTCTCCCTAGCGCCAATAGTACAATACCCCAAATCACAGCCAATATCCAGTCTAATGATATATACCAGTGGTTTTCAACCAGTGGTCCTGGAAAGAGTCCAATGATGGACAGTTGGTTATCCAGATGTAACTCTTTGAGAGCGTAAAAATGAAACCAAATGGACCCTTGCGGGTCCATTTGGTTTCATTTTTACGCTCTCAAGAGTTAATATTCATTTTGATCTCTATGCTTGACTGTTTTGTTCCTGTAATCCAGCCTGGAGTTGTGGACAAAAGCAAAAGAGGGGTCTGTAGGGCCAAGATTGCCATCAAATGGTGGTCCGTGGATCGAATTCTTAATAAATAGTGGGCCCTGGTTGGTATCAAAAAGGTCGAAAACCCCTGATATATAGTAATACTGCCCATGGACAGTCAGACCTAAAGTAACGACTAACCTATTTTGACCAACCGTCATCATTATGATGACATTATGCCTAGTGGAAGACAGTTTGGCCTAGATTTCTGTCACCACCAAACCCCTTATCCCTTAGCTTCTTTGTCTTTTTAAACTAAAAAAAAAAAACAATTCTCAGTAGTTAAAATGGCCAGTCTACAAGCTCACAATGTGTCAATGACATGTTGAACTATTCCAAAAAAAGTTTATCAAAATACAGCCTTTTATAAAAAAAGAAAAGAAAGAAAGCAAGAAAGAAGGCGATCACGGACGCTCTTTCCCCTCCCTCGACCCTCGCGTTATGGGTTATATCTTTAATAAAATACTGCAAAAGGTACACAGTGACAGTAGCCTAATTTAACATTGATTCTCTCAGAACACATGCACATGGCTGCGTTGTGCGCCTTAGGGCAACATTTTTTGTTGGGTCCCGCGGGCGCCGCGCAAAAAAAAATGATAAAAAATGGACCGACATGTCGACATTGGGCCTCGACATGTCGAGATTCCAAATATGTGTTGATTAACATCCCTATTGAAAACACAGCAACTGCAACGGCCTCACTGAACGGCAGGTTCACTCTGGTCGCTCTGTTGGCATCCGTAATAAGAGGTGCTACTTAGAGCTCATTACGTCGCTGTAATGCACACCTACTGTATAAACTGTCACTGTACTGTAATTGGTTGAGAGGAGGGAACTGTTGCTCTGTTGTTGGTTTGACGTTGAGAGGATCAGCGCAGCCTCAGAATAGACACACAACAGAATGAAGGGATATTATTATTACCCTTTAATACGTCTTAGCTGCACTTTACCTTCAAACCCAAGGGTATAGCATTATTTTTACGTACTGTATTTGCTGCACCATATTTTTTTTAGGTTGTGTGGTGTGATTCCATTCCACTTTAAACTTTTTAGAGTCGCAATCAGAATGTGTTTATTGGCTTGATATACATATCTATCAATACCAATACCCTACTTATACTACTGTGTCATTCAAAAGTAGTGGGAATAACCGTGAACTTGTAGACCTGCAATTTTCATTCGTCATAGTGTGTGTGTGTGTGTGTGTGTGTGTGTGTGTGTGTGTGTGTGTGTGTGTGTGTGTGTGTGTGTGTGTGTGTGTGTGCAACACTAAAAGTAAGTAAGCCTTGCTGAGCCATGAGGCTCATAGGGGCAGAGCCCTACTGTATCTCCTGTTTCTTTAGCGTGAGGCAGCTTGATGTACACCCCCCGTGTTGACAAGATGTACTACATGTACCCTTTGATGCTGCGCTCCAAGCTGAGAAGGCATTGAGTCTTATGAGTCTTTGGGAGGACCTGGTCCGGGGATCAAGAAGACCGGTCCAATCTCGCAATATTGGAGGGCAGACGCTGTTGACAAATCCACTGCAGGTGCATCTTCGTCGTTTTCTCCTCATTGCCACGGCTCAAGCCAGTGAAATCGGTAAAAACCCTTATTTTGAAGCGCCAGATCGCCTAAACAGGAGGGGGTGCCGTCAAGCTTATTTCTGGTGTCTTGACTAACCTGTCCTGAGTCCTCTGACGATCTGAGAAAAAAGTTCCAGGTCAAAAGTCAGGAAGTGACATCTAGCCCTAGCCTCTCCTCGGATTCAGCGCCGGAATCCGAGGAGAGGCTTTTGAATGCATTGGATTGAATGGGTGCGAATTGGACAAACAAAACAAGTTGTCACGGCAATTCTGTTCCAAATGAAAGTCAGCAACGGGATCATTATCAGACAATGCGATGCGATGACTAATAGTTGGATTAAAGAAGGAAATCTACATTTAGTCGTTTTCTGCGCCTTCGTCGTTACCGGCAAAACGGGACCGAGCACGACGCGCACGGCGACCGTGCTTTCGGGAGTCAGTGGGTTAACCATAAGGAAGGCCACTGACAGCCCTGACGTAACCTGTCCTATGGCAGTGTACACACATCACCGTCTAAACTAAAGGTCAACTGTGTTTGTTGTGCGTGTGTCATTTCCTGCTGGGAGAAGACGATACCCCCCCCCCCCCCCCTCTCCTCCCCCAGGAACAAGCTAAGAGTCTAATGAGGGAAACCACTGGTTAGCTCAGAGCCTGAAACATGAGCCTAATATGGGGTCTAGGTGACGTGTGTGTGTGTGTGTGTGTGTGTGTGTGTGTGTGTGTGTGTGTGTGTGTGTGTGTGTGTGTGTGTGTGTGTGTGTGTGTGTGTGTGTGTGTGTGTGTGTGTGTGTGTGTGTGTGTGTGTGTGTGTGTGTGTGTGTGTGTGCGTGCGTGTCAGGGGCGGATCTAGGCATGGACATGAGGGGGCAATGCCCCTCTAAATGCTTATATTTAAAAGTATTTGAAACGCTACTACTACTACTGCTACTAACTACCTACAGCTGTGGCACCACTAAACCAACAGCATTTCATCATTGAAAACGGAAAACTCTCGGAGTCAGACCTTTAGCTTTTTGCATGCTGCGTGTCTGTTGCAACTTCAACAACAACTGATGTTATTATTGATGCTTTGCCTGCCTGTCCTGTAACTGAAAATGGTATGGGTGCGGCTTCATCGCGATGAAGCCGCACCCATACCATTTTCAATGAAATTGCCCCTTTACCATTTTCAATGAAGTCTCCCCCATACCATTTTCGATATGGGACAGTTCAGACAGCCCCCCCCCCCCCCCCCCCCCGGATGTTACATTCACCCTGGAGCATGACGACTCTGCATTGTGGGAGGTTAAATGGGAGGTTGTGTTATTGTGGTGAGGGTGTAGCAGCAGGGGGGGTGGGGGGGGGGGGGCATCCTTTCTGTATCCTACTGTAAGCCATTGTGATCTCTTGGGAGATTTGCTGCTTATGTTGGAGCTACGGGGGAGCTACCCCGGCCGTTCCAAACCAAACCATTCCATGGCTGCCTCGGAAGTTATACGCTAACCGGCCGTGACACAGTTTCACTCACCCAACCTCCTATAATCCTAGCTAGCATTCGAAAAAATTAACATGAGTTTGAGAAACTAAACAATGCACGAGCGCATTGGTTTCTGTAAGGAATGAATGGTAAAGCTTCCTATGAATTGTGTGTTTGTAAGGCACGTCAATAATGTGATAAAGACATTATAAACAGGGGTGCACATAACTATTTTGGTCCAGTACTCAGAGGAGCACCTGGAGATGTTACTTTGTGCTCCCAAAATGCGGCAACCCGCATCGCCGGGCCCTGGGACCCCTTTTGTCCACTCCGTACATCCTGATCAATGTACAATATTACAGTACAGGGCGATAGTTTGGGCGATGCAATAGTGGCTAGCCTAGTAGTACTACTACTACCTGGCTGCACTCTACATCCATTGAAATACTAGTAGTATTTTAGACATTAGTTAGAATTATTTCATTTTCAAGACTTTTTTTACTGGCCCAGTCAGGCAGTCATTATGAGTCCCAGCTGTGTGGTGCTCAAAGGAGCTTTCCACCCCTGGATTGGGAGCTCATTGTAGGATTTTTGGTGCTCCTGAGCACCGGAGCACCACTTACTGTATGTGCACCCCTGATTATAAAGCACTGTATAGTAACTCTTAACATCGAGTAAGTAAGGGCGGCTGTGGCTCACTGAATAGAGCAGGTAGTCCAATGAGCCGTGAGTCGGCGTTTCATGCTAGGGGAGTCTTTAGGGCGGATGTAACATTTCCCATTTAGGGGGGGGGGGGGGGCAGGAGAAAATGGTATGGGGGGGCTTCATCGCCCGTGGCGCGAAGCGTCACAGGCGATGAAGCCGCACCCATCCATTTTCGGTTACAGGACTTTTATTAGGCAAGTAAAGCATCAATAATACCGTAACATCAGTGTTGTTGAAGTCGCAACAGACACGCAGCATGCATAAAGCTAAAGGTCTGACTCAGAGAGTTTTCTGTTTTCAATGATGAAATGCTGTTGGTTTAGTGGTGCCACAACTGTAGTTAGTTATTAGCAGTAGTAGTGTTTCAAATCATTTTAAATATAGGCACTTTAATTTGATCTTGATACCTATCAGTGTACAGTGTTATAAGCATATTTCTGAATACTGTAATGCAATGGGAGGCGCATTGACCTAGACTTCATAGAGACGTGCACATGTAAGAAGCTAATATTATTGTCTTTGCCGTAACATCACTGTACAGTGTAGGCTGCCTCCACCACAGAAGCAGGAGGCTGAGTCAGTTGCAAGCGCCGCAGTCATTGGAGACACTGCTGTCCGACTGCATCTTGATGTGTGACATGTGTGAATGCATGTCAGAGCTGGTCTAAGACCTCCTACCGTCAAAGCTATTTTTGGAGAGGCGTTCGAATGCCGTGGTTCCCTTCTCTCCTTTGCCGCTCTGTTCCTGAATTACTGGGGGGATAGCGTCCTGGGTACAGAAAATGGGCTACACAGTCGTAGGAATTATTGACTAAATTAGTAAATTGAACCGTTCTGTAACTGTACCTTTTGGAGTTTGAAATTGTGAGAATGCTGCACAAATCTTTCAATATGTTCTTTCAGCCGAAAATGGAAATAGATACAGTATATAGCTATTTTTTTTTTGCCCTCTACATTGCTTCTACTTTGATGCTGCAGCTGTTTCCCTGCAGACAGACACTTCCAGAACTTTGTTGTTGTCAACAAATCGTGAAAGCTAAACATCCGTCTGGCTCAGGATAGGCGGTGCTAATTTGTGAGGCGGGTAATTTATTACCTGATTTATTACCTTTAAGGAGTCAAACTTCACAATGACAAAGTGGTTAATTGCTGTCATGCCTTTCAATGCGCTGACTTCAAGGCCACTTCCTTTCCGTGACAAATGAGCAATTCCCTCTTTAGCTCCATGTGCCAGTCAGAGCCCTTGGGGTTTAGCTGAGACGAGGAGGGGTATTTTTAGTTCCTTCAGACACACACATGTTCATGGCGTGGCTGGTCTATGAGTAGTTCCTATATTTGGGACCCTGTTGACCTGTCATTCTTAGCATGTGTTAACCAACCTCACCCTGAAAAACATGAGTGCATGTTGAAGCATAATAAATACAGCCATCACGGGCCTCCACTTGTTCCCTAGGGGACAATTATTGAGGAATTATTGAGGGGGGGGGGGCTTGGCCTAGTTGTTCAGGCGTATATGTTACATGTTCAGTATGCACATTTAATGTTGCTCTATTTTATTCTCTCTTCTTTGTTTTACAATCTTGTTCTCTTTTAAAAGCTTAAGGAAAACAACCCCTGTCATGTAGCCGGCCCTACACTAGCAATATTTTGATTAACTAGCAATGTCGGCATCAACGGGCAACATAGCAACAGGCAACACCTCCCATTAAAAGGGGAATTCCGCCCATTTTCATATTTTTCTAAGAGTGTACAAATGTGAACCAAATGGACCCTAGCGGGTCCATTTGGTTACATGTATACACTCTCAGAAAAAAGAGAAGCCTTAGTTTGCACTGAATCATTTTCACCCAACTGCCACACAACTCAAAATGTTCATTTAGTGGAATAAAAAAGTTAGAAAACCCTTGTTTTTGTCCACCGCAGTGAAGCAGCAGCAGCAGCCATGTTTTCATAAAAGTTTATCTGTGGGAGTCTAGGAGAAAGGATCAGGTGACGCCAAAGAAAACTGTGATTGGAGGATTCCGAAATGTTGCCCAGTAGAGGGTGCTAACGATCTGACAACCAGGAGTTGATCATTTTCTATAGAGAGGTGAAAAGTCAACGTTGATAATTGACGTTGCTTGTTGATGCTCATCAAAACATTGCTAGGTGTATCAGGGCCCTAACTCAGTAAGCTACGCAAGATCTACTCATGTCAACAAGTCATTTGAATTTCTCTATGAGCCTACTGCATGAACGTTTTTTTTCCCTCCACGTGACGCCAAATAAACAATACATTCATTTGATACGTGACCAGAAAACATTGAAATTTACATGTTGTTGTTTATCTGCAGACCGCCCAAGGGTGCGCCTGCCGCGCGCCCTCAGAACACGCTACGTGAAGCAGGTCGGAGGGCAGATCAACCTGACCATCCCCTTCCTGGTAAGATCTCTCTCTCTCTCTCTCACACACACACACACACACACACACACACACACACACACACACACACACACACACACACACCGTGAAACATTGTGAAATGTTAGATCCGGGCCTGAACTAAAGCCGAAAGCGAAAAAAAAAACATCTTCAAGTTTGAACGCACGCCCCGCTTCTAGCTCATTATCTGTGTAACACGAGTGGATTAATGTTCTACCTGCGTTGCTCCTCGACAATATAGACGGCACAAATGACCAAATAGCTCAATAATTGTCAATAATGCTAATAATGCAAAGTAATGCTAATAATTGATACTAATGATAAGTAAGTAATGTTGGTAATGCTAAGCATTGCTAATGCTAAGTAAGTAATGCTAATAATGCTAAGTAATGGTAACGCTAAGCATTGTCAATGATGCTAATAATGCTAATTGATACTAATAATGCTAAGTAATGGTCCCTTATCACCATTTTCAAAAATATCAGACCTACAACTATATCAGACCTTGTAGGTCTGATATAGTTATGGATTTTTCATTTTAGTTCAGTTTTACTCTTTTTTTTTAACAGTTTTTTTTTTTTAATTTAGTTAGTTTTAATTAGTTTTTAGTTCGCATTTGCTAGTTTTTATTTCGTTTTTATTTTTGTAAAAAGTTTTAGTTTTAGTTAGTTTTTGTTTTTTTCATACCATTCATTTTTTGTACTTGGTATCGTGTGGAACGGTATGGTGCTGAAAACTGCCATAAAAAAGTTTATAAAAAGTTTATATTATAAATATCTGAAAGTCATATACGTATTGATAAAAAATGAAAACGAAGGGTATGTTGAGTATTATTTCAGTTAAAGGTAGGGTAAGTGATTTGAAATTCATTGTGTAGTACCAGCCTGGTGCACTAGGGGCCCCCAAGAGTAGCTACACTATGTGAACCTGCTGCTCCATCCTGATTGGAGGAGAATTCACCCTCCACCTGGGGAACTTTTATTAGCTCCTCTGCTAACGTGGGGGAGGAGGAAACTCCATATATGGTCTGCACACCTTATAATAGAGCATTTTAACAGAAAAACATTTTTTTGGGGTGATATCTGACAAAAGTGTAATCACTTCCCCTACCTTTAAAAAAAATAGTTATCGTTTTTTTCTGTTAGTTTTAGTTAACTATAATAACCCAGCCTGCCAGAAAACGACTTAAGACAGACGTCATCTACCCCCACCCCCCCATCCCCCCACAGGGTAAACCCAAGCCGGTGGTGACCTGGACCAAGGGGGGTCAGCCCCTGGACACCAAGAGGGTCAACATTAGGACCACCGACAAGATCTCCATCTTCTTCATCCGCAGCGCCGAGAGAGAGGACTCTGGTGTCTATGAGATGTCTGTGAAGGTGGAGGGTCTGGAGGACAGGGCTACCATCACTCTGCAGGTGGTTGGTACGTCACACACACACACACACACACACACACACACACACACACACACACACACACACACACACACACACACACACACACACACACACAGAAGAGGGTAAAACCGGGTAAAATCGGTGTGGTGTGGTCCATTGAATTCCACTTATTGAATCACTAAGGTGAACCAGAGCCTTATAGGGGAGAGTTGCGATATTCCTGTTCACTCCTATGCCTCAGGTCGCTCGCGCTGCTGGAGGAGCATAGAGGCAACAGCAACCCATTCACACACACTGTTAGCAACTAACAATCTCGCGATACCAGGGCGTCTCGCGAGACTGCCTGTGAGGCTGCTCTGAGTCCAATGTAGCAGTAGGAGTATGCAGAAATGCAGCTTTAATGACTTTAAAACCCTTGTTCTTTAATAATAGTACAACATAAACATTATAGAGACGGTAGTTGTGACTGAACGTGACTGAACTGGAATGTCGGTTAACCGTGTGTAACTCTTGAGGGTGGTAAACATGAGACCAAATGGACCCTTGCAGATCCATTTGGTTTCATGTTTACGCTCTCAACAGTTAAAATATTCCATCATGTGAATTAGCCCAAGTCTACTCAACTAGAGAATGTAGAAGATTAATCGTCATTTTTGGTCATTTTGTTTTGCCTGTTTTTTGTTTTCGGAATCCAGCCTGGAATTGTGGCCAAAAACAAAAGAATTCTTTAGTTTTTTGGGGGTCTGTGGGGCTAACATGTCCTCAAATGGTGGTCCGTGGGTCAAATTCTGAAGAAATAGTGGGACCCTGGCATGGAAAGGGTTGAAGACCCCTGCTTTATACCAATGCGGGCTTGAATTACTTTACGTATTATAGTGAATGGATGTCACATGGCATGACGTGTCTCTTGTAGATCTTCCGGGGCCTCCAGCCGGCATCAAACTGGTGGACTGCTGGGGCTTCAACGCTGCCCTGGAGTGGACCGCTCCCAAAGACAACGGCAACACAGAGATCACCGGATACACTGTCCAGAAGGCTGACAAGAAAACAGGGGTGAGTCGCTCAAACACAACATTAACGAACTATTCCACTATTCGATTATTCGACTAGCAAAACACTATGCGACTATTAATTCATTATTCGTTATTTGGTAATAATAATTTTTGATACATATTTTTCAGTTTTCTGCAGCAGGCATTGTAGACTAGTCGACGATTACTCGACTACCAAAGTATTCGATTCGACTAGCAAAAACGTGTTTGGTTAATGCCCTAACAGGGGTTGACACTAACTAAGGTCTCGGAGTGCAATTCTACTTGCCCCCCAGCTCTTGGTCACTTGCCCCCCAAAAATATATTGTAAATTTTGCAGATGTAACTCTTGAGAACGTAAAAATGAAACCAAATGGACCCTTGTGGGTCCATTTGGTTTCATTTTTACACTCTCAAGAGTTAAAATATTCATCATATTAATTAGCTGAAGTCTACACAACTAGAGAATGTAGAAGATTAATGGTCATTTTGATGTGTAGGTTAATTTGCCTGTTTTGTTTCCCAAATCCAGCCTGGAATTGTGGATAGCTAGAAAGCAGAGAAAGACACAGAGGCAGAGTGCAATGACTGCCTTCAAGACAAATTTATCTTGTGTTGTGTTATAGTGCACTAAGTTGCACACTTGCCCGATCGGGCAACCAGATAGCAGTCTTCACTTGCCCCACCATTTTTTTACTTGCCCCCGGGCAAGCGGGCAAGTGTTAGTGTCAAGCCCTGCCCTAACATGTACTACAGTACATATGTGCCTTGTGTTTTCCTTGCTTATATTGTAAGAGGGGAGAATCGCTGAAGTCCCAGTGACCCAGAGAGGGTACAGATGTAACCAGTTCCTTTTGCTTCACATTAATGCTGTCCGAGTGAAATCGGCTCTCCAGATTTCACAGTGTGGGAACCAACTGAACGACAGTGAGCTAAAACATCTGACATACTGTACATGACACCTGATATGTCTGTCTGTCTGTCTGTCACATACATGACACCACCAGCAGGCATTCTGCCAGCAGTCAACTGCTGAAACCACACATGTTTTATGGAGCCTCTTACTGTTCACACCTCCCTCTGCATCAACAGGACACGATTTACTGTTTGTTTTTGCAATCGGTCATTAATTAAGCACAATAGACCTGCACAGTGACGTCAGTGTTTTCCCCCATTCATTTTTTGTCATAGACTTTTTGAAAATAATTCATATAAAGACGATTACGCCGCGGACAAAGCC
This sequence comes from Benthosema pterotum, assembly GCA_039105355.1. Taxonomy (NCBI): domain Eukaryota; kingdom Metazoa; phylum Chordata; class Actinopteri; order Myctophiformes; family Myctophidae; genus Benthosema; species Benthosema pterotum. The sequence goes on along the minus strand of CM076968.1, from coordinate 9,448,370 downwards.
AACTCGGGTCGTGACAAATCATGATGACACACAACCTTTTGGGACGATCAAATAATTTCTAAGATGAAAAACGAAACAAAAAGTGTTGTATCCTGCCGTTTTCTACTACTTGCTAATTAGATATTATTTGATGATTTGATTGTGTGTGGCATCATGATTTGTCACGACCCGAGTTGGATTTGTCTGCGGCAAAATCGCCTTTATATAAATTATTTTCGAAAAGTCTATGAGAAAAATGAATGTGGAAAACACTTCCGGAACCGCGGTGACGTCACTAGGCTGGTCTATAAGACCTGAAAAAAAAAAAAAATCATGCTCTCACAATATTTTGTTACACCCAGCACAAAATTGCTTTTTTTTCCTTTAGCTTAAATCTAGAATAGTACGGATGCTTTTCCAAGCGATTATAACAGTTAACATTGTGTGAGGTGTTCTTCTAGGACAGTGGTTTTCAATCAGTGGTCCAGGGACCATCAGTGGTCCTTGGGGGGGTTCCAGGTGGTCCCTGGGCTAAATGATGGAACGTTGGTTAACCAGATGTAACTCTTGGAGACCGTAAAAATGAAACCAAACAGACCCTTGCTGGTCCATTTGGTTTCATGTTTACACCCTCAAGAGTTAAAAATCATCTTCATCATCTGAATTAGCCCATAAGTCTACACAACTACAGAGAGTAGAAGATTAACGGTCATTTTGATCTGAATGTTTAACTGTTTTTTCCCCAAATCCTGCCTGGTATTGTGGACAAAAGCAAAAATAAATCATTAGTTTTGGGGTCTGTGGCGATAATATGTCAACAGATGGTGGCCCGTGGCTCAAATTCTGAATAAATAGTGGGCCCTGGTATCAATAAGGTTGAAAACCACCGTTCTAGAACCATACAAGTAAATTCTAATACACTGCGCAGTCCTTTGGGGGTATTTTTGGCCACCGTGCAAATTGCACATACGTGGGTATGTACAGTATCTTCTGTATTACTTACCCATCCTAACTATTAGGAGCATGGGGCTCTATTAATACAGTATCCCCAGTGGGGCTGTTAGGGGTTAAGTGTCATTCTCAGGGGAGGGCAATTAACCCCTTCCCAGCCAAGGACAAGATTGGACGAGATAAGCCCCGCCCCCAAAACAAAACGACAACTGTATTGTTCAGTCACGACTACAGTCTGTGTAAGGTGTATGTTTCTGCTATTAAAGAAAGACTAAAATGAAGTGATTTAAAGGATTTAAAGATGGACTATTGCCATTGAGTCCAATGCATTTCTACCTAGCGAGACTCCCCGTATCGCGAGAATGAGACACTAGTAGGCCTATTCGGCTCCCTATTAACCCATAGTAGACGGGAACCCCTAGTGGTAGTTTTACCCTAGTTGACGGGAACCCCAATAGGCGTTCTGTACAGTATGTACAGTATCAAAAAATGTCAAAATTTTGCCGGTGTTAGACAATAATTTGAAGTTTTTCAATACACTTAGGTTAGTATTTCAAAGACATTTTTAGAATCGGGATAGTCTACAATTGGTTAAATCCCATTCATTTCGTCGACTTCCGTTTTTGAAAGTGGGACCCCATATGGCTCCTCCATGCTCCTCCAGCAGTGCGAGCACCCGGGGAGTGAATATGGGAAATAACTGAACTCTCCCACGATAAGGCTCTGGTTTTTCGACTGAAAGTCTGTTTCTCTGTCCAGGGTTCCCGCGGGATCTTAAAAAGTCTTAAAAGCATTGAATTTACGAATTTGAAAATAATACCTTAAAAAGACTTAAAAAGTCTTGAATTTTTATATCTAGGTCTTAAATTTTGCGCAGTTTCTAATTTCTACGTGTCACATTGCTCCTCAAAAATGTCATTTGTCAACCGCGTGTTTGGTTTAAATAACGTAGCCAGAAAACGGCGGCGTGAACTTATCAATCATCAAGTAATTGATTTCTCGGTTTCGCACCGAGAGAACAGAAAACTCTCTGAGTCAGACCTTTAGCTTTATGCATGCTGCGTGTCTGTTGCAACTACAACAACAACTGATGTTATTGATGCTTTACTTGCCTAATAAAAGTTCTGTAACTGAAAATGGTATGGGTGCGGCTTCATCACCCGTGGCGCGAAGCGACACGGGTGATGAAGCCGCACCCATACCATTTTCTCCTGCCCCTCCAATTGGGAAATGTTACATCCGCCCTGGGTATTATGTTTTATATAAATGGACTTAAAAAGGTCTTTAAAAAGACTTAAATTTTACTTTAAGAAACCTGTAGGAACTCTCTCTCTCCGTCTGTCCACAGGAGTGGTTCACAGTGCTGGACCACTACCACAGACTCACAGCCACCATCACTGACCTGGTGATGGGGAACTCCTACAGCTTCAGGGTGTTCTCAGAGAACAAGGTGGGCAGGAGCGAGTCGTGTGCCATCACCAAGGATTTGGCCCACATCGCCAAGAAAGGTATTTTTTTTTTCTGTTTTATTGATTGATTGTTTTATTATTGAGGGCCGGATTTAGCCAGCCAGCCCTACCAGGGTGGGCTGGAAGAATGGCAGGGTGGGGCAACTCCCAAAGATTTTTATATTATGAAGCAGTGGTTTTCAATCTTTTTGACATCAGGGCCCACTGTTTATTCGGCATCTGAGCCATGGAGGACCACCATTTGAGGACATTTTACACTCTAGTTGTGTAGACTTGGGGCTAATTCAAATGATGAATATTTTAACTCTTGCCCCACCTCTAGAACTGGCCCTGATTTGACCTGGTGTCTCCTTTTTTTTTCATCGCTGAACCAAGATCTTGTTTGTTCTCATTGTGACACACACACAGCCATAGTGTACAACCCTCCCGAGTACAAGGAGCGTGACTACAGCGAGGCCCCCAAGTTCACCACCCCGCTCAACGACCGCGCCACCACCGTGGGCTACAACGCCAAGCTGCTGTGCTCCGTACGCGGATACCCCAAGGTACGCACACACACACAAGCATGCGTATAGGTCTACCCTATAATGCAGTGATTGCCAACACCTGTGAGTAGGGCTTCACATTGAATCGAAATGGAATCGAAATCGAGTCTAGTCTATCACATGTTACCCAGTGGGGCATTAACGAATTGAGATTTTTCCAAGTCGAGGTGCAGTCCTCATATAAGGCACATCGCTTCTTTTTTTCCCTGTACGTAGTATAGTACTGTTAGTTTGATTCTGGGAGATCCAAAATGAAACTATCAATAGCCACGGACCCGATCCAACTGCAGAGTCAGAGCACAGCTGTAGTAATTAAGGCTCATCTCCGATGCAGCAAAGGAGAGAATGACGTCCGTCCGCAACAATAACCAATATTACAGTTGAATTCTCTACACAGAATTCACGTCGCACACAGAGCAATAATAAATGGGAAAAACAAAGGTAAATGTTTAATTTCCCCCCTTCCTCCTTTTCTGAGGAAGAAGGAATACTTGGTTAATACTCAGTATTACCCAGTAGTGTATTGATAGGGCTCCGGGAGTGTAAAAGTGGACATTTGGTTTTTACAGTCACAATCGTTGAGACATGGACTCACTAAAGTGTGATTATGTTCACAAACCTCCTTGGGTTGATCATCCGATCGATGCAAAATCCACTCTCCGATACAACCATAGTCTCCAGCGCATCCCGTCTAACGGCCTGTATGACAAAGGCTTTCCTGAGCGGAGCGGAGTGCCCGCGCCGATAGTCACTGACAGCTGCCAATTGGCTGGCATTCTGGCACGTAACTGACTGGCATTTAAATGGTGACCTGTACACTTACAGTAACGTGGTTCCTGTCCAGAGATCAGATACTGTACACGTGGCACAGCTAATGTAAGCTGGCACAGACATCATGGAAGTCAGGGAGCATCCTGGCATTGGGGAAGAAGATGCCTCACATCAGGGGCGGATCTAGGCATGGGTATGGGGGGGGGGGGGGGGTGGGCAATGCCCCCCTAAATTCCCTGACTGCCCCACCAAACATGATGGGAGGCAAAACAACCAAAGATATTTCAAATGAAGTGCTTATATTTAAAATGATTTGAAACACTACTACTGCTACTAACTAACTACAGCTGTGGCACCACTAAACCAACAGCATTTCATCATTGAAGACAGAAAACTCTCTGAGTCAGACCTTTAGCTTTATGCATGCTGCGTGTCTGTTGAAACTATATGTTATTATAACTGATGTTATTGTGATGATGTACAAGTGTAATGTTGGAGTATGATGTTGGACTAGGAACTACTGTAACATTACATCTTACTTACGCTCACCATTATATCATCACTTAAACCAGCCACACTGATGTGCCCGCTCTGCTCACTGTACTAGATTTCTTAGGAACTTACAAAATAATGTAAGATACTAAACGTTGCACATGAGATACACATGAGAGTGGAATGGAGTGAATCAACGTCCAGGTTTATTACAAGAGTTTGTCCCAGTAACAACACTCAGGGAGACAAGCCTAATGCAAGCCTCCCGACTAAAGGTAACCTCCTCCATTTATACACTTCACAAAGTCTTAAAATAAGCATACAGATAGAGTCTGTGGAAGATGAACAAAACCCCCGCCCTTGTATGGCCCTGAATGGATGAGTCAGGTGTCGGCTTGTCTGACAGCTGCAGTCAAAGCTTAAAGAAAGTGACACTAGAACACAGACTATTTTGGCATTCTAAAAAATCCACTACATCACGGAAGTTACAAAAAGTACTCAGATGGTCAGGTAAATGAGATATCGACATATGATACCCCCCCTAGTGATTTTACACAAGTGGAGGGTATGCCTGTGACATCACCATCATCACACCTGGAAGTTAGGCAGGAGTGCTTACTGAGTGGCAAAATAAAGAAAGAAAAAAATATATATATATATATCCCAAATATAAGATGACTCTCTTATAAGATGACCCACATTTCCCACGACTCATTTCGGGGGGAAAAACATGTGTAATGTTGGAGTGTGATGTTGGACTAGGAACTACTGTAACATTACATGGCAATGTTGTTAGTGGGACATTAGCTCTGCTCGTCCTGCTTGCTTGCACGTCTGATGCTCTGTACCAAATTTTAACTTGCGTAACTCGCGAATAAGAGACAAAGTGTTAAACAACCATGTCTGTGTGTTGTATAGCACCCAACGAGTTCTCCATAAAGCCCTCATGTCCTCCAACACAGATCTTGGCTAGCTCTGGTATGTCTCAGTGGGTGCGTCTCAGTATGTGTCAGATCTGGGCTTGGCGGTCGCCCTCTCTCTGGTTAAACTTAATCTTTACAGTTGTCTGTCCCTTTACTGACGCAGATGGCATCGGGTGGCAGGTGATGATTTGTCCTTGGCACCCTTGGCTCACCCCAGGGGAGGAGGGTGGGAGCGGTGGAGGAGGAACACGTACGGGGCGCTGGGCAGACTGAGCGGCCAGTGCCAGAGCCTCAGAATATCGATAGAGTTGTGCAAAGCCAGTTCGTTTCATGGGGCGGCTGCTGTTGAGAATGGAGGCAACCAACAGGGTCTCAAGTTCTGGTCTGGAAGCAGGGAGAAATGCAATGGACTCAGGCAACAGTCCAGCTTTAATGATCTTAAATCGCTTTGTTTTAGATGGTTACTTGTGAGAGCAAAGAAAGCGCAAGTTAAGAGATGGGTTTGCGGTCGTCGGACATTGGCCATCGTTGGTTTATCTTGTGTTTATTTTTTGGGAATAAAACAGCTGGAGAAGTCATTTACCATTTTACTGTTTTTCCTCCCAGAATTATCCCTGTTGTGGATGCTCTGCAACATGTTTTTACTTACGATATTTGCTGAGGAATATACGATATCTATTGCGGGAGGAAGTGAGCACGCACTTATTAAGGAACCAAGGTATTGGGCATGTCTGACCCACAACTCCACATAAGCTGGCAGACTCCATATATGGGCATAAAAGGGACACAGACATAATATCCTGGCAAGGCATGCATTTCCAACTTGCATCGTTCCGTAGAGGCCCCACGGTCAGAAGCAATCTAGTTTTAACGTTAATTTACAAGCTGTGTTCGCTCCCGCGTTTGCACTTAACTTGCACACACCCACACACGTGCATGCATGTGTCGACAGTGCCGTTGCCAGTATCTATGCGTGGTTGCTCCTTTTAACGTGTGTTTTGAAGTGGTGCGTGCACGGGTCGCTAAATTCAGAGGTAGGCTGTTGGTGGTCTGAGCGCATTTCCGCCAGGACTGCGGTGGTGGTGATGCCCTGTAATCCAGGTTGGATCTACCGCACATTGCTGGACCCTGTCCCTGTCTAAATGGGATCTGTGTGTGTGTGTGTGTGTGTGTGTGTGTGTGTGTGTGTGTGTGTGTGTGTGTGTGTGTGTGTGTGTGTGTGTGTGTGTGTGTGTGTGTGTGTGTGTGTGTGTGTGTGTGTGTGTGTGTGTGTGTGTGTGTGTGTGTGTGTGTGTGTGTGTGTGTGTGTGTGTGTGTGTGTGTGTGTGTGTGTGTGTGTGTGTGTGTGTGTGTGTGTGTGTGTGTGCGCGCGCGTGCGTGCGTGCGTGCGTGCGTGCGTGCCAGGCTTGGGTTCTGCCAGCAAAGCAAAGCTAACCAGAGCAGCTGTCTGAAAGCCTACCCATGCCAGTAACCCTAGCTGGAACAACGGACACAATGCTTGTTAGGTTGTGTTTTGCGTTGCTGTGTGTGTGTGTGTGTGTGTGTGTGTGTGGGGGGGGGGGGGGGTGTGCGCGCGTGTGTGTGTGTGCGTGCGTGCGTCCACCACCACAGCAGATAGCACATAATTATAGAAATTAGAGTACATAACGTCATTGCTGGTTTGTAGCTGTGAAATTGTACTGATTATTTTGTTTCTTTATTTCCGTTCTTAGGCTACGTTTACACGGAGACTATGTGAACAGAAGACGCAAAAGTGGCGTCGCGTCTTCACTTATTATTTCGCGTCTAGACGAGCGTTCTCATGAGGAAATCTGTGTGCATACGGTGACGCAAAAGTGTGTAGAAATCCATTGGGCGTGCTGCCCTGTGCCCCGCCGGGCGCACTTTCTCCGCGGCGGTGCTTCGCGACCGGCTCTGGGTCGGCCTGGAAGGGTCCGGCGTAGGGTTTAATACCGGGATCCCCGTAACTTGTTGTCATGTCAGACAGCGACTAAAACATGCGTAGTCAACAGCGCTTCGTTTGCATTGATGAACTGGAAACGCAGCTGCAATCAATAGTATTAAATGCCCTTATGCCCATACCAAATATTTGATCATCAAGCCTCAATCATCGTATCTTACGCGATGTACAAGAGCACTTTTGAGGCGCGTTCTACCATCGTATCCTCTTGATGTGCAGACAACCTTATTATGCGATATCCAAGACTACATTTGAGACGCGCTGTCAGCCTCTCTCTCTCTCTCTCTCTCTCTCTCTCTCTCTCTCTCTCTCTCTCTCTCTCTCTCTCTCTCTCTCATGTGCCGCGTGCCGCATTGCTAATATTTGTGTAACCGGCTTACATTTGTATTTGATATTGTTCATATTTCAACACGAGTCGCCCAAAGCGCCTGCGTTGCCTAGACAACGTGAGCAGAACAGCCAGTTTTGCGTTTTGGCCTGTTTAGACGGAGACGCTGCGCTGGAGCGTATACAACTTTTCCACTTTCAAGGGTGGTTTGAGATTTTTGCGTTTTCAAGCCCCAAAAACGCCGTCACCATATAAACGAAAGGCACTTCTGATAAAATATTTTATCGTTTTTACTCGCAAGCGTCTCCGTGTAAACGTGGCCTTAGTTTGCCTGCACTTAATTTGCTCCTGATAGAATGGCCAGAATGAGACAAGATGAAAGGTTTCTCAGAGCAGCTATAGTCAGGCCAGGATGTAACATGTAACATGTTACATGTAACAATGGTATGGTAAGACTTTTATCAGTCAAGTAAAGCATCAATAATAACATCAGTTGTTGTACAACATTTATTGTTGAAGTTGCAACAGACACACAGCATGCATAAAGCTAAAGGTCTGACTCGGAGAGTTTTCAGTTTTCAATGATGAAATGCTGTTTGTTTAGTGGTGACACAGCTGTAGTTATCAAATCATTGGAAATATCTTTGAAATGTTGCTTTTGAAATGCTGTTTGCCCCCCAGCCCACCCCCCCCCCCCCCCACCCCATCTAGATCCGGCCTTGGCTATAGGAGCTGCTGGAGGCTACTATTTTTTTTTTAACCTAGTCGAGTAACCACTAGCCATCAGGGTGACTGTAGGTAGGTAGGTGGGGGGGGGGGGGGGGGAAGAGAGAGAGAGAGAGAGAGAGAGAGAGAGACTGACTACATATGGAGCACTCAAACAAGAGGTGTGTCACTGTGAACTACAACCCCAATTCCGTTGAAGTTGGGACGTTGTGAAAAATGTCAATAAAAACAGAATGCATTGATTTGCAAATCGTTTTCAACCTATATTCAGTTGAATACACCACAAAGACAATATATTTAATGTTCAAACTGATAAACCTTATTGTTTTTTGAAATTATACAATCTTTTGTAAATTGATCCCTGCAACACGTACCAAAAAAGTTGGGACAGGGGCAACAAAAGACTGGGAAAGGTCATGAATGCATAAATAACGCCTGTTTGGAACATTCCACTGGTAAACAGGTTAATCTTAAACAGTTTAATATCGTGATTGGGTATAACAGGACCATCCCAGTCGTTCACAATCAAAGATGGGGCGAGGTTCACCACTTTGTGAATAATTCTGGGAGAAAATCATCCAACTGTTTAAAAACAATGTTTCTCAACATTCAATTGCAAGGAATTTGGTGATTTCATCATCTACAGTCCATAATATAATCAAAAAATTCAAAGAATCTGAAGAACTTGCTATACTAAAGCGACAAGGCCGAAAACCAACACCGAATACTTATGACCTTTGATCCCTCAGGTGGCTCTGCATTAAAAACTGACATCATTGTGTAAAGGATATTACTGTGTGGACTCAGGAACACTCAGAAAACCATTGTCAGTTTACATAATTTGTCGCTACACCTGCGAGTGCAAGTTAAAACTCTACCATGGAAAGCAAAGCGATACATAAGAAAGGTTGGTTTGAAAAACAACCAGAAAAACAACCAGAAATGCCTTCTCTGGGTCCACTATCATTAGAAATGTGGATTCATCAGACCACAGCACACTTTTCCACTTTGTGTCTAACCATTTCAAATGATATTGTACCCAGAGAAGGCATTTCTGGTTGTTTTTCTGGTTGTTTTTCAAACCAACCTTTCTTTGCTTTGCATGGTAGAGTTTTGACTTGCACTCGCAGGTGTAGCGACAGGTGTATGTAAACTGACAATGGTTTTCTGAGTGTTCCTGAGTCCACACAGTAATATCCTTTACACAATGATGTCAGTTTTTAATGCAGAGCCACCTGAGGGATCAAAGGTCACAAGTATTCGGTGTTGGTTTTCGGCCTTGTCGCTTTAGTATAGCAAGTTCTTCAGATTCTTTGAACGTTTTGATTATATTATGGACTGTAGATGATGAAATCACCAAATTCCTTGCAATTGAATGTTGAGAAACATTGTTTTTAAACAGTTGGATGATTTTCTCCCAGAATTATTCACAAAGTGGTGAACCTCGCCCCATCTTTGATTGTGAACGACTGGGATGGTCCTGTTATACCCAATCACGATATTAAACTGTTTAAGATTAACCTGTTTACCAGTGGAATGTTCCAAACAGGCGTTATTTGTGCATTCATGACCTTTCCCAGTCTTTTGTTGCCCCTGTCCCAACTTTTTGGTACGTGTTGCAGGGATCAATTTACAAAAGATTGTATAATTTCAAAAAAACAATAAAGTTTATCAGTTTGAACATTAAATATATTGTCTTTGTGGTGTATTCAACTGAATATAGGTTGAAAACGATTTGCAAATCAATGCATTCTGTTTTTATTGACATTTTTCACAACGTCCCAACTTCAACGGAATTGGGGTTGTATATACTGGAATATAGAACTATATCCAGGAACACTCCAAGAGTGTTCCTGCTTTGAAATATTATAACCCCCCCCCCCCCCCCCCGGCCCAGCTCTAAACGTTACCCTGTCATGGTCCAGAGAAGGTCTAAACTAAAGTGTAGGATGATGATGCTCACGCTTAGAGGTAAACCCAGACCAGCGGCACATTACTGGGCACAGGGTGGGAAGAGAGGCTTCAGTTACTACCACTCGACGCAATTCTAACTGAACGAAAACACGCGCAGCGCACGAGGTTGGCAGCATTGTGAGTCTGATATTGCCATTACATGTGGCATATTGTGTTCTGCACACCTATAGGAAAATTAAAGCACAGGCTCTGCTGTTGCTGCTGGCCCTGTGAGTTCTGTTAGAATGACATCACTCCCTCTCTCTGGCCGCATTCTTAAAAGGATCCCTGATTAATATAATAAGACAAACATCGCTTAAAGCATTATACTTTACCTATATAACTAAAATAAACAAATAAAACCATCATTGGCATCTTATTTCTTTCATAAATAGAGAATATTTCACTTAAGAGGAACTGCTCCTGTCGCAGGATGATGATGTCATATGTCCTTGTGTGGTCTAGCTCTATGGAATATACGGAATGCACATGCTCATGTGACATCATCATCCTGCGACAGGAGCACTTCCTGTTGAGTGAAAGATTATCCATTTATGAAAGAAATAAAGTATTAAAGGTGTTTTTATCTCCATGTTTTAGTTATAGAAGGCAAGTATAGTGTTTTAAGGCATATTTGTCTTATTATCCAGGGATCCTTTTAAAGGTAATAGAGGTAAAGTTTTTTAGCCAAAAATAAAAATAGATACTGGTATATAGCTGTATAATATACTGTATATGCAGCTGTTTCCCTGCAGATAGACGGCGATGCTTGCTTTGTCCTGCAGACGGTCCAGAACTTTGCTGTTGTCAACAAATCATGACAAATCATTTCAGGCTCATGAATCATGCTATACCAGCGTTATGCAGCGACAGTGACTCGCTGCGCTGTGTGTTGACAGTCTGTGTTCTTAATCTTGATTCATCTAAATCTATAACATGATGCCATCCACAACATGTCCCAGACGAGGTCAGTGATTGGCTAACACGGGGCAACATTTCAGAGTACGCCATTCAGAGTCAGTCTAATTGTGGCAGAGCAGAGCCATCTAGTACGTTGTAGAAGAGATGCAACACTGAGGGGGCAGAAAACAGATGGACCCTAACGGGTCCATTTGGTTCCACTTGTACCCTCTCAGAAAAAAAACAAAAAAAACATTAACATCGTGAAATACAACTTGATGATGTCATAAAGTTGTGTTTGACCAAGTTAATATTTTTTTTTTTGGACATCCATTTCTAGGAAACAGGGAAGGGGAGATCTTCATTATGTCGGCACAACATCTCTATAGTATATTAATGACAGTAAGATGTTGAACATGGAAGGAATTCCCCTTTAAACTTTGACTACGAATACCACTGAACAACACCCCTTTTTTGTACATGTATGTTAAAAAAAAAAAGTAAAGCCCTTACTTCCATAATTTAGTAACGAGTAAAGTAACTACTTACTTTTTCAGAGTAATAACTATAACTGTAATTCCTTACCTTTTCAAAGTAACTTCCCCAACACTTCAACTGTCGTATTGATTAATGTATTAAGGTGTCTTATTTATTGATATATTAAACCATGTAATAAGTGTTATCCCTTACATGAAGCCCTTGGCTAACCCCTTCCATCTCCATGGCCCTGCATGCTCTCTCTCTCTCAGGGGTGGATCTAGGCATGGGCATGGGGGGGCAATGTCCTCCTAAATGCCCAGTCTTCCCCACCAAACATGATGGCATGCAAAACAACTCAAGATATTTGAAATTAATGTGCCTATATTTAAAATGATCAATCCTCGCTACTCAATCCCCCCGACACCTGGCCCCCCTCCGTCCCTCCGATTGATATTCTCTCCTCCTTTGAAAACATCTCCCTGGATACGCTTTCCAAAATTATCAGACAAATGAAATCTACCTCCTCTGTTCTCGACATCATGCCAACGGGCCTTCTAAAAGAAACTCTCCCAGCTGTCGGGCCTTACATCCTATCAATCATCAACAGCTCGCTATCTTCTGGAATCGTACCTTCCTTTTTTAAAACCGCTATGGTCAATCCTCTTCTCAAAAAACCAAATCTGGATCCCACTATATTAAGTAATTACAGGCCAATCTCTAAACTCCCCTTTCTGTCTAAAGTTCTGGAAAAGGTGGTTTTCAATCAGCTCATCACACATCTGAACACCAATAACCTATTTGAAACATTTCAATCAGGATTCCGCACCTTCCACAGCACTGAAACCGCCCTTCTCAAAGTAACGAACGACCTCCTATTATCTGCAGACGAGGGCCACTGCTCACTCCTCATCCTCCTCGACCTAACAGCCGCTTTTGACACCATCCATCATCCAACACTTTTAAAACGCTTAGAATCAGTTGTGGGCATTTCCGGTGTCGCCCTCCAATGGTTCAACTCATACCTCAATAATAGACAGTTTTCAGTTGGTTTAGGGGATCTCTCCTCTTCCCTCGCCCCACTAAACTCCGGGGTTCCCCAGGGGTCGATCTTAGGTCCTATTTTGTTTTCTCTTTATCTCCTCCCATTAGGCAAAATCATTCGCAACCATAATATAAATTTCCATTTCTATGCTGACGACACTCAGCTCTATTTGCCCATTAACCCCAACAATAATGATAACCTAGCCTCCATCCACAGGTGTCTTGAAGACATCAAATGTTGGATGCTAAACAACTTCCTCCAACTCAATGAGACTAAGTCCGAGGTAATAGTATTCGGCCCCCCTCTGGCCAGATCCCAAATTGAAGCTAACCTTGGACCCTTATCAATAAACCTCAAACCCTCTGTTAAAAATCTTGGAGTCATTTTTGACCCTGATCTGAACTTTGAAGAACATATTAAGAAAATAATTCAAACATCATTCTACCATCTTCGCAATATCTCGAAAATTAGATCCTTCTTATCAACCCCCGATCTGTCTAAAGTAATCCATGCCTTCATTTTCTCACGCCTTGATTACTGCAATTCCCTATATACCGGTCTATCCAAAAAATCCATCCATCGTCTCCAACTCGTCCAAAACGCTGCTGCTCGTTTACTAACCGGCGCCAGAAAATTTGACCACATCTCCCCCATTTTAGCATCACTACACTGGCTTCCAATTCCTTTCAGAATCGATTTTAAACTTCTCCTCACTGTCTACAAAGCTAGGTCCGGTCTCTCTCCATCCTACATCTCCGACTTGGTTTCCCCTTATGTCCCATCCCGCCAATTAAGATCCTCCAATAAACAGCTCCTCACTACTCATACCCGCAAGCTAAAAACCAAAGGCGACCGTGCCTTCAGCTCCATTGCTCCAATACTCTGGAACTCTCTACCTCTAGAGATCAAGCAAGCTGAATCAGTTTCCCTTTTTAAATCCCTTTTAAAAACCCACTTTTACCGCTTGGCTTTTAGTAATATTCCTCTGTAGTTCTATGTCTTGCCTTGTTGTTTCTTTATTGTTGTCGCTCTTTTGTTGTTGCTCCATCCCTGTAAAGCACTTTGTAATGTTTTTTGAAAGGTGCTATATAAATAAAGTTTTATTATTATTAGCTACTGCTACTAACTAACTACAGTTGCGGCGCCACTAAACCAACAGCATTTCATCATTGAAAACAGAAAACTCTCTGAGTCAGACCTTTAGCTTTATGCATGCTGTGTGTCTGTTGCAACTTCAACAACAACTGATGTTATTATTGATGCTTTACTTGCCTAATAACAGTCCTGCAACCAAAAATGGTATGGGTGCAGCTTCATCGCCCGTGTCGCTTGGCGCCACGGGCGATGAAGCCGCCCCCATACCATTTTCTCCTGCTTTCCCCCCCAATTACATCGGCCCCTGCTCTCTCTGTGCCCCACAGCCCAAGGTGGAGTGGTTGAGGAACCAGCTGGTGATCGGCGACGACGCCAAGTTCCGGCAGATCACCAAGGAGGGCGTGTGCTGCCTGGAGATCCGCAAGCCCAGCAACTTTGACAGCGGCGTGTATTCGTGCAGGGCCACCAACGCCCAGGGAGAGGCCACGGTGTCCTGTAGGTTAGAGATCAAGAGTGAGTATCGTCACATCCCTGCGTCCAGCGCAGCGAGGGCGTCGGACTGGGGAGGGGAAAGTTGGGTCGCACCTATTAGGGCCCCGGGGTGTAGGGACCCAAAGGCCTCGAATACAGATAAAAACACGAAAGAAATGTGTGTTGTGGGGGGGGGTGTGGTGCATGCTTTTCCAAGGGCCCAGAATTTGGTGCTATGCCCCTGCACCAGGGATGTACAGTATACAGTACAGAGATGAGTTTAATGTGTTACCAGTGCATGAAAATTAAGTCTTTTTATTAGGGATGCCGCGATACTGTATCGGTATGGGAAAAAAGTATCGGATCGGCCCTTTTTTGTCATATCGGTTCATATTGGTATCGGCAATGCTGTATCGGTACCAGAAAAGTATCAATATTAGCCCTCATTTGTCTTTATCAGACCATTCAGTATTGGTAAATATACCAGTATAGCCAGTGATCGGACACAGGGGTAAGGGGTTGACTCTATGGCGGGTATATAAAATGTTGTGGAATTTGCTTTAGAGTTGCCCAAGTGCACATTTGAGTGTGGAGTCTGCTATCTTAGTTTGCTATTTGGTGGACTTCATATAAGATCTTTTTTTAATTTTTTTAATATTTTTTATTCTGTACTGTACAGGATATTATTTTCTGATATCGGAATTTGTTATCGGTATTGGCTAACACAGAAATTGTGATATCGGTATCGGAACGGAATTGAAAAAAAAAAAGCGTTACGTCCCTACTTTTTATCTGTAAATCTGTAGCCTCGAAATCTAGGCTTTCATTTTCGTCCGTGTTGGGGAGGGCGTGGCTCCAGATGATGTGACGTAGCATAGCATGGAGGGGCAGTAGGTAGGGGGAGGGGCCGGGGATGAAGACACATTGGTGAGATCAAATCCGATCAGCTCATCTGCCGTCGACGGCACCCCCCCCCCCCCCCCCCCCCCCCAGGCCAAAATCATTTCAGGTTAGGCCAGACTAGTAAATCTATAAATGACGATTAAAAAGGACTTTTTGCTCTGCTTTTGTCCCCACAGAGGTCGTTACTGCAGAGGAGAAGGAAAAATAATTGAACACCCACCCAAAGGTAAGGATGAGAATCCAGAAATCACACCCGGCGTGAGGTGAAGGACACTTGTACTCTATGTATTGGTTTTTAAAGTGCCCTAAACTAACATTTAAAAAGTCCATAGACTTGACTGCCAGCAAGACATCATTCTGATGTCTTGCTGGCATCATTCTGATGTCTTGCAAGACATCATTCTGATGTCTTGCTGGCGGTCTTTCTGGTGGTCAAACGGAACATTGTAGAATGTCAGCCTGCACTAATGCTGTTGTTGGGTATGGCCCCTCATGTTTCTCCCCGTTTCCCCACTCCCCAAGTGTTGTATTGGGTCTCTGTCAGGATTGAACACACACTATAGAGCACCTCCTTCTGGTATAGACCTGGACGCAAGTCATTAGCACAGAAGAATTTAAACGCTAGATTAAATGGGTTCCCCACAAAGGCGTCTATTCTTGGCAGTTCCCTCCTTTTT
This sequence comes from Benthosema pterotum, assembly GCA_039105355.1. NCBI lineage: Eukaryota > Metazoa > Chordata > Actinopteri > Myctophiformes > Myctophidae > Benthosema > Benthosema pterotum. The sequence goes on along the minus strand of CM076968.1, from coordinate 9,432,705 downwards.
TACCCTTAAAGGACATATTTTTTTCCAAGGTTCATGTTTTAGGTTGTTATTAGAGAAATTAAAAGATGAGTGTTATTTTTTTATTTATTTTGTTTCAGGGATTATAGCTCGTTTTGACAGGTGGTGAGAGCATTCGAACATGGTCCTAAATACATTTTTGTTGACAAAATTGTATAGCGATTTACTACAGTCCTAATAAAGCCCAGGAAATGTGACAAACTGCCAATATTGAGCCTATTACACAGTGTAAAGTGCAGTGTGCTGACTCTTCATATTCAGTAGATCCTGTGATCTTTTGCAACCAGATGTAATTTCCTGGGGTTTGTTAGGACTGCAGTAGATGACATTTTGTAAACAAATACGTATTTAGGAGCATGTTCGAATGCCCCCCTGTCAAAAACAGCTTAAAAAAGGTTGCCCTTTAACATCAAATCTCTTTGCTGTCTCCCTCCCCCCCTCCGATGGGACAGTGCATAGCAGAGCACGGTTATCGTGAAAAGTAGCCACTCGTGCAAAATGTACGTTTACAGCACAAAACACAAAGCCGTAGGTTGACCGTTTTCACAGGTTGGTGGCATATATATATATTTTTTTTCATATCTTGACATGCAGAATAAGGAATGCTAGGCTTTGTGTGGTTAACAGAGAAAAATTCCCTGTCCCCCATGCATTCACATTTCACATTTCCACCAAAACGGGGCCTCCCTCCACCCCCCTCCCAACCCCACGTCCATATGTCCACCCATCCGTCCATCCGTCCGTCCTCTCACCTCTGGTAATTAAGCCTTGCTTTGGGACGCAGTAATGTGTCGAAGATTAATGCTGGTCAAACTGCAGCGCTAATTGACCTGTTTGATGTTTATTCAAGCTTCCACGCGTCTATACTTGTGCAGCGCTCGTCAGGTGGCCGCGTTCAAGTGTAGCACTGTTTTAAATCCGTTTTAATACGCCTTGGGTTCACCCTTTCATTTCAAGGAGAACCAGGCGAGTATGTGCACTAGCGCCAAGCTATTCTGAGCTATTATGAACAATATGTAAAGCTTGCTAGAGAATGGACCTTTAGTTAAGCCCCTCCCAAACTGCTATTGTCCAATAGGCCTTCAGATAACCCCCTCCCCAAACGACTATGGTCCAATCACAGCTAAGCATAACATGTGATAGACAAAGCTCTCCACCAATAGCTGTCCTGTATGATAAAATATTGTTTAAAAAAAATGCCACACACATTTTCCCACTGAATGAACCAGTATTTATTGTGTAAAGTCCATGATATTTACAGTACATTGGAATGAATGAGCCCCGGCTGGTAAGTGTCCTAGGGTGGAAAAGAGGGTGGGGCTTAGCTAAAGGTCCGTTTGGTGCCGATGCCAGGTGAACAAGAAGGAATGGAGACAAGAAGGAATAGAAAAACCAAAGATAACCAAAAACAGACAGAACATAGGCCCCTAAAATGTACGGGAACAGGAAGGCTTGGCCCAAATAATACTCGTCCCTGAGTATAGACAGAGTTACACCGTCGCTCTTATTTGTGCCGCCATCGTTGGAAACAATGTATTTCAAACTCCAGTTTTGTCCCTCTTTCAGGCTCCAACAGCCTTCCCGAGCGCTCCGTTTTCTGACCCCTCAATGCCGCAACATTTCGTCTGGTCCGAGTGCTATTTGGGCCGAGACTTCATGTATCCAAATGTACAGGCACAGACTCGGGCATATTTCCGTACATGGGGAGATGCAGAGGGCATGTGCGGAGGAAACAGGGATTGCTTTTTTACTTAGCGTACAAGCAAAGACATGCCAGGCGTGCGAGTGTGGGTGAGGCTTTTTATGGCACGGCGAACCACTGTGTAGGACTATCGCCTTACACTACCCATGTACATTCAGACCCCCGTGTGTAAACACTGCTAACACATCATCTCATAATGCCTCGCAGTATGTAAACATTCGATGCAATCAGCTCTCCGTTTCTGTTGGCACGCTCAAATTTGTCCTCCGGTAACTCACTACGCTAAACTCTGAGTCCTCCTCCACCTGTCCTTCTTTCCTCTCTTCTGTAAGTCCCCGAACTTTTTTTGGTTTTGTTTTGCCACATTGTGAGCTTGTAGATTGTCTACTTTCAAACTGCTGAAATGAAGCGCTTAAAGATATATTTTCCAAGCTGGCATGGAATGGAAACAAGCCTGCTTTTATCTAGCATCCATATTATAATGACTCAAATGTTAAATAATGTGCACATCAGCACCCCCCACCACCACCTCAGGACATTGTGGTACTGCAACTAAACTGTCCAGAAAGAAATGAACAAGGACTTATTGGTTATATCAGGGGTTATATCAGTGGTGATTGAGGCTCAAACCATTAGAAATTAGCTTTAGGGACATGCATATGAAGTAATAACAAGAGAAATGTATGTTATTTGTGCCGCTGTCGCACCCATACCATGTTGGGTTACAGCACTTTTATTAGGCAAGTAAAGCATCAATAATAACATCAGTTGTTGTTGAAGTTGCAGCAGACACGTAGCATGCATGAAGCTGAGAGTTTTCTTTTTTTGAACAATGAAATGGTGTTGGTTTAGTGGCGCCACAATTGTAGTTATGCAATAGTTATATGCACTTTAATTTGAAACATCTTTGAAATTTGGGTTGTTTTGCATGGCCATCATGTTTGCTGGGGCAGTCTGGGCATTTAGGTGGAAGCAATGCCCCCCCATACCCATGCCTAGATCCACCCCTGATATAGTGTCGCAGTTAAAATAACCCATAAGACCTGCATCGTGGCTAAACGGTGTCTTCACATTACCATGAGTCAAGAAGAGGCCGCAGTGAGAAGAATGAGCTACGAGGGGAATAACGACAAATAGAAAACCACTGCCAACATGACAGACACATGCTGCCCTCGGTGCCACTCACTCACTCACTCACGCACCAACATAACCCATGTCTCCTGCCCCACTACTGACTCAAGTAACTGTCACCACCTTAACAGAGAATTCACACCAGCCGTTATGGCTGCCCTCTCTGCTTTATTTGCAAAAGGCAATAAAAAGAAACATGTCCAAGGTTATGAGTGACAGCACAGTCATAAACCAGTAAGATGCTTAAAGGCGGGAAGCAACTCCTGCCCCCCTAAAGGGCGAGATGCAGGGGCGCATCTAGGCATAGGCATGGGGTGGCAATGCCCCCCCTAAATTCCCAGACTGCCCCACCATACATGATGGCATGCAAAACAACCCAAGATATTTCAGTGCATGTATTTGAAACACTACTGAAAATGGTATGGGCGCAGCTTCATCACACGGGCGGTGAAGCCGCCCCCATACCATTTTCCGCCCCCATACCATTTTCTAAGCCGCCCCCATACCATTTTCTATTTCTATCTATTGCCCCCCCCAATTGGGAAATGTTAGATCCGCCCCTGGCGAGGTGGTCGTGTGCAACGCATCAGTCTCATTCCTGCCAGAGCTAAATGTATTTGCTTGTTGCAAAGGTAGTTCAGTTGCAATAAGCTGTGGCTGGTGCAGAGAACTCCACACCAGCCCACAAGGGGGCACTGTTCAGCTGTGCCAAGCATTAGGGTTCACACTTCACTTCAGCTGATTCATGCCAGTCTTTTTTTATTTTCTTAATGGAATAAATCTAGAGTTGCAGAATCCTCAATTGACTCCCCCATAACAAAAGGTTTCATCTGCAATCTGCTTGTATTAGAGGAGAATTCCACACCAAAACACAATCAATCTACCTTGATTCCTGTGACATGATACATCCCCGTCCCCCTCCCTCCAATGCAGTTTGCATTGGTGTAGGTTGTCTTTATTCTAATGTGGGTATTTTTGTAAGTCCAAACTTTTTGTGACTCCATTTTTTCCCCCACACATCACATTTTAATAGTATAGCATGAGTTTTATGTCACTCTGGGGCAGCCTTTACATGTAATCCCAGAGGTAATCTGTCCGTGTGTTTTGGTGTGGAATTCTCCTTTAAACAAAGTTAAACTCACCAACATTGCAGCTGTGCGCAGGTTGAATTATACTCTTTCTATCTGCAAAGCATTTGCTTGATGTTAGGAACTATTTCCTGTCGGCAAATAAAAGTGCTGGATAGGTGGTACACAGGGCTCATAACATGCCTATGGTGGATTTTTTTTTTTTTTTTTTTACCAAACAAACACATTGCAGATAGAAAGAGGATAATTAAACCTTTCCCCACACCTGTAATGTTAACAAGTTTAACATTGTTTATTGCAAGAAGATCATAGATGATTTTTTTTTTTTTGTTATTGGGGAGTGAATGGAGGGTCTTGCAACTCTAGATAGATCCCATTTTAAATTAAAAAAAAAAAATCTAGAATTGCATTGTGATAATTCAGACCCTGTAGATGCCCAATTTTTTTATCATTTCATGCCTGCAGTACTTATAAGTGATGCAACCGCTTGTGGCTATTTTCAATAGTTTGGGTCTCGGGCAAACATCTACTTTCTTTTTAGGGTCTCGAACCATGAAAGCTTTGGGGACCCCTGCAATATATACGCTACAATGGCATCAACCGTTTTCGCAGAATGTGCCAGTGAAATAATGTGGCACAAACGCACCCAATTTAGGGTAGATACCATCACAATGACTGGCAGTCATCCTGCAGGTCAATCGGTCAAATGGGTTGGGGAGGGGTGGGGGTGGAGATAAAACTTAAAAATAATAATAATAACCAGCTGTTCTCTGTCTTACAGCGCTTTAATAAAAGGGCCAGCAAGGTCGTATGTTTGAAGGTAAGTAACTGTTATGGAGTATTATTTTCTGTGGGTCTCTGTCAGGGCACTTTATATACACTGTATATGCACCTCTGTCCGTTTCCTCATTTAGACCTAAGGACACATCTGTGTCACCTTATAGAGCTGAGCAGTCCCGCCCCTTTCATGACGTTTCCCGTGGCCTGGAAATGAATTCCCTATTCCCTTTTCCTCGTAGACCTTTCCAAAATGATTTATATAGGCCTAAAGACCATTACGCCAAATTGGGTCGCGACAAACAATCATGACAACCAACACAATGTTTTGGCACAATCAAATCATTTGTAGGAAAAAAAACGAAACAAAAAGTGTTGTATCCTGATGTTTTGTTTTTTTTCTTCTTCTTATTGATTAGATATTGTATGATAACATTGTGTTTATTGTCATGATTTGCCACGACCCGAGTGGTATAATTGCCTTTTGTATAAATCATTTCGGAAATGTATATGAGGACATGAAGTTACTTCTGGACCGGTGGTGACATCATGAAAGGTACGGGACTGCTGAGCTCTATAACAACTTTAACCATTATTTTAAACGTTTAGCTACAAGCTCATAGCGCAGCACCAAGTGCCACGCTGTAAGGTGTTTTTGTGTGAAAATGTGGTGCAGATGTTATAGGAAACTATAACTAAACTATAACTGCATTGTGTGTTCACAAACTACCTAAAACTAACTGAAATCATGCCCAAAATACCCTTCGGTTTTTATCAATATGGATGACTTTCAGGCATTTAGAATATAAACTTTTTTATAAACTTTTTTATGGCAGTTTTCTGCACCATTTCAGTACCACACGAAAAGCAAAACAAAGTACAACAAAAAGTAACGTATGAAAAAAAAAACTAAAGAAACTAAATCTAACTAAAACTTTTGACAAAAAATAAAAACTAGCAAATGCGCCTTAAAAACTACTTAAAACTAACTAAATGAAAAAAGAAAGAGTGAAAACTAACTATAAAACTAAAATGAAAAATCCATAACCAAATCCATAACCAAATGGACCCTTACGGGTCCATTTGGTTTCATTTTACACTCTCAAGAGTTAAATTAGATTTAAATATCTGAATTACGTAATTTTCATTCCACACAATTAGAAAATGGAGAGTAATTGTTGGTCAAAAACCAACATTTTGCCAGTTCTCTTTCGCAATTGTGGCCAAAAACTAAACTCAAGAGTACAAACTGTCAGCTCAAACCTCAAATACTGTTTCCACTTCTCCCCCTCCATTTTTCATTATAAGTGCATTATTCTTAAACATTATAACAGTGAGCTCAAACTTTCTAGGGGCCTTGAAAATGGATTTTCAGTAGTGGAACAATCACATTTCTGATGTGTAGATCTTGTTGAGCCGGTCATTTTGAAAGTAGCTCTCAAGTCCAAAAAGTGTGGGCACCCCTGGTAAACAATATATCATTGTGTGTTTTTGTCCTCTCAGTGGGTTCACGGGTGTTTCTCTGTCTGCTCTTCTCCTTCAGAGTGACCGCCTGTGGAGCTGACCAGCAGATGTGTCTCTGTAGCTGTTGTGTACATAGTTAATGGAACAGAAGGTCACGTTTGTTGTCTTCAACGCCATAGCATAGACTAGTGACATGTTTGTATGTTTTTTTTTTTTGTCAGGAGGGGCGAAATCATTTTGCAACCTCGACCTAGGTAAAAAAAAAGTCGCAACCTGCTTCGACCTTTTTAACGTGGTCGCGACCAATTTGGAAAGTGGTCCCGGTCCCCTAGGACAGTCGCATCTTTTTTTGAATACAGCTGTAACGTTTTTAATAAGTCAGAGGTTTTTGGCGTAGGTTTTGAGTAGGGATGTCCCGATACTGTATTGTTATCGGATAAATTATCGGATCGGCTGTTTTTTTTTTTTTTGTCATATCGGTATCGGCAAATACTGTATGGGTATCGGAAAAGTATCAGTATTGGCCCTTATTTGTCATTATCGGGTCATTTGGTATTGGCGAATATACCAGTGTAATCACAGAACTGACACAGGAATAAGGGCCTGATACTTGATACTATGGCAGGTAAATGAAATGTTGGCCCATGTGGAAGTGCTAGTGCTCCCTAGTTTTGAGGTTAAGTTTAGGGCTAAGGTTTTGGCTTAGGTTTAGGTTTAGTTGTGGCAGTTTGGTAAACTGTTGTGGCGGTTTGGGGAAAAAAGGTCGGAGTTGGTTAGGTTGAGGTCCCCGACGTATAATTACGTTTGTTTTTAAATGGTCACGACCTAGGTTGGGGTCGCAAAATGATCTCACTATCTCTCTCATGTTGTTGTCTTCAAAGCAGTGACATGTTTGTTAGGGTTCTTGTTCGTTTCTTCTTGTTTTCCTGCCTTCCTGGCTGTATGTGTTATTTTATGCCCTGTATGCTGTATGTGCTTCTTACTACAATGTTGAACCCATGGACATGATATAATAATGACTTTTAAGAATACAGTACATGTATTAAAAGTTTATTTTTGGACTCTCATACAGAAATGGCCTTTTTCCTTGTCAGTATCGCTCCTATGACTAATCTCACAAACGTGTGTGTGTGTGTGTGTGTGTGTAGTGTGTGTGTGTGTGTGTGTGTGTGTGTGTGTGTGTGTAGTGTGTGCACGTGTGTGCGTGCACATGTATGTCTGTGCGTGAGTGGTGAATTGGTCAACATTTGTCTATTTCATCACTAGCAGCCTGATATGAAATGAAACAAGTTTCCTGCTGCTGTCCAGGTAAAAGAAAGCTCACATGCTACTGGGTCTGAGGTGGTGTTGTCAGATCATTGCCCTGACTCCAATGTCCTCTGAGTAATCCCAGCACTGGGTCTCTGACACTGTCTGACACTGCATTGAGGTACCTTGTAACAGGGGCGGATTGGCCATCTGGAGTACAGGGAGTTATCCCGGTGGCCTGCGCCACCTAGTGGCCTGGACAAGATCCAAAATGCACTAGTGGCACTTCCAAAATGCACAAAATGCACGGTGGGAAAATATGTGCCAATCCGCCCCTGCCTTGTAATGTCAGGAAATGCAGACCACACCATATCTCATAGATTATTCAGAGAATGTGTAATTCATGAGGTTATTGCCACCTTTTATTTAGAGTCAAAGTTAGGTTACAGGTCATTCCAAACAGACTCATCCTGTCTCTCTGTGCTATCCATTGGCAGTCTCCATAAGGTTAGGCGGCTTTCCTTGCGCATCTATAGATAGTTTCCGTTTGAGCACAGGCAAGACGTGAATTCGGCCTGACTTACACTGACTGCCAAATCCAGCCTGAATTAGATCTGAGCCACATGGAGACCAGAATCTGATTTGTTTATATGAGTCATGCGACCTGTTAGACCCAGTGGATTTCTATCCTGAAGTGACACGGATCTGACTCAGGCCTTAGTCACGTCTTGATTGTGGCCAATGCTGTGGCCCAAAATATCGATAGATTTCAACCAACATAAATCCTGTCCTCTAAAGACGGACGTCCCTGGATGAATCAGGGAGAGTCAGACTGAAGCTGAACTATTGAGGTCTGGCCCATAGTAAGCTTTATTATTTCAACAGGTGGCCGATTTAAGTTTAGTCCTGGCCTCAATTTGACTTTCTCGTATTTGTGCTTTGATCTGACCACATGGAAACAAGTCCAGTAAATGATTTGGTCAATATTTGGCTATTTCATCATCACTGGCAGCATACTGTAGTGTGTGTGTGTGTGTGTGTGTGTGTGTGTGTGTGTGTGTGTGTGTGTGTGTGTGTGTGTGTGTGTGTGTGTGTGTGTGTGTGTGTGTGTGTGTGTGTGTGTGTGTGTGTGTGTGTGTGTGTGTGTGTGTGTGTGTGTGTGTGTGTGTGTGTGTGTGCGTGCGCGCGTGTGCACGTGCGCGTGCGTGTGTGTGAGCACCGGTGTCCAATAGGAAACAGCCAAACCTAGCAGGAACAAATCATAGCCATGCAAACACAACCTAGCAGGAATCACCTACTGGTATATAGTGCACAATATAAACGGTTGCTGAACGACACAGCCTGCAGTCAGAGTCACATATTATATCAGTGTGTTCAGATTAGAAACATTCAGCATGAGGAGTCCTGGAGCTGTGCGGGTCGCAGCCGTCGCTGCCACAGCGTTGCTGCTGCTGTGTGTGTGCCGTGCCGCCCCTCCGGAGGCCCCCGCCACGCTGAGCGACGTGCAGAAAGAGCTGCGGATCCTCCGAGGCATGGTGATGGACCTGAGGGGAGACAACCGAGGTTGGTTTATTTATTATAACAAGGGGTTTTCAACCAGTGGTCCGGGACCACCAGTGGTCCTCGAGAGGGTTCCAGGACCCTTGGAATGTTTATGTTTTGCTTGTTTTGTTTCCCCAAATCCAGCCTCGATTTGTGGACAAAAGCAAAATAAATCTTTAGATTTAGTTTTCATTCCAATAAATAATGATTCAATTCGATATTGCGATTTTTCACAACATACAGTTACTTGGCTTATAATTACACTAGAACATTTGAAAGCAATTCTAAACAATATGGACCCATTGGACCGTGACAAGTTCAACCATAAGTTCAATCACACTCTTCAATGCAACCACATAACTTCAGTCAGTAAGTCTTTATGACATTAATAACCCACCTTGGTTAATGATTAATGATTAATAAGCTGCATGTGCTGCTGCTGAACTGCTGTTGAAAGTTTGCAGATAGAGATTTTTCGATCTGTCTCCTTGACAAACTAATACAGCGTGGCTTGTCTTAAGTGCTCGGGGACCGTAGGGTGTTCTCATAGCCGACCAGTGGCATTTTAAACGAGACATAGTCAACTCCGTGGCTACTAAAATTATGGCTCCGAACTGAGGCCTTGAACTGGTTTAGTAACTTTAGTTGATTTGTTGTGACATCGACACGACATCAGTGTAGATCGCTTCACCAAATTACGGAGTGCGTTGAGGTTAAAAAAACAACAAACTCACTGTGCGTTAATCGCACATGAAAGTAATGTATTGTGGCGTCGAAAGGAATCCGCGTTAGCTTGCTAATATCGTGTTAACGTCGACAGCCCTAATTGATGAAATTGATTATGAAAAAGATTCAACATACCGTTTATTTGTGTTCTCAACGATAGAATAGAGGACACAAAGTAAAAAATAAAATATGTTGCTGTTTGCTTTGGAACTTTAAAAATCTAATTTTCAGTGCAATTTAAACTTCAAATGCTACCTTATCGTTTATATTTTTCCCTGCGATGACTAATCGTGTCATATCGTGTTCTCTTCCTCCTCAGTGATGAACCAGAAGCTGAGTGACAGCCAGAAGCAGGTGGCAGCCCTGCAGAAGAGAATGGGTCCCGGTGAAGAGCCCTGGTCAGTTAAGGGCTCAGTCCACCCATTTTCAACATTCTAATATGTCATTAATATACCTTAGAGGTGTTGGGTGGACATGCTAAAAACGTTCCTCCATTCTCTGTTTCCTCGAAATGGAGGTCTGAAGAAAACCACTAACATGGTGAAACGTCTTGATGACATCATCAAGATGTATTTCCACCATGTTAATGGATTTCTTTAGACGCTTCTTTTTTTTCTGAGAGCGTACAAATGGAACCAAATGAACCTGTTAGGGTTCATTTGGTTGCATTTGTACGCTCTCAGAAAAAATGTTGAAAATGGGTGGAATTCCCCTTTAAGGCTCAATCATACTCCACAGTGAAGTGCCTCGTGGTGAAAGAGTTCACTGTGGTGTATAGTTTTTAAGGCTTCACCTTGGCTCATACAGCACATACTCCAGGGTGAAGCCATAAAACTAACTACAGCACGGTGAAACCAAATGGGAATGGGAGCGAGAGTAGCTTTTCTGCTACTCTGTCAAATATTATTCCCTTTTACCCCATTGTGTCCTGACCCTCGAGTTTCTGACACCAGATTATACAGTAGTTCCTTACACCAGATTACACCTGCAGCAACATTCAAGCTTTTGACGCTAGATTCTACAGTAGTTTCCCACACTAGATTCTAGTTATTGACGCTAAATTATAGTTTCTGATGCTAGGATCTACTTACACTAGAATCTAGTTTCTAACACTAGAATTGCGTTTGACACTAGATCCCATAGTTTCTGACTCTAGATTCTAGTTTTTCTGAAAAATCTGTGTTCCTGTGTCAGTGATGCTAACATATTTCAAGCCAAGGACCACCAGAGTTATCCATATTTGGCGGCAGACCCCCATCTCAAAACATGTTCTAGGGATCCCCCAGAAGCAAAAAAAAAAGAGTTAAAAATGTTTGCTTCCAAAATAATGTATTCAGAGATTTGCAGCACATTTTCACAAATTTTCAAAAATAGCAGAACGACAAGCTCATATCGCGCCACTCGGTGGCGCGATATGAGCTTGTAGATCTGCTATTTTTCAACAGATAAAACACCAAAACGCGTTCAGTACACCATGGGTTAGGAGGACCTAACTCAGGACCACATTTTCGCTTAGCTGCTGCAACCACACGCTGATCCAGAGCCTGCAGAACAGACTCGGTGGCAGTGAAGACCAGGTTCAGATGATCCAGACCAGACTCAACTCCTCTGAAGATCAGGTGAAGAACTTACAACGGAAAGGTAATCCGCCCCCGAGAACAATTGGTTCAGTGTATGCATGTATCACAAGGGTTTTTAACCTTTTTGACACAGGGACCAGCATTTATTCAGCATTTGAGCCACGGACCACACCATCGGATGACATTTTCCGCCCAAAGAACCTAAAACTAAAGAATTCTTTTAGGTTTCGGCCACAATTCCAGGCTGGACTTTGCAAACAAAACAGTGTGGACTTCTTCATTAAGTGGTGCTCATTCAGATGATGAATATTTTAACTCTTGAGAGTGTAAAAATGAAACCAAATGGACCCGTTTGGACTCCATTTGGTTTCATTTTTACGTTCTCAAGAGTTACATCTGGTTAACCAACTTTCCATCATTTAGCCTGGGGACCACCTGGAACCCTCTCAAGGACCACTGGTGGTCCCTGGACAACCTGTTGAAAACCCCTGATGTACAGTATCAGATGGCATGAGTTGTGACAATGTCTTACATGGGGCACAGCGGTAGTCGGTAGCTTCACATCTTGAAGGTTCTCGGTTCGATTCCCGTTGGTGGACGCCCCGTGGGTGTGTTGTCTCCTCCTCTGTGCCCATATCAGTGCCCATAACACCCGAGGCGCAGGGTTGGCAAAAAAGGGGGCTTTTCTGTGTGGAATTGTGCGTGTAAATGAAACAAAGCTGAAATCTTGCTACAGGTACAGTATATAGCAAGATTTCAGCTTTTGTCTCATTTATCGCTCAAATACATCTGTAGCAGCAAATGGAGAGACTTCAGCTTTGCCTCATTTATGGATCCTCGTATTTATCTTAAAATCTTTAGGTGATCTTAAAAGAGAACGTGGGTGTCTCAAGAGACACTTCTGAGCTTAAACTGAGAAGCATTTTTTTCTTGTGGGTTATATACTTGCACCTATCAAAAACCATCAAACAAATGTTTGATCTGTGTCTACTGTCTGATTGCTGTTTGATTACTGCTCCGATTCATTTTCAACGGGAGTCACGTGGTGTAATCAGATAAGCTTGTTTGATGCGGGGGGGAAGGGTCAGAACACCGCCACCGATCCACAATCAAACAAAAAAAAACGTGTGACTCACGTTTAAATAGATAGTTTGTTTGATACGCGTGAATGAGGTCTTCAAAAAAAAAAAAGTATGAAGTAACTTTGGTCTCGAAACTACCTGATCCACGGCTGATGTAGGGGAAAGGATAATGTGTTCCTAACTCTTCTTGAGAGTGTAAAAATGAAACCAAACGGACCCGGCAGGCTCCATTTGTTTTTTTTACGTTCTCAAGAGTTACATCTGGTTGACCTCTGGTCCTTCTGTCAGGTGAAAAAGAAACAGCTTGGACTCATTCATAGAACTTTTCGGTTTGTTGAACTGGCCCTTTTGTATATTGCACACAATTTTACTTCGCTTTGTCATTTTACTATGAAAGCAGTGCTTGGTGAGGATCATAGAACGGGAGAGTGAGCTTTATCAACGCATTTCAATTTTAACGCATGCAGTTTACTCTTTGCATTTATTTTGCTGTTAACAGTTCTACTGCCGTAGGATCTAATTACTATGTTTCGTATACGCTGATAATAATGATTACCTTTGTAGCGGAGCGCTGATGTGTTTCTCCTTTAGATGCATCTTATTTTAGCTTAAAATAGTTCCTTTCCCCTTTCCCAAACAGAAAACATTGCATGGAACCACTATCGTAACCATGCTGGAAGTCGGAGAACGCCTATGTGTACTATGCCAGTCCCTTAAGCCTATACTAGTGACGGTTGTATCCCTCCGGTGTGATCTCAGATGGTTGTTTACACATCATGTTTAGAAATACAGCGCTGCTAACATTGGCAAAGGGGAACATGCCTTTACTCATAATATTGCACGCGTCCTGATCCCATCTGTTCGCTTTGCATTGGAAACGTGTAAGCAATACATTTCCCAGAAGTCCTTGTGTTGACGTCCTCAGCTCGATTTCCGCTTTCATCATCAAATTGCGCCAAAATGAACCCTATGTTGGCGATCAAGATGGATTTTCACTGTAACATTAAATAATCGGCGAATTAAACACTATTAAAATTAAAATACAGGCAACAAGGGTTTGGCATGAAAACCATTGCGCAAAAATACGGGAAAGACAGGTGTCGCAGGGAAACTGTTAAGAGAGAGAGATTTTTGCAGGTAATTTACTTTTTGGCTGTTTCCCTGCGGGACGTTCTTTGTGACTGGGGCATGTGCATGTTGAAACACAGTCCAGCCCTCGACCGCAGGTACCAACTTTTTTTTTTTTCTATTTCGTCCTGGTGCGTGTTTGAGTTTGTCATCCCTGGCTGCTTTATAGATTCCGAATGGAGGGGAGAGAAAGAGCAGCTGGTCAGACAGCTGGACCAGCTACAGTCCAGGCACAACGACTTGAGCAGACGTTGGGACGACTTGGAGGCCCGGAACATCCTCCAACCACCTCCTCCTGAACCCAAAGCGACCCGAGAGCCCGGGGGACCGAAATATCAGACCTCCTGAACCCAAAACGACTCGGCGCCCCGGCCCAGACGAACTGCAGAGGAGGCTCTGTGGTCAGTGAGATGTCACATCATGCAGCAGGGGCGCTTTTGCCGTTAGGCAGACTAGGCAGTTGCCTAGGGCGCCATGAGGGGAGGGGGCGACCACCAGACATGCTTTAACCCTTAGTGTCCTGAACGCGTTTTGGTGTTTTATCTGTTGAAAAATAGCAGATCAACAAGCTCATGTCGCGCCACCGAGTGGCGCGACATGAGCTTGTTGTTCTGCTATTTTTGAAAAATTGTGAAAATGTGCTGCAAATCTCTGAATACGTTATTTTGGAAGCAAACATTTTATCTCAATTTTTCGCTTCTGGGGAACCCGAGAACAACATGTTTTCAGATGGCGGTCTGCAGCCAAATATGGATAATTCTGGTGGTCCTTGGCTAGAAATATGTTAGCATCATTGACACAGGAGCACAGATTTTTCAGGAAAAACTAGAATCTAGTGTCAGAAACTATAGAATCTAGTGTCAAAAACTCGATTCTAGCGTCAGAAAGTAGATTCTAGTGTCAAAAAGGAGATCCTAGCATCAGAAACTATCATTTAGTGTCAGTAACTAGAATCTAGTGTCGGAAACTACAGTAGAATCTAGCGTCAAAAGCTAGAATGTTGCTGCAGCTATAATCTGGTGTCAGGAACTACTGTATAATCTGGTGTCAGAAACTCGAATCGAGGGTCATGACACAATGGGTTAAAAGGCTACCAGGCTAATAAGCCCAATATGGATAAATACATTATATACGTGTCCTCTATAACTAGAATTGAACATTTAAAACACATATAAAATGTTACTTAGTTTAAAAATATTTCAGAATTTTATCCCTTGGGGGCGCCTTACCGAATCTTACCGAATGGACCTGTAAGGGTCCATTCGGTAAGGGGGGCTCCAGGGAAAATCTGCCTAGGGCTCCAAATTGCTTAGAAACGCCACTGCGTCCCAGTTATTAGCAATTGTTCTTTCATTAAATCCTACTTTTGATATTGATTATTCTGTTGTCTCCTTATCACTCCAAAAGTCGTTTCAGGCTTCATCAACAAGCTCATTAACTCACTGCACACACACCACCTCATGAAGTCCTTTAAGTGGTGATTGCACCACAAAACCCAGAAAACACCTCACACACACTTTACAACTATAGTTGATAAATGATAAATAATTTTAAATGTATTTCTCTCTGAATGAGCCCTGGAACCAGTGAAATGTGACAATACAGGCTGTTTTGTAAAAAACTGAAACACATCATCAACTCATTTTATTTTTTCCCTTAAAGTAGACACCTTAAGCCGTCTTTGGATATCATTCATTTGCAATAATTCACAACAGGGGAATTTCTATACAGCAGCAAAATACTGTTTTTTCCTTGTATAAGCCACACCTGACTATAAGCCGCACCAGGCTTATAGTCAGGTGCTTCATGTTAGAGCAGCAATTTTCCACTTTTTTACAATTAAATTGTGATAACGTTGTGAAGATGTTGTTAAATGTTAACAACATCTTCACCTCACAGGCCCCAAAACTAAAGATTTCTTTTGGTGTTGTTCACAATTCCAGGATGGATTTTTGCAAACAAAAGAGGCAAAACATCAAAGTTAGACCAAAATGAACATGACTTATGACTTATTAATTAAGTGGTGCTAATTTAGATGGTGAATATCATGGCTCTTGAGAGTGTAAACATGAAACCAAATGGACCCTAGCGGGTCCATTTGGTTTCATTTTTACGCTCTCAAAGAGTTACATCTGGTTAACCAACTTTCTATTATTTAGTCTGCAGAGCCCACCTGGAACCTGGAAAATCCATAGTTTGGCCACATCGTTGTATAATCCGCAGGGTCAAAAGCATGTGAAAAAAAGTTGCGGCTTATAGTCCGGAAATTATGATAGTGCTTTTTATCCAAAGAGCAGGGGTGGCCAACCCGCGGATCGCGAGACGCATGCAGCTCTTCAGCTGGTTACATGCGGCTCTTAAGGGGCTTCCACATGAAACCGTGAAAAACGCTCGGCCTGTTTCATTGCGGTGATCCGACTCAATGTTTTGAAATCGATACAGTAATTACGGTATTTAAAATAGACTGGCATATTTTTAACCAAGTATTGAAGCTCTTCTGAGCTTCCACATGAAACCGTGAAAAACGCTTGGCCTGGCGCAGTCATTCATTCCCTATACAGTGCTGCCCAACCCTCGACCAACACTCGTAGAGAGGGGACACTTCTCACCTCTAAAATATTTTTTTGTGCAAAAATAATGTTTTTTGACTTGTCATATACTTTTTTTGGATTGTACACCCTGTTTCTAAGTACATGTCTATGTTTTAATAGTGTCTTTTGCATTGCGCACCTCCACACAAATGCACGTGTCTTATGGCAGGAGAGGAAAAATTGACCATGACGGCCAACGCGGCGGTTTTATAACCATCGTGACCGGCGTTTGTTGTGGCTCTTTGCAGTAACACAGTGAAAAACGTGGCTCTTAGTCTCTGACTGGTTGGCCACCCCTGCAAAGAGCAATACAATGAAACAAGAGGCTGGGACTTATTTGTGTGTGTGTGTGATCCTGTACCAAGCGCTGTTTTTGCATTTCTAACAAAAGAAATATGTTAATCCGTCCATTATTTTGTGTCACTAGAATCAGATGGATTTACATATGAGGATGGTTGGTGTTATTACATCTCGACCGAGGAGAAAACCTGGGACGACAGCAGACACTACTGTCGAAACAGACGCTCAGACCTGGTCATGATCAAGAGCAGAGCCAAACAGGTATGTTATGAACCAGGGGTTTTCAACCTTTTTGATGCCAGGGACCATTGTTTATTCAGCATTTGAGCCACGGACCACCATTTGAGCACATTTTCACCCCAAAGACCAAAAACTAAAGGATTCTTTTGGTTGACCACAATTCCTGGCTTGATTTGGCAAACAAAACAGTGTAGCCTTCTTAATTAGGTGGTGCTAATTCAGATGATGAATATTTTAACTCTTGAGAGTGTAAAAATGAAACCAAGCGGACCCGTAAGGGTCCATTTGGTTTCATTTTTACACTCTCAAGAGTTACATCTGGTACATAAGCTTTGTTATGAACACGGTTAGCAGCTGTGTTGGGCTTACTACTTTGTTTTGCTAATATATTACCGGTACTTATTAATTATTACAGTACCTCCATTTTAACCCTGAACACGTGTACTGAACGCGTTTTGGTGTTCAACGCATTATGTTACACTTAAGTTATTGAAAAATATCAGATCTGCAAGCTCATATCACGCCACCGAGTGGCGCGGTATGATCTTGTAGGTCTGATTTTTTTTTTTTTTTTTGATTTTTTTTTGAAAAATCGTGAAAATGATGCACAAATCTAATTATTATGTCGTCCACATAACATCTCTAAAGGTATATTAATGACCTAGCTCTGGTCCAGAGCTCCACTGCTTCTGAGTCTGACTTGCATTGGAGCTCTGTTGGTCTCCGTGCATTCGGCCATTACTGCACCCGACCAGCCTCTCTTCTCTAGTGGATATATAAAGAACGTTTTACCTACTCACCAAAATAAACACGTCTTGTGTCATTAGAAAGCCTACTTACCTTAGTGGTAGCACTCTTAGCCCCCCACCACACGGATAAATTGGACTTTTTGGCCAGAACGCGATCGTTTTTCACTGAAGGAAAAATATTTCCTATGGAACTTTTCTATTGGCAATATCGGTAGAGGGCGCAAATCCTGGTTGTTTTTCCGGTGAAAAACGATCGCGTTCTGGCCAAAAAGTCCAATTTATCCGTGTGGTGGGGGGCTCAGAGTGCGACCACTAAGGTAAGTAGGCTTTCTAATGACACAAGACGTGTTTATTTTGGTGAGTAGGTAAAACGTTCTTTATATATCCACTAGAGAAGAGAGGCTGGTCGGGTGGAGTAATGGCCGAATGCACGGAGACCAACAGAGCTCCAATGCAAGTCAGACTCAGAAGCAGTGGAGCTCTGGACCAGAGCTATTAATGACCTAGTAAAATGTTAAAAATGGGTGGAATTGGAATCAAGTGAGCTTTTCTGTTCAGAATCTGGTGTGGAGAGTGTGGATCGGTCTGCGTCACACAGACAGATCAGGATCCTTTCAGTGGGTGGATGGAACGCCACTGAACTCACCGTAAGACTTTTACCTTTACAATTACCTAATACGAATATCCAGGCAATATCTAGGCAGGGGTTGACACTAAGGTCTCGGAGGCACTTGCCCATCGGGCAAGTGCAAGTCAGGTTCTACTTGCCCTTAGCTCATGGTCACTTGCCCCCCCAAAAATATATTGTAAATTTTGCAGATCTAACTCTTGAGAACGTAAAAATGAAACCAAATGGACCCTTGCGGGTCTCATTTTTACACTCTCAAGAGTTAAAATTCATCATCTTAATTAGCCCAAGTCTACAAAACTAGAGAATGTAGAAGATTAATGGTCATTTTGATGTGTGTTAATTTGCCTGTTGTTTCCCAAATCCAGCCTGGAATTGTGGATAGCTAGAAAGCAGGGAAAGACACAGAGGCAGAGTGCAATGACCGCCTTCAAGACAAATTTATCTTGTAACGCACTAAGTTGCATACTTGCCCGATTGGGCAACCAGGTAGCAGTCTTCACTTGCCCGACCATTTTTTTAACTTGCCCCGGGCAAGTGGTTAGTGTCAAGCCCTGCTAGGCAGGGGGGGGGGGGGGTCAATGTCCCCCTAAATGCCCAGTCTGCGCCCCACCAAACATGATGGCATGGCAACCCACATTTCAAAGATATATCAAATTAAAGTGCTTACGGTATATTTAAAATGATTTGAAACACTACTACTGCTACTAACGAACTACAACTGTGGCACCACTAAACCAACAGCATTTCACCATTCAAAACAGAAAACTCTCTGAGTCAGACCTTTAGCTTTATGCATGCTGCGTGTCTGTTGCAACTTCAACAACTCAATCAAACTAAGACTAGACAAAAAAAAAAAGAATTTCAGGAGACTAAATGAGACTAAAAGACACTGACCTATAGTCCTGTAACTGAAAATGTTATGGGGGCGGCTTCCTCGCCTGTGACGCGAAGCCGCCCCCCATACCATTTTCACCTGCCCCCCAATAGGAAAATGTTACATCCACCCCTGCTAATATAACGCACCCTGATGTGCAAGTGCTTGTAGGAAGAGGAGAGGCCCTGACTGAACTGTCAACTGATCGCCATCTGGTGGACCCATGTGGGTAATGCAAGGGGAAACATGTAAATATGGTGGATAAACACATGTACAGCATCTGTTACAGGGGCAGATGTAAGATTTCCCAATTGGGGGAGCAGGAGAAAATGGTATGGGGGCGGCTTCATCGCCTGTGTCGCACCCATACAATTTCCAGTTACAGGACTTTTATTAGGCAAGTAAAGCATCAATAATAACATCAGTTGTTGTTGAAGTTGCAACAGACACGCAGCATGCATAAAGCTAAAGGTCTGACTCAGAGAGTTTTCTGTTTTCAATGATGAAATGCTGTTGGTTTGACACAGCTGTAGCTATAGTTAGTAGCAGTAGCAGTGTCTCAAATCATTTTAACTTTAATTTGAAACTTTAATTTGAAATATCTTGGGTTGTTTTGCATGCCATCGTGTTTGGTGGGGCAGACTGGACATTTAGGGGGGCATTGCTCCCCCCATGCCCATGCCTAGATCCGCCCCTGATCTGTAGATCATTATACAGTATTTGATCCCATAGCAAACCTGTACCTTGACTTGAACACAGAAAATGCCAACATTTTATTGATAGACAAAGTGTAGTGGAAAAGTAATTATGCCCCTCTTTTTTTTTTTTTTTTTTTTTTTTTTTTTGTCAACATGTATGTTGGCACAGGAACCAACATAGATCAGTGGTTTTCACATAGAGTAATAAAATAACAGAGACCGGACAGGAGCGACAGCCCCGCCCCCTTGCCGTTCATTTCAATACAAGTTGCTCATTGGCGCATTGAAGCACCCGGAAGACCGCCGGAAGTGCGCCTATTTCCGCATTGGGGCACCAAAATTTGGTGCCCCAATGCGGAAGTATTTCTCCATGAACGCGCCCGAAGCAAGGGATTATGGGAACCATGAACGAGCGCCGTCGCGCACGAGCAAAGGAAAAAAACCATCAAAAAGCATTATAAAAACAAGCTTGTGGGTTTGCATTGAGCTTATTATCTGTCATATAATACATATGTTATGTTTTGAGAGGTAGTATATGACGTGAGGACCGCTGGTTTATTCAGAAAACAACTTAAAAACAAACTGCCCTGTCCACGTGCACAAAGCAAACGAGCGTGCGTGCTCTCGGGGCGTTCGTGCATGAATTCCACCCGCCTGCAGTACCAAACTTGGCCACCAGCGGGGGAGCTTCAAGCCTGGAGCCGCTGTCTGTCGGTGTGGTTTTTCAACCTTTTTGATTCCAGGGCCCACTATTTATTTATCATTTGAGCCACGAACCACCATTTGATGACATTTTAGGCCCACAGACCCAAAAGTAAAGATTTATTTTGTTTTTTGTCCACAATTCCAGGGTGGATTTGGGAAACATAACAGTCAAACAAACAGATCAAAACGACCATTAATCTTCTACATTCTCTAGTTGTGCAGACTTGGGGCTAATTCACATGATGAATATTTTAACTCTTGAAGAGTTACATCTGGTTAATCAACATTCCATCATTTAGCCTGGAGACCTCCTGGAATCCTCTCAAGGACCACTGATGGTCCCTGGACCACTGGTTGAAAACCACTGACATAGATGGATGCCCAATGTGGAATCTTTTTTTATTTTATTTTTTTTACCTGATGCGGTTGTTATCAGTGTTGGGCAATAAGGAATTTTAGATTACATATTACTGTAATTATTACTTTTGCTCCAAAAAGTAAAGTAACGAGATTACTCTGCCAAAATGGGTAATAGGTAATGCATTACTTTGCAAGTAACGCCAAGTTACTTGTTTCTGCTTTATTTTGTATTTTATTTTTAAATACAAGGCCTCAACTGTCTTTGAAAACAATTGTGAAAAAGTTTAAAAAGTCAAAGAGACAAATTTCATGTTCAGTTCTAAAAAGAGCTCGCTAAACAGATTATGTTGTACATCTCTATTTTTTTTCAAAGGGGGGAGTTGAGAACTTGGGAAAGTAATGACATAATATGTAATATATTACTCTTTGATTCCAGTATTAAGTCAATTAATGATATTGACTTATTACTTATTAGTATTTGGGGGTTTGAGAAAGTAACTTTTTACGAGTAAAGTAAAAGGAAAGTAAAGTACTTTCCTACTGTAAGTAATATTGATCAACACTGGTTGGGACTGGTCTGGGACTCTAACTGATTAATTGAGATTAATTAATCACAGAAACAATAACGCGATGAACAAAATTAACTCATTTTAATCGCCACACAAACCCCAAAACTAAAGATTTCTTTTGCTTTTGTCCACAATTCCAGGCTGGATTTCAGAAACAAAGTCACAGTCAAACATACAGATCAAAATGACCATTAATCTTCTACATTCTCTAGTTGTGTAGAATTGGACTAATTCAGATGGTGAATATTTTAACTCTTGAGAGCGTAAACATGAAACCAAATGGCCCGCAAGGGTCCACTTGGTTTCATGTTTACGCTCTCAAAGAGTTACATCTGGTTAACCAACTTTTGATCTAGTTAACCAAATTTTGATCCGGTTAACCAACTTGCATCGTTGACACAGTGATTTAGAAAAACTCTCACACGCTATACCAGCCTGTTTTAATTGACAAAAAAAATGCTTCTTGGGTCAAATATTGGTATGCGATTAATTGAGATTAATTAATTACAAGGCTTCAAATGAATTAGATCAAAAAAATTAATCGAGTCCCACCCCTACTGATTATGTATTTGCACCTTTTATTTACACCCTTCGTGTACTGAGCGCGTTTTGGTGTTTTATCTGTTGAAAAATAGCAGATCTACAAGCTCATATCGCGCCACCGAGTGGCGCGATATGAGCTTGTAGTTCTGCTATTTTTGAAAAATTGAGAAAAAGTGCTGCAAATCTCTGAATACATTATTTTGGAAGCAAACATTTTTAACTCAAATTTTTGCTTCTGGGGGATCCCTAGAACAACATGTTTTCAGATGGCGGTCCGCAGCCAAATATGGACAATTCTGGTGGTCCTTGGCTTGAAATATGTTAGCATCACTGACACAGGAACACAGATTTTTCAGAAAAAATAGAATCTAGTGTCAGAAACTATAGAATCTAGTGTCAAAAACTCGATTCTAGAGTCATAAACTAGATTCTAGTGTCAAAAAGTAGATCCTAGCATCAGAAACTATCATTTAGTGTCAATAACTAGACTCTAGTGTCTGTAGAATCTCGCGTCAAAAGCTAGAATGTTGCTGCAGCTATAATCTGGTGTAAGGAACTACTGTATAATCTGGTGTCAGAAACTCGAATCGAGGGTCAGGACACAATGGGTTAAGTATTTCTAATGAAATGTCCTTCATCTGTGCAGGTTCTGGTCGCCTGGACAGCCTGGAGATGGACCACCACACCAGGATTGTGTTTACTACTATTACGACGGCGGCTATAGTACTGGGTCGTACAACTCTGTGTGTTCTTTCACCACCCGCTGGATGTGTGAGAAAGTTGTGACACAATAAAAAAAAATAATAATAATAATACTCATACGCAAATAAGCGCCCTAACCTATTTCGTCCTGACACTGTCCATTCTACGAAACATTCGCTCTGAAAGAACATTACTGAAAGATTTGCGAGTGCGTTCTCACATTCTCTCCCAAAAAATATCCAGTGTTAATATTTTTCAATGAAAGTTAAAACACCGCCACAAGTACAGTACCGAACGTTCTACATCAGGGGCTGCCCACATTTTTTTTTTACTTGAGAGCTACTTTCAAAATGACCGGCCTCAACAAGATCTACATTAAAAAAAAACTATTTCAAGGCTTCAAGAAAGTTTGACTTTGAAATAGTGGTGATGGTGTTACACTGTTATAGTGTTTAAGAATAATGCACTTATATAATACTTAAAAATAGAGCGAGAGAATTGGAAGTTTTTTTTTATATGCTACTACGTTTGAAAACAGTATTTGGGGGTTTGAGTTGACAGTTTGTGATGTTGAATTTAGTCTTTGCACCAAAAGCTAATACGTTTTCACGCTTTTGTCCACATTGGGAAAGAGAACGGGCAAAACGTTGGTCAAAATAACTGTTAATCTCCATTTTCGAATTGTGTGGTCGCTTAAGGTAGGGGAAGTGATTTCACTTTTGTCGATATCACCCAAAAAAATATTTTTTTCTGGTTAAAATGCTCTATTATAACGTGTGGAAACCACATATGGAGTTTCCCCCTCCCCCGTTAGCAGAGGAGCTACTAAAAGTTCCCCAGGTGGTAGCGAATTCTCATCCAATCAGGAGCGAGCAGCAGGTTCACATAGTGTATAGCTGTACTGTTGGGGGCCCTAGTGCACCAGGCTGGTACTACACCATGAATTTCAAATCACTTCCCCTACCTTTAATTCAGATGTTTAAAATGAAATGAAACCAAATGGACTCTTACGGGTCCATTTGGTTTCATTTTAACGCTCTCAAGAGTTACAGATTTATAAATTTCAGGGGACAGTCATGTGATCTACATGCATGGCCTGTGTGATCTACTGGTACAACACATAGCCAGGTTGATAGCATTTGTAATAAAGCAGCTCCTTTGTAAATACATCAAAAGTTATGGATGTTTTCGCTTGCACTGCTGTGGAGCGTAATGCTCTAGTCTCTGTATGGACTGACTGAAGCAGAATGGCACGTTTGAGGCGAACTGCCTCAGAGACTTCGCCTTGAGTTTCATTGTATGTGTCCGGAAACATTCTACCGTAGCATACTGTACTGTATATCTCATTGTTAAATCAACTGGTTATGTGTCTGAAACAGTACTGTATGTACTGTCTCAAATTGTCATGACCTTTCCTATTACATTGGTAGCCATGTTAAAGACTTAAGTAATTTGGTACAAAAGTCAACCTTCAAGTAACCTGAAAGTAACCTTATAAAACCTATGCCTACATCTGACCTTTTACACACGGCTCTTTTAAAATGGCCGTGACCATTTCAAGAATGTTGTGATCGATTTAGTGAAAGCCCTAACCCTTTTTCTAAGCGTTGGGGCAGGTGGAAAAAGGTTGCGGCCATTAAAGAAAGGTTGCGGCCATTAAAGAAAGGTGAGGTGCCTGTGATGGTCTGAAAAACTTCTCCTTCCATGACTTTTCCTAAATATGCAATTCAAGTCATCTCTGTATCTCTTTTCGTCTGTAATCATTTCTAAAGATGACTTTCGAAGCGATTCTATCTTCCATGACTGGTCATTGCGGGTTGTGTGGACCCGCCGTCACCCTCCTCCCCCACTAATCCTCAAAGCACGAAAAACCTGTTTTCCAACCTTTGTCCTTGCTGGTTGGAAATTCATTTGGAATGTTAAATGAGCCATTAGCTGGAACAATAGAGCTGCTCTGGGTACCGAGGTGTGAACTCTTAAGGGTAGAGAATGGGTGAGGTTTTTATGGGTCTCAGAGACCCAAGAGTTATTACAGTCTTAATAGGAGTATTTGCATTCCCAGTCCTGCTCGTGTTATGATGTTGAATATGAACCAGTATTGTGACAGTATTCGCATATCAAATTTACATGCACTTTGATATTGAAGCTTTATTGTGTGTTTTGATGATTTAATGGTGAGTCAATAATAAAACGCTGCTGACTGTGCAAGCAACATTCAACACTGCGCTGTTCCTTGTGTTTTCACAGTTTTCCAATCCCAGTGATCAATCTTGAGCAGGCCGGGTGCCCAAAAGGTAGAAAAAAACACAAGCAATAGACAGATGTCCTCAGGGGCGGATCTAGGCATGGGTATGGGTGTGGGGGGGGGGGGGGGGGGGGGGGGGTGGGGGGGGGGGGGGGGTTGGGGGGGGCAACAAACAAACAGGGGAGAACAACAAAAAACAACATACTTAACTAGAGTATGCCATTTTTTCTTGATTTTGATATTTTTTGAAAATCTGGTGAAAAATGACATCCTAGAGTATGTTGTCAAAGACTGTAATGAAAAACCGTGAAAAACCGTAAGGCTATAGCCTTGCGTTTTTGTTCCCGAAATTTGGACATTTTTCAAAAATCCTCAAAATGATAAACGGCATAATGTGCAAGACCGTCAGGCTATAGCCTTACGGTCTTGCACAGCATGCCGTTTTTCCAGGTTTCGTCATTTTTTGAAAAACCGTAAGGCTATAGCCTTGCGTTTTTTCGAAATTTAGACATTTTCCGAAAATCCTCAAAAATCCTCAAAATGATGAAAAACGGCATGCTGTGCAAGACAGTAATCCTATTGCCCTGCGTTTTTCTAGGTTTCGTCATTTTTTGTCATTTTTTGAAAATCCTCAAAACGATGAAAAAACGTAAGGCTATAGCCTTGCGTTTTTTTTTTTTTTTTTTTTTTTTCGAAATTTCGACATTTTTTGAAAATCCTCAAAAATCCTCAAAATGATGAAAAACGGCGTGCTGTCAAAGACCGTAAGGCTATACCCTTGCGTTTTTCCATTTCGTTATTTCGTCATTTTTTGTCATTTTTCGAAATCCTTTCTAAACGATAAAAAAAACCGTAAGGCTAGTTTTTGTTTGTTTTTTCGAAATATTAACATTTTTCAAGAATTTTCCAAAAATCCACAAAAAGATGAAAAACGGCATGCTGTGCAAGACCGTAAGGCTATAGCCTTGCATTTTTCAGGTTTCGTCATTTTTTGTAATTTTTCAAAAATCCTCAAAACGATAAAAAAAACAAAAAAAAAAAAACGTACGGCTATATTCTTGTGTTGTTTTGAAATTTCGACATTTTTCGAAAATCCTCAAAAATCAAGACCGTAAGGCTATAGCCTTGCATTTTTCCAAGTTTCGCCATTTTTTGTCATTTTTCGAAAATCCTCAAAACGATGAAAAACGGCATGCTGTGCAAGACCGCAAGGCTATAGCCCTACGTTTTTCCAGGTTTTATCTTTTTTGTCATTTTACGAAAATCCTCAAAATGATGAAAAAACATAAGGCTATAGCCTTGCGTTTTTTTTTTTTTTTGTTGTTGTTTTTTAAATTTCGACATTTTTCGAAAATCCTCAAAAATCCTCAAAATTATGAAAAGCGGCATGCTCCGCAAGACCGTAAAGCTATAGCCTTGCGTTTTTCCAGGTTTCGTCATTTTTTGTAATTTTTTGAAAATCCTCAAAACAAAGAAAAAACAAAACGCTATAGCCTTGCGTTTTTTCGAAATTTCAACAATTTTCGAAAATCCTCAAAAATCCTCAAAATGATGAAAAACGGCATGCTGTGCAAGACCGTAAGGCTATAGCCTTGCGTTTTTCCAGGTTTCGTCATCGTTGTCAAATCCTCACAATGATGAAAAACCGTAAGGCTATAGCCTTGCGTTTTTTTCACAATTTCGACATTTTTTGAAAATCCTCAAAAATCCTCAAAACGATGAAAAATGAAAAACGGTGCTGTGCAAGAACTTAAGTCTATATTCTTGCGTTTTCCAGGTTTTTTTTTTTTCATTTTTTGTCATTTTTTGTCATTTTTCAAAAATCCTCAAACATAAGGCTATGGCCTTGCGTTTTTCCAGGTTTCGTCATTTTTTGTCATTTTCCCTAAATCCTCAAAACGATGAAGAAATGTAAGGCTATAGCCTTGGGTTTTTTGTTGTTTGTTTGTTTGTTTTTTTGAAATTTCAACATTTTTCGAAAATCCTCAAAAATCCTCAAAAATCCTCAAAATGATGAAAAACGGTGCTGTGCAAGAACGTAAGACTAGAGCCTTGCGTTTTCCAGGTTTTGTCATTTTTTGTCGATTTTCAAAAAATCCTCAAACGTAAGGCTATGGCCTTGTGTTTTTATTTTTTCAAAAATCCTCAAGACGATAAAAAAAACGTACAGCTATAGCCTTGCGTTTTTTTTCTTTTGAAATTTCGACATTTTTCGAAAATCCTCAAAAATCTTCAATCTTCAATCTTCTGTGCAAGACCGTAAGGCTATAGCCTTGCGTTTTTCCAAGTTTCGTCATTTTTTGTCATTTTTCGAAAATCCTCAAAACGATGAAAAAACATAAGGCTATAGCCTTGCGTTTTTTTTTTATATTATTTTTTTAAATTTCGACATTTTTCGAAAATCCTCAAAAATCCTCAAAATTATGAAAAACGGCATGCTGTGCAACACCGTAATGCTATAGCCTTGCGCTTTCCCAGGTTTCGTCATTTTTTGCAATTTTTCGAAAATCCTCAAAACGAAGAAAAAACAAAACGCTATAGCCTTGCGTTTTTTCGAAATTTCAACAATTTTCGAAAATCCTCAAAATGATAAACGGCATGCTGGGAAAGACCGCAAGGCTATAGCCTTGCGTTTTTCCAGGTTTCGTCATTTTTTGTCATTTTTTGAAAATCCTCAAAACGATGAAAAACCGTAAGGCTATAGCCTTGCGTTTTTTTCAAAATCTCGACACTTTCGAATATCCTCAAAACGATGAAAAACGGCATGCTGTGCAAGACCATAAGGCTAAAGCCTTGCGTTTTCCAGGTTTTGTCATTTTTGTCATTTTTTGTCATTTTTCGAAAATCCTCAAAACGATGACAAACCGTAAGGCTATAGCCTTGCGTTTTTTTTTCTCGAAATTTTGACACTTTTCAAAAATTCTCAAAATGATGAAAAACGGCATGCTCTGCAAGAAAGCAAGGCTATAGCCTTACCGTTTTTCATAGTTTTGAGCGATTTCGAAAAATGACGAAAATGGCTGAAACGCAAGGCTATAGCCTTACGGTCTTGCACAGCATGCCGTTTTTCATCATTTTCAGCATTTTTGAGAATTTTCGAAAAATGTCGAAATTTTGAAAAAAGCGTAAGGCTATAGCCTTACCGTTTTTCATAATTTTGAGCGATTTCGAAAAATGACAAATGGCCAAAACGCAAGGCTATAGCCTTACGGTCTTGCACAGCATGCCGTTTTTCATCATTTTGAGCATTTTTGAGCATTTTTGAAAAATGTCGAAATTTTGAAAAAAGCGTAAGGCTATAGCCTTACCGTTTTTCATAATTTTGAGCGATTTCGAAAAATGACAAAAACTGGCCAAAACGCAAGGCTATAGCCTTACGGTCTTGCACAGCCTTACCGTTTTTCATAATTTTGAGGGATTTCGAAAAATGACGAAAATGGCCAAAACGCAAGGCTATAGCCTTACAGTCTTGCACAGCATGCCGTTTTTCATCATTTTGAGCATTTTTTAGCATTTTCGAAAAATGTCGAAATTTTGAAAAAAGCGTAAGGCTATAGCCTTGGCCAGCTAACCTTTATGGCTAACCTTACCAAAGGCTCGTTTAATTATTTGTTTGCCAAGATTAGACTACGTGATATTGTATATAGGCTTAAGCCTGCTGCTGCCCACCAGCCTGCTGCTGGTGGTCAGTGAACCATAAGACCAACCAAAGTCAGCAAGCAGCTCTAGACGGAGCGCAAACTCTGTTCACTTCCTAGAGCTAGTCTAATGGCGGATCGCCTACATAGACTTATATTGAGAATGGGACACCTTCAGTGAAAACAATGCATTTCCAACTGCAGTAACAGCGCGTTTCACAGCGAGTTTCTTACCCCTCGATGTCGCAAATCTACTAGATGGGGGAAAAGTTAAATAAATAAATAAATGCGAATGGTTCGGGATCATTAATATTTGTTCGAGTGGCGACCTTAGCGAGCGAGTGGTTCGAATCCCGAGCTTCGGTATAGAGCCTTAATAGCCTTACGGTCTTGCACAGCATGCCGTTTTTCATCATTTTGAGCATTTTTGAGCATTTTCGAAAAAATGTCGAAATTTGGAAAAAAAAACGTAAGGCTATAGCCTTACCGTTTTTCATGATTTTGAGCGATTTCGAAAAATGACGAAAACTGGCAAAAACGCAAGGCTATAGCCTTACGGTCTTGCACAGCATGCCGTTTTTCATCATTTTGAGCATTTTTGAGCATTTTTGAAAAATGTCGAAATTTTGAAAAAAGCGTAAGGCTATAGCCTTACCGTTTTTCATAGTTTTGAGCGATTTCGAAAAATGACGAAAATGGCTGAAACGCAAGGCTATAGCCTTACGGTCTTGCACAGCATGCCGTTTTTCATCATTTTGAGCATTTTCGAAAAATGTCGAAATTTTGAAAAAAGCGTAAGGCTATAGCCTTACCGTTTTTCATAATTTTGAGCGATTTCGAAAAATGACGAAAATGGCCAAAACGCAAGGCTATAGCCTTACAGTCTTGCACAGCATGCCGTTTTTCATCATTTTGAGCGTTTTTTAGCATTTTCGAAAAATGTCGAAATTTTGAAAAAAGCGTAAGGCTATAGCCTTACCGTTTTTCATAATTTTGAGCGATTTCGAAAAATGATGAAAACTGGCCAAAACGCAAGGCTATAGCCTTACGGTCTTGCACAGCATGCCGTTTTTCATCATTTTGAGCATTTTTGAGCATTTTCTAAAAATGTCAAAATTTTGAAAAAAGCGTAAGGCTATAGCCTTACCGTTTTTCATAATTTTGAGCGATTTCGAAAAATGACGAAAACTGGCCAAAACGCAAGGCTATAGCCTTTTGGTCTTGCACAGCATGCCATTTTTCATCATTTTGAGCATTTTTGAGCATTTTCGAAAAATGTCGAAATTATCCAGCGAAGCGTTAGTTCATTGAGGCACGGAGGGCAGAAGGTTTATTTAATTCCCCTTATTCTCAATCAGTAATTCATTCTGTTCCTTTAAATCTGCAGTCTCTCCATGTCAACTCCCCTCACTCTCATTGGCTGGCACCATGTCAACTCCCCCTCACTCTCATTGGCTGTCAGCTTGTCAGTCACACCCACATTCAATCAGTGCTCCTATATAAGCAGTCTCTTCTTCTCCCTCTTCTCTCTGTCTCTTTCTGCTAAGCTGACTCTGTCCTGTTGCCAGATATGATGTCAAATTTCCTCCACCTCCCCGGCCTCCACCCTGTGGCACCAGTTCCGAATACATGAGTCTCTGATTAATCATGATTAAGGTTGTAACTATTGTGGTATCTAGTTTCTGTTATGGTATCCGTGTTTACTGTGGACTATGTTACTTTCTGTATCCATGTAGTTCATGCATTTTGGATAAATGTTGTAATGTCTCATGTCAGTCTGCACTGGATATGATGCTCATGTGTTAATGTCTTGTATATTCGGTTACTGTACCTTGGCTCTGCTCAGGGGGGTTGTTGATATCTGAAGCTGTGTCTTGATGCACAAATAATCGGAGATATCAAATGTGATATCAGACCTATGACTCAGTTCATAGATCGTCTGATATCACATGAGCAAGAGCCATGCCGCCATACAAACATGCAAAAGCTTTGCAATAAATGGTCTATGGTCAATCTATTCTGAGCCGAAGTGTGTCAATGAATTGAAAAAAGCGTAAGGCTATAGCCTTACCGTTTTTCATAATTTTGAGCGATTTCGAAAAATGACGAAAACTGGCCAAAATGCAAGGCTATAGCCTTATGGTCTTGCACAGCATGCCGTTTTTCATCATTTTGAGCATTTTTGAGCATTTTCAAAAAATGTCGAAATTTTGAAAAAAGCGTAAGGCTATAGCCTTACTGTTTTTTATAATTTTGAGCGATTTCGAAAAATGATGAAAACTGGCCAAAACGCAAGGCTATGGCCTTACGGTCTTGCACAGCATGCCGTTTTTCATCATTTTGAGCATTTTCGAGCATTTTCGAAAAATGTCGAAATTTTGAAAAAAGCGTAAGGCTATAGCCTTACTGTTTTTCATAATTTTGAGCGATTTTGAAAAATGACGAAAACTGGCCAAAACGCAAGGCTATAGCCTTATGGTCTTGCACAGCATGCCGTTTTTCATCATTTTGAGCATTTTTGAGCATTTTCGAAAAATGTCGAAATTATCCAGCGAAGCGTTAGTTCATTGAGGCACGGAGGGCAGAAGGTTTATTTAATTCCCCTTATTCTCAATCAATAATTCATTCTGTTCCTTTAAATCTGCAGTCTCTCCATGTCAACTCCCCTCACTCTCATTGGCTGGCACCAAGTCAACTCCCCTCACTCTCATTGGCTGTCAGCTTGTCAGTCACACCCACATTCAATCATTTGCTCTATATAAGCAGTCTCTTCTTCTCCCTCTTCTCTCTGTCTCTTTCTGCTAAGCTGACTCTGTCCTGTTGATCGGATATGTGTTCAAATTTCCTCCACCTCCCGGCCTCCACCCTGTGGCACCAGTTCCGAATACATGAGTCTCTGATTAATCATGATTTAAGGGTTGTAACTATTGTGGTATCTAGTTCTGTTATGGTATCCGTGTTTACTGTGGACCATGTTACTTTCTGTATCCATGTAGTTCATGCATTTTGGATAAATGTTGTAATGTCTCATGTCAGTCTGCACTGGATATGATGCTCATGTGTTAATGTCTTGTATATTCGGTTACTGTACCTTGGCTATGCTCAGGGGGGTTGTTGATATCTGAAGCTGTGTCTTGATGCACAGATAATCGGAGATATCAAATGTGATATCAGACCTATGACTAAGTTCACATAGATCGTCTGAATATCACATGAGTAAGAGCCCATGCCGCCATACAAACATGCCAAAGCTTTGCAATAAATTGTCTAATGCTCAATCTATTCTGAGCCGAAGTGTGTCAATGATTGAAAAAAAAGCGTAAGACTATAGCCTATACACCGTTTTTCCATAATTTTGAGCGATTTTCGAAAAATGACGAAAACTGGCCAAATGCAAGGCTATAGCCTTACAGTCCTTGCACAGCATGCCGTTTTTCATCATTTTGAGCATTTTTGAGCATTTTCGAAAATGTCGAAATTTTGAAAAAAGCGTAAGGCTATAGCCTTACCGTTTTTTATAAATTTTGAGCGATTCGAAAAAAGACGAAAATGGCCAAAACGCAAGGCTATAGCCTTACGGTCTTGCACAGCATGCCGTTTTTCATCATTTTTCAGCATTTTTGAGCATTTTCGATCGAAAAATGTCGAAATTTTGAAAAAAGCGTAAGGCTATAGCCTTACCGTTTTTCATAATTTTGAGCGATTTCGAAAAATGACGAAAACTGGCCAAAACGCAAGGCTATAGCCTAATGGTCTTGCACAGCATGCCGTTTTTCATCATTTTGAGCATTTTTGAGCATTTTCGAAAAATGTCGAAATTTTGAAAAAAGCGTAAGGCTATAGCCTTACCGTTTTTCATAATTTTGAGCGATTTCGAAAAATGACGAAAACTGGCCAAAAATGCAAGGCTATAGCCTTATGGTCTTGCACAGCATGCCGTTTTTCATCATTTTGAGCATTTTTGAGCATTTTTGAAAAATGTCAAAATTTTGAAAAAAGCGTAAGGCTATAGCCTTACCGTTTTTCATAATTTTGAGCGATTTCGAAAAATGACGAAAATGGCCAAAACGCAAGGCTATAGCCTTACGGTCTTGCACATGCCGTTTTTCAGCATTTTCAGCATTTTGAGCATTTTCTAAAAATGTCGAAATTTTGAAAAAAGCGTAAGGCTATAGCCTTACCGTTTTTCATAATTTTGAGCGATTTCGAAAAATGACGAAAATGGCCAAAACGCAAGGCTATAGCCTTACGGTCTTGCACATGCCGTTTTTCAGCATTTTCAGCATTTTTGAGCATTTTCTAAAAATGTCGAAATTTTGAAAAAAGCGTAAGGCTATAGCCTTACCGTTTTTCATAATTTTGAGCGATTTCGAAAAATGACGAAAATGGCCAAAACGCAAGGCTATAGCCTTACGGTCTTGCACATGCCGTTTTTCATCATTTTGAGCATTTTTGAGCATTTTCGAAAAATGTCGAAATTTTGAAAAAAGCGTAAGGCTATAGCCTTACCGTTTTTCATCATTTTGAGCATTTTTGAGCATTTTCGAAAAATGTCGAAATTTTGAAAAAAACGTAAGGCTATAGCCTTACCGTTTTTCATGATTTTGAGCGATTTCGAAAAATGACGAAAACTGGCTAAAACGCAAGGCTATAGCCTTACGGTCTTGCACAGCATGCCGTTTTTCATCATTTAGAGCATTTTTGAGCATTTTCGAAAAATGTCGAAATTTTGAAAAAAGCGTAAGGCTATAGCCTTCCGTTTTTCATAATTTTGAGCGATTTCGAAAAAAGATGACGAAAATGACGAAATGCCAAAACGCAAGGCTATAGCCTTACGGTCTTGCACAGCATGCCGTTTTTCATCATTTTGAGCATTTTTGAGCATTTTCGAAAAATGTCGAAATTTTGAAAAAAGCGTAAGGCTATAGCCTTACCGTTTTTCATAATTTTGAGCGATTTCGAAAAATGACGAAAATGGCCAAAACGCAAGGCTATAGCCTTACGGTCTTGCACAGCATGCCATTTTTCATCATTTTGAGCATTTTTGAGCATTTTCGAAAAATGTCGAAATTTTGAAAAAAGCGTAAGGCTATAGCCTTACCGTTTTTCATAATTTTGAGCGATTTCGAAAAATGACGAAAATGGCCAAAACGCAAGGCTATAGTCTAATGGTCTTGCACAGCATGCCGTTTTTCATCATTTTGAGCATTTTTGAGCATTTTCGAAAAATGTCGAAATTTTGAAAAAAGCGTAAGGCTATAGCCTTACCGTTTTTCATAATTTTGAGCGATTTCGAAAAATGACGAAAATGGGTGAAACGCAAGGCTATAGCCTTACGGTCTTGCACAGCATGCCGTTTTTCATCATTTTGAGCATTTTTGAGCATTTTCGAAAAATGTCGAAATTTTGAAAAAAGCGTAAGGCTATAGCCTTACCGTTTTTCATAATTTTGAGCGATTTCGAAAAATTACGAAAATGGCCAAAACGCAAGGCTATAGCCTTACGGTCTTGCACAGCATGCCGTTTTTCATCATTTTGAGCATTTTTGAGCATTTTCGAAAAATGTCGAAATTTTGAAAAAAGCGTAAGGCTATAGCCTTACCGTTTTTCATAATTTTGAGCGATTTCGAAAAATGACGAAAACTGGCCAAAACGCAAGGCTATAGCCTTACGGTCTTGCACAGCATGCCGTTTTTCATCATTTTGAGCATTTTTGATCATTTTTGAAAAATGTCGAAATTTTGAAAAAAGCGTAAGGCTATAGCCTTACCGTTTTTCATAATTTTGAGCGATTTCGAAAAATGACGAAAACTGGCCAAAACGCAAGGCTATAGCCTTACGGTCTTGCACAGCATGCCGTTTTTCATCATTTTCAGCATTTTTGAGCATTTTCGAAAAATGTCGAAATTTTGAAAAAAGCGTAAGGCTATAGCCTTACCGTTTTTCATCATTTTAAGCATTTTTGAGCATTTTCGAAAAATGTCGAAATTTTGAAAAAAGCGTAAGGCTATAGCCTTACCGTTTTTCATGATTTTGAGCGATTTCGAAAAATGACGAAAACTGGCTAAAACGCAAGGCTATAGCCTTACGGTCTTGCACAGCATGCCGTTTTTCATCATTTTCAGCATTTTTGAGCATTTTCGAAAAATGTCGAAATTTTGAAAAAAGCGTAAGGCTATAGCCTTACCGTTTTTCATAATTTTGAGCGATTTCGAAAAATGACGAAAACTGGCCAAAACGCAAGGCTATAGCCTAATGGTCTTGCACAGCATGCCGTTTTTCATCATTTTGAGCATTTTTGAGCATTTTCGAAAAATGTCGAAATTTTGAAAAAAGCGTAAGGCTATAGCATTACCGTTTTTCATAATTTTGAGCGATTTCGAAAAATGACGAAAACTGGCAAAAATGCAAGGCTATAGCCTTATGGTCTTGCACAGCATGCCGTTTTTCATCATTTTGAGCATTTTTGAGCATTTTTGAAAAATGTCAAAATTTTGAAAAAAGCGTAAGGCTATAGCCTTACCGTTTTTCATAATTTTGAGCGATTTCGAAAAATGACGAAAATGGCAAAACGCAAGGCTATAGCCTTACGGTCTTGCACATGCCGTTTTTCAGCATTTTCAGCATTTTTGAGCATTTTCTAAAAATGTCGAAATTTTGAAAAAAGCGTAAGGCTATAGCCTTACCGTTTTTTTCATAATTTGAGCGATTTCGAAAATGACGAAAATGGCCAAAACGCAAGGCTATAGCCTTACGGTCTTGCACATGCCGTTTTTCATCATTTTTGAGCATTTTTGAGCATTTTCGAAAAATGTCGAAATTTTTGAAAAAAGCGTAAGGCTATAGCCTTAACCGTTTTTTCATCATTTTGAGCATTTTGAGCATTTTCGAAAAATGTCGAATTTTGAAAAAAAACGTAAGGCTATAGCCTTACGGTCTGCACAGCATGCCGTTTTTTCATCATTTTAAGCATTTTTGAGCATTTTCGAAAAATGTCGAAATTTTGAA